>CM054943.1:16343318-16461652 GCA_029168755.2 Tillandsia fasciculata | reverse complement strand
TTTGTGGGCACGTTCGCAGGTAAAATGGCTGATCTGAATCTGATTTTGGGGACAGATTTGGGCGAACGGGGGATAGTAATGATGTGTGTATCCTTTGGGATTTTTGGCACAGTTTTGCGAGGACGGTTGGAGGATCGGCGCGGACTTCGCTGTCAGACTTGGATTTAGCGCTCGAGGGGGTACCGTTGTTTAACCTCCTACTTGTGATGTCCCCACTAGGCCTAGTTGAGTTGCTTTTAGTACAGTCTAAATGAACCGGTAAAAAGTAAAAATGGCAGGGTAATTGGGAATTGGACTATATTGCTTGTACACATTGGGACCTCTTATGTATAAGTGATAAATGGACATGGGATTACTTGGCAGATGGAAGTTTTATTAGTGGCTCCCTGTTATGGGGGAAGAGATCATAATTTTAAACCCTGTTTTAAATAATGGACTTTGCATGCTTGATTGGACATTTAGTTAGGCCACCTTTTTCTGCTACACTATCATGATGGCATTGACTTAGAGAAACCATGCTTTTTCTCTTCTTTTGTCTACATTTGGGGATAGTACGCTCGGGTTCGAGCAGGGGCTGGGATAGTGTAGTCAGACATTGTGGGTTTTGGGACAGGCAGGCTGTGAGGGCAGGGTATTGCGGCAACCGCGGACAGTAGGCGGTTGACCGGATATCGATTATTCTACCCGATTGGGATCTTGGATTTTGGGACAGGCAGGCTTGGTGGCAGGGTATTGCGGCAACCGCGGACCTTGGGCGGTTGACCAGACAGTGGTTATTGCATCAGATTGGGTATCGGGTCTCCTTTTAGTGGATGGGGTTTCCCACTATTTGTTTATCTTGCATCGGGTTGAGATCGGGTCTCCTTTTAGTGGATGGGTTTTCCCACTTTGATCAGAGTCATGATCCAGTCCTGCTGATTTGGTACTTGTTACCCAGGCATTATTTGGTACTTGTTACCCAGGCATTATACTCGTGTGGGTCGCTCCCCTCGAGTGCCACTCCGGAGTGTGCGTTTTTACAGGCTTCGAGTCCTCGGACTCTCTTTTCCTATCGGTGTTATGCGTTGGCCAGCATACCCGATTCGGCAGGCACAGCAGGCAGTACCAGTGTTTACTGGTGTATCGATTGGGTCTAGGCAGGCAGGCATTTACTTTCTGATGCATATATTTAGCTATATTCCTAGCTGGCATTTTAGAGGCATGTAGTGGTAGCTCTATTCATCATCGGCAGTTTTATTTACAGCTTACCACCTTTGTTCATCTTTTTCGCCTCTTGTAGTCCTAGTGGGCACATTTGAGTTGAGGTCTACCCACTAGGGGGAGGCTGCTGTTTACAGTAGTTCTCACCCCCACTGCTTTCTCTTTTCTCTTCCCCTTTGTTTCTTTTGCAGTGTCTTCTGCGGGTGCTGCTGAGTTTTCAGCGACGGGTCGAGGAGAGAGGACGGCTGAGTAGATAGACTTCGAGGCAGGTTGAGCGTGTTAGCTGGACTGTTGGTGTACCCGTGTTTCCTCAGACGGTTGTACTTTTACTTTGGGACTGGCTTTTGCCAGCAGGTTGTATTTATTTTGGTGAGCTGGGAGAGACAGATGTATCATTTATACAGATGTATTGTATTTTATTTCCAGCTTCAGTCTGAGATGTATTAGTTTTAGTTCAGCTCTGTTTTTATTGCTCTTTTATTATATCTCTTATATATCTGAGCAGGTTTGGCGCTTCGTGTACGCGGGAAATACCGTGTGCACGGCGGATCTGTAGACGGGCCCGGGTTCTGGTTTACACCCGGGGCGTGACAGATTAAGTTGGTATCAGAGCTTAGGGATAGGTCAGTTGGGACTTAGGAAACCCTAGGCTTTAGGGCGGACCCTAGGATGTTAGGGCGTGAGAGACGTGACTTTTAGCGAAAGTCGGTGATTTGGTTTTGACTCTTCCAGTGAGTGAAGAGGGATCGGCATACCCTATTTTTGTGGGACAGTTATGTTGGCTGCAGACAACATAACGTTACAAAAATAGGGGGATGCCTTTGACTTTCGCTAGATTGGGTCGAGTGTTTGGGTGTGCTGATTTGCGGTTTTGTCGTGGTGAGCGGTGTCTCCCCGACGTTGGGGCTCTGACCCGAGCGCACCTTGGTGCGGCAGTTGGGCCTGAGCTGGTTGTTTCGGGCCGGATACCCAGATTGGAGTCTGGGGGGGGGCTCCGGACCCGAAGGGTAGGAGTGTTGGAGGCAGATCAGCGGAGCAGCGCGGTGACACAGTTGTCGGATCAGCACAGTGGTGCAGTTGTCGGAGCAGTGACACAGTTGTCGGAGCAGCGCGGTGACACAGTGGTCGGATCAGCACAGTGGTGCAGTTGTCGGAGCAGTGACACAGTTGTCGGAGCAGCGCGGTGACACAGTGGTCGGATCAGCACAGTGGTGCAGTTGTCGGAGCAGTGACACAGTTGTCGGAGCAGCGCGGTGACACAGTGGTCGGATCAGCACAGTGGTGCAGTTGTCGGAGCAGTGACACAGTTGTCGGAGCAGCGCGGTGACACAGTTGTCGGATCAGCACGGTGGCGCAGTTGTCGGATCAGTGCAGTGGCACAGTTGTCGGACTAGCGAGTAGCCCCTCCGTGCCGACGTTTAGTGCTGGGGCACCGAAGAAGGGTGGACAGTTGACTGCAGGGAAAACTGTGGGATTGCATTGAAGGAGTGAGCCAGTTTTGGCGGATGAGTTGCCCCGATTTGTGGGATTGTGTATGGAGCCTTTGGAGGCAGGGTCTTATTCGGTGGGGGATTGAGAGTATTGGGGACGCCTCATTGGAGTAGGCACCGGGTATGGAGCGTGGCATTGCAGTTCCTTGGGATTGGGATCTGCCGCCTGAGGCGAGTTCTGATTGGGGCGCTTGGCGCCGGGTGATGGAGGACAGGTCAGTCGGATGAGGCACTCCTGATTTCTTTTTCTGGATAGTGGATTCTTGAGACCGTCAGAGCACATGGATTTCACAGCGGCCAGTGTGGCGGTAGGTTTGAATTGTTCCAGGCTCTTGGGTTCGTATCTTTAGATACGAGAGGTTTTCCCCTTCTTGGTGGGTAGTGTTTGGCTTCATTGTTGGGTTAGGGATAGGACGGTTACCCGGTGTTCGGGAGGTCGTATTCCCTATCTTTTGCACCTGGGGGGGAGTGTCGTGGGTCCTGCCCGGTGCGGTTGAGTCCTTGGTTGTACCTGTAGGCCTGATGGTCTTGACCTAGTGTGGGGCTCGGTTTGGTACTTTGGACGGTTAGGCTGGCCCGGTTTTCTTTTCTTTTGCGGCAGCTGATTATGCTGCGAGGACGGTTTTCGTGGGAGCCAGGCTTGGAGGTGTTGGTGTACCTGGTTGTTTGAGTGTATCTTCGCCTGTTTGGTTTTGACCTTGTGAGCGAGGCAGATGTCTCGTAGTGGGTGAGTAGCTTGTTTGCTGGTGTGTTTGAGGGATCTGCGGCGGCATCGGACTTGGTGATATTCCTTTTTTTTGGTTGTGAGTTCCTAGCTGTTCTCCTATCGGAGTTGTTTGGCATGACACCAGTTTGGGGGTTGAGGACCCAACTCCAGGATTTGATGTGTTGGATTTGTGTCAGGCCAAGTGTGGCACCTTTGGGGGCGCCGGTGCTATTCGAGTTGTGGAAGGTTAGTTCACTTCGGCTTCGTGAGGACCCGTAAGAATTTGATGAAGTGACCATCGGGAGCTAGCACCCTTCTGTCAAGCAGGATTTGTTTTACCAGCTTCAAGGGTATTGGATCTCCGCGAAGTTGGATTTGCAATCTGGTTCTCTCGACTGCTCATGGCTGAGTGTTGATGCCGGAGGGTTAGGGATGTGCTTCTACATCCCGACGGTTTTGGATTAGAGATCAGAGTCTACGTGATCAGTTGGGGGACTGATATCGGATGCCTTGGGAGTACCGAGGTACTCGGGTTGAGCTGGGTGTTGTTGGACTTGTGGTTGGATTATCTGAGGCCTTAGCGGGGGCAGATGCTTGTACCGATGCAGACTACTTGATGGCCGAGCAGTTAGCCCAGCTGTACCTAGTTGAGGTGGCGTGGCCCTCTGGAGTGTTCTCCTTTGTTTCATTCTGGTTAGAGACCCGAGGATATCGCGTCTCTGGAGGAGGTATTTGTCAGCCTTGGGAGCTTGAGTGGTGGATGATTGGATATTTACCCCCTCTATTTGTTGAGATTCCGAGTGGAGGAACGACTTTAGTTTCGAGGACGAAACTTTCTTTTAGTGGGGGAGGATGTGATGACCTGGATATCCGCAGAGCTGTTGCGGTGCTTTGAGGTGGTTACTGGAGGCCTACGCGGTGTGCGGGAGGTATTTGGGGCTTTTCAGGGTGACCGGCAGCTTCTGGAGGCCTACGGGGCATGTCGGCGGTGTTCGGGCGCCAATTTGGACACAAGTGTTGGACTCCGGGCTTCAAATGGATCACGCGGGTGATCAGGGGACCCCATCGGTTGTTTAGAGGTGGTTGCGCGCAAAACGGATATTGAGATTGGGCTCGGCGCGAATTTCGGACTAAGAATACCTTCCGGGGGCATTCGGCAATTTTTAGAGTGAGAATTTGGCGAAACGGACGTCAAAATCGGATTCAGCGCGCGAAAACGCTTCAGACGGTGTATTTACGGCATTTTTGGGCTTCGGGTTACTGTTCATGCCGGAACAGTAATTCCGGCGATCGCCGGCGGCGGCCGGCGGCGGCGGGCGGCGGCGGAAGGCGGCGGAGGGCACTCGGGCAGGCGGCGCGCGGCCGCGGGCAGGCGCAGAGGGCGCGGGCAGCAGCGGCGGGGGCGCGGGCAGGCGGCCGGTCCACCGCGCGGGCGTGCACCAAGGCGGGGACACGTGGCGCCTGGTGGTTGGTCGGCTCACAGTACTCGGTGCAGGGAGCAGGATGGCTGGCTTTGGTTCACGGTGCACCAGGGTGGACACGTGGCAGGTTACCATTGGTTCGGTGTTCAGTGGCTTGTGCACCGGGTGCACCGGTCAGAGGCAGGACACGTGGCGCGCTCCCATTGGATGGTCAACTGTGCGGGCAGTGGGGGCAGCGGCCGCAGACTGTGCGGGCAGGCGCGGCGGTACGACGGTCGGGGACGCGTGTCGACTCCCGGAGGTGGCCACGTGGCGCAGCAGGAGTGGTCGCGGCGGCTGTCGGCTGTTTGGGCGACACGTGGCAGTCGGGGAGGCGGGTCGGACGGTTCGCGGGATCCCGTCCGACGGGGCATGCTGGGCCGGGCCGCACTGTGCGCGCCCGAAAGTTTGGGCCGGGCCGCACTGTGCGCGCCCGGAAACTTTCGGGCGCCCGAAAGTGGGGACCCAGCCGGTATTTCCCCAATTGTTTTTGTTAAGTGGTGAGGCCTATTTAAGCAGCCCGAGCTCCCTTCTTCATGCTTTTTCCACCACTTCCGAGCCTCATCTCACCAAGGTGTCTTCAGCAAAGTTGCTCCCCTTCGAGTTCTCCATCTCCTGGTGAAGTTTGGGGGTTTGTGGTGGCACGCACTTCGAGATTTGGATTTTTCGGCGCGGCGCGACGTTGCATTCCTGGATTCTCCTTCGGCGCAGCGACAGTGTTTTAGCTCTCCCGAGCTAACCAGGCAGTATTTTTCAGCGATTCTTGCGCCATCGTCTTCGTAACAGGTAGGGCTACATTTCTTATTTCTACTGGTTTTCCCCCATTCCGAGGTTTTCATGGGTTTTTCGGGTCATCTTGTGACCTCATTTTCTGGGGTGAAATCTTGGACAGCACAGCATTGTTTTGGAGATATCTCCGCAACCGGACATCGGATTGAGGCGATTCAAAAGGGGATTTGCATCTACGCATCGCAAGGAATCTCTCTGATTTTTCTTGATTTGTTGTGGAATTTCCCTGAAGGTGAGAACCCCTTTTTTACAGTATTCTCAGATTCAGTTTTTGTGATCGACTTGCTTCGGGATGTCTCTCTTGTCGATTTTGGTTCTCAGCACAGAAAAATCGTGGGAAAACGTGCAGGTACTCGTTTCGACCGGTTCGTCGCGTAGATCGCAGTGGTATTTTTCTAGGAATTTTGTGGGCACATTTCGCAGGTAAAAATGGCTGATCAGTGAATCTGATTTTGGGGACAGATTTTGGGATTAACTTGGATAGTAATTATGTGTGTATCCTTTGGGATTTTTGGCACAGTTTTGCGAGGACGGTTGAGGATCGGGCGCGGACTTCGCTGTCAGGACTTGGATTTAGCGCTCGAGGTGGGTACCGTTGTTTAACCTCCTACTTGTGATGTCCCCACTAGGCCTATTTGAGTTGCTTTTAGTACAGTGCTAAATGAACCGGTAAAAAGTAAAAATGGCAGGGTAATTGGGAATTGGACTATATTGCTTGTACACATTGGGACCTCTTATGTTTAAGTGATAAATGGACATGGGATTACTTGGCAGATGGAAGTTTAATTAGTGGCATCCCTGTTATGGGGGAAAGATCATAATATTTAAACCCTGTTTTAAATAATGGACTTTGCATGCTTGATTGGACATTTAGTTAGGCCACCTTTTTCTGCTACACTATCATGATGGCATTGACTTAGGAGAAACCATGCTTTTCTCTTCTTTTGTCTACATTTGGGGGATAGTACGCTCGGGTTCGAGCAGGGGCTGGGATAGTGTAGTCAGACAGTTGTGGGTTTTGGGACAGGCAGGCTGTGAGGGCAGGGTATTGCGGCAACCGCGGACAGTAGGCGGTTGACCGGATATCGATTATTCTACCCGATTGTGGATCTTGGATTTTGGGACAGGCAGGCTTGGTGGCAGGGTATTGCGGCAACCGCGGACCTTGGGCGGTTGACCAGACAGTGGTTATTGCATCAGATTGGGTATCGGGTCTCCTTTTAGTGGATGGGGTTTCCCACTATTTGTTTATCTTGCATCGGGTTGAGATCGGGTCTCCTTTTAGTGGATGGGTTTTCCCACTTTGATCAGAGTCATGATCCAGTCCTGCTGATTTGGTACTTGTTACCCAGGCATTATTTTGGTACTTGTTACCCAGGCATTATACTCGTGTGGGTCGCTCCCCTCGAGTGCCACTCCGGAGTGTGCGTTTTTACAGGCTTCGAGTCCTCGGGACTCTCTTTTCCTATCGGTGTTATGCGTTGGCCAGCATACCCGATTCGGCAGGCACAGCAGGCAGTACCAGTGTTTACTGGTGTATCGATTGGGTCTAGGCAGGCAGGCATTTACTTTCTGATGCATATATTTAGCTATATTCCTAGCTGGCATTTTAGAGGCATGTAGTGGTAGCTCTATTCATCATCGGCAGTTTTATTTACAGCTTACCACCTTTGTTCATCTTTTTCGCCTCTTGTAGTCCTAGTGGGCACATTTGAGTTGAGGTCTACCCACTAGGGGGAGGCTGCTGTTTACAGTAGTTCTCACCCCCACTGCTTTCTCTTTTCTCTTCCCCTTTGTTTCTTTTGCAGTGTCTTCTGCGGGTGCTGCTGAGTTTTCAGCGACGGGTCGAGGAGAGAGGACGGCTGAGTAGATAGACTTCGAGGCAGGTTGAGCGTGTTAGCTGGACTGTTGGTGTACCCGTGTTTCCTCAGACGGTTGTACTTTTACTTTGGGACTGGCTTTTGCCAGCAGGTTGTATTTATTTTGGTGAGCTGGGAGAGACAGATGTATCATTTATACAGATGTATTGTATTCTATTTCCAGCTTCAGTCTGAGATGTATTAGTTTTAGTTCAGCTCTGTTTTTATTGCTCTTTTATTATATCTCTTATATATCTGAGCAGGTTTGGCGCTTCGTGTACGCGGGAAATACCGTGTGCACGGCGGATCTGTAGACGGGCCCGGGTTCTGGTTTACACCCGGGGCGTGACAACTAACCTCACTTAATCGAAAAATAAAGAACCGATCTTGGTCCTCGCGTCGTCGGAGATCCGGATCCGCTCCCCGTAGACGATGGCGTCTCGTTCTCCGATCTCCGGCACGTAAAACGGGCGATCGGGTTCCTCCGCTTCTTCCTTCTTTTCTTCCGATTAGGGTTTCGCCCTTCTTCTTTTCTTTCTTTTCTCTCCGCTCTTACGGCTAGGGTTTAGAATTCTCTTTCCTTACGGCTAGGGTTTAGAATTCTCTTTTCTTAACGAGGGGAAAATACTTATATTATCAAATTATCTTAATATTTAATTTCCCCAATTTCTGTTATTTTCCAAATCGTACGTAGAGAAAAATCTAATTTCCCCATCACCGGATAATTAATTAATTAGCTTAATTAATTAATTATCCACACGAGATAACCCCCCATTATCCACAAACGGGTGCAAGATATTTTGCACGGATTTCGATGCACGACTAATCACCGCATCACTAAAAATCCCGTTCCGGGGTTCCCGACATCGGATTTCCGATCCGATCGCATCGTCGGTCTTCATTTTTCGCGCTCTTCCGCAGAAAAATACAAGTGCCACACACACCGACCGACTAACCAAAAGTAATATTCCCGGGATACTAAAAGAACACTAAAATTGAAGGAGGGTTAAATATTACAAAATACCGTGTCATTACACGCGCCTGGTGCACGCCTCCCGCGGTGGACCGGCCGGCCTCTCCTCGGCTCGCCGCCGCGCTCCGCCGATCGCCGCCGCCGCCGGCTCCTCTCCGGCCGCCGGAACAGTAACCCCGTACCTCGAAATGCGTGTTTTTGCATCCGAGCTCCGAAAAATACAAGTAAATAGTCCATTCCGCTCGTTTTCGCGTGCTGAATCCAAATCCGAGGTCCGTTCGGCCAAATTCCACTTCTAATTTTTCCCAAAAATTTCCGAAAAAGTAAACTTGATCCATTTTCATGCCGGGTCAAACCTTTGGTTCCAAAAAGCGCGCAAAACCTCAATCACCCCATAATGGACTTCCTGATAAGCAAACTTGCTCTAATAACTCCATAAATCCATTTTCGGGCCCCGACACGCGCACAAACACTCCCAGAAGCCACTAACCCATCAATAAGCCCTTAAGTGGAGATTCGGGTCCTCACAACGGAAGCCTTCTCTTGTGCATAGACTATCGGGAAATAAAAAAGGTCACAATAAAGAACAAATACCCCCTGCCGCGGATCGACGATCTGTTCGACCAATTACAGAGAACAACGGTATTTTCAAAAATCGATTTACAGTCCGGTTATGTGGTGACCTGGATCTCTGCAGGGCTTCTATAGTATGACCAGCATCTTCTGGAGGTTTACGTGGTGTGTCGGTGGTGCTTGTTGTCACGCCCCGGGGGTTTGTTTTAGCGGAAACGGTTCACAAAAGGTAGGCGCGTAAATTTTTTTTTTTTTTTTTTTTTGAAAAATAAACCTTCTTCCCCGGCGCATGCCCAGACCCGCCGCATACACAGAATCACTCTGCAAACGGACAGAGTCTCCTCTGTATATGCACGGCGTAGCAGCTAATACAAGTCCCAAACGCAATCATCCATTCAATCACAACAGTTCTAACATACAACTATGTACCATAACTGAGTAAAAAGCACGGCCAAGAGATTTTAAAAGGATAAATCCACAGTCGTTGAAAATGGCGCCTACCCGGCGCCCAGAGTTTGAAAACGCGTTCAAAAACAGCATAAATCCACAGGGTTTGAAAACAGTGCCCACACGACACTTGAGTTTTGAAATTCGTTTTCACAATCCATAAATCCACAGGGTTTAGAAATCAGTGCCCACACGACACTTAAATTTTTGAAAACAGTTTTCGCAATCTTTTCTTTGGTTTTTCTTTTTCTTTTCCAAACGGCCAACAGAAGTGAAAGGAAAGATAAATACGTAAGAGAACTACCAAATGGAGACCATGCCGACATCCACACCGACCCCACGAGGGTATCGAGAACCACACAAAGAACTACAAATGTGAATGAAACGCAAAGATAGAAAAAGGGAAGACAGTCCGGGGTCCCCAGCGACCCAGAAGCTCTTGCCCCGTCCTCACCGTCGCCTACCTCTCCCCCCGTCTGGACCCTGTCACGAAGTGGGAAGTCAGTGACGAATAATAGTAGAGCAGGAAAATATAGTAAAACAAACCGTGAAGACAACCGGAGCAACCACCCTCTCAAGAGGGAAACGATAACCTGTATTCCTGTATCCTGCAATACCCGGCCACGTCGGACAACTAAACCGACGGCCCATACCGTACCTGCAAAAACCCGACCACGTCGGACAACTAAACCGACGGGTCGCACCGCTCGCACCTCGGCGCCTCAAACCCCACAACTAATAAGGGGCCCCACTACGTCACCTCGTGGGTATACACGGGTCATAGACCGCTTTTCCGGAAAAGCGCACCCTTTGCGGTGGCCAAACCGCGGGTGCGCGTGCTGCAGCCTCGAGCCAAGTAACCATAACCACCATCATGTTAGCCTCATAATATATAACAAGAGTAAAACGGCAACATGTATAATCAAAAGTAAAACCGCAACATGTGTAATCGAAAGTAACCCGCTAACATGTATAATCAAAAGTAAAACCGTAACATGTGTGATCGAAAGTAACCCGCTAACATGTATAATCAAAGTAAAGCAATAATACGTGTACTCGAAGGTAACCCGCTAATATGTAATATCGAAAGGAAAACGACAGCCGGAGACCGACGCTAAACTCCACGAAGAAACCCACAACATGATAAACATGAAAATAACAATATTGCGCATAAAGGGATTCTAAGGGTGTACCCACCAGTAAACTCGATAGTATCATCAATAAAGATCACTCATATTAGCACAGTTAGACGAGTCACAAAGACTTGAGCACAATTTACGAAAGTCCCACACTAAGCCTTAGGATGAGCACCCACCTGAAACGCGAAGAAGAAGATATGCAGAAACTCCAGTTAGAATACCCCCCTTGAGCCCGAGAAGAACTACAGTAAAAATTATCGTTAAAAACATCGTCGCGATCAAAAACACTGAAAAACGGGGCGAAACGGGCCAAAAACGGGCCAAAACGGAGTTACCGGGCTTCCGGGCTGGGAGCTGGTGCACGGGCAGAGGCGTGGACCGGGTCCACAGTGAAGAGGGTGCGCGGCGCGGAGCGGGCTCACCCGGGCGCGTGCACCAAGCAGCTTGGGCCGGGCCGGTGCACGCGCAGGGCGTGCACCGGGCTCACCCTCCCGGGCGCTGCGGTATGCACCGGGTGCACGCTAGGGGCGTGCACCGCGGTAAACGGGCCGGGCCGGTGCACGCGCAAGGCGCGCACCGGGCTCAGCCCTACAGGCCGTGGCGACGCGCACCGGGAGCACGCTGGAGGCGTGCACCGCGGTGCGCGGGCCGGGCTGGCGCACGCGATTGTGCGCCCGGTTCCGCGCCTTCGGGCTGTGGGACGTGCGCCGGGCGCACGCCGGGTCCCGTGGACCACGGCCGTACCAGGGTGAACAGTGACCCTTTTTTCGTCCCCCGCGGCTCCGGTTGCTACCCCGCGACCCCGGCGACTGCGGCGACGACCCCGCTGACACGATAACGGCGGCAGCGGCCTCCCGTTTAACAACGGCGGCGGCGGCCTCCCGTTTAACAACACGCATCACCCACAACACCCGAGCAACCGACACCCAAAACCTCGACCCCACAGAAATTGCAAAAAGGAAAAAAGGAGAAACTCGAACCGCTCACCTTGATTCCGTCGGAGGAGGAGGAAGAAGGAGGATCGTCCCCTCCACGCCCGATCAATCTCGCAGAGGATGGGCGATTCCCCTTTCTCGGTTTTGGTTCCCTCCGTCGATTTCTTGAGAAGAGGGAAAAGGGATTGGGTTTTCCCCCCCCGCACGCACCCAAATAAACTTAACGCCCAAATAAAAAAAAGGGGAAAAACCTAAATCCCCAAAACACAACTAAAATCAATCGGGGTGCAACGAGGGGTCCAAATTACCCCGAAAAACGTGCCGATCGCCTGCACGACTTTCGATGCGCCCAAACTGATGGTAAAACTTCAAAAATTATTTCTGGGAGATCCCGGGGTCGGAATTCAAATCCGATCGCGCCACCGTTCACCGTTTTGCGAGCTCTACCACCTAAAAATACCCGCAAACCCCGACGATCAGCCCAAAAATTCCCGAATTCCAACTCCCCTTCTAACAACTGAAGAAAAATAATTAGGACCCAAAACAGAAAACTGAAAGGTCGAGATACTACCAAATAAATAAAATAACCCACTGACATAAAAAGATGAAAAGTCGGATCACAGCAGGATCCCGTCCGAACACCTCGAAAAGCGTGCCGGCCCCCCCTTAGCACAGATTCCGATGCACCACTCAAAGGCAACCGCTTTGACCCCCATCCCGGGAGATCCGTAAATCGGAATCCGAATCCGATCGCTTTGCCGTTCTCCGTTTTTCCGAGCTAAAACGCAGAAAAATACTCGCGGTCCAGGCCCAGTCCATTGCAGAAAACACAGTGAAGAGTCTCCCTAACAATCCCGTCATAAAACGAAGGTATACAAAGGCATCGGAACGCCAGGACTCTACATCACTCACCACTTAAAAGAAGTTTCGTCCTCGAAACTTAATCCTGGTCCGCAACGAATAAATCTGGGCACTCCCTTATCTTGGACTCCAGTTCCCAAGTCGCTTCACGTTCTTCCTGGTTGCTCCCCAGCACCGTCACATAGGGGATCATCCGGTCGCGCAATCCTTTTTTTTTGTCCTCTCGTGCTAAGATCCACGCCGGTGTTCCGTCGAAGCTCAGGTCCTCTCTAAGCTCAAAAGTAGTGACCATCCATCCCCAAAATCAAGTGCGCAGACTCGGAGCACATCTTCGAGAATCCGGTTCACTTGCTCGGACTGTCCGTCGGTCTGGGGGTGAAACGCCGTGCTGAAGCGTGGTTTAGTCTCTAGAGCTTGTTGTAAACCTTGCCAAGGGTTCGACACCAGCCGAGTGTCTTTAGCCCACGTCATACGGATGGATGGGAAAAGAGTCGACTTCGTCAGTCGATCTACGGTGACTCAAACCGCATCGCGTCCTTGAACACCTTCGTGTCACCCGGATGCGCCGTATAGGGGACGCAGTGCGCCGCTGACGGTATCTCCTCCTTCAACTCTGGCAGCTCGGGCACGCAATTCCGCCCTCGAAACGTATTGCGTCGTTCGCATTCGCCGAAAAGTCGCTCGCGTGGTCCGGGGGGTCTTGACTCGAATAAGCTGTATCTGTGCGCCTTCTAGGGTTTCTCTAATAGGGTTGGCTTAACCATCAAGGACAAAAGTCGCGCGACAGTACCGGTCCTGCTGAGTATTCGCGCTTATCGGTTTCCCCCCTCGATTTGACCCTTCTTGCTCAAAACATCCGCTACTACACTTGCTTTTTCCGGGGTGATACCGAATGGACAAGCCGAGTCCTTCGGCAACTCCAACCAATGCCTCTGCCGCAAAAATCAAATCCTTCTATCTGAACAAAACTTATGACTCTGGCGATCCGAAAACACATTACGATGAACTCCAAAAGGTGGTGTCTCCAAAGCTTTAAAACGAAGACGACTGCTGCCAGTTCCGGATCGTATGTCGGGCAGTTCCGCTCCCATTCTCTGTGTTTCCCGTTGCTGACACAATGTGCCCCAAAAGTCCACTTCGCTAAGCCAGAACTCACATTCTTAAATTTAGCAAACAGCTTCTGGTCCCTGAGATTCCGGAGAAAAGTCCGTAAGTGCTCCTCGCAGTTGATTGGAGAGGTCATCAATCCCGGACTTGTTCTTCACTGTAACCTTATTTATCTCCCTGAAGTCGACGCGTAGGCGTAGGTTTCCGTTCTTCTTTCGCACGAAAAGCACGGGTGCGCCCCAAGGCGACACACTCGGTCTGATGAACCCTTATTCAGAAAAACTCCTTGTTGTGCCTTAGATTCCCTCAGTCCCGCGAAGCCATTCCGCAAGGCGCCTAAGGGATAGGTTGCGTGTCTGGTAGAAGCTCGAAAGAGAGGGTGACCTCTCACCCGGGGGTATTCCCGGCAATTCAGTCAAGGGGACGTCAGAAGAAACCCTTACAATGGGGTGTCAGTGAACGATGCAAAGGGTCGAGTCGCCAGGCTCACTCAAACCAAGTAGCTATACATCCGCCGGATACCTCGTGAACCAGTCCATTGCCAGCACCTCGTCGTATTCCTGCTTCCCGACTCGGAATTCCCAGTCACGACGCCGCCGGTCCGCACACCACCCCAGCCGGCTCTGAGCAGTCAGCAACAAAGTCTCGCGATGCGTCGAGGTACCCCAGTCGTACTGCCCAACCCATACCAATGATCCTTTAGAAGTCCGAAACATCTAACCCGACGACGGGGAAAACAACCCACACAACGCCCTCACAAGGCTCCAAGCGGTGCCAACAAAACAGGCTGGGTTACTAACTATCATAACTTCTCCCCTGAAGACAACGAACTCACCTGTCACCAACACGGGCTGCTCCCCTCCGTCGCCGACGCTGGATACTTCCACCCGTCACCAACACGGGCCACAAGCTGGGAGCATAACCACCATCCCGGACCACTCGCTCCGACTACCCGTCCTACCGAGGCGACGGTCGAAACTAACGTTAGGTTTCAGCTCTAAGACCTACCACCAAGTCTACCCCACAAAAAGGGGCCGCGTTCAGGGCCTCCTAGCCGAAGATGACTGGAGCCAGGACTCCGAGTAGTCGCCAGATTCCCCCCCTTGACTCACACCTGCCCCGAAAGATCACCATCCACAGCGCTCCCAAACCAAACCTCAAGGCTATAACTTAGTCATGGGAAGCTGGCGACAAAACCCACAAGGTGAGGTCCTACCTCCGACCCGGCACCGACGGGGTGCGACGCTCTAAAATGCCGCTATCTCTTGGTCCCAAACCGTTGCCCCACCAAGTACCGGGCACCGATTCGAGCGGTAAACTTCCAGACCAACAGTGACACTCCCAACTAGAAGAAAAAAAACTAAGCTCTATGCCCGTTCAACGAAGACCTCCAGGTACTGAAGACTATCCATCTGAAATCTAAAGGGTCGAAAGAAGACAAGCAACGAAAACAGCAAGAAAAACCCTGCCAAAAGTTGCCTAGGGTCACTAAACGCACTCGAGGGATCACACGCCAACCACCAAAGGACGACCTAACCGACCCTCTAGCGCAGAATACAGGAACCCGACTCAGAGCTACCTGGCACCACCCAGCGTCAAAGTTAAGCCCCCCAATAAAAGTCGCCACCTACGCACACTCGTGCTAAGCAAGGCACGAACTCTCTAACCCCAAACGAGCCCAAATGAAGGAGATTTACTAGCCCCGGTGGTCTCCCTTCCTAAACCAAAGGAGCCCCCGAGACCCCAACACGACGATCTCTACAACCAATCGCAGTGGTTACGGTGAAAAGCCGAACTATGGGTAACAATCATAGGGGAAGAATCCTCATTCCCACCTGTACCTTGCCCATGGTGCAAAAGAATCGACCGACTACCCGCTGTAACTTAACACCAGAAGACCCAGGAGGTACAAGTTTAGACGAACAGCTATCCGGTTACCCATGGCCGACAGACGGCCAACAAACCAACAACCACCGGTGGGTTGTGCTACCACCCGAGCCATATCGAGAAAGGAAACTCAATAGTCCCCGCACTCTCGCATCTGTTGCCGCAGGAGCTAGTTTTCCGCGGCCGTCGACGTCGTCGTATCTGCCTCCGCGTCCCCGGCCGATGGTCTGGTACGGGCCATATCTGTACACACACAACAAGAGTCAGCTCTAGACTTCACTTACAAAACAACGAACCACCTAGCGAGAGAAAAGGACTCGGACTCTTCCCCCCCCTCGATCACTCGCGTTCTACCTTCCTATGCCCTACCCATTTCATTCACCTGTAGGCAAGTGAGGTATCCCCATGAATGTTGGCACTAACTGTTGTGATTGAAAGAACTTCTCTGATACCATCTTAATCTGTCACGCCCCGGGGGTTTGTTTTAGCGGAAACGGTTCACAAAAGGTAGGCGCGTAAATTTTTTTTTTTTTTTTTTTGAAAAATAAACCTTCTTCCCCGGCGCATGCCCAGACCCGCCGCATACACAGAATCACTCTACAAACGGACAGAGTCTCCTCTGTATATGCACGGCGTAGCAGCTAATACAAGTCCCAAACGCAATCATCCATTCAATCACAACAGTTCTAACATACAACTATGTACCATAACTGAGTAAAAAGCACGGCCAAGAGATTTTAAAAGGATAAATCCACAGTCGTTGATAATGGCGCCTACCCGGCGCCCAGAGTTTGAAAACGCGTTCAAAAACAGCATAAATCCACAGGGTTTGAAAATAGTGCCCACACGACACTTGAGTTTTGAAATTCGTTTTCACAATCCATAAATCCACAGGGTTTAGAAATCAGTGCCCACACAACACTTAAATTTTTGAAAACAGTTTTCGCAATCTTTTCTTTGGTTTTTCTTTTTCTTTTCCAAACGGCCAACAGAAGTGAAAGGAAAGATAAATACGTAAGAGAACTACCAAATGGAGACCATGCCGACATCCACACCGACCCCACGAGGGTATCGAGAACCACACAAAGAACTACAAATGTGAATGAAACGCAAAGATAGAAAAAGGGAAGACAGTCCGGGGTCCCCAGCGACCCAGAAGCTCTTGCCCCGTCCTCACCGTCGCCTACCTCTCCCCCCGTCTGGACCCTGTCACGAAGTGGGAAGTCAGTGACGAATAATAGTAGAGCAGGAAAATATAGTAAAACAAACCGTGAAGACAACCGGAGCAACCACCCTCTCAAGAGGGAAACGATAACCTGTATTCCTGTATCCTGCAATACCCGGCCACGTCGGACAACTAAACCGACGGCCCATACCGTACCTGCAAAAACCCGACCACGTCGGACAACTAAACCGACGGGTCGCACCGCTCGCACCTCGGCGCCTCAAACCCCACAACTAATAAGGGGCCCCACTACGTCACCTCGTGGGTATACACGGGTCATAGACCGCTTTTCCGGAAAAGCGCACCCTTTGCGGTGGCCAAACCGCGGGTGCGCGTGCTGCAGCCTCGAGCCAAGTAACCATAACCACCATCATGTTAGCCTCATAATATATAACAAGAGTAAAACGGCAACATGTATAATCAAAAGTAAAACCGCAACATGTGTAATCGAAAGTAACCCGCTAACATGTATAATCAAAAGTAAAACCGTAACATGTGTGATCGAAAGTAACCCGCTAACATGTATAATCAATGTAAAGCAATAATACGTGTACTCGAAGGTAACCCGCTAATATGTAATATCGAAAGGAAAACGACAGCCGGAGACCGACGCTAAACTCCACGAAGAAACCCACAACATGATAAACATGAAAATAACAATATTGCGCATAAAGGGATTCTAAGGGTGTACCCACCAGTAAAACTCGATAGTATCATCAATAAAGATCACTCATATTAGCACAGTTAGACGAGTCACAAAGACTTGAGCACAATTTACGAAAGTCCCACACTAAGCCTTAGGATGAGCACCCACCTGAAACGCGAAGAAGAAGATATGCAGAAACTCCAGTTAGAATACCCCCCTTGAGCCCGAGAAGAACTACAGTAAAAATTATCGTTAAAAACATCGTCGCGATCAAAAACACTGAAAAACGGGGCGAAACGGGCCAAAAACGGGCCAAAACGGAGTTACCGGGCTTCCGGGCTGGGAGCTGGTGCACGGGCAGAGGCATGGACCGGGTCCACAGTGAAGAGGGTGCGCGGCGCGGAGCGGGCTCACCCGGGCGCGTGCACCAAGCAGCTTGGGCCGGGCCGGTGCACGCGCAGGGCGTGCACCGGGCTCACCCTCCCGGGCGCTGCTCGGGTGCGAGTAGAGGTCTGGGGTAGTGTAGCCGGGACATTGGTGTCAGGGACTGGTTGTGCTGGATTGCGGTTGGCAGGGTTCTGCGGTGACCGCGGACTTTGGGCAGTTGACCGGAGGTCGGTTATAGGACTTGATTATAGACGGCAGGGTATTGTGGCAACCGCGGATATTGGGCGGTTGACTGGATATTTATTTATGCACCAGATTGGGTATCTGATTTCTCTAGTGGACAGAGTTTCCCACTATTTGAGCACTTTTGCATCTGATTGAGGACCGAGGCTTTCTTTAGTGGTTGGGCTTTCCCACTTTGATCAGAGTCATGATCCAGTCCTGCTGATTTATACTTATATTACTGGTTACTGAGATACTTAACTCGTGTGGGTCGCTCCCCTCGAGTGCCACTCTGGAGTGTTATACATACTTCGAGTCCTTGAGACTCCTTCTTTTCATCGGTGTTATGCGTCGGCCAGCATACCCGATACAGGCAAGGCACAGTAGGCAGTACCAGTTTTACTGGTGGCACAAGATTGGGTTATTACAGGCAATTATTTTACTGTTACACTCGTGTCAGGGGGACTGAGTGGAATCTAGTAGCTGTGTTTAGACCAGTGCTAGTGTTATTGGGAGCCGTTTGGTTTGACGGTGGTCCCGAGGTCGTTGTGAGTTAGTCGACCGTTGTGTGAGAGGTTTGGTGATCTTGAGTCTATCCGTTCTGAGAGAGAGCGTGGATTTTGACTATAGCCTGCATGAGCCACTACTCGATAGCGAGTTAGTCCGTTTGGACGCCCTACGTAATTCCTGCCCGTCAGCGAGAGGTGGTTGTAGGTGGGCGCAGGTTTGACTGGACCCGATGTGGCAGTCAGCTCGATTGGGTCGATTGAGCACCTCGTGTGCGAGTGTTGCATATCTTTATCAGAGTTTCCCCATTTGAACATTTAGATAGAGGCATGATAGCTGTCGAGTGTCTCCAGCTTCCTTGTTCAGTTTTTACTGCATTGGTTATCTTATGCCTCTAGTGGACTTAGTGGGCAGATCGTCGGGCCTGGTGGCGGTACCCACTGAGGACTCCCTTTTTAGGTGTAGTTCTCACACCCGTTGGGGGTTTTCCCCCTCCTCTTCTTTTCTCTCCTTTGTTTTGCAGAGTCTTAGCGGGTGCTGCTGATTCTGCGGTTGTTGATCGAGGCGAGGGAGTCGCGTGCTAGATCCCTACCCCTCGTTGGAGAGTAGCGGTACCCCTTATGAGGAGATCTTCAGTAGATTAGCTATTTTATTTTTTCTCTTTTGAGAGACTGATGTAGTGAGGATATGATATGTATTGAGAGCCTGTACACTGATGTATTTATTGGAGATACCTCCTTGTTGAGTTCTGATTTTTGTATATGAGGATATTGTATGATTATCATTTTTGGGAGATGGACATTGTTGTATTATTTTCCAGCTGTACAGTGGTTGATTTTAGTTTTACAGCAGATTTTCATTTATAGCTCTGATATCTGTTAGCTATAGTACTTTTCTTGCAGGTAGGACGCTTCGCCTATGCGGGGTTTGGCATAGGTGGCGGATCTGTTGGCGAGCCCGGGTCACAGTTTCGACCCCGGGGCGTGACAGATTAGGTTGGTATCAGAGCCTAGGTTGTAGATTATGGTGGACTTAGAAACCCTAGGCTTATGGTTTGACCCTTGGTTGACTTCGTGAGAGTCGTGATTTATAGCGAGAGTCCTGATTGAGTTTTGTACCTCTCCCAAGGGACGGGAAGAGTGATTGGCATGTTTATTCTCCTAAGTGATTATGTTGGCTGCAGACAACATAATGCTGTGGAACGGGTGACATGCTCTAGACTTTCGCTGGATTGGGTCGAGTGGCTTTTGTGTGCTGATTTGCAGTTTCGTCGTGGCGAGCTGTGTCTCCCCGACGCTGGGTTTTGACTCGTGTGCATCCTGTCATAGCAGTTGAGCTTGAGCGGTTGGTTTTGGGCCGGATACCCGGATTGAGGTCAGTGAGTTTCGGACCCAGATGACAGGATCGTCAGAGGCATATCCGCGGCAGGGTGAGCAGCTGGTCTAGGTGACACAGTTGTCGGAGCACTGAGTAGCCCCCTCTGTGCCAATATTTAGTGTCGAGGCACCGAGGCAGGGTGGATAGTTGACAGCAGAGGAGCTATGGGGCATGTTTGATTGAGTGAGCCAGATTTGGCAGATGAACCACCCCGACTCGTAAGATTGAGTTTGGAGCCTTTGGAGGCAGAGTCGTGGTTGGTGGTGATGGAGTGATCAATTGAAAGCCTCCCTGTGCTAGAGAGTTTATGTAGTTGCTCAACTGCGCGCTCCAGGTTCCGAGGGACGAGGCGCATAGGATATGTGTGTCTGGGAGTGGATTGCGCCAGGATACCTTTCAGTTTATTCGGTCCCTCCATTACGGATTATTGACGCCTCGATGGTGTAGGCGTTGTGTATGGAGCGTGGTGTTGCAGTTCCTTTAGATAGGGATCTGCCGCTAGAGGCGAGTTTTGGATATTGGCGCTTGGCGCCGGGTGATGAAGGACAGATCGGCCGGCAGAGGCATTTCTGATTTCTTTTTCCAGGATAACGGGTTCTCGAGATGCCAGAGATCGGGTGGACCTCGAGGGCAGCATCAGCATCTTTATCAGAGTAGCGCGGCGGTAGCATGGATTGGTGATCTGCGGAGTGCCGCATTCGTCGCCCCAGCGAGAGCAGAGACAGAGGTCGTGCTCCCCAGGTGGATAGTCTTGATTTTCAGGCAGATTGAGCGACGACCACGTGCATTGAGCGGATGAATCTGTGCCGCCCGGTTGGAGGGCGCCACAGCAGCGGATCGGGTTGTCGCAGGTGTGATTTCATCACAGCAGTCGGAGTTAGAGCATGTTGCATTCCTGCATGGACTAGAGGCAGATTTGTTACCACGTGCACTAGCGGTACAGGTTCCTGTTAGTGCTGTGCATGTGGAGGAGGCTTGTGGATTATGCCCAATGCAGTTGAGGCCGTGAGTTATATCGACAGTCTTATTGGTAATTGTGGTAGTTCGGCGTTTTGACCCAGTGCTTGGGATTGGTTGGCACAGTGCCACAGGATGTTGGGCTGCGGAAAGAGAGGACTTTGATTTTCTGCAAGGCAGACGAGAGGAGGCTTGGTTGTTGAGATTGTTAGAGCACACAGGCTTTAGCGACAGTGTGAGAGGTGTTTACGGCGGCACCGGGACTCAAGGATATCGCTGTTGCCCACGAGATCCCGGGTGTGATTTCACCTGAGCTGTTGGAGATGCCGCCGGTTAGGGAGATAGAGATTGTGTTTGACGTGGTTCGGGGAACCGCGCCATCCTCGACAGCACCTCATTGGATATCGCCTGTAGGGCTGAGAGAGCTGATGGTGCAGTTGCAGGATCTGATGGATCGAGGGGTCTGTTTGACCTAGTGCCACGCCGTTGATACACGGTGGTGATGCCACGTCATTAATACACGACTGTGAGGGTTCTTTTATGGTTCGAGTGTAGACAGGTCCGGGTAGTATCTAGGACCTTTTGATGGAGCTATACTCCGGCAGTTATTGTATGATACGAGTACCTACTTGGAATCAGACAGTCGAGGACTTTGCCTAGATGGCATTCAGGATTCGGTAAAGGCATTATGAGCTCATAGTAAGACCAAATGGAATAATTAATGCCCTGTTGTCTTCAAGATTTGAGGAATTGTGTGTCCCAGTTGCACTTGGACGGATTGGGAGTGGTGTTCCCGAGGGATATTATGACTTACTCCCAGAGCGACTTGGAGTACGTGGAGCACTTGTGGATGTGCTACAATGCTTGGGTGGAAGAAGGTGTATGCCAAGTTATTGAGATACAAGTTTTAGCTTCAGAAGCTTATTTCTTGGGTCGCATTGTGTTAGCCGTAGGGGCGGCGGTGGAAAATCCGGCCAATATGGATACTATTTGGGAATTGGCCGAGATCAATATTTATGGTCAAGGTAAGGAGCTTCTTGGACTGGGCAGTGCCAGGAGAGCTTGGCAATCGGATAATGAGACTGATACCAGCACCAATGTTAGTATTTCCAATGTTGGTAGAGAGATCTGCGAGTTTTAGTGATGCCTCCTATAGCGACTGTGGAATTACCGTTGGGTTATTGTTGAGCATTCTGGATTACCCCGACAGGGCCACTGTGATGGCGGATACCTGGAGCAGGAAAGCTGTCTGGGGTTGAGTTTGATGATTCCACAGCTGGCGCTGTGTGGACTATTGGGGCAAACATGGCTTGTGGTTGTTTCCCTGAGGGTTCCTTTGGATCATAGACCGCGGCTGAGTAGTTCACTCGGATGGTCAAGATTCGGGAGTGACCGAGTGAGGACCCCTCCTTGTTAGGGCTCTTTTCCCTTATTGGATGGCAGAGTGGGTATGCTTCGGGTTGTTTTGGTCGGGTTGACACAGGATGTGGTTGGTGCGTGTTGCACTGGTGGTTATTCCGTTCCACCCCCCCCCCCCAGCTTTTGATGGAGCCCTGTGGTATTTCATGTCTCAGCTCAGGAGTGTGTTGTTTTGGATCCCTCGCCCGTGAGTTACTCGCCCTATTTGAGATCTAGGAATGTTTGGAGTACAAGGGACGCCCGTTGCGAATTCTGGCTCGTGAGATTAGAGGTTGTGCAATCGGGCTATGCCGTACTGGTTGTCGCTGTTGTTGTTGTTGAAGAGTAATCACGGAAAGTGAGTGGCGACTTGGGAGCTAGGGACGGTGATTATGAGTACCTACCCTTGATTTTGAGACACCTTTTGAGTTGTGTTAGTTTCGAGGACGAAACTTTCTTTTAGTGGGGGAGGATATGGTGACCTAGATCTCTGCAGGGCTTCTACAGTATGACCAGCAGCTTCTGGAGGTTTACGTGGTGTGTCGGAGGTGCTTGTGCACAATTTAGACACAAGTGATGGACTTCTGGCTTAAAATGGATCACATGAGTAGTCGGAGGACTCCGTCGGATGTTTAGAAGTGGTTTCGCGCGAAACGGATATTAAAATTGGGCTCAGCACAAAGTTTGGACAAAAGAACACCTTCCCGGATGACTTCGATAATTTTTAGAGTTGGAATTTGGCAAAACGGACGGCGGATTTGGATTCAGCGCGCGAAAACGATGAAAATGGACTATTTACTCGTATTTTTCAGAGCCCGGATGACACGCACGGATTTCGAGGCAAGGGGGCACTGTTTCGGTGGCCGGGGGCAGCGTCGGCGGCGGCGGGCAGCGGCGGAGCGCGGCGGCGCGGGCTCGGGCAGGCGGCAGAGCGACCGCGGGCAGGCGCGCGGGCGCGGGCAGGCGCGCGGGCGCGGGCAGGCGCGCGGTCCACGGGCCGGCGTGCACCGGAGGCAGGACACGTGGCGTGATTTTACTGGTCGGTGCTGTGGACCCGATTCATGGAACGAGTGCAGTTGGCCTCGGGGCGCGTGCGTACAGGGATGGCAGGCGGCGTCGCAGGCGCGCACGTGGGCGCTGACCGCGGTTTCTCGCGCGTGGGGGCGCCACGCGTCGGCGCTGCGGTGGGCCACGCGGCGCCAGGGGGTTGGTCGGTTTGGCTGTACCGTGTTTGGTGGTGACGTGTCGCAACCTCAGCGATCCGGACGCGCGATGGACGGCCGGATCGGGCTGCACTGTTTGCGCCCTATTCTTCCGGGCGCCCGAAAATGCACCAGGAAGTGTGCTTTTTCCCTTTTTCTTCAGCCTATAAATAGGCAGTTGAGGCCTTTTGAGCGGGGTTTTTGGCATTTCTGGAGCTCCCCTTTTTCACAGAGGCCTTCTACACTGTGTTTTCTACCCTCCCTTGGATCTTGGGCATTTTTGGAGACTCCGGCTTCGGCATTATCTGCGACGCGCCGCACAGCGACGCACTTTGGATTTTTGGCTATTACCGTCGCTCTTCAGTCCGCGAGGCACACCGGATCACCCCGATGGAATTTTGAGCCAATTTTTGCGGCAGCGCGTTCACGAGAGGTAAGGCTTCGTTTTCTGTGTTGTTCACTTCTCCTCATTTCGAGTTTTCTTCACTGTTCCCGAGTTGTTTCTGTGACCTCTTTTCCTGCTATGAGGTTTTGGACAGCGGAGGTTTGTCGATTTTCTATCTTCGCACTTAGGTATCGGATGGAGGCGTGCCTGAGGTCGTTTTGCATCTACACATCGCAAAGAACGTCCTCGTAATTTTTCTGGATTTTACTGAATTTTCCCGAAGGTAAGAAAATTCCATTTTCTAGACAGAGTTGTATAGTTTTTTATACTCGGGGAATTTCGAGATGGTCACTTTGTGGAATTTGTAACTTGAGCTACAAAACTTGGATTGGGACGTGCAGGTACTTGTTTCGAAGGGCTCGACGCAACGAACGCAGCGGTTATTTTTTCGGATTTTTCCGAGTTCATCTCGCAGGTGAGATTTAAGCTTTTTCGGGGTTGTATCCCGCAGTTTTTGCAGTGTTGTGGATTGTCGGCGCCCCGCATTGTATAATTTGTATCTTGGCCTACAGGTGTTGGAACGGGGCGTATAAATACTCGTTTTGGGGCTACTCGTCACGAGGATCGCAACCGTGCATTTTTTGGAATTTTTGGAGTGCTGCCTGGAGGTGAGAATTGCCTATCTCTGTGCTGTTTTGGAAAAACAGCAAGTGTATGTTTGGGGGTATTGATTAGTGAGTTGTGTTGTTTGTTGTGGTGTTGCATGTTGGGGTGATGTTGTTTGGAGCCGAGACTTGCGCGACATGTATCGAGGATGCGGGTTTAGTGGATTTTGTTAGCAAGTGGCCACGCTCTTCACCGACTTCAGCTTTGTCTGCGGAAAGCGTTTCAGGTGGGAGCTTTGTTTCCAGAACCGGTGGACGGTTCTCTAATTCTGTATGTTAGGATGCATGCATGTCTAGGGTACACGGTATATGATTGAGAGATAGGTAAGCTTGATAATGATAATTGTATGATTAATTACAAGAATAATATCTATGTTGATGATTAGTGTAAGCTTACCTAAGATAATGTTACCCTATGTGATTATGTAGCATGCCATGTTAGCACATAAACGTTTATGCGATTGGTTTATGCCATGGGGCGGGATCATGCAAAATACTCGGGAATGACATTACACCGAAAGTAACCAAAGGTACCCACCTGAACGAAGATAAACGACCGCGCCCGGGACCCTCTGTCACGCCCCGGAGGTCTCAAGATAAGTGGAAAACGTGTTTATTTTTTTTTTTTTTGAAATGCAAGTGAGAACGACCTCGCCTACCGGTGCGTGTCAGACCCGCCACATATACAAATTCACCCTGCAAACGGACAGAGTGTCCTTTGTATATGCACGGCGTCACGATTACAACGACGACAATAACATCATACAGCATTAATCATACAGTCACAGTGAACAAGTACGAACGTGTAACAACATTCAACAACATTAGGATGAACCTATGAGTTTGCAAACGGTGTCCACTCGACACCCACTCCTTTAGAAACGTCTAAACATTCACATTAAGGCGGCTATATTGTTTGAAAGGATAAATCCACAGGGTTTTCAAAGTGGTGCCCACACGACACCCTATTTTTGAAAATCATTTTCGAAATCCTTTTGACATCGTAAAACGGCCGCAAAGTTTAAGGATCAAAACAATATCCGAACAACTAATTACTTGACCACCTATCCAGCATGATCCACGTCCACACAAATTAAACTAGTGAGAGAGAATAGAGATAACCAAACTAAGAGTTTTAACAAAGGGCCTCATACGGCCGATAGCTAAGTCTGCGTTGCCTCACCACCGTCCCGATGTACATACCTATTCGGACCTGTCACGCAGTGGGTAAAGTCAGTGACAAATAAAGTAGATGTTATAACATTAATGAACAGTAAATTCGAATGAATTACTCTGCACCGGAACCTTTCGCTATCCTTCGCCCTGAATTCGCTTTATTTAATTTAGTGACACCGTCACGTCAGGGTAGTCGACGATCTCCCCACGCGACACTTACGATGCTTTTACCCCTTCACGATGCGTGAGCGACATGTTTAGCTATCGTGAAGAGGTCCCTACCCTACAAGCGTGGGGCACACGGGTCGTTTAGACCACTCCTCCGAAAAAGTGCACCCATGCGGAGGCCAATCCGCTTGTGTACGTGCAGCATCCAACACCGGTTTGCCGAAGTCGGTGTAAATTAAATATCGCGACACTTGGTCGCCACAAACATTAAGAAAAGAACGGTACATAAAATGCGATGGGTTAATTTATTGGAAACACTTCATCTACTTTATTAAACAGGTTAGTACGAACTTTTTAAATGATATACTGCACCAAATGCACTTACAGCACTTGTTGCATAGGAACCCACCTGGTTGCGGGAAGATCGGGGTACTAGGGGTCTTTGATACTTTCCCGCTGCGCACCTGGACCTAAAGAAGTCCCCAGAAACAACAGTTAATAACGCATACAATTACCGGAAACGAAAACCCAATTAACTCTGCGCCGAAACCCCAAAACGGCACCAAGAACCATACTTGACGACTCCCCGCGCGCACACACATCCTCTCCCCGCAGGCGTCGTCGCCCGCGGAGGTTGCCCGCCGTCCGCCGATGTCCCGCGCGGCGCCCGCGCATCGGCTGCCGGCCCGCGGGAGCCCCGCGCGGCTCAAGACTGCGCGTCGAGCGCCCGCGGGTGGCGCCCGCGCGACGCCCGCGCGGAGACTGCCCGTGCGGCGCCGGCACGGTGCGGGTACGGGCCGCGCGGCGCCCGCGCGGCGTCCGTGCGGCGCACGCGCGGGTGCGGGCCGCGCGGCGCCCGCACGGCGCCCGCACGGCGCCCGCGCATGTCCGGGCCCGTGCAGTGGCGCCCGGGCGGCGCCCGCGTGGCTCTCGGCCTTGCGGTGTCCGTCCGCGCGGTGCCCTAGCGGCACCGCGCGTCTTCTCCGCCCTAGCGGCACCTTGCGTCGTCCGCCCGCCCGCGTCGTGCCCTAAGTCGCACGGCAACGGCGACGGGCGGTGGGGACGAAGGAAACGGAGATGGGGAAGATATCTTAAACTTCGAAAAGGAACCCGAAAATACTACGAACGTAAAAACACTCACCGGATTATCCGACGGGGAACGACCGATCGCGTTCTAGCTTCCGGTACATGGTTCGGGGTGGTCGGATCCCGCCGTCTTCTTCCTCTTCCTTTCCTCCGGTTAGGGTTCCGCCTTCCCCCCCCCCCCCCCCCCCATTTTTTTTCTTTTCGCTCTCTCGGTTAGGGTTTCGCCTCTCTCTTTTTATTTCTTTTTAACGAAAGGTGGGATTTTTCCTATCTCGTACGTAGTTTAAATTCTATTTTCTATTTTTCGTCACCGAATAATTAATTATTTAATTAATTATTCCCTACGAGATAACCTCCATTATCCCAAACGGGTGCAAGATATTTTGCACGGATTTCGATGCACGTTTAGTCACCGCATCACTAAAAATTCCGTTCCGGGAGATCACGACATCGGATTTCAGATCCGATCGCACCGTCGGTCCTCATTTTTCGTGCTCTTTCATAGAAAAATACATGCACCACACACCGACCGACTCACAAAATACGATAATCCCGGAGTACTAAAAGAACACTAAATTAGAAGGAGGGTTAATTATTACAGAAAAATCGTGTCATTACACCACTCACACTTTATAAAAAGTTTCGTCCTCGAAACTTAATTACAACCCTCGCTAAACAGTTTAGGAAAACACTCCTTCATTTTCGATTCCAGTTCCCACGTCGCCTCGCGTTCCTCGTGGTTGCTCCACTGGACCTTTACGTAGGGAATGGTTCGGTTCCGTAATTTCTTGTCTTCTCGTGCTAGGATCCGCTCCGGCGTCTCCTCGATGCTTAAGTCCTCTTGTAGCTTGACAGTGGATATAGCTAGGGCGTGAGAGGGGTCGGGGAGGTACTTTCGGAGCATCGAAACGTGAAACACGTTGTGTACTCGGTCTAGGTTTGGCGGCAGGGCCAACCGATACGCCACCGGACCCACGCGTTCTAGGATCTCAAACGGTCCCACATACCTCAGACTCAGCTTCCCCCTTAGGCCGAAACGTTGGGTCCCCTTTGAAGGCGACACCCGTAGCAACACGTGCTCGCCCACCATGAATTCCAATTCCCGACGTCTATGGTCCGCGTAACTTTTCTGTCTGCTCTGGGCGGTTAACAGCCGCTGCCTGATCAGGCACACCTTCGCCTCGGTCTCTTCCACCAAATCCGGTCCCAACCATTTGCGCTCCCCCAAGTCATCCCAGCATATGGGTGACCGACAGCGGCGCCCATACAGAGCCTCGTATGGCGCCATCTGAATGCTGGCTTGGTAACTGTTATTATAGGCGAATTCTACAAGCGGCAGGTATTGAGACCATCCTTCGCCCAGGTCAAGTACGCATGCCCGAAGCATGTCTTCGAGGATCTGGATCACCCGTTCCGATTGTCCGTCAGTTTGCGGGTGAAAAGCCGTGCTGAAATGCAGCTTGGTTCCCATTGCTCGCTGCAAACTCTGCCAAAAGTTCGACACGAACCGCGTGTCTCTGTCCGACGTGATGGACGCCGGTAGACCATGCAACCTTACTATTTCATCAATGTAAGTCCGCGCCAGCCGTTTTCGTGTCCACGTCGTATGTATCGGCAGGAAGTGGGCAGATTTCGTCAAGTGATCCACTATGACCCATATTGCATCATGCCCTTGAGATGATCTCGGGAAACCAGTCACGAAATCCATCGTAATCATCTCCCACTTCCATTCCGGCACCGGCAACGGTTGTAACTTCCCTGCTGGACGCTGGTGTTCGGCCTTCACCTGTTGGCACACCAGACAGTGTGCCACAAATCGGGTTACATCCCCTTTCATCTTAGGCCACCAAAAGGTTTGCTTTAAGTCCTTGTACATTTTCGTCCCTCCCGGGTGCACGGCGTAGGGCGCGGTGTGCGCCTCGCTCAGGATTTCCTCCTTGAGCTTTGGTAGATCCGGCACACAGATTCGTCCTCGAAAATGTATCGTGCCATCTGCGTCCCTCGCAAAATCGCCCCCTTGGTCTGAGGGTAGTCTGTCTCGCACCAGTTGTAACTGGATATCCGTCGATTGCCCTTCCCGGATCTTGTCCAGTAGGGTGGGTCGGGCCACCAGGGTCATGAGTCGTGCGACCGTCCCTGCTGGTACTATCTCCAGTCTTAATTGCGAAAACTCTGCAATCAAACGGTCCTGCTGGGTAAGGGCGTTCGCCATCGATTCCGCCGTCTGTCCTTTGCGGCTCAAGGCATCCGCCACCACGTTCGCCTTCCCAGGGTGGTAGTGGATGGTTAAATCATAGTCTTTCAGTAGTTCGAGCCACCGCCGTTGCCGCAAATTCAGCTCCTTCTGGGTGAAGAGGTACTTGAGGCTCTGATGGTCTGAGTACACATTGCAGTGTGTTCCATACAAATAGTGCCTCCACATCTTAAGGACGAATACGACTGCTGCAAGCTCCAGGTCGTGCACGGGGTAGTTTCTTTCGTACTCCTTGAGTTGCCTTGACGCATAGGCTATGACTTTACCCCGTTGCATAAGCACGCCTCCGAGACCGTTCCGTGACGCATCGCAGTACACCTCATAGTCCTCGCCGGGCTCCGGTAGAGCAAGCACCGGGGCTCATGTCAACTTGTTCTTGAGCTCTTCAAAACTCTTCTGGCATTGATCTGTCCAGATGTACTTTTCTCCTTTACGGGTCAGGCGAGTCAGGGGCATGGCTATCTTGGAGAAGCCTTCCACAAAACGTCTGTAATACCCTGCCAGACCCAGAAAACTTCGAATCTCAGTTACCGTCGTCGTCCTGGGCCAGTCGGTTACCGATCCTATCTTCTTCGGGTCGACCGCAATCCCAGCAGCCGACACGATATGCCCCAGAAAGCCCACCTCGCGGAGCCAAAACTCATACTTTTTGAGTTTGGCGTAGAGTTTCTGTTCCCGTAAGGTTTGGAGGACTGTGCGCAGATGCTCTTTATGTTCCTCATCCGTACGGGAGTAGATGAGAATGTCGTCAATGAAGACCACTACGAAATAATCTAAGAAGGGTTTGAAATCCCTATTCATCATATCCATGAATACCGCTGGAGCGTTTGTGAGCCCGAACGGCATTACCGTGAACTCGTAGTGACCATAGCGAGTCCGGAACGCTGTCTTGGGGATGTCCTCGCCCCTAACTCGGAGCTGGTGATAGCCCGACTGCAGATCGATCTTAGAGAACACCATTGCTCCTTGTAACTGGTCAAACAGGTCGTCAGTCCGTGGCAACGGATACTTGTTCTTGGTGGTGACCTTGTTCAATTCTCGGTAGTCAATGCACAGGCGAAGGCTTCCGTCCTTCTTCCTTACGAACAAAACGGGCGCGCCCCATGGCGACACGCTCGGTCGGATGAAGCCTTTATCCAAAAGATCCTCCAGTTGTGCCTTGAGTTCCTTCAACTCGGCGAAGGCCATCCTGTACGGCGCCTTCGTGATGGGTTTAGTGCCTGGAAGTAACTCGATGGGAAAGTCGACCTCTCGTTCGGGTGGCATCCTAGGGAGTTCCACCGGAAATACCTCCGAGAATTCCCTTACACTGGGATATCGGGTCTAACTTGAGTTGCGGACCCACGCGATCTAATGATTTTCCTGGGTCCTTAATCACTAGGTAAGGGGGGGTGGGTCCTATTTAACCCTTACATAACCCCAAACAGATCTCACTAAGTAGAATAGCGTCTCTGTCACGTCCCGGGGTCGAAACTGCGACCCGGGTTCGCCAACAGATCCGCCACCTATGCCAAACCCGCATAGGCGAAGCGTCCTACCTGCAAAAAGAGCTACAGCTAAACAGATATCAGAGCTAAAAGATAAAACTGCTATAGAAATAAAATCGACCACTGTACCACTGAAGATAAAACGACAAGGTCCATCTCCCAAAAAGATAATCGTACAATAACCTCGAGTACAAAACTCATAGCTCAACAGGGAGATATCTCAATACAATATCAGTGTACAAGCTCTCAATACATCATATCCTCACTACATCAGTCTCTCAAAAGAGGAAATAAAAACCAATCTACCGACTATACTGAAGATCTCCTCAAAAGGGGGGGGGGTACCGCTACTCTCCAAAGATGGGTCTGGATCTAGCTCGCTACTCCCTCACCACGAACAGCAACCACAGAACGGCTACACCCGCCAAGACTCTGCAAAACAAAGGAGAGAAAGGACAAAAAGGGGGAAAACCCCCAACGGGCGTGAGAACTACGCAAAAAGGGAGTTCTCAGTGGGTATCGCCCCTAGGCCCGACGATCTGCCCACCAAGACTACTAGAGGCAAAAGATAACTAATGCAGTAAAACTAAAAGGAGAAGCTGGAAACACTCTACAGCTACCATGCCTCTATCAAAATGCTCAAATGGGGAAAACTCTGATAAAGATATGCAACACTCGCACACGAGGTACTCAATCGACCCAATCGAGCTGACTGCCACAAGGGGTCCAGTCAAACCTGCGCCCACCTACAACCACCTCCCGCTGACGGGCAGGAATTACGTAGGGCGTCCAAACGGACTAACTCGCTATCGAGTAGTGGCTCATGCAGGCCATAGTCAAAATCCATGCCCTCTCTCTCAGAACGGATAGACTCCAGATGAACAACCTCTCGCACAATGGTCAACGAACTCACAACGACCACGGGACCACCGTCAATCCCCAAACGGTTCCCGACAACACTAGCACTGGTCTACACATAGCCGCTAGACTCCACTCAGTCCCCCTGACACGAGTGCAACAATAAAGTAAATATCTGTAATAAACCCAATCTGATGTCACCAGTAAACACTGGTACTGCCTGCTCTGCTGTCGAACTCAAGAACCCAGCATGGTGCCCGGCGCTCTGCACCGTGGAAAGCCTACTCCGGAGTGGCACTCGAGGGGAGCGACCCACACGAGTAAAGTATCACTGTAACAAGCATCTCTGTAACCACTGTCTCACGATATAGCAGGACTGAATCACGACTCTGATCAAAGTGGGAAAACTCATCCACTAAAGGGAAACCCGATCCCCAACTGAAATAACTGGAAACAATAAGTGGAAAACTCCAACCACTAGAGAAGCCTGATACCCAATCTGATGCATAAACAATCTCCGGTCAACCGCCCAATGTCCGCGGCTGCCGCAATACCCCATGAACCACAACCTATCACAATCCGGCACAACCTGTCCCTGACACTGAGACCCCAGCTACACTATCCCAAATCCCTGCTCGAACCCGAGCAACGCGAATCTAGTATCTAGAAAGAAAGGAGAAGAACAAACATGGTTTCTCCTAAGTCATATCCCAACATGAAAGTGTAGCAGTAAAAGGTGGCCTAGCTATATGTCCATACAAGCATGCTTTTGTCCTCAAAGCAAAATAAGTAAAAATATGCCTCATGCCAAAATTATCAATGACCATACCTGTACATAATCCTCAATCCATAATGGCTCCTCAGAGTAGAACCTGCACATAACTACATAATCCTATCCCAATGCATAAACCAGCCACATAAAAGGTTATGTGCTAATATGGCATGATAATTAATCATCTATGGTATCCTTGCCTTAGGTAAGCTTCCACTAATCATCAACATGAATATTTGATTAATACCATTGTCATGCTATGAACGATTCACTTGCAATTTTCATAAAATCCTCATTGTTAAACTTACCGATCAATCCCCGCTATTGTACCATACACTTGCATGCAATGTTAATATATAACAATTTAGAGAACCGTCCACCGGTTCCGAGAATAAGGCACCCACCTGAAGTGTTAACTGTCCAAGTCTCAACAGCTGAAAATACCAGATAACTCTAATCCCTTGCTCCAACAAGTTCAGCACACCCGTAACACTCCTGGCACAATACAAAGTCCACTAAATACACAAAGGCTCCCAAATAATGCTCTTATAATCCCATACAACAACAGTCCCGAAACTGTTAAATTATCACCTGCAGAAAGTGCCCAGAAAATTCCAAGAAAAATATCACGGCGATCCTTGCGTCGATAGCTTCGCAACGGTACCTTGCACGCCCAAATCAGAGTTCGGTAAGTCAAGATATAAATTCGGCAAGGGGGTACACACAAACAAAAATCTGTGCTAAAACTGTGCACTGTTCACTGAGAAAACAGTGATTTTCACCTCGAAATAAATCTCAGGAAATTCCAAGAAAAATACGAGCGCGTTCCTTGCGATCCGTAGATGAAAAAGTTGTATAAGCACGTCTCCGTCTGACGCTCGTGCGCGAAGATATGGCCAAAATACCCCGCTGCTGTCAAGGAAGTCCACACAGAAAATGGGGTCACTGTTTGCCTCGGGATCCGTGCCAAAACCTCGAAACGGGAAAGTGCGACCAAAACGAAAGATGAAGTCCTACCTCTTAGGAGTCTGTCGGCGCAAGAATCACAGCAAAGTGATCTCGGGGTAGCCCAGGGGAGCTAAAACACTGTCGCTGCGCCGAAGAGGAACACAGGAATGCAACGTCGCGCCGCGCCATAAAATGGGGAACCTCGGGATTCGAGCCTCCTAAAATCCTAGAACTTGGCAGGAAGATCAAGCACTTAGAGGTGAAAAACTTTGCTTGAGGGGGCTCGGGCAGAAAGTGAAAGGGTTGAGAGAAAAAGAGCCAAGAAGGGGGCTCGGGTTGGTATATATATAGGCTGAAAAAAATCTTTTGGAGAAATACCCGCTGTGTCCCCACTTTCGGGCTGCTACAGTAATGGGCCGGCCCATTACTGTTCACGCCCGAAACTCCACGGGCCGGCCACGTAGCCCACTTCACCGAGACCCAGGGCCCCGCTGCACCCGGCGCACCTGCGCCAGCCAATGGCGGCGCGACACGTGGCCCGGCAATCCGTGCACCGCGCACGTCGCGCCGTGGACCGCGCACGTCACCGCCTGCCCCGGCCGTACGGCCACCTGCCCCGCCGTACGGCCACCTGCCCCGGTCACCAACTCCACCGGTTGCGTGGACCGGGAGCACAACACCGAACCAATCACCTCATGCCACGTGTCCAACCGGTCTACCGTGCACCCGGGCCTAAATTCTGTGGACCGCGCCTCCAGAACCAACCAACCCCAAGCCGCCACGTGGCACTGCCCTGGTGCACGACCTCCGCGGTAGACCGCGCTCCTGCCCGCGCCCTCAGCCGCCTGCCCGCGCCCTCAGCCGCCTGCCCGCGCCCTCAGCCGCTTGCCCGCGGCCGCTAAACGCCTGCCCGAGGCTGCGCCGCCGCCCGCCGGCGCCGCCCGCCTCCGCCGGCCGCCGCCGGCGATCGCCGGAGACACTGTTCCGGCGGTGAACAGTAACCGATGCACAAAAATATCAAGTAGGTAGTCCATTTTGACCGATTTCGCGCGCTGAATCCGAATTTGATGTCCGTTTCGCCAAATTCCAACTCTAAAAATTGCCGAAGGCTCCCGAAAAGGTATTTTTAATCCGAATTTCGCGCTGAGCCTAATACTGATATCCAATCTGCGCGTAAACTCTTCTAAACATCCGACGGGGTCCCCCGATTACCCACGTGATCCATTTTAAGCCCCGAGTCCATCTCTTGTGTCCAAATTGGCGCGCGAACACCGCCGTCATGCCACGTAGGCTTCCATAAGCTGCTGGTCACACTGTAGAAGCCCTGCAAAGATCCGGGTCACCACATCCTCCCCCACTAAAAGAAAGTTTCATCCTCGAAACTAAAGCAACTCCCAAGGAGTCTCAGAAACCAAGGGTCAATACTCCACACCGCCGTACCCCAGATCCCAAGTCACCAATCACTCCCCGTGATTACTCCACAGCAACAACATCAGCAACAACCAGAACGGCATAGCCCGATTGCGCAATTCCCTCACCTCACGAGCCGGAATTCACAACGGGCGTCCCTCGTACTCCAAACTCTCACAGACCTCAAAAGAACGAGTCAATCACGGGCGAGGGGTCCAAAGCACAACACTCCTGAGCTGAGACGCAGAAAAACCTCAAAAACTCCAATAAAAGACGGGGGGAAAGGAACAAATAGCCCGAGCAACACGCTCAACAACACTCCTAAGAGCCAACTCAACCCAAGCGACCCGGAACACAACCACACAAACACCTGCACAGAAAAGGGGCCCTAACAAGCAGGGGTTCACACTCAGTCACCCTCAAAACTCAACCACCCAAGTGGATTGCTCAGCCGCAGCCTTTCAACAAAAGGGATCCTCTGGGACACAAACTCAACCCCTGCACACTAGAATGGCCCCACACAGCGCCAGCTAAGGAACCGCCAAACCCGACTCCAAAAAGCTCTTCTGCTCCAAGTATCCGCTACCACAGTGGCTCTGTCGGGGTGATACTGGATGCTCAACAAAATCCAATGGTAGCTCTACAGCCACTACGGGAGGTATCACTAAAACTCGCAAATCCATCTCCCACCACTGACAAGGTTAGAATCGGCGCTGGTACCAATCTCATCACCCGCTCATCAAGCTCTGCTGGCACTATCCAGTCCACAAGCTCCTCACCCCAACAATAACCGTCGATCTCGACCAGTCTTAAACAGCATCCATTTTGGCCAGATTTCCACCGCCGCCCCTACGGCTAGAATAAGTAATCCAGAAAGATATGCTCTTGAAGCTCTAAATCACTCAGGGAGGGGGGTAAAACCAAAATATCCCTGGAGGATGCCGCTAACAACCCGTTCAAGGCCAACTGAAACACAGAATTCCTCAATCTAGAGGTAACAGGGCATTAGGCAATCTATTGACTTCACTGTACTCGTAATGCCCCTACTGTGTCCTGAACACCATCAAGACAAAGCCCTCAGCTGAAATTCCATATTGGTGCAGGCATCATGCAATAACTGCCGGAACATAGCTCCATCAAAAGATTCAAAATAATGCCTGGACCTGCCTGGGCTCCAATCCCAAAGGGCTCTCACCGTCGTGTATCAACAACGTGGCACTAGGTCAAACAGACCCTCGATCCAACAGATCCCTGTACGGTTGCGATCAACTCTCCCAGCTCTTACAGATAACATCCAAGCGGTGCTATTGAGGTTGGCGCGGTCTCCAAAACCACGTCAATCACAATCTTAATCTCCCTCTCTGACGGCATAATCATCGACTCAGGTTGTCTCACACCCGGGATCTCACGAGCAATAGGGATATCCTTAAGTCCCGCTGCTGCCGTAGGCACCTCTCACCCTGTCGCTGTAACCTGTGTGCTCTAACAGTCTCAACAACCAAAATGCCTTCCAATATCTGCCTTGCAGAAAATCACAGTCCTTTATCTCAGCGGTCAAACATCCTGTGGCACTACGCCAACCAATCCCAAGCACTGGGTCAAACACCAGGCTGCCACAAATACCAATATGTCTGCTGGCAAAACTCACGGCCTCGACTGCACTAGGCATAACCCACAAGCCTTCCCCACTTGCACAATACCAACAGTAACCTGTACCTCAAGTGCATGTGGTAACGACTCTACCTCTAGCCCATGCAGGAATGTAACATGTCCTAACTCCGACTGCTGTGATGAAATCATACCTGCGACAACTCAATCCACTACCGTGGCGCCCTCCAACCGGGCGGCACAGATTCATCCGCTCGATGCAAGTGGTCATCGCTCAGCCTGCCAAAATATCTAGACCATTCACAAAGGGAGCACGACCTCTGTCCATGCTCACACTGAGGTGCCGAATGTGGTCTCTCGCAGACAGCCAATCCACGCTACCGCTGCGCCATCCTGATAAAAGGGCTGTTGCTGTCATCGGGGTCTACCCAACCCCTGACGTCTCAGAAATCCACCTAGATATCATCGTCATACGACCAAGCACAATTGATTCATGCAATTCCTTACTGAGCTCACCCCTCAATCACATATATTGCACCCTAAACATGCCAATTATCAATCACATAGGGTAACATCCCCCTTGGGTAAGCTTTACATAATCCATCCACAAGGATACCCACCATCCTGGAAGGGAAACGAACATGTCTCTGCCGGCCGGTCTGTCCTCCAACACCTAGCGCCAAGCGCCTCTATCCAAGACTCGCCTCTGGCGGCAGACCCCTATCCAAAGGAACTGCAACACTACGCTCCATACACAATGCCTACTCCATCGAGGCACCCCAAAATCCAAAACCTGCAAAAGAGGGTCCGAATAACGGAAGGGTATACTGGCGCAATCCACTCTCAGTCACGGACATCCTATGCGCCTTGTCCCCCAAATCATAGAGCGCGCAGTTCGATAACTGCGTAACCTTTTGACACAAAGAGGCTCTCAAGCAGTCTCTCCATCACCACCAACCACGATCCTACCCCAAGAGGCTCCAAACTTAATCCTATGAATCGGGGTGGTTTATCTGCCGAAACTGGCTCAACTGATCATTGGTGTCCCATAACTCATCAGCTGTCAACTATCCACCCTGTCTCGGCGCCTCGGCACTAAACATCGGCACGAAGGGGCTACTCACTCCATCAATACCACAGAAATCCCCGCCCTTGAGGATACTGCATCCAGGTGGTCTCAAAAGAAAAGTACTGTCGGGGCTGCCAACTGCTCTGACAACTGTATCACAAAACCAGATGCTCGCTCACTCTGCCGCTGATAAGCCTCAGACAATTCTGTCATCTGGGTCCGGAACTCTCTGACCTCAATCCGGGTATCCGGCCCAAAACCAACCGCTCAAGCTCAACTGCCAAGACAGGATGCACAAGGGTCCCAAACCCAGCGTCGGGGAGACACCGCTCGCCACGACGAAACCACAAATCAGCACACAACAACGCTCGACCCAATCTGGCGAAAGTCTAGAGCACGTTACCCATTCCACAGCGTTATGTTGTCTGCAGCCAACATAACTACTTAGGAGAATAAACATGCCAATCACCCCTCCCGTTCCTTGGGAGAGGAGCAAGACTCAATCAGGACTCTCGCTACAAGTCACGACTCTCACGAAGTCATCCTAGGGTCCAACCACAAGCCTAGGGTTTCTAAGTCCACCATGACCTATCCCTAAGCTCTGATACCAACTTAATCTGTCACGCCCCGGGGTCGAAACTGCGACCCGGGTTCGCCAACAGATCCGCCACCTATGCCAAACCCGCATAGGCGAAGCGTCCTACCTGCAAAAAGAGCTACAGCTAAACAGATATCAGAGCTAAAAGATAAAACTGCTATAGAAATAAAATCAACCACTGTACCACTGAAGATAAAACGACAAGGTCCATCTCCCAAAAAGATAATCATACAATAACCTCGAGTACAAAACTCATAGCTCAACAGGGAGATATCTCAATACAATATCAGTGTACAAGCTCTCAATACATCATATCCTCACTACATCAGTCTCTCAAAAGAGGAAATAAAAACCAATCTACCGACTATACTGAAGATCTCCTCAAAAGGGGGGGGTACCGCTACTCTCCAAAGATGGGTCTGGATCTAGCTCGCTACTCCCTCACCACGAACAGCAACCACAGAACGGCAACACCCGCCAAGACTCTGCAAAACAAAGGAGAGAAAGGACAAAAAGGGGGAAAACCCCCAACGGGCGTGAGAACTACGCAAAAAGGGAGTTCTCAGTGGGTATCGCCCCTAGGCCCGACGATCTGCCCACCAAGACTACTAGAGGCAAAAGATAACTAATGCAGTAAAACTGAAAGGAGAAGCTGGAAACACTCTACAGCTACCATGCCTCTATCAAAATGCTCAAATGGGGAAAACTCTGATAAAGATATGCAACACTCGCACACGAGGTACTCAATCGACCCAATCGAGCTGACTGCCACATGGGGTCCAGTCAAACCTGCGCCCACCTACAACCACCTCCCGCTGACGGGCAGGAATTACGTAGGGCGTCCAAACGGACTAACTCGCTATCGAGTAGTGGCTCATGCAGGCCATAGTCAAAATCCATGCCCTCTCTCTCAGAACGGATAGACTCCAGATGAACAACCTCTCGCACAATGGTCAACGAACTCACAACGACCACGGGACCACCGTCAATCCCCAAACGGTTCCCGACAACACTAGCACTGGTCTACACATAGCCGCTAGACTCCACTCAGTCCCCCTGACACGAGTGCAACAATAAAGTAAATATCTGTAATAAACCCAATCTGATGTCACCAGTAAACACTGGTACTGCCTGCTCTGCTGTCGAACTCAAGAACCCAGCATGGTGCCCGGCGCTCTGCACCGTGGAAAGCCTACTCCGGAGTGGCACTCGAGGGGAGCGACCCACACGAGTAAAGTATCACTGTAACAAGCATCTCTGTAACCACTGTCTCACGATATAGCAGGACTGGATCACGACTCTGATCAAAGTGGGAAAACTCATCCACTAAAGGGAAACCCGATCCCCAACTGAAATAACTGGAAACAATAAGTGGAAAACTCCAACCACTAGAGAAGCCTGATACCCAATCTGATGCATAAACAATCTCCGGTCAACCGCCCAATGTCCGCGGCTGCCGCAATACCCCATGAACCACAACCTATCACAATCCGGCACAACCTGTCCCCGACACTGAGACCCCAGCTACACTATCCCAAATCCCTGCTCGAACCCGAGCAACGCGAATCTAGTATCTAGAAAGAAAGGAGAAGAACAAACATGGTTTCTCCTAAGTCATATCCCAACATGAAAGTGTAGCAGTAAAAGGTGGCCTAGCTATATGTCCATACAAGCATGCTTTTGTCCTCAAAGCAAAATAAGTAAAAATATGCCTCATGCCAAAATTATCAATGACCATACCTGTACATAATCCTCAATCCATAATGGCTCCTCAGAGTAGAACCTGCACATAACTACATAATCCTATCCCAATGCATAAACCAGCCTCATAAAAGGTTATGTGCTAATATGGCATGATAATTAATCATCTATGGTATCCTTGCCTTAGGTAAGCTTCCACTAATCATCAACATGAATATTTGATTAATACCATTGTCATGCTATGAACGATTCACTTGCAATTTTCATAAAATCCTCATTGTTAAACTTACCGATCAATCCCCGCTATTGTACCATACACTTGCATGTAATGTTAATATATAACAATTTAGAGAACCGTCCACCGGTTCCGAGAATAAGGCACCCACCTGAAGTGTTAACTGTCCAAGTCTCAACAGCTGAAAATACCAGATAACTCTAATCCCTTGCTCCAACAAGTTCAGCACACCCGTAACACTCCTAGCACAATACAAAGTCCACTAAATACACAAAGGCTCCCAAATAATGCTCTTATAATCCCATACAACAACAGTCCCGAAACTGTTAAATTATCACCTGCAGAAAGTGCCCAGAAAATTCCAAGAAAATATCACGGCGATCCTTGCGTCGATAGCTTCGTAACGGTACCTTGCACGCCCAAATCAGAGTTCGGTAAGTCAAGATATAAATTCGGCAAGGGGGTACACACAAACAAAAATCTGTGCTAAAACTGTGCACTGTTCACTGAGAAAACAGTGATTTTCACCTCGAAATAAATCTAAAGAAATTCCAAGAAAAATACGAGCGCGTTCCTTGAGATCCGTAGATGAAAAAGTTGTATAAGAACGTCTCCGTCTGACGCTCGTGCGCGAAGATATAGCCAAAATACCCCGCTGCTGTCAAGGAAGTCCACACAAAAAATAGGGTCACTGTTTGCCTCGGGATCCGTGCCAAAACCTCGAAACGGGAAAGTGCGACCAAAACGAAAGATGAAGTCCTACCTCTTAGGAGTCTGTCGGCGCAAGAATCACAGCAAAGTGATCTCGGGGTAGCCCAGGGGAGCTAAAACACTGTCGCTGCGCCGAAGAGGAACACAGGAATGCAACGTCGCGCCGCGCCGTAAAATGGGGAACCTCGGGATTCGAGCCTTCTAAAATCCTAGAACTTGGTAGGAAGATCAAGCACTTAGAGGTGAAAAACTTTGCTTGAGGGGGCTCGGGCAGAAACTGAAAGGGTTGAGAGAAAAAGAGCCAAGAAGGGGGCTCGGGTTGGTATATATATAGGCTGAAAAAAAATCTTTTGGAGAAATACCCGCTGTGTCCCCACTTTCGGGCTGCTACAGTAATGGGCCGGCCCATTACTGTTCACGCCCGAAACTCCACGGGCCGGCCACGTAGCCCACTTCACCGAGACCTTGGGCCCCGCTGCACCCGGCGCACCTGCGCCAGCCAATGGCGGCGCGACACGTGGCCCGGCAATCCGTGCACCGCGCACGTCGCGCCGTGGACCGCGCACGTCGCCGCCTGCCCCGGCCGTACGGCCACCTGCCCCGCCGTACGGCCACCTGCCCCGGTCACCAACTCCACCGGTTGCGTGGACCGGGAGCACAACACCGAACCAATCACCTCATGCCACGTGTCCAACCGGTCTACCGTGCACCCGGGCCTAAATTCTGTGGACCGCGCCTCCAGAACCAACCAACCCCAAGCCGCCACGTGGCACCGCCCTGGTGCACGACCTCCGCGGTAGACCGCGCTCCTGCCCGCGCCCTCAGCCGCCTGCCCGCGCCCTCAGCCACCTGCCCGCGGCCGCTAAACGCCTGCCCGAGGCTGCGCCGCCGCCCGCCGGCGCCGCCCGCCTCCGCCGGCCGCCGCCGGCGATCGCCGGAGACACTGTTCCGGCGGTGAACAGTAACCGATGCACAAAAATATCAAGTAGGTAGTCCATTTTGACTGTTTTCGCGCGCTGAATCCGAATTTGATGTCCGTTTCGCCAAATTCCAACTCTAAAAATTGCCGAAGGCTCCCGAAAAGGTATTTTTAATCCGAATTTCGCGCCGAGCCTAAAACTGATATCCAATCTGCGCGTAAACTCTTCTAAACATCCGACGGGGTCCCCCGATTACCCACGTGATCCATTTTAAGCCCCGAGTCCATCTCTTGTGTCCAAATTGGTGCGCGAACACCGCCGTCATGCCACGTAGGCTTCCATAAGCTGCTGGTCACACTGTAGAAGCCCTGCAAAGATCCGGGTCACCACAGTCTCCTATACTCCGAAACCCACCCGCGCACATAGGCCGGGGAGGTTTCGCCTAGTACTTAAGGATTTCTCCCCCCCCAAACCGCACTAGGCGTTTTCGGGAATAGGGGAGGGAAACTACAGGAGGGAGAGAGAGAGAGAGAGAGAGAGTGTCGGACGAGGGTAGTAGGCTAAGGTGTAACCGGTGCTCCTAAACAAGAGGAAACAGAAATTACCTGCTGTCACTGGTTCTGAGACATCGCGTCTTCCACCGTGGCAAATCGGGGAGTCCGTCCACAACCCTTGGGCCAGCGTCGTACGGCGTGTTGGGGTAGGGACTTATTGTCGAGTGAGTCTGCTGATTGCCGGTCGCCGGGTAGGTCCTCTTGCGGAGCGGGGGCTGCAGTGCCCTCTCGTCCTCCCGGCTGTGGTGCCGCATTAGTAGGGGCTAGCTTCCGTGGGCATGAGTCATCCGTGTGGTTCGGCTTGCCGCATTTATTGCAATGGGAGTACTTCCAGAGGCATCTCGTCACTGGATGCGCCCTCCTGCAGACCACGTAGGATTCCTTTAGCGATTCCGGCCCTTGGTTCCCCCGGCTCTTTGGGTTGGGGCCCCCTTGTGGGGCGGGGGTGGCAGCTTTCCCTGGTTCGTCGGGTTGCGGCACCGGGGTAGTGGTAACTGGCCTCAGGGGGCACGTGGCACGTGAGTGTCCCGGCTTGCCGCACCGAAAGCAGTGTTCATTCTGCCACGGGCAATCCAACACTCGATGCGCACCATCGCATATGACGCATGGCCTACGCGATGGTTCAGGTCCCTTCACCTTGGTCTGCCCAAATTTCGGTTCTGTCCTTGGGCGTTTGGGCGCCCGTTCGTCCCTGAAGGGGTCCCTCGTCAGATCGAGGTAAGGGTATGTCTGGTCCTGGTTTACTCCGGGGTATCCCTGCCGAGCGCGTGCCTCGGCGAGTTCTCGTTCCGCCCGCATGGCCATGTTGACTGCCTCATGAAAAGTGGGAAAACTCGCGGGTGGCATCCCGCGGAAGGAGTCGTCCCTGGCGCCGTACTGGAAACGATCGGTACCCTCAAATTCTCGTGTCATGAGGTATAAGGGTTCAGTGAGGGTTAGCAACTGATCCGCCACGTCGCGCAGCTGGTTGCGAAGCAGGCGGTTCGCTGCGGCTACGGGGTCCCTCCTGTCCATTTTCAAGTTAGCGCTGGGTGACCGATTCCCGGTCGTTATCTGTGCACACAAAAGTCGCGTCAATCCTAGTATTATTGACCTACAAAAACACTGAGGCTATACCCCTTTTTCCCGCACACTCGCGATCTAAAGCACCTACGACTTGGTTATCTCATATTCAATTTGGTTGTGGGATCATGCACTGCGGATATTGGTCACCGACTACTGTGGTTAAAGCCGTTTTCTCTCTGATACCATAAAATCTGTCACGCCCCGGAGGTCTCAAGATAAGCGGAAAACGTGTTTTTTTTTTTTTTTTTTTGAAATGCAAGTGAGAACGACCTCGCCTACCGGTGCGTGTCAGACCCGCCACATATACAAATTCACCCTGCAAACGGACAGAGTCTCCTTTGTATATGCACGGCGTCACGATTACAACGACGATAATAACATCATACAGCATTAACCACACAGTCACAGTGAACAAGTACGAACGTGTAACAACATTCAACAACATTAGGATGAACCTATGAGTTTGCAAACGGTGTCCACTCGACACCCACTCCTTTAGAAACGTCTAAACATTCACATTAAGGCGGCTATATTGTTTGAAAGGATAAATCCACAGGGTTTTCAAAGTGGTGCCCACACGACACCCTATTTTTGAAAATCATTTTCGAAATCATTTTGACATCGTAAAACTGCCGCAAAGTTTAAGGATCAAAACAATATCCAAACAACTAATTACTTGACCACCTATCCAGCATGATCCACGTCCACACAAATTAAACTAGTGAGAGAGAATAGAGATAACCAAACTAAGAGTTTTAACAAAGGGCCTCATACGGCCAATAGCTAAGTCTGCGTTGCCTCACCACCGTCCCGATGTACATACCTATTTGGACCTGTCACGGAGTGGGTAAAGTCAGTGACAAATAAAGTAGATATTATAATATTAATGAACAGTAAATTCGAATGAATTACTCTGCACCGGAACCTTTCGCTATCCTTCGCCCTGAATTCACTTTATTTAATTTAGTGACACCGTCACGTCAGGGTAGTCGACGATCTCCCCACGCGACACTTACGATGCTTTTACCCCTTCACGATGCATGAGCGACATGTTTAGCTATCGTGAAGAGGTCCCCACCCTACACGCGTGGGGCACACGGGTCGTTTAGACCACTCCTCCGAAAAAGTACACCCATGCGGAGGCCAATCCGCCTGTGTACGTGCAGCATCCAACACCGGTTTGCCGAAGTCGGCGTAAATTAAATATCGCGACACTTGGTCGCCACAAACATTAACAAAAGAACGGCACATAAAATGCAAAGGGTTAATTTATTGGAAACACTTCATCTACTTTATTAAACAGGTTAGTACGAACTTTTTAAATGATATACTGCACCTAATGCACTTACAGCACTTGTTGCATAGGAACCCACCTGGTTGCGGGAAGATCGGGGTACTAGGGGTCTTTGATACTCTCCCGCTGCGCACCTGGACCTAAAGAAGTCCCCAGAAACAACAGTTAATAACGCATACAATTACCGGAAACGAAAACCCAATTAACTCTGCGCCGAAACCCCAAAACGGCGCCAAGAACCATACTTGATGACTCCCCGCGCGCACGCACATCCTCTCCCTGCAGGCGTCGTCGCCCGCGGAGGTTGCCCGCTGTCCACGAATGTCCCGCGCGGCACCCGCGCGTCGGCCGCCGGCCCGCGGGAGCCCCGCGCGGCTCAAGACCGCGCGTCGAGCGCCCGCGGGTGGCGCCCGCGCGACGCCCGCGCGGAGACTGCCCGCGCGGTGCCCGCGCGGTGCCCGCGCGGCGCCCGCGCGGTGCCCGCGCGGAGACTGCCCGCGTGGCGCTTGCGCGGTGCCCGAACGGTGCGGGTACGGGCCGCGAGGCGCCCCCGCGGCGGCCGCGCGGGTGCGGGCCGGCGCGGCCAATGCGGCGGCATCCGCGCGGCGCCCGGGCGGCGCCCGCCCTTGCGGTGTCCGTCCGCGCGGTGCCCTAGCGGCACCGCGCGTCTTCTCCGCCCGCGCGGTGCCCAACGGCACCGCGCGTCGTCCGCCCGCCCGCGTCGTGCCCTAAGTCGCACGGCTACGGCGACGGGCGGCGGGGACGAAGGAAACGGAGACGGGGAAGACATCTTAAACTTCGAAAAGGAACCCGAAAATACTACGAACGTAAAAACACTCACCGGATTATCCGACAGGGAACGACCGATCGCGTTCTAGCTTCCGGTACGTGGTTCGGGGTGGTCGGATCTCGCCGTCTTCTTCCTCTTCCTTTCCTCCGGTTAGGGTTCCGCCTCCCCCCCCCCCTTTTTTTTTTCTTTTCGCTCTCTCGGTTAGGGTTTCGCCTCTCTCTTTTTATTTCTTTTTAACGAAAGGTGGGATTTTTCCTCCTAGGCAATCAGAACTTCACGCGGCCTAACAAAATAACCAAGAACACCATTTAACACTTTTTACCCTAAACAGGCAAAATCAGTGGTCCCGACCACTGTAACAATAGACCGACGAAAAACCAAAATCACTGTGCCAAGCGGACCGTGTCGTCCAACAAAAAACCGTCGAACCAAAAACTGACCCGAAAGAACTACATCGTTGTTAAAAATATCGTCGTGGTGAAAAACACTCAAAAACGAGGCGAAACGGGCCGAAAACGGAGCTACCGGGCTTCCGTGCTGACGGATGGTGCACGGACCAGGCGTGGACCGAGTTCACGCTCTCGGGCGGCGGCGTGCGCTGACCGGGCGCATCCTCCGCGTGCGCCGAGCGGAGCTGGGCTGGGCCGCGCACGGTGAGGCGCGCGCCGGGTTCACCCGTTCCCGGTCGCGGCGGCAGCACCGGGTGCACGCCCAGGCGTGGACCGCGCCTGCGGGGCTGGGATGGCGCACTGGCCCGTGCGCCGGGTCTGCGCCCCCAGGCTGCGGAGTCGTGCGCCGGGTGCACGCCCCGCCGGTGGACCGCGCCTACGGGGCTGGGCTGGCGCACGTGCCCGTGCGCCGGGTCTGCGCCCCCAGGCTGCGGAGCCGTGCGCCGGGTGCATGCCCCGCCGGTGGACCGTGGCTGGGAGGCCGTACGCGGTGAACAGTAACACCCCGTTTCACGTTTTCTTCTCCGTTTTCGCCCCTGCGCGGCTCCGGCGACGACCCCGCGAACATGATAACAGCGGCGGCGGCCTCCCATTTAACAACGGCGGCGGCGGCCTCCCGTTAACTCCCCCATGCTCCGACGAAACACCCAATTTACCCAACAAAAAAAAAACTCCGGATCGCTCCAACGATAAAACCATTGATCAAACCCGGTGAAGAACACGATCAAATCACCAATCAAACCTAATCAAAAACCCGTGATCAATTTACCGATTAAAACGATTTTCAAAGAACACGGAAAAACCCACGATCAAACCGATGAAAGAGAAATAACGATCACTAACCTCGATCTATCGGGAACAACGATCCGATCTTGTCCCTCGTGGCGTTGGGGATCCGGATCCGCTCCCCGTAGATGATGGCGTCTTGTTCTCCGGTCTCCGGCACGTCGATCGCGTCCCTCCGCTTTCTCCTTCTTTCCTTCTTTTCTCCTCCGGTTACGGTTTGTTTGGTCTCCGGCACGCACAAAAGGGAGAGGTATGAGGAGGTGATCTTTTAAAACTAGGGTTTGCCTTTCGGTATACGGGGGATAAATAAATCTTATTATTTATTTATTTTCTTTTATTTTTCCTTTTCATACGTACGTAAAAAGTGACTTCTCTGGACTGAGTTTCCTCCGGTGCCATTGATTTTTCCTAAAGGTGACCGGAACTCTCATAGTGGAAAGGAACTCTTTTTTTTTCGGAGCTTTATCGATCCACTAACTTTTCATTTTAGGGAAGATAGCAAGAACTTTTTCGGATACTTACGTTGATATCATCACGACCTCTCTTTGCGTACCGCATTGGATCTCCATATCCGGATATTTATTATTTAACAATAAATATCTATTCCCACGAGATAATTCGATAATTCCTCGAAAAGCATGCCCGATCTTTAGCATGGATTCCGATGCACACTACGGTTACCGCGACCTTCAAAACCCCATTCCGGGGGATCCGTAAGTCGGATTTTAGATCCAATTGCACCGTCGTTCATCGTTTTTCGAGCTCTATCACCGAAAAATACCCGCACCTCAAGATCATCAACTTAAGTAAACCCGTTAATTCAATTTCCCATAACTTACACTTTATTAGTAGGAGGGTAAAACGTTACATGAAGACTGTGATATTACAGGAGCGTGGAGCTAAGTGGGTTTTAGAATCAGTTTTGTGAGAGCGTTCTCCCGTTTTACTTGCTGGGAGTAATAGTTAAGTTTCGAGGACGAAACTTCTTTCAAGGGGGTTGTGATGTAATGACACTGACTTTAGATTTCCCTAATTATCGACTTTTGGATTTAAGCTAGTTTTAGGTGGAAAATTTCTTAGCGTTGGTTTAGATGGAATTTTGGGTTCCGATTACCGTATCGCAGTAGAGCTTGTTAAGTGAAGAACGACGATGCGATCGCATCTGAAATCTGACTTACGGATCTTCCGGAATGAGGGTTTAAATGTTAGCGGGTCCGAAAAGGTAAGTTCGGAAGTTCTCGGGACCCGTTAAGTGTTGTTGGTGCATAGGGATCCGTGCTAGCGGTTACGGACATTTCGGAGGATCGGCACGCTTATCGAGGAAGTCGGTGGCAAAATCCCTTTTGTTTTTAAATATCAGATATTGGGATTTTAGTACGTACAATGAAAATAAAATATTAACAAAAGATATTAATATCCCAATTACCGTATAACCCTAATTTTGGAAAAGATCGCTTCTTCTTCCTTCTTCCTCGCCGTGCGTGCCGACGACTGAGACCGGAAACATCGCCAATATCGGGGAGCGGATCCAGAAGCACCACCATCTGCGGAAATTGGGATTGCGTCGTCTTCTCCGTCAGAGCGAGGTTAGTAGACGTCTTTATTCTTTTGGTTTCGTTCTTGGAGGATTGTTCGTCGAGGTTTTTCGTTGGTTTTGTTCGTAAACGATTATTCGTTAGGGTTTCGTTGGTTTTGTTCTTGGATGATTTGTTCGTCGTGGTCTTCGTGGTTTTGATCGTTGGGGTTTTTTGCGGGTTTTTTGGGCTTTTCGGTGGGGTTGCTTATGGATTGTCGACGGTGGCTCCACCGCTGCTCGATGCCCTAGCTGAGCCGCCGCTGCCGCCGCTTGATGCCCTAGCCGAGCCACCGCCGCTCGATGCCCTAGCCGCCGGCCGCCGCGCACCGCTTGCTTCTGCACGCTGCACGGGGCCGCGCCATGCCACGCCGCCGCCGCGTGGTGCTGACGCACACGCGCACCGCGCCCTGCCATGCCGCCATCGCTGGATGCCCTAGCCGCCGCCGGCGTGGAATGCTTGTGTCTGCACGCCGCGTATGGGCCGCGCCGTGCCAGGCCGCCGCCGCTGGGTGCCCAAGCCGCGGGCGTTGCTGCTTGTGCCTGCTCGTGCCACCGTTTTCGCCCGCGCGCGCTGCTTGCGCTCGTGCGCTTTTCTAGCGCCCGCGCGTGCTGCTTGCTCCCGCGCGTGCCGCTGTTTGCGCTCGTGCGAGCTGCTAGCACCTGCGCGCGCTGCTTGCGCTCGCGCGCTGCTGCTTGCGCTCGCGCGCGCTGCTGCTTGCGCCCCCGCGTGCGCTGCTCGTGCTGTTACGGAATTTGAGTTGGCGTATTTCGTGAATATGTTAAGTCTTGAAGATTGAAGATGAAGATAGCTTGGATCATATACCTCAATCTCAAGAAAGAAGAATTCAAAAGGATCAGGTATGTTTAACTAAAGATTTTGGTGATCCGAATACTTCTTATAGTGTAGAAACACCTGGAAGAATGTTTAATTGCTTAAACATCAAAAACTGGACATGGGACATGTTCAGGATCCGGATCAGTGCTTGCAATCCGGATCCCGAAGGGTGTTCGTTCATACACTTGTTCAATCCGGATCGCAGCATTCATGATCCGGATCCCGAACACAGTTTTACCTATTTGCTTGCACGATCCGGATCAGGAACTGCAATCCGGATCCCGAACATGATGTTTTGGTAAAACTGTATGAACGATCCGGATCGGGGACTACGATCCGGATCCCGAACAAGCAATTTTCTGGAAACCGTCTTTTGTGTTCTGCAATCCGGATCGCCAAATCCAATCCGGATCGCCGTCGGTAAAACTTTCCAGAAAAGTTTGTTTTTGATCCGTATATTCTTCCAATGGTTTCTAACCTATAAATAGACCCTATGGTTATTTTTCTAGGGTAAGGAACCGAAAATAAATAGAGCCGTCATAAAAAATATCATCTTATACGGCCCTAGATCCACATATAGAGAAGAAAGGAAATCAATAGATTTATTCTATGTTTCTTCATCTATATTGATTAGTTTGATTCTAGGTTTTCATACTCACATCTTGAGTAGAATCAAATAATGAATACTTAGATGGTATTTCCGATCTATCCTTGATCTAAGTATTCGGCGGATCATCACCACCCAAAACAACGATTTACCCCAAATCGGCGCGTGGACTCGCGTGGCCTTGTGGATTCAAGGTGCAACCGCTCTCGTGGATTCGGAGCGAGGTACGTTCGTGGATTCGAAGCGTGCTACTGGGTGAAGACCGTGGATTCGGTCGGACGTCGTGGACTCGACGTTGGACGCTGTGGATTCAGCGTTGGGCGCGGATCGTGGATTCGAGAAGCGTCGTGGAGCGAGCGGAGAAGATCTACTAGGAGCGTATGGTAAAAGGTTGAGTCGTCTGTGAGTACGTTATATCACCTTGTACGTGTGTTAATTCTAGTGGATTTCGCCGTGTTATCGGTCCCGTGGTTTTTTACTCCGGTTTGGAGTTTTTCCACGTAAAAATCTTGCGTGTTCTTTTATTTTTCCGCATTGGGTTTTATTGCGCAATGATTTTTTGAGTGTTTATTGTTTACACCTATTCACCCCCCTCTAGGTGTTTTTTCCCCTATTTAGATCCATTTACTTATAACCCAACAAGTGGTATCAGAGCGGGAATAGGGTTGTAAACAATGGTTGAAGGTGGAAACATCAATCGACCCCCTTTCTTTGATGGAACAAATTATGCGTACTGGAAAGTACGGATGAAAGCCTTTTTAATTTCCATCGACGAAAGGGTGTGGCAATCAATTGAATTAGGATGGTCTAATCCAACTGAAATTATAGATGATGTTCGCACCTTAAAACCTAGGTCGAAATGGACCAAGGAAGAGATAGATTCTTCTTCTTACAATGGCAAGGGAATTAATGCTCTATTTAATGCTTTGTCACAAACAGAGTTCTCTCGCGTCTCGGCATGTGAGACTGCGAAAGAAATCTGGGATGTTCTTCAAGTTACGCATGAGGGAACTAACCTTGTGAAGATTCAGAAACTGCAAATGCTTACGAGCAAGTTTGACTCTATCTCTATGGCAGAGAATGAATCTTTCACTGACTATTACACACGATTGCAAGACATCGTAAACTCATGTGCTAACTTGGGAGAGAAGATTCCAGAATTTAAAGTTGTAAGAAAAATTCTAAGAACTCTTCCTGAACGATTTCGCCCGAAGGTCGCAGCCATTGAAACAATTAAACACCCGGACGAAATGCGTGTAGAAGAATTAGTTGGTGCTTTACAAACTTATGAAATGACATTTCCTACTAACTATTCTTCTGGAAAGGCATCCTCTTCTAAGTCTTCAGGTTACGCATTGAAATCAACTAAAGAAGAAGACGCGGATTCATCCTCCTCGGACGACGACGAGAACCTTTCTATGGAGGACTTTGAGAAGCAGCTCGCTCTCTTGACAAGGAAGTTTCGCCGCAACTTTCGAAGGGGTAATTCAAGCAAAACTCCATCCTTCGGAAAGTCGAAGAAAGGCAAGGGTTTTCAAGCTACAAGTCAAGAAAGCAAGAGAACTTCTCAAAGGATAAGAAAAGTTCAGAGGGACAATTTCAGTGCTTCAAATGTCGAGGCTACGGCCACATTGCAACGGAGTGTCCCAACAAGAATCCGGCAAAGAAGAAAGCGATGCAAGTCGTTACTTGGGATGACAACTCCACGTCAAATGAGTCATCCTCAAGTGATGAAGAAGACAACGCGACAGCTTTCCACGCGTCCACTACATCTTCACCCTTCATGTGCTTAATGGCAAGTACATCCGATTCATTGTCCAACTCCTCTGTTGAAAAGATTGCAACGGACGATGAATCGGATGATTCTGAAGGTGAAGATTTTGCTCTAGCCTACCACAGACTTCTGAGGGATTCAAAGAAACTGGCTAAGCAAAACAAGGGGTTGAAAGGGAGATTGCAGGATCTTGAAGAAGAAGTAAAAAGGGTAACCTCTCTCTCAACCGATCTTGAAGTGGAAAGGGATAATTTGATTAAAACTAATGTTTCCCTTCAAGAGTCCAATGAGCAACTCGAGAAGAATTATATGGATATGGTGAACAAAGCGAATTACTTCTTGAAGCTCAACGGCGAGGCTCGACAGGAAAAATTGGAAATGACGGAGACCATACGCCAACTGAAGGATGACTTAAAGAGATTTTCTTCTGGAAGGAGTAAGTTGGACAGACTTCTTGGTCTTGGTCAAAGAAATAAGTTCGGCCTCGGATACACTCAAACTGGAGACATTCCAAGTTCGAGTGGGACAGTATTTGTGCCTCAGTCGGTATCTCCTCCTCCGACACCGGAATTCACGACAAGCAACGACAACAAGCCTACTACATCCTCCTCGGGATCGTCAAGACCTAAGGTATGTTTTCGTTGTGGCATTTCAGGGCACATAAGGAGAAATTGCAAGATGGAAGCCAAACGCACACCTCAAGCACCTCTTGCAATGACTACCAAAAAGGCTATTCCTCAGAAATCAACTGCAATTCATTCAAAGGAAAAGAGCCTTGGTAGTACACCGCTCAAGACGACATCATCAAGGAGCAGCAATTCTTCAAGCAAGACGCTCTCACCTAGGAGATCAACTTCACGATCATTACCGACGCACTCCAAAAAGGTTTGGGTGCGCAAAGGTGAAATTTTCCCTTGTCTTGCTACCAATGTTTCCTTGCATGCATATGATAGTTCGTCTTGGTATCTGGATAGCGGGTGTTCCCGTCATATGACCGGTGATAAAAACTGTTTTCAAACATTTGAGAAAAACTCCGGAGGACTTGTTGTTTTCGGAGATGGTCGGTCTTCCAAAATTGTTGGAAAGGGAACGGTAGCTATTCCAGATGGCCCGGTTCTAAATAATGTGTTATTTGTTCATGGCCTTAAGACTAACCTCATAAGCATAAGTCAACTTTGTGATAGTGGTTATTCAGTTAATTTTTCATCTGATAAATGCACTGTAACTGACAAGAACCATGCTTTCTTTTTAAAAGGGGTTAGATCAGAAAACAATTGTTATGTAGTTCCTCATAAGATTTCTGAAAAATGTAACCTAGCATCTTTGAAAAATGAAACACTTTGGCATGAAAGGCTAGGTCACATAAACTTTAAGGAACTTGCTAGAATTTCGAACAAAGATGTGGTCAAGGGGGTTCCGAAACTTTCTTTTGAACAAAACATTGTGTGTGGCGGTTGCCAAAAGGGAAAACAGTCTAGGACTGCACACAAGAACTTGAACCACATAGGTACTAAACGGCCTTTGGAACTTTTGCATATGGACTTAATGGGGCCAACTCGTCAACCATCTCTGGGAGGTAAATGGTATATTTTCTTATTGGTTGATGATTTTTCTAGATATACTTGGGTAGCATTTTTAAAAGAAAAAGCTGATACTTTTGATTCTTTTCTCGAAATCTGCAATCGTATTATGATTGAAAAGAATGATAGGATTACTCGAGTTAGGAGTGATAGAGGTGGGGAATTCATAAATTCCAAATTCATTGATTTTTGCACTTCTAATGGCATTAAACATGAATTCTCTGCACCTTACACACCTCAACAAAATGGTGTAGTCGAGCGCAAAAACAGGGTCGTACAGGAAATGGCACGTGTTATGCTTCACAGCCGGAACCTACCTTTTTATTTTTGGGCTGAAGCGGTGAACACTGCTGTTTATGTTATTAATCGCGTGTATTTGCGCCCGGGGACATTGAATACACCATATGAACTTTGGTTTTGTAGAAAACCTAACATCAAATATTTTCGTATCTTTGGGAGTCGGTGTTTTATTTTACGTGATCGCGAAAATCTTGGAAAATTTGACTCTCGAAGTGACGAAGGGATTTTCTTAGGTTATTCTACAAACAGCAGAGCATATCGAGTTTTTAACTTAGAATCTAAGACGATCGTAGAATCGATAAATGTTAAGGTAGATGAAGCTTTTCATTTTGAATCTGAAAAATCTACCCTCGATATCTCTCTTGATGATGATACACCTGCTAATGCATCTTCTTCTAACAATTCTTTCGATAATAATGTTGATGCATCTAACGGTTCTTCAAGTTCATCTGATGTGCAGGAATCATCTCGTGTACCTCCGTCTACTCCTCTACCTCAAACGTTACGCATCTCCAAGGATCACCCTGAATCGAACATCATTGGAGATCCACAAGAAGGAGTTAGAACACGGAGACAATTGGTTTGCGGATTTGCATGCTATGTATCTCAAATCGAACCAAAGAATGTTGATGAAGCTCTCCAAGATGACTACTGGATTAAAGCAATGCAGGAAGAGCTCCATCAATTCGAGCGAAACAAAGTCTGGGAATTAACGAAGCCTCCGAAGCAACACAATGTGATAGGTACCAAATGGATCTTCAAGAACAAGAAAAATGAAGATGGTACTATCATCAGGAACAAAGCAAGGTTAGTTGCTCAAGGCTACTCTCAAGTAGAAGGTATAGACTTTGATGAAACTTTCGCCCCTGTAGCTAGACTCGAGTCCATTCGTATCTTATTTGCGATAGCTTGTCATTTTAAAATCAAATTATTTCAAATGGACGTTAAGAGCGCCTTTTTAAATGGGTTTTTAAATGAGGAAGTTTATGTGGCTCAACCGAAAGGTTTTGTGGATCATAAACTACCTAACCATGTTTTTCGTCTGAAAAAGGCTCTTTACGGTCTGAAACAAGCACCGCGAGCATGGTACGAAAGGTTGACAAAGCACCTTTTGGAAAAGGGCTACACTCGAGGGGGAGCTGACAGGACTCTCTTTGTGAAGCATTATCAAAACAATTTCATAGTTGCTCAAATCTATGTCGATGACATTGTTTTTGGTGCAACAAGAGATAATGATGCTTCTAAATTCGCGGAGACCATGGAAAGCGAATTTGAGATGTCCATGATGGGCGAATTGACTTATTTTCTTGGATTACAAGTTAAACAAAACGATGAAGGTATTCACTTGTGTCAATCCAAGTATGCAATGGAGTTGGTCAAAAAGTTTGATCTAGAAAATTCTAAGGATTTTCCGACTCCAATGGGAACTAGCCATAAGGGACTTGGAAGTGAATCACATAGTGAGAATGTAGACGAGAAACTGTATCGCAGTATGATTGGAAGTCTACTATATCTCACGGCTAGTCGCCCGGATATATCCTTCAGTGTTGGGATTTGTGCGAGATATCAATCAGCACCGAAGGAGGTTCACCTGAAAGCGGTGAAACGGATCATCCGATATATCAAAGGTACAATCAATTTCGGAATTTGGTATCCTATGGGAACAAGTTTGGATATTGTTGGATACTCAGATGCCGATTGGGCTGGATCAGTGGATGACCGGAAAAGCACGAGTGGTGCATGCTTCTATCTTGGCCATTGCCTTGTTGCATGGCACAGTAAAAAGCAGAATTGCATAGCACTCTCGACTGCCGAAGCGGAGTACATTTCTGCAGGAAGTTGTTCAACCCAATTGATTTGGATGAAAAGCGTGTTGAGCGATTTCCGGATTTCAGCATCTTCGGTAACCATTTTATGTGACAACACTAGTGCTATTAACATTTCAAAAAACCCTGTGTTGCACTCTAGAACAAAACATATTGAACTTAGATATCATTTTCTTAGAGAGCTAGTTGAATCAAATATTCTTCAACTGTCATATATTTCAACTGAGGATCAATTAGCTGATATCTTAACAAAACCTTTGGATCAAAAACGTTTTATTCACTTGCGTAAAGCAATTGGCATGCTTTCCTTGAAATAATCTTTTTGAAACCTTTGCTTAGGTTAGGTTTTGTTTTTGTTTTTGTTTTGTTCTTTATCTATGTTTTGTACATAGGACATTAATTGAGCATAAATCATAATTGACTTTAATTGCATCCTTTTATGCATTTAGAAATTTATTATGCTTTTGATATCATAATATTTCAATGTTGCAATGATCATTTACGTTAATTAAACCATCTTTTAAGTGATCAAAGTCAATTTCTCTCTCAATGATCTCTTGGTATAGTCATTATCATATTTGATTGCTTAGTCGAGTATGAATGCGAGATCAATTTTTGGTTGAATACCTTATATATTAAATAATTGATAGCCAATTGAGGGGGAGTCAAAGAAATGTAAAATGCTCAAAAGATGTGGAAAGAGTTACATCCCAATGAGGAGTGTGAAAACTACCACCACATGGAGAAAATGAAAGAAAGAAAAAGATACTCCATGAATGCAAAGCAAATTTTTGTTTAAAAATATTGATGAAATGCATATTGAAATACTTGACTCAGTCGTATTTCATGGTTGGTATAAGGTGGGATTTTTGATAAAAGATGCTCAAAGAGCCACTCCTTCAACAGATTGTCTAGATATATTATCTAACTTATCTGGGATTTCAAACATCTATTGATCTTGGTATTTCATTTTCTTTACCAAAATTGATGATTTGATAAAGGCATTACACATAAGATCAGGATAGATGTAATTGAAGTTGTTCAACTTTAAGTGTTTTAATTTCGTAAATTTTCGTTTCATTTTTGAGTATTTTTGATAGATTTTGCATAATCTATTTCTTGTTGTATGAAACGATGATTTTTGTTTAAAGTTGATATGGTAAAGTGCTTACATACTTTTTCTGGATTTTATGGAATTTTTCTAAATTTTTCTGGAGAAAAAGTTGAAGCCGATCCGGATCGGGTAAGTGATCCGGATCCCGAACGCAGGATTCTTCCTGCGGGTAGCCGATCCGGATCACATTCTCGATCCGATCCGGATCACGGCTAGGGTTTTTATAAGAACAAAGAGGATTTGATTTCTTTTACCCTAATCTTTTGTTCTCAAGTCTCTAGAGCTTCTCTCTCTAGATTTCTTGCATCTTGGAGCTTCCAAACTCAAAGTTCTTCGAATCCAAGTAAGTTTTATTGATCAAAATCTCGGTTTTTCACAGTTTTTCTTGTTTTCTCAAACGTGAGTTGAAATCATGAATCTTTTTCGTTTGTGAATGGTTTTTGATCAAATTTCTTTTGAAATAAGAACTCTGGGTCGATTTGTTTTGCTTTTATGCTGGGTTTTTACCTGATTAACGAGTTTTTAGGCTTCGATTTCTAAAAATTCTGTTTTAGGGCATAAAAGAGGAATTTTTGTAAATCATGGATTGATCTATTTTTAAAATTCTTTTTGCAAAACTAATTTGATTCTTAGCTTCTCTACATGATTATGATTGTTTGGGTACAATTTTTCAATTTTTCAAAATTGACAATTTTTCATATGTTCTTGAGTTGGTTTTTCACAGGACACTTTTTAAACTCAAAGCACTGTTCAATGGCTCTCTCTTGGTTCATTCTGTTGTTAGTCACTATGGTGCACACGAGTATATCTGTTAAAACAGAACAGGATGATTCAACTCAAAACAAGACGAAAGACGCAGAGGAAGACAGCTCAGACTATGATGAAGAAGAATGGGACGAATTCTTCAAAGATGTTCAACGAAAAATTGATGAGGAGAACAGGAAATTTACCAAAGGAAAAAGACTAATGAAGTCTGCATCAACAACCAAACAGTATACGAGGAGGAAAAATGTGCAAGGGAGTGCGAGTCAGCATAGTGGGCCCCTTACCAGAGCACGCTCACTTTCTGGGGTTCTACAAACTGAATCTCCATGGGTTCAGGGACTGGATGCACCATCTGCTTCTACACAACATCCATCACACTCGAAGAAACGCACTACGGACACAGATATATTGGAATCAGTTCGCCAGGAACAACAAAGAATCTCTGCTGAACAAGAAAGAATCTCGAAAGAACTTCAGCAAATTTCTTCTCAGCAAAAGAAGATCAAGAAAAAGTATTCCAATTTTTCAAAAATGCTTAAAGGGATTTTAAGCAAGCTGAGCTGTACCAGTTCAGACTCTTCAGACTAAGCAGCACCATCTGGACATTACTCTCTTGCAGTTCTCAGTTCTTCGGTTCTTAACATTTAGTTTCGATTTGTAGGACTTAGTTTTTGTTTTAATTTCTTAGTTCAGTTCTTAGATTTTTCATGTTAATACAACTTTTTAACTCTCCTCATATTTTGTAGCTTTTGCTACGTTTTTGGCTTTGTTTTGTGACAAAAAGGGGGAGAGAGTTAGAGAGAACTCTGAACAATGAATGATGTGAACTTTGTGAATATCAAGGTAAGTATGACTTCAACTCAGCTTTTCAACTCAACTTTGGTTTTTTCTTTGTGATTGGTTGCATGCCTCTATACTAACTATTCGACTAACTATTTGGGCATGTAATATGACTAACAAGTTGATGTTGGACTAACAGTTAGTGACATTTGGTTTTGAATGCTTAGAAGATATGTTGGTTTTTAACTATGATTCTCTTACATATCTGAATTCTTCAAATGTCATGATGAGAATAAACTCTATCTCTGTACTTGGTTTTGTATGTTTCAATTCTTGAGGTATCTAACGATTTGTTTGTCAAGAATGCTTTCTTTGTGCAGAGAGTACAGATGTCTAAGTCTAGAGTCTGTTTTAGGAGTTTATCTCATGTTTTTAATTTCTTGGATCTCCATTGTAAATTTTTGTTGTATGGTGATAGCAACAAAAATATCTTTTTGAATTTTCTTTTGTGGATTTGTGTTTTGTCACGAAACCGCCAAAGGGGGAGATTGTTACGGAATTTGAGTTGGCGTATTTCGTGAATATGTTAAGTCTTGAAGATTGAAGATGAAGAAACTTGGATCATATACCTCAATCTCAAGAAAGAAGAATTCAAAAGGATCAGGTATGTTTAACTAAAGATTTTGGTGATCCGAATACTTCTTATAGTGTAGAAACACCTGGAAGAATGTTTAATTGCTTAAACATCAAAAACTGGACATGGGACATGTTCAGGATCCGGATCGTGCTTGCAATCCGGATCCCGAAGGGTGTTCGTTCATACACTGGTTCAATCCGGATCGCAGCATTCATGATCCGGATCCCGAACACAGTTTTACCTATTTGCTTGCACGATCCGGATCAGGAACTGCAATCCGGATCCCGAACATGATGTTTTGGTAAAACTGTATGAACGATCCGGATCGGGGACTACGATCCGGATCCCGAACAAGCAATTTTCTGGAAACCGTCTTTTGTGTTCTGCAATCCGGATCGCCAAATCCAATCCGGATCGCCGTCGGTAATTCTTTCCAGAAAAGTTTGTTTTTGATCCGTATATTCTTCCAATGGTTTCTAACCTATAAATAGACCCTATGGTTCATTTTTCTAGGGCAGGAAGAATCGAAAATAGAATAGAGCCGTCATAAGAAAATATCATCCTATACGGCCAGATCCACATATAGAGAAGAAAGGAAATCAATAGATTTATTCTATGTTTCTTCATCTATATTGATTAGTTTGATTCTAGGTTTTCATACTCACATTTTGAGTAGAATCAAATAATGAATACTTAGATGGTATTTCCGATCTATCCTTGATCTAAGTATTCGGCGGATCATCACCACCCAAAACAACGATTTACCCCAAATCGGCGCGTGGACTCGCGTGGCCTTGTGGATTCAAGGTGCAACCGCTCTCGTGGATTCGGAGCGAGGTACGTTCGTGGATTCGAAGCGTGCTACTGGGTGAAGACCGTGGATTCGGTCGGACGTCGTGGACTCGACGTTGGACGCTGTGGATTCAGCGTTGGGCGCAGATCGTGGATTCGACTAGCGTCATGGAGCGAGCGGGAAGATCTACTAGGAGCGTATGAAAAAGGTTGAGTCGTCTGTGAGTACGTTATATCACCTTGTACGTGTGTTAATTCTAGTGGATTTCGCCGTGTTATCGGTCCCGTGGTTTTTTACTCCGGTTTGGAGTTTTTCCACGTAAAAATCTTGCGTGTTCTTTTATTTTTCCGCATTGGGTTTTATAGCGCAACGATTTTTGAGTGTTTATTGTTTACACCTATTCACCCCCCCTCTAGGTGTTTTTTCCTCTATTTAGATCCATTTACTTATAACCCAACACGTGCCGCGTGACGCGCTGCTGTCAGGCCGCCCGCGCGATACCTGTGTGCGGCAAGGCCAAGTTGCCCAGGGCCGCGCCCTGCCAGGCCGCTGCTGTGGTGACCCGGATCTCTGCAGGGCTTCTACAGTGTGACCGGCAGCTTCTGGAGGCCTATGTGGCATGTCGGCGGTGTTTGTGCGCCAATTTGGACACAAGTGATGGACTTCGGGCTTAAAATGGATCATGAGAGTAGTCTGATGATCCCGCCGAATGTTTAGTAGTGGTTTCACGCAAAACGGATATCAAATTTAGACTCAGCGCGAAATTCGAATTAAAAACACCTTTTCGGATGCCTTCGGCAATTTTTAGGAATGGAATTTGGCAAATCGGACACCGGATTTGGACTCAGCACGCGAAAACGGTGAAAATAGACTATTTATTTGTATTTTTCGGAGCCCGGATGCGAAAACACGGTTTTCGAGGCAAGGATCACTGTTCCGGCGGCCAGGGGCAGCGCCGGTGGCGGCGGGCAGCAGCGGAGCGGGCTCGGGTAGGCGGCGGAGCAACCGCGGGCAGGCGCGCGGGCGCGCGGTCCACGGGGCCGGCGTGCACCGGAGGTAGGACACGTGGCGGCTTCCCGTTGGACGGTTTACGAGTCGCGGTTCACGGAGCGGCGCGGGATGTATGGTGCACCGGGGGCGGACACGTGGCAGCTGGCTATTGGTTCGGTGCATCGGCGTGCGTGCACCGGGCGTAGCAAGCGGAGGGTTTGACACGTGGCGCCACCCTATTGGTCGGGGTACAGTGCGGGGCAGGTGGGCAGGTGGCGCGACGTGCGCGGGGTAGGCACGGTCGGCGCCACGTGGCGCGACCGCAGCGGCCGGCGCCGCTGTGCGCTGTGCGGCGTGCCACGTGGCAGGCAGGGATTGGTGGATTTTGGTGTTTCCTGTTTTGGGGACACGGATGGCATTTCCCTAAATGTTTTTTTTGGCTTTGGCTCTTTGATGCAATTCGAGAAGGGATTCATGGAGGATTTCAGCCCCTTCGAGCCCTCTGCTCGAAGAGGGATGAGAAGGGGAAATCTTCTCCAAGAAGAGAGGTATGCACCTGTCGATTTTCGGATTTTTCGGCGGCACGCATTTCGAGATTTCTATTTTACTGGCGCGGTGCGACGTTTCTTCTTCGGTGTTCTTCTCCGTTGCATTTCGGTGCACGAGCTTTCCCGGCCTACTCCAACCACCTTTTTCAGTGATATTTGCGCCGTTGGCTTCACGACAGGTAGGGCTTCAACTATCGTGTTTTGAGCTTCCCCTCTTTTTGAGCTTTTCTTGGAGTTTTTTGACCTTCTCATTGACCCATTTTCTATTGCGGAGTATTTGGACAGCACCCTGGTATTTTGGCGATATCTCCGCACCCGGGCATCGGATTGAGGCATGCCTGTACACTTTTTGCATCTACGTATCGCAAGGATTACCGTCGTATTTTTCGGGGAATTTTCTGAGACTTGCCCGAGGGTATACTTCTTCGTCCTTTACTGTGCAGAATATTACAGTTGTGTATGTTGTGGAGTTTCGCGCTCACCGCGTTGTGGAATTTGTAACTCAGCCTTCGGGACTCGGATTTTGACGCGCAGGTACTCGTCTCGAAGGGCTCGACGCGACGATCGCGACAGTATTTTTGTTGGATTTTTCCGAGTTCTTGCTGCAGGTGAAAAATCTGCATCTTTGGGACTGTTTCTAGCAGATTGCGTATACTGGGATATTTTTGGAATAAAGTGTAACTTTGGACCTTTTGTTGTACCCAGGATGGTTCGCGAGTGTTTCTGAACCTGTTGGAACTGGAGAAAATTGGAGATAGTGGGTTCCGAGTATTTTCAGCGGTTTGGAGCCGAGGCTTGCGCGACATGTACCGAGGGTGCAGTTTTGGTAGATTTTGGATTGTGAGCGTCTGCACACTTCACCGACTTCGGCTTTGCCTGTGGAAAGCGCTTCAGGTGGGTGCTTTGTTTCCAGAACCGATGAACGGTTCTCTAATTCTGTATGTTAGGATGCATGCATGTCTAGGGTACACGATGTATGATTGAGAGGTAGGTAAGCTTGATAATGGTAATTGTTTAAATAAATTGCAAGATTAATATCTATGTTGATGATTAGTGTAAACTTACCTAGGATAGTGTTACCCTATGTGATTATATAGCATGCCATGTTAGCACATAGCCTTTTATGCGATTGGTTTATGCGATGGGGCAGGATTATGTAGCTATGTGCGGATTTTACTCCGAGGAGTTATTATGGATCGAGGATTATGGACAGGTGTAGGCATTGGTGATTTTGGCATGTGGTTTACTTTCTTATATCTTTTTTGAGGACAAATGCATGCTTGTATGGACATATAGTTAGGCCACCTTTTATTGCTACACTACTTATTGGAACTTGACTTAGGAGAAACCATGTTATTCTTTTCTCCTTCTTTGTTAGTCAGGTGGTTTATGTTGCTCGGGTTCGAGCAGGGATTTGGGATAGTATAGCTGGGATCTTGGTATCGGGGACAGGTTGTACCGGATTGTGGTAGGCAGGGTTTCCGGCGACCGCGGATATTGGGCGGTTGGCCGGGTGTGGGTTGTTGCACCAGGTTGTGGTTTGTGGGGTATTGCGGCAACCGCGGATATTGGGCGGTTGACCGGATGTTGGTTATGGGGCCAGATGGTGGATGATAGGGGTTTGCGGCGACCGCGGATATTGGGCGGTTGACCGGTTGTTTACTGTTGCATCAGATTAGGGATCGGGTGACACTTTAGTGGATGGGTTTTTCCACTTTGATCAGAGTCGTGATCCAGTCCTGCTATATTATGGTACTATGATACTTGTTACTGAGATACTTTACTCGTGTGGGTCGCTCCCCTCGAGGCCACTCCGGAGTAGGCAGTTGACATATTGGCCAGTGAGTGCCAGACCTGTTGGCCAGTGAGTGCCAGATAGTGAGCATCGGTCAGTGAGTACCGATTGGTTAGCAGATACTTGAGACAGTTGAGCAGGCAGTACCAGTTCTTACTGGTCCATCTGATTGGGTTTGTTACAGGCAGGTACTTTGTTATTGCACTCATGTCAGGGGACTGAGTGGAGTCTAGTAGCTGTGTTTACACCAGTGCTAGTGTTGTTGGGAACCGTTTGAGGATTGACGGTGGTCCCGAGGTCGTTGTGAGTTGTCGACCGTTGTGCCGAGAGGTTTGGTGATCTTGAGTCTATCAATTCTGAGAGAGAGCATGGATTTTGACCATAGCCTGCATTAGCCACTATACGATAGTGAGTTAGTCCGTTTGGACATCCTACGTAATTCCTGCCCAGTAGTGGGAGGTGGTTGTAGGTGGGCGCAGGTTTGACTGTACCCGATGAGGCAGTCTGCTCGATTGGGTCGATTGAGCACCTCGTGTGAGAGTGTTGCATATCTTTATCAGAGTTTTCCCATTTCAGCATTTAGATAGAGGCATGGTATGTAGTGGCCCTGGTTCCCATGCAACATTCTTTCGATGAATCCACTGTTAGAACACCTAGTGTTGGTGTATCTGGCCCAAAGTGCATCAATGGGATGCCACAGATGGACCCTGTGAGTTATTCTAGAGTCCTGGCGTTCCAATGCCTTTGTATACCTACTTTTTATGACGGGATTGTTAGGAAAACTTTTCACTGTGTTTTCTGCAAAGAACTGGCCTGGACCGCGAGTATTTTTCTACGGTTGAGCTCGGAAGACGGAGGACGGCAAAGCGAACGGATTCGGATTCCGATTTACGGATCTCCCAGAATGGGGGTCAAAGCGTTTGCCTTTGAGTGGTGCATCGGAATCCGCGCTAAGTGGCCGGCACGCTTTTTGAGGTGATCGGACGGGATCCTTCTATGATCGGACTTTTCATCTTTTATGTTTTTGGGTTTTTGTTATTTATTTGGTAGTACCTCGACCCTTCGGTTTTTCTGTTATGGGTCCTAATTGAATATTTTCAGTTGTTAAGGGGGGGTTGGGAATTCGAGAATTTTTGGGCTGATCGTCGGGGTTTGTGGATATTTTTAGGTGATAGGGGCCGCAAAATGATGAGCGGCGGCGCGATCGGATTTGATTTTCGACTCCGGGACCTCCCAGAATAATTTTTTCGAAGTTTTTAGCGGTTTCGGGTGCATCGAAAGGCGTGCGGGCAATCGGCACGTTTTTCGAGGTAAAAATTGGACCGCTGGTTCGCACCCGATCATTTAGGTTTCGATTTTGGGGATTTGAACTTATTTTTCCTACTTCTCATCCCTTTGGGTTCGTGCGTTAGGGCTCTCCTGAGGAGTGCGGGAGAAACCCCAACCCTCCTCCTACCTTCTTTCCACCATCCGACGTTGGGCGTGAAGGAACGGAGCGATCGAGGAAGGAGAAGGAAGAACGGGGGAGAACTTTACGTTGGAGACGAGAGGGATGATCCTTTTCCCCTTTCTCGCAGGATCGGTACGTAACCGTGTAGTGTTCTGTTTGCAATTTCTGTAGGGTCGAGGGTTGGGCGATGGTCGTCCGGGTGTCGCACGCCGTGTGGGCTTTGTGGTAACGGGAAGCCGCCGCCGCCGTTGTTAAACGGGAGGCCGCCGCCGCCGTCACCATGCCCACGGAGTCGTCGCCGCAGTCGCCGTGTTCGCGGGGTCATCACCGGAGCCGCGGGAGACGAAACCGGAGGGTTTACTGTTCACCCGTACGGCTGCACCACCCCGCGGTCCACAGGACCTAGCGTGCACCCGGCGCACGGCTCCCGGGCCTAGGGGCGCAGACCCGATGCACAAGGGCGTGCGCCAGGCCGCGCGGTCCACCGCTGCAGGCGTACACCCGGCGTACGGATCCCGGGCCCAGGGGCGCAGACCCGGTGCACAAGGGCGTGCGCCAGGCCGCGCGGTCCACCGCTGTAGGCGTACACCCGGTGCATGCCCCGTAGCCCAACAGTGTGGACCCGGTGCGCGCTTCGGCTCGTGCGCGGCCCGGCCCATGCCGCAGCGGTCTACCGCTGCGGCGTGCGCCTGGTCTGCGCCGCTGCCGCCTGCTGCCGTGGACCCGGTCCACGCCTGGATCCGTGCACCTGTCTCCAGAATAAGAGCCCAGAAGCTCCGTTTTTGGCCCGTTTCGCCCCGTTTTTGAGTGTTTTTGACCGCGACGACGTTATTAACGATACTTCTCACTGTAGTTCTTTCCGGGCACAAGGTGGGAGTGTTTTTAACTGGAGTTTTCCGCACACCTCCTTCTTCGCGTTTCAGGTGGGTACATCCTTAGAACCCCTTTATGCCCATTTTCGTTTCTGTCATGATTATCGTGTGGTGTGTACTCGGCTCATTATAGTTGGTTACGTTTTGGGTACTTGGTTCATTATGGTTGGTTTCGTCTTGAGTACTTGGTTCATTATTGTTGGTTTCGTTTTGGGTACTTGGTTCATTATTGTGGGTTCTGTTTTGGGATTTAGCGTCGGGTCTCCGGCAATTGTATCTTGTTTAAAATAAATATCTAATTGTGCTAACATGGTGGTCCTTGTGGTATTTATTGTTGAGTATATTTGGTACTATGGTTCCTTTGCTCGAGGCTGCAGCACGCGCACCCGCGGTTTGGCCACCGCAAAGGGTGCGCTTTTCCGGAAAAGTGGTCTATGACCCGTGTATACCCACGAGGTGACATAGTGGGGCCTCTGTAGTTGTGGGGTTTGATGCGCCGAGGTGCGAGCGGTGCGACCCGTCGGTTTAGTTGTCCGACGTGGTCGGGTATTGCAGGTACGGTGCGACCCGTCGGTTTAGTTGTCCGACGTGGTCGGGTATTGCAGGTACGGTGCGACCCGTCGGTTTAGTTGTCCGACGTGGTCGGGTATTGCAAGTACGGTGCGACCCGTCGGTTTAGTTGTCCGACGTGGTCGGATATTGCAGGTACGGTGCGACCCGTCGGTTTAGTTGTCCGACGTGATCGGGTATGGCAGGTTTACAGGTGTTCGTGTTATCTTTTCCCTCTTGGGAGGGTGGTTGCTCCGGATAGTTTTACGGTTGGCTTTACTACTTTTACCTGCTTTATTTTAGTATTATCGTGTCGCTGACTTCCCACTCTGTGACAGGTTTCTTTGGAAGTGAGAGCGAGGGCGACGGTGAGGCCGTGACAGGAGTACTTTTGGTCCTTCGAGACCATAGGTTGTATGTATCCCTTTTCTGCTCATTTCATTGCTTAGTAGTGGCTTACTACGTGGATTGCGATACCCTTGTGGGGTCGATGTGGATGTTGGACTATCCTTTTTATTACCTTGGTGGATGATCGTTTTGCTTTTCCCGACTTGCCACTTTTAAACTACCAAAGAAAAGAAAAAGAAAACATTTCGAAAACTGTTTTAAAAATCTGGGTGTCGTGTGGGCACCATTTTAAAACCCTGTGGATTTATGGATTGTGAAAACTGTTTTAAAAATCTGGGTGTCGTGTGGGCACCATTTTAAAACCCTGTGGACTTATGGATTTCGAAAACCGTTTTGAAAAACCTGGGCGCCGTGTGGGCGCCGTTTTTAAAACTATGGATTTATCCTTTCAAAATTGGTCGGCCCTTTTAATACTTATGAGAAATGGCTGTATGTATCCGACTGTTGAACTAGTGTGGTTAAAGCGATAGTTGTATATTTGTTGTAGTCAGGACGCCGTGCATATACAGAGGAGACTCTGCCCGTTCGCAGAGTGAATTTGTATATGCGGCGGGTCTGGGCACGCACCGGGGGAGTTGGATTTCAAAAAAAAAAAAGTATACGCAAAAATCAAACCATGTTCAGTGGTCGTCTTCCGCTTAACGAAACCCCCGGGGCGTGACAGACTAAGATGGTATCAGAGCCGAAACAGCTTTAACCACAGTAGTCGCTGTCCAACATCCACAAGAGCACATTACCACCGGCTACTAACTAATGAAATGATCAGGGTATTATTGCGTAGAGATGCGAGAGTGCGGGACTGTTGAGCTTTGTTTCCGGTTTAGCTCGGGCGGCGTGCTAGTGTAGTCGGGGTGATTTGGAGGTTGGGGTCGAGGCTGGCTGCCGCCGGGGCCTTGATGGTTGCTACTAATTAATGGATTAGTCAACCAGCATAGGACACGGTGGGTCTACTGACGGCGTTTATGTACTTGGTGCGGCTGTTGGTACAGCAGATCGTTGCGCCGGTGTTTGTTTTTTTTTCCGAACCCCTTCCTCTGCTGACGTTCGGGTCGTCGTCTGTAGCAGTGACGGGTGGTAGGGCAAACCATCGGTGTTCGTTAGCGGTCGGCTGTTTGTCGGTCGTGGGTAACTGGACAGCCGTTGGACTAAGCTTCTACCTTCTAGGTCTTCGGGTGTTGGGTTTTAGCGGGTAGTCGGCCGTTTCTTTTTGCACCATGGGTAAGGTATGGGTGGGAATGAGGATTCTTCCCTTATGATTGTTACCCATAGTTCGGCTTTTCACCGTAGACACTGCGATGGTTGTAGAGATCGTCGTGATGGGGTCTCGGGGGCTCCCTTGGGTTAGAAAGGGAGGCCACCGGGGCTAGTAAATCTTCTTCGTTTGGGCTCGTTTTGGGGTCAGAGAGGCAGTACCTCGCTTCGCACAAGGGTGCGTAAGTGGTGACTTTTACTAGGGGGTCTACCTCTGACGCTGGGTGGTGCCGGGTGGCTCCTTTTAGTGGGGTTGTGGTGGTAAAGCTTTGGGTTGGGTTTCTGTTTTCTGCACAAGTGTGTCGGTTCGATTGTCCTGCTGGTGGGTTGGCATGTGATCCCTCGAGTGCGTTTAGTGAACCTAGGCAACTTTGGACAGGGTTCTTCTTGCGGTTTTCGTTGCTTGTCCTCTTCCGACACTTTTGGTTTCAGATGGGTAGTCTTCAGTACCTGGAGGTCATTGTTGAGCGGACCTAGAGCTTAAATTTTCTTCTAGTTGGGAGTGTCACTGTTGGTCTGGAAGTTTACCGCTCGATTCGATGCCCGGTGCTTGGTGGGGCAACGGTTTGGGACCGAGAGTTAGTGGCAATTTAGAGCGTCGCACCCCGTCGGTGCCAGGACGGAAGTAGGACCTCACCTTGTGGGTTTTGTCGCCAGCTTCCCATGACTAAGGCATAGCCTTGAGGCTTGGTTTGGGAGCATTGTGGATTGCGATCTTTTGGGGCTGGTGTGAGTCGGGGGGGGAGGGGAATCTGGCGACTACTCGGAGTTTTGGTACTGGTCACCTTCGGCTAGGAGGCCCTGTATGCAGCCCTTTCTGTGGGGTAGACCTTGTGGTAGGTCTTAGAGCTGAAACCTAACGTTAGTCTTGACCGTCGCCTCGGTAGGATGGATAGTCGGAGCGGGTGGTCCGGGATGGTGGTTATGCTCCGAGCTTGTGGCCCGTGTTGGTGACGGATGGAAGTGTCCCGTGTTGGTGACGGAGGGGAGCGGTCCGTGTTGGTGACAGGTGAGTTCATTGTTTTCAGGGGAGATGTTATGGTAGTTAGTAACCCAGCCTGTTTTGTTGGCACCTCTCGGAGCCTTGTGAGGGCGGTAGTGTAGTTTGTTTTCCTTATCGTCGGGTTAGTTGTGTTTGACTTTTATAGGCTCATCGGTACGGGTTGGGCAGTAGGACTGGGGTACCTCGACGCATCGCGAGACTTTGTTGCTGACTTCTCAGCACCGGCTGAGGTGGGGTGCAGGCCGGTGGCGTTATGACGGGAAATTCCGAGTCAGGAAGCAGAATTACGACGAGGTGCTAGGAATGGAGTGGTTTGCGAGGTATCAGGCGGATGCGTAGTTACTTGGTTTCAGTGAGCCTAGCGACTCGACCCTCTGCATCACTTAGGCGAGAGGTCATCCTCTCTTTCGAGCTTCTACCAGTCGCGCAACCTATCACTTAGGCGCCTTGCGGAATGGCTTCACGGGACTGAGGGAATCTAAGGCACAACAAGGAGTTTTTCTGATTAAAGGGGTCATCAGACCGAGTGTGTCGCCTTGGGGTGCACCCGTGCGTTTCGTGCGAAAGAAGAACGGAAACCTACGCCTACGCATCGACTTCAGGGAGATAAATAAGGTTGCAGTGAAGAACAAGTTCGGGATTGATGACCTCTCCAATCGACTGCGAGGAGCACTTACGGATTTTTTTTTTTTTTTCTCCGGAATCTCGGGGACCAGAAGCTGGTTGCTAAATTTAATAATGTGAGTTATGACTTCGCGAAGTGGACTCTTTGGGGCACATTGTGTCAGCAACGGGAAACACAAAGAATGTGAACGAAACTGCCCGACATACGATCCGGAACTGGCAGCAGTCGTCTTCGTTTTAAAGCTTTGGAGACACCACCTTTTGGAGTTCGTTGTGACGTGTTTTCGGATCGCCAAAGTCTTAAGTGTTGTTCACATAGAAGGATTTGATTTTTTTGCGGCGCATCCAGGTGACACGTAGATGTACAAGGACCTCGAGCAAAATTTTTGGTGGACTAAACCAAAGGGGGATGTAACACAGTTCACTGCTCGCTGTCTAGATGGTTAACAAGTAAAGTTCGAACTTCAGCGCCCAACGGGGAAAACTACAATCTCTACTTGTACCAGAGTGGAAATGGGAGCGAACCAGCATGGAATTCGTCACGGGTTTTTCTGCATCGCATCAAAGGCACGATGCCGTTTGAGTCACAGTGGATCGACTGACGAAGTCGACTCTCTTTCCACCCATCTGTACGACGTGGACCAGAGACACTCGGCTGGTGTCGAACCTTTGGCAGAATCTACAACGAGCTCTAGAGACTAAACCACACTTCAGCACGGCGTTTCACCCCCCAGACCGACGGACAGTCCGAGCAAGTGAACCGAATCCTCGATGATGTGCTCCGAGCCTACGTACTTGATTTGGGTGATGGATGGTCACTGCTTTTGAGCTTAGAGAGGACCTGAGCTTTGACGGAACACCGGTGCGGATCTTAGCACGAGAGGACTAAAAGGATTGCGCAACCGGACGACCCCCCCCCCCCATGTGAAGGTGCTGTGGAGCAACCAGGAAGAACGTGAAGCGACTTGGGAACTGGAGTCAAAGATGAGCGAGCGCTACCCAGATTTATTTGTGGCGGACCAGGATTAAGTTTCGAGGACCAAACTTCTTTTAAGTGGTGAGTGATGTAGAGTCCTGGCGTTCCAATGCCTTTGTATACCTACTTTTTATGACGGGATTGTGAGGAAAACTTTTCACTGTGTTTTCTGCAAAGAACTGGCCTGGACCGCGAGTATTTTTCTGCGGTTGAGCTCGGAAGACGGAGGACGGCAAAGCGAACGGATTCGGATTCTGATTTACGGATCTCCCGGAATGGGGGTCAAAGCGTTTGCCTTTGAGTGGTGCATCGGAATCCGCGCTAAGTGGTCGGCACGCTTTTCGAGGTGATCGGACGGGATCCTTCTATGATCGGACTTTTCATCTTTTATGTTTTTGGGTTTTTGTTATTTATTTGGTAGTACCTCGACCCTTCCGTTTTTCTGTTATGGGTCCTAATTGAATATTTTCAGTTGTTAAGGGGGGGTTGGGAATTCGAGAATTTTTGGGCTGATCGTCGGGGTTTGTGGATATTTTTAGGTGATAGGGGCCGCAAAATGATGAGCGGCGGCGCGATCGGATTTGATTTTGGACTCCGGGACCTCCCAGAATAATTTTTTCGAAGTTTTTAGCGGTTTCGGGTGCATCGAAAGGCGTGCGGGCAATCGGCACGTTTTTCGAGATAAAAATTGGACCGCTGGTTCGCACCCGATCATTTAGGTTTCGATTTTGGGGATTTGAACTTATTTTTCCTACTTCTCATCCCTTTGGGTTCGTGCGTTAGGGCTCTCCTGAGGAGTGCGGGAGAAACCCCAACCCTCCTCCTACCTTCTTTCCACCATCCGACGTTGGGCGTGAAGGAACGGAGCGATCGAGGAAGGAGAAGGAAGAACGGGGGAGAACTTTACGTTGGAGACGAGAGGGATGATCCTTTTCCCCTTTCTCGCAGGATCGGTACGTGACCGTGTAGTGTTCTGTTTGCAATTTCTGTAGGGTCGAGGGTTGGGCGATGGTCGTCCGGGTGTCGCACGCCGTGTGGGCTTTGTGGTAACGGGAAGCCGCCGCCGCCGTTGTTAAACGGGAGGCCGCCGCCGCCATTACCATGCCCACGGAGTCGTCGCCGCATCGCCGTGTTCGCGGGGTCATCACCGGAGCCGCGGGAGACGAAACCGGAGGGTTTACTGTTCACCCGTACGGCTGCACCACCCCGCGGTCCACAGGACCTAGCGTGCACCCGGCGCACGGCTCTCGGGCCCAGGGGCGCAGACCCGGTGCACAAGGGCGTGCGCCAGGCCGCGCGGTCCACCGCTGCAGGCGTACACCCGGCGTACGGATCCCGGGCCCAGGGGCGCAGACCCGGTGCACAAGGGCGTGCGCCAGGCCGCGCGGTCCACCGCTGCAGGCGTACACCCGGTGCACGCCCCGTAGCCCAACAGTGTGGACCCGGTGCGCGCTTCGGCTCGTGCGCGGCCCGGCCCATGCCGCAGCGGTCTACCGCTGCGGCGTGACCCTGGTCTGCGCCGCTGCCGCCTGCTGCCGTGGACCCGGTCCACGCCTGGATCCGTGCACCTGTCTCTAGAATAAGAGCCCAGAAGCTCCGTTTTTGGCCCGTTTCGCCCCGTTTTTGAGTGTTTTTGACCGCGACGATGTTATTAACGATACTTCTCACTGTAGTTCTTTCCGGGCACAAGGTGGGAGTTTTTTTAACTGGAGTTTTCCGCACACCTCCTTCTTCGCGTTTCAGGTGGGTACATCCTTAGAACCCCTTTATGCCCATTTTCGTTACTGTCATGATTATCGTGTGGTGTGTACTCGCACTACTACAAAAGGGGCATTTAGCGGCAATTTAAAGTGCCAGCAAAAGTATAAAAAGTGCCGGGAAATATTTTTGCCGGCGGTTTGTTGTGGCACTTTCAAGTGCCGGTTAAAACTCAGTCGGTAATTCTTTTCTTGGCACTTTTGCAAAACCGCCGGTAAATAATTAAATGCCGGCACTTTCGAGTGCCGCCTATTTTAACGTATAATGGCAATCATAAGTGCCGGCAAAAATATATTTTTTGGCATTTAAAACTGCCGGTAAATAACAAAATGCCGGCACCTATGAATGCCACCAATTCTAACGTATAGTGGCAATCATAAGTGCCGGCAAAAATATCTCTTTTGGCATTTAAAACTGCCGGTAAATAATTAAATGCCGGCATTTTCGGGTGCCGCCTATTTTAACGTATAGTGGCAACCATAAGTGCCGGCAAAAATATCTCTTTTGGCATTTAAAACTGCCGGTAAATAGCTTTTTTATCATTCAAATCTGCCATTAAATAATTTTAGGGGTATTCAAAACCGCCAGCAAAAAATATCTTTTTTTGCATTCACAACCACCGGTAAAAATATCTATGCTGGCAATTATAATAAAAGGTGCCACCAAATAAATTTTTATCCCAATAAAAAAAAATGCCGACAAAAACAAAAAAATTTAATGCATTAATAATAAAATGATAATTTAGTAAGACAAAATAATTATCTTATATCAATACAAATATTTATGAAAGGTATATAGACACTTGCAAAAGACGTCGAACACAATAAATTTAGTAAGCAAAACAGAAAAAAAAAAATTCATAACGTTTCAAGAAGTACCATATATTCAACAGAAGTATCATATATTCAACATCCATAATAAACAAAAAAGATTATCAATTTTATCGCAACAATAAAAAAATATCAGTATACTTCAAGTACATATGTTTAAGTCATAAACAAAATGAAGATGCCTTGCAATTAGTTAACAGATTGCTTCTCTTCTAGTAATCAAATCCTGCATTTGAAAAAAAAAAAAAATCTATTAGACTGTGAAACAACAAAAAATATTTAGCACTTTTGTGAATAACGTATCCAACACTTTGGCACATTAAAATCTCACTGAAATTTTATTGACTTTTGTAGCGCAGGTTCAAAGACAGAAAATTTAAGGCATATGGGATCAATTTGATCTAATTAATATGTATTAATTGTTCCAATTTCCCTCTACCTTACAAGTTCAAGTAAGATATAAGGTAATTAAACTGCCATGTTAACTAAAGAAAATCACAAATATATGTATGTAAATGTATAGATGTGTACTTATATTTATATATATATGCATGGATGTATATACATATGTAAGTGCCTCTCCTGATAGTACTATAACAAAGATAGCCAATTAAGAAAATGCTAGCTGTATAATAATATTCCTGATATCTACCGGCAATCATCCATAGGAAGCAAGCAAACAATCATTTGATAGGTTTGTAAAGATTATGCTTCGTCATGACCTGATTAGTTTAAGTTTATCTATCTCTCTCTATACATAGTAACTGTACTAAAATATTCAAGATAAAGGAAAGGCATGAAAAGAAGACATAATAAATAATCAACAGAGATTAAGGATCAACAATGATCAATATGTCAAAGCCAAACTAACTTTCCAGGGAATTGGATTTTACATCCTAATTAATTAAGCATAAAACTATCTACAAAGTGCTTAAAAATGTATGCGCAGAAGAGACCCTAGAAAGGTACAATATTGCTAAGGGACCGACTTTATTATAAGACCCTAGAAAGGTAATTTTTGACAAGCACAACCAAATTTATTATAAGAGGCAGAATTTGCCATGATTTAAATTCCAAGGGACAAAAGAGTATATAAATAAGTTTTAGTCAATTTAGTAATACAAGTTAAATATCAAAGAAAGGTGAAAGAAAGGTGAAGAAAAGTGAAGAAAAGAAAACCCACCTAGCTAGCCTTCCCCAAATCCCCCGCTCCCTAGTTTAGCCTTTTCACTGGCTTAACCTGCAATAGAGAACAAATTTAAAAATTTAAAAGATTAAGAAGGTCAACAATTTTCTATATATATAAAAATAATACAAATCATGCTAAAAAGTAGATTTAGATGTAACTTCACTTGTATGACTAGTTACATTTAAATAAAGAACAAAATTGGATCATCTTCCTACCAGCTTAGCAACTTGCTTAGATGCACCAAAGTCGGCAAGCTTAATGCAACCTTTGTTATCGACAAGTATGTTTGGCCCCTGAAGTTCACAATAGTAAACAAAATACTATTACATTACCAAGAAAGTAAACAGATATGAAAAAAAAACCCAAAAACTAAGTTCAGATGGTATGCCTTTATATCCCTGTGTATAATTCCATTACGATGTCTAATCCTTGCAACAGTTGTTTCATATACATTCTAATAACCTGTTTGCCAAAAAAGAATCAACAATTCTTTAGGGAGCATTTTGTATAACCGAAATGAGCAGGCTAAAGAAAAATTTCAAAAAAAAGGATGGGTTGCCTACAGCCTCAGGGAATGATCCAAAATTTCCAAGCAATGAAGAAATGGATCCGCCCGGAACAAACTCTAACAGGATATTTAATGTCTCTTCCTCTCTTGCTGTTCCCAAGTATCTCTGTTCAATGTGAGAGACAAAAAAAGAGTGAAATATCAATCAGGACTGCCTAAGATAAAAGTCATTGTTTCATTAAAATTGAGACATCTCCTTTCACTCACAACAATGTTCGGATGAGAAAGGTTCTTGAGAAGCTTCACTTCTTCCTCGAGTTCCCTGATATGAGCCTGAGCGCATATTTCGGAGAGAAAATCTCAGAGCAAAATAGAGTTTAAAAATTATTGCAAGAAGCGATCTTTGCCGATGAAATCTTTATTACAACGAATTAAACAGAACTTTCAAGGCACAAAAAATACTAACTTGGGCTTTTGCTTTGGAAGCATTGCTCGCACCGATCAAAACCTACAAAAACGCCACCATTCTAGCATCAGCAATAGGAGCCAAATACAATTAATAATCACTTCAAAATGATGATAAAGAAAACCCTAACCCTAACCATAATTAGAGAATCAAAAGGAGGGCCTGCTTAATGGCGATTAGCTCCCCGGAATCTAGATTCACCCACTCGTCATCGTCGTCGCCGCAAGGAGGAGGCGGGGCAGAGGAGGAGGCGGCGGCGGCGGGGCAGAGGAGCAGGCGGCGGCGGCGTCACCCACTCGTCGTCGTCGTCGCCGCAAGGAGGAGACGGGGCAGAGGAGGAGGCGGCGGCGGCGTCTCCCACTCGACGACGAGGAGGCGGCGGCGGTGTCACCCACTCGTCGTCGTCGTCGCCGCAAGGAGGAGGCGGGGCAGAGGAGGAGGCGGGGTAGAGGAGTTAATTAGGTTTGGGGTTTGGGCAAATTAAGAGGATACTGCGCGATCAATTAATTATGTATGTAGCTAGCTAGCTAGGTTAATTTTCTTTGCCGCAAATTAAGAAGGCCCAGTTGGAAATTTTTTTAATTCCAAGAGGCCGGTTTTGATTTTTTTTTTTTTTTTTTCCTTCCGCGCGAGCGTGAATTTTATTACCGCGTGAAAAAAAAAAATAATTAAAGGAATTTTTTATTTGTGGCACTTTTAATTATTTATTGGTGGCAATTTTAATATTTATTGGTGGCACTTTTATAGGGTATTCAATTAGTGGCAATTATCTTGTATTAAAGTGCCGCCAATTATCTTAAAATTACACGAATTAAAATAAATAAATAAATAAATAAATATAAAATTTTATTAAAGGCATTTATTTAAAAGTGCCGCTAATACATATCATTTGCTGGCATTTTTTACAAAAGCCACCAAGAAAATGCCACCAAAGATGATTTATGGTGTAGTGTCGGCTCATTATTGTTGGTTACGTTTTGGGTACTTGGTTCATTATGGTTGGTTTCGTCTTGAGTACTTGGTTCATTATTGTTGGTTTCGTTTTGGGTACTTGGTTCATTATTGTGGGTTCTGTTTTGGGATTTAGCGTCGGGTCTCCGGCAATTGTATCTTGTTTAAAATAAATATCTAATTGTGCTAACATGGTGGTCCTTGTGGTATTTATTGTTGAGTATATTTGGTACTATGGTTCCTTTGCTCGAGGCTGCAGCACGCGCACTCGCGGTTTGGCCACCGCAAAGGGTGCGCTTTTTCGAAAAAGTGGTCTATGACCCGTGTATACCCATGAGGTGACGTAGTGGGGCCTCTGTAGTTGTCGGGTTTGATGCGCCGAGGTGCGAGCGGTGCGACCCGTCGGTTTAGTTGTCCGACGTGGTCGGGTATTGCAGGTACGGTGCGACCCGTCGGTTTAGTTGTTCGACGTGGTCGGGTATTGCAGGTACGTTGCGACCCGTCGGTTTAGTTGTCCGACGTGGTCGAGTATTGCAGGTACGGTGCGACCCGTCGGTTTAGTTGTCCGACGTGGTCGGATATTGCAGGTACGGTGCGACCCGTCGGTTTAGTTGTCCGACGTGGTCGGGTATTGCAGGTACGGTGCGACCCGTCGATTTAGTTGTCCGACGTGATCGGGTATGGCAGGTTTACAGGTGTTCGTGTTATCTTTTCCCTCTTGGGAGGGTGGTTGCTCCGGATAGTTTTACGGTTGGCTTTACTACTTTTACCTGCTTTATTTTAATATTATCGTGTCGCTGACTTCCCACTCTGTGACAGGTTTCTTTGGGAGTGAGAGCGAGGGCGACGGTGAGGCCGTGACAGGAGTACTTTTGGTCCTTCAAGACCATAGGCTGTATGTATCCCTTTTCTGCTCATTTCATTGCTTAGTAGTGGCTTACTACGTGGATTGCGATACCCTTGTGGGGTCGATGTGGATGTTGGACTATCCTTTTTATTACCTTGGTGGATGATCGTTTTGCTTTTCCCGACTTGCCACTTTTAAACTACCAAAGAAAAGAAAAAGAAAATATTTCGAAAACTGTTTTAAAAATCTGGGTGTCGTGTGGGCACCATTTTAAAACCCTATGGACTTATGAATTTCGAAAACCGTTTTGAAAAACCTGGGCGCCGTGTGGGCGCCGTTTTTAAAACTATGGATTTATCCTTTCAAAATTGGTCGGCCCTTTTAATACTTATGAGAAATGGCTGTATGTATCCGACTGTTGAACTAGTGTGGTTAAAGCGATAGTTGTATATTTGTTGTAGTCAGGACGCCGTGCATATACAGAGGAGACTCTGCCCGTTCGCAGAGTGAATTTGTATATGCGGCGGGTCTGGGCACGCACCGGGGGAGTTGGATTTCAAAAAAAAAAAGTATACGCAAAAATCAAACCATGTTCAGTGGTCGTCTTCCGCTTAACGAAACCCTCGGGGCGTGACAGTTATCTTTAGCTGTGTTGGCCTTCGGCTAGGTTTGCCGAAATTTTTGAAAAGAATTAGGCCAAACAGAGGTTGGAAATGGATTCAGCACAGAAAAACGTTTGAAAACGGCTATTTGCTTGTTTGATTCTGAGTCCGGATGCCCAAAAAGGACTCCCGGAAGTTTTTATTGGTTTTTGGTGCATGGGAGGGGCCGTAGACCGCCGGCATGCCACATGGCGGCCTGTCATTGGCCGATTTTTAGCGCACGGTCCACAGAGTAGCGCGGCTGGGTGCACAGACCTGGCGCAGGGACACGTGGCACCGCCTGATTGGCGGGCTCAAGGCGCGCGGTCTATCAGGTGAGCGCGGCAGTGCATGCACCAAGGCGGGGGACACGTGGCAGCCTCCGGTTGGTTGGTGCACGCGACGCGGTCCACGGAATTCCAAAGCAGGATGCGTGGACCGGGTGTAGGGCACACGCGTCACCCTCTGATTTGCGGGCGCAACGGGCGCGGTGCACGGGGGCCTTGGCCGGCGCCTCGGGGCGCGTGTGCACGAGGGGGCCACGCCGCGCGACCGGCGCGGGCGCCGACCGGTCGATGGGTCAACCGGGCTGGACACGTGGCGCCCGCTCATTGGCGGGCGCCAACCGCCTTTCTGTGCGGGGGGAGGCCACGTGGCAGCCTGTGAGTGGCCCGCACAGCTGTTTGCTGTTTGGCAGGCCACGTGGCATCACCGGGTGATTTCGGGCGTGAACATTGTTGGGCCGGCCCAACACTGTTGCCGCCCGAAAGTTCCGGGCGCCCGAAAGTTGGGTCCGAAAGCCCAATGCTTGACTTTTTTGGCTTTTTCCGGGTTGAGGCCTATAAATAGGCCCTTTGCTCTCGTTTTTGAGGCTTTTTTCGAGCCTTTTAGCCATCGAGCCCTTCACCAAAGTTCTTCCTCATCTTCTTGTGCATCTTTCGGTGGAAGCTCAGAATTTTTGGAGGCCGCGACGATGACGATTTCTGCATTGTAGTGCGGAGCGACGATTTACTGTTGGAGGCCCATTTTTGTCGCAATTCAGTCTGGGAGGTCTACAGAGCTACCCCGACAATATTTTTGGACGATTTCTACGGCGGCGGTTTCACCAGAGGTATATCTACAAATTTTGTGTTGACCAATTTTTCCAAATTTGAGCTTTTATTGGGGTTTTGGGTACATTTTTAACCCCTTTGCGGCTGATGGACTATTTGGACAGCACCTTCTTGTCGGATTTTTATCTCCACATCCGGACATCGGAATTCGATGTTTAAGGGCTCTATCGACATCTACTCTTCGCGAGGATCGCTGAAATATTTTTATTGGAATTTTTGGTGTTCATTTTACAGGTGAAAATTTTGAATTAAGAGGACTGTTCACCGCAGATTTGTGAAACTTGGAACTTTGTGGAAATTAAGTGTAACTTTGGGTTGTATTTTGTACCCAGGATGTGTTGATCACTGCTACTGTACTATTGGCTTGGTGGATGTATTGAGATATCTGTTTCTTGGCATTCTCAGCTGTACGAATCTGGACAGGTAGCACTTTCAGGTGGGTGGCTTTGCTTTCAGGATCTATGGACTGCGTACTAACTCTATTTATGTAGAATCATGCATAATAGTTGGACTTGGTAGCATGTTAGAATCTGAATGTTAATGCTCTTTGTATCAGTTTGATGATCTTGTGATTCCTACAACTTGTTAATTATTGATATATTGGAACTTGACCTAGCACCCCCGCCATATGCAGCATGTTCAGCCAGACTGTAGAAAACTTCAACTTGGGCTAGGTTTCTTTTATTGCTCTAGACATTCCCACATCACTATTATATACTTGTCATTCTGGACTTAGCTTTTCTCGCCCGGGTTGTGGGCTGGGAGGTCGGGTAGTTGTGGGATGCTTTTACACTCGTGTCTGGGGACCGAGTGGAGTTGATAGTAGTCTGTAGATCAGGTTTCTTTGGGAGAGTGACAGTGGTTGTAGATCTGGGTTCCTTGGGAGCCGTCTGAGTGACAGTGAGTCTCGGCAGTGTAGTTTTCCTGCCTGTGAGTGAGATAGTGATTTGTTGGTTTCTGCCGATCTTGTTGATCGAGGATTTGGATCATAGCCTGCATGAGCCACATTTGAGCTCGATAGAGATGCGCGGATACTTTGCTCGGTGGGGTCGCGCCCCTCGAGTGCCACTCCGGAGTTGGGCCTGATACTTCTATCGCGACTTGTCGACGCATTGTCCCTCTGGCTGGGCCAGTTTTGGCAGTCACGGACGCCCTACGTAAGTCCGGTCCTCCGGGATGTAACGGCAGTAGGTAGGCGCAGGTTTGACTGGACCCGATGTGGCAGTCAGTTTAGATTGGGTGATCTGAGTGGAGGGTTAGTTGTGGCATACTGTTCTTTCTGTTCCACTCATTGAGCATCTAGATAGAGGCATAGTGGCTATAGACTTAACTTTTCCAGTTTTTCCTTACAGCTGTAGTAACCGTGATTTTTAAAATCCAAAATTTGAGTTTAAATAATTTCCTGAATTATTTAAGTGGCAAAAATAGGGAATTAATAGTACAATTGAGGCCCTAAAATACCGACTTTTGATCGGGGTCTGATCTCGAAAATCCGAGATCACCATTGCGATCGTCTCGTCGAAACATGAAAATTTCATATTCACTTGTTGACGATCTGACGGTCGGATCTTCCAGAAATCAGCGAAGAAAAAGCGGGTCCCACAACTTAAGTTGTGAATAGTAAACCCTATTTTTAATCCCCTCTTGACCACTAACGGCCGTTTCGCCGTCTGGAAACCCAATATAAGGGTATGAGTAGTCAAACCTTACTATTTTCGACGTTCTGAGCGCGATGGCACTGACGGTTTTCGCGTTTGGCGATCCGGGTGCATCGAAGTGCGTGCAATGTACCGCTTTTCATCGAATTAAATGGCCCGAGATTTTATACGAGCGCCAAACTAATCAAACAAATACGCTACTTCATAGGTCTCGACGAGCCGGACGTCGTACCGAAGTCCGTTTCGCAAATTGATGAACGGATTTTCTCGAAATGCGTGAAATGCACTGAAAAAGGGGGTATTTTTGAGAAAACTATAATATTTTATGTACCAAAAATTTAGGGGCTTAAACCATGGGGTGTTGGGTGCATTTTGTACCTACTGTGAAGACCCCGGAGGTTAGGGTTAGGTCTGAACCGGGTTTGAGGTTATTTTGCAAGAATCTTGCATTTAATGCCAAGTGGCTCTTGGGTTCCTTTGGGTGTAGCACGAGGGGCCTCTCGGTGTAATCCGAAGCATCAGCCTCCTCTGCATCACCCCATATCAAGCCCGGAGTGCTGGAGGCCGAGGGACACAAGCCACCTTGAGAGGAATCCGAGAGAGAGAGAGAAAGAAGGAAGTTGAACCAAAGTTTTTCCTGAGTTGCTCTGGAGTGCTCTGAGGTCTCCCTGGTGTCTGTGGAGCCTCCTGGGTGCTGGCCGAGGTCGTGAGAAGAAGGAGAAGGGTATCCGGCTTCTTTTTCTCTTCATCGATTCCGGCTAAGGTGAGGTTGCTAAACTCCGGTTTGTTTGAGCCCGAGACCACTAGCAGTAGATTATTTAGGTTCTTGTGATGCTCCCTACAAATTCCAATCCTCCCATGCACGTTGCATGGCCGGCGGGAGCAAGTTCTCGCCGGAAACCAAAGAATGCTCCGCCGCGGCCGTTCTCCGCAACTGATGGACCAAAATGGCTCAAACTTGGTAGGCAGGGACTATATGACCCTTAAATTATTTCTGAAAAGTTTGAGAAATTTTGGTTGAGTATTTTGGAAGAAAATCGAAACCCTAGTTTCGGGTTTTTATGCATGTTGGCCGAGCTTCGTGCTCCGGCGCCGGAGAGCTTCTCCGACGCCGGCCACCTTCCCAGAACACTTTCTGGGACCAAGGGAATCCCAACCATGCACTTGCATGGCAACCATGCATCCCAAAAACTCGGGTGCCATGGATGACCCGAAATGGGATAAAATCTTGGTCGCCGGCGCTCCGGTCAACTCCGGCCGGGGAGAGTTGGTCGGGAAGCTTTGTATGGACCAGTGGAACATATCCATCCATGTTGGAGGGCTTCAAAATGTTTCTATCAAAATCCACCATTAATGGGGTGAAGCTCCAAACCGAGCTTTGCTCCCCGCCGCCGCCGCCGCACCCCGTCGCGGGGCACGGGTTCTGGTAAGTTAGTTGTGATGTATAGAAGCATTTTGGTCAAGTTGTTGAGCCCCAGACTCCCTGGTTGATTGGTCATGATTTTCAAAGTGAATGGCTTCATCTTCCTCCTCGAGCCCGCGGCCAACTCTGGGTTTTGGCTTGCTCCAAGTTGCTGGAAAAACTCCTGCAACCTGGAGGAACATTTCCCTCCAAGTTTAATAGAGTTTGGTTCAGTGTTTGCAGAGAACCAACCTTAGGTTGGTGTTGTGTAGATGTTTGTATAAGGTGCACACTAACTGTTTGTTATAATGCCACAAAGAGTTTTTAAATGGATTTAGGTTTCGAGTTAAGTATGAAACTTGTTCCAAATTATCCCCTGAGCTTGATGCTCACTTCAGATCAAATTAGATCTGTGTGGATTGATGTTTGGAGCATTGTGAACCATTGAGTGAACTTGGCTTTGGTTCTGGTTGATCCAGAAATGGCTGGGCTGCCAATAGGGCAAGCCCTGTGCTTTTTAGGGCATTTTGAATATATACCTAAAGCAGATTTTTTGAGTGGATTAATAAAAGTTAAGTTATAGTGAAATCAACCTCTAAGTGAATAGTTTAGCCCAAAGTTGATTCCGGGCTGTTTGCAAAGCCGCGACAGTGAGCTCCTGGCTATTTTGGGGTCACTGGACGCGATGCTCGCGTTAAAAACTGATTTTGATGAGCCGGAGAAACAAAAATTCAATTAGGCTAGGTTAGAAGGGTAATTTATGGCCCGAAATTTTTCTCGGGTTTCGTGCTACCACAAATTGGTGAGCACGGTGTTCAGCAAGTTAAATGTCACCCGCTGGAAGTGACGGTTCGTAAAAATTAATTTCCAGTTGAAAGAACAAGCGAAAACAGTGCTCAAATGACACTAAAATGTAATTTCTTGAAACCCTAGGGGTCTAAACGCAAAATGACAGTGTGTACTGTTTTAAACAGTGTGTAAATGATTCCTAAGCTTTTCCTTAGGAATCCAACGGCTCCCATTGAGCGGAAATCGGATAACGGTCCGAGAATCGGCAAAATTATCGATTTAACGGCATCCGGGTGGTAATCGCGTAATTTGAGAAATTACGGTGGTTTCACCAAGCTGACTGTTGAGTCCCAGTAGAATCTGGTTGAGCCATCGGCAAAGATTAAGCCCGAGTCTCCCGGAAGTCCAAAAGGGAATTCCCGGGAGGGGCAATTTGGTAATTTTACCAAAAATTAAACATAAAGATTATGTTGGTCTAGGTGTTGTCGTTAAACACTAATGTTAAGTAATTAAAAGGTTTAAGTTGATTTGGAATAAGTTAAAGTTAGAATTGATCCCTAATCAATATGTCTGATTCAGGTTTATTCAGTTATCTCTGGTTCTGAGCGTACAGTGGATTCAGTTTAGTCGCCTGCGATTTGACAGGTGGGTTTATCTTCGGTCCGGGCTTTATCATTTTGGCCCTCTGGGTATAGTATTGGTTGGACCCCTGTTTTTGTTCGCCTAAGATGATATTTGAGCCTGTCTTCCTTTTGATTAATTTTATGCTGCTATATGCCTGATTTATGATCTTTATCAGTTGCCTGAATATATGATGCCTTACATGATTGATCTTAGTTGTTTCTAGTATTTATATCCTTATTCTGGACATTGCCATACCTGTTTGGTCATTAGATGTTTGAGCCTGTACCGCTAAACACATGATTTTTATTCAACAAATGTTTTACCCAAGCATCGTGGAGTCGCCTGAGTCTGTTCTTGTTTGATAGGACAAAGGCATAGCTCTACGAGGTTTGGAAATAAAACTTGTTTTACCCAAGCATCGCGGAGTCGCCTGAGTCTATTCTTGTTTGATAGGACAAAGGCATAGCTCTGCGAGGTTTGGACATAAAACCTGTTTTCAAAATGATTTTTCTTAAAACAAAGTGTGTTTAGTCTGGTATGATTGATCCTTAGTTGCTTCCAAATATTGGGACTTTATTCCGGGATAATTGCTATACCTGATTGTTAGTATCTCTGATTATTCCTGCATATGAGTTGAGATCAAGATGATCCTGATATTGCATCCTTGATTGGATTGTTTCGGCTTGTTGTTGATCAATGTTATGCTGCTAAACACATGATTTTATTAAATAAATGTTTTTCCCGAGCTTTGTAGGGTCGCCGGAGTCTGTTCTTGTTTGATAGGACAAAGGCATTGCTCTTCGAGGCTTGGACCTAAAACTTGTTTTCAAAATGGTTTTCTCAAAAACATGTGTTTAGTTTTGCATGATTGGTTAGCCTGCATGATTGGTATTTAGTTGCTTTCAGACCTGGACAATTATTATACCTGATTATCAGTACTTCTGATATTCTGATCCATGTTATAGGAGTGGATGATTATTCCTACATGTGAGTTGAGATTCAGTTGATTCTGATATTGCATCGTTGATTGGATTGTTTCGGCTTGTTGTTCACCCGTTATGCTGCTAAATACATGATTTTATTAAATAAATGTTTTTACCGAGCTTCGTAGGGTAGCCTGAGTCTGTTCTTGTTTGATAGGACAAGGGCAACGCTCTTCGAGGTTTGGACCTAAAACCTACCGAGCTTCGTAGGGTCGCCTGAGTCTGTTCTTGTTTGATAGGACGAGGGCAACGCTCTTCGAGGTTTGGACTTTTCAAAATGTTTTTCTCAAAAACATGTGTTTGGTCTGCATGTGTAGTGATCCGGCCTTTCGGGGTATTTTTGACTCACATGTAGTCATTTAAGCCTTAAGTGAAATAAAATTATTTAATTCTTAAAAGTTGGCCACCGTGAGGTGCTAGTATTTTTCTGCGATAGAGCGCGGAAAAAGAAAGCCGACGGCGCGATCGGATCTGAAATCCGATACCGGGATCCCCCAGAACGGGATTCAAAGTGATACGGTGATTAGTCGTGCATCGGAATCCGTGCAAAATATCTTGCACCCGTAAGAGATAAGGTGGGTTATCTCGTAGGGGATAATTAATTAGTTAATTAATTATCCAAGACGAAAAATAATAATTCTCTTACGTACGAATTAAAGAGAAATAAATTAAAGATAAAGTACGGATTATATAAGGGATCCCGATTATCGGAAAGGAAAGAAAAGAAAAATAAAAACCCTAACCGGTGAGGAGAGAAAGAAAAGGGAAAAGGAAAAAGACGGAACCCTAGACGAAGGAAGGAGAAGGAAAAAGAGAAGGAGCCCGATCGTCCCGAACACCGATCCGAAGGCAAAATCACGACCGGGCGACCTTCCCGACGATCTCCGGTTAGTAAAATAATTTTTAGTAATTTTTCCGGATTTTTCCGTCGTCTCTTTCGTCAAGTTCTTGGGTTTCTCCGTCAACCCCGTTACCGTCGCCATCATCGTCATCATGCAAGGGCACGGAACGGGCGGCGGAGACGCGCGGTGCTGCTAGGGCATCGCGCGGAGGAGAGCCGCGGACGGACGCCGCCGCAAGCGGCGATGGGACCGCGCGGGCACCGCGCGGGCTCCGCGTGGGTCGCACCCGTACGGGCGCCGCGCGGGCACCGCGCGGGCCCGCCTGCGCGGGCGGGGCACCCGCGCGGGCGCCGCACCCGCGCGGGCGCCGCGCGGGGCACCCGCGCGGGGCACCCGCGCGGGCACCGCGCGGGCGCCGCGCGGGCCCGCACCCGCGCGGGCAAACCCCGCGGGGGCGCCGCGTGCGGCCGCACCCGCGCGGGCGCCGCGCGGACACCACACGGCCGCCGCGCGGGCAGCACCCGCGCGGGCGCCGCGCGGACACCGTGCGGGCGCCGCCCGTGGAGCCGCGCCGCGCGGGTTCGAGCCGCGCGGGGCTCCGACGGACGGCGATGGCGGTGCGGGGGTTCCGGTTACGGCAAACAGGACGGTGCCGGGTCTTTGTCCGTCAAAAAGATTATAGTGGGGTCTATTCCGATTTAATATGTTAGTGTATGTTTCTAATCATAGTTATCCGTATGGACTTTCTTTAGGTCCAGGGGTGCAGTGGGAGAGTGCGAAGGATACAGGTGTTCCGATTGCTCTCCAACAAGGTGGGTACAGTTGCTATAAGTGCAACAAGTGCAGTAAGTGCATCTATCGTCATTAAATTATTCTCAATTTGCCTAACAAAGTAGATGGACAGTTTAACCTTTCGCATAAATGCTTTTATCTAACAACTGATGCGGCTGCGGTCGCGGTGCTCACTACACGCCGATCTCGGCAAATCCGTTTTCGGATGTTGCACGTACACAGGCGGATTGGCCTCCGCATGGGTGTACTTTTCCGGAGAAGCGGTCTATGTGACTCGTGCTCCCCACGTAAGGTGGGGACCTCTTCACGGCGGCTAAAGGTACCGCACTACCCCGTGAAGAGGGCATCAATTGTCCTGCGAGGGGAGACGTTGACAACCCCGACGGGACGGTGGCACTAAAGTAAACAAAATGAGTAATGTGAGTTTCAGGTTTTAGCGAAAGGTCCTGGTGTATTCGGTTTGCTTTTCCTTCCTTGTTGTTATTTAAACATCTACTTTGTTTGTCACTGACTTTACCCACTCCGTGACAGGTATTACTAGGTGCGTTAGCCGGGATGGCGGTGAGACTGCGTCGCGAGGACCGTAGTCATGACACTTGGTTTTATATCTCATTTCCTTTTATGCTTTAAATAGTTAATTTGCTTGTGGACTACTTTAGTTGTGGTTTACCTTAGTTGTGGATGAGATGTACCCTTATGCTTTTGATACTGTTAGTGGTGTTTTTCTTACGCGGCACGTTTTCACGATAAACTAATTGGTTGCGAAAATATTTTCTCAAAACGAAGTGCCGTGTGGGCACATATTTTACAAACGCTGGGTTTTATCTTTTCCAAACGTTGACGCCACTTTATAAACTGGTTTTGCATGGTGATGTATGTCTACTGTATGGTTGATGGTTGATGTTGATGTTGTTGGATGTAATCGAATTGCATGTTGTAATGAGACGCCGTGCATATACAAAGGAGACTCCGTCCGTTGGCGGAGAGAATTTGTGTATGTGGCGGTCTGGCATGCACCGGGGATGAGGTTTATATTACCTTATTAAGAAAAAAAAAATAGACACGCAATTTTCCGCTTTAATTGACTCAAAAACCCCCGGGGGCGTGACAGATTAAATGGTATCAGACAAATGCAACCACAACCATAGTAGACGTGACACTCATCCACAGTGTAAGGTACCACAAGCAAATTGGACATGAGATAACCAAGGTATAGGTGCGTAGTACGTGAGAGTACGGGGAAACGGGAACGTAATATAGGTGTAATCGTGAGACGGGGTGCTAGGGTGGTAACCATAGGGTTGACATGGTTTCTTTGGTAACAGCGAACAATGGCTCAGACTAGATCGTCCACCGAGAATGCAGACGCAGACGGAGCGGCCCCGGCCGCCGCAGAGAACCAGCTCCTCCGGCAACAACTGCGGGAAATGGCCGGACAGTTAGCGATTTTGACGGAGCAAGTTCGGCAGCTGACGCAACGACAGACTACCGCGCCAGCCGAACGCGACCCGACCCCTCCGCCCGAAACCACAGCACCCACTACGGAACCGCAAGGGGCGGGTGGTACGACGACGGAACAGCCCCCAGTCCCAAGAGAAGTACCCACCCCGACGACTTCGGGGCCCGCAGTGGGAGCGACAGCAGGGGAGGCAGGGACGACCCCTACCCTTGGGGGGTCCGCCACCGCAGGAGGAATCACGGAGCAGCAAGCGACGCGAGAAAGGATCAGGACGAATTTGACCGAGTTCAAGAAACATGACCCTCCCACCTTCGAGGGAGAAACGACGGATCCGTGGGTCGTCGAGAAGTGGGTGGATACCATGGAAAAACTCTTTGAGGACCTACTGATGGAGGAGCATGAGCGGGTTCCACTAGCTGTACACTTCCTCGAAGGGAATGCACGCATCTGGTGGGAGACGGTGTGCCCGGACCCGTCTACAAGCGACCCACTACCGACATGGTCGGCCTTTAGAGAGGAGCTTTTTGGCGCTTTCTTCTCCGACAGCGTCAAGCGGCAATTGGAAGACGACCTGAAGAATATTAGACAAGGGAACCGCTCAGTCGTGGAATATCAAAGAGAGTTCGTGAGATTGGTTAACTGTGTCCCGTTTGTTATACGGGATGAACCCCACAAGGCCCGTCTCTTTGTTGATGGGCTACGGAATGACATCTTCGAGATGGTTCAGGCTGCGGACTTGCGCACATTCCGGGAGGTGGTGGACAGGGCCACCATCGTGGAGCGGGGGTTCGCAATCACCCGAGCTCGACGTGAGGGATCAGAAAATAACCGGGAGAGGAAGCGAACGCAGATTTACCCTGGAGGGGGCCCTTCTGGTGGGAGCCGACCCCCAAAGTACCCCAAGACGCAACAAGGAAGCAAGAGTGCGCCTGCCGGGAAGCCTCGACCAGCGAACAAGCCATGCGTTATCTGCGGAGCATCGCATCTAGTGACGGAATGCCCCAAGAGACAAGATCACTGTTTCCGCTGCGGCAAACAGGGGCATCTCCAATACAACTGTCCCCTGAATACGGGAGCGGCATCTTCCGCGGCTTCCGCCCCAACGGTGCAGGCACCAGGACGGGGTAGAGCGCCAACGGGAATGTTCTCACACCCTCCGGCGCCAAGATCAGGAGGGGAATCGCGACCGCAACCCGGAGGGAGACTCTACTCCATGGATCAGCACGGAGCGGTACCGCCAGAGGAAGTGGTAGCAGGTATTACCTCCGTTTCCAATTTTCGAGCTAGAACCCTGTTTGACACCGGAGCGACTCGCTCCTTCATCTCCCGCACTTTTGCACAAACACATATGATAGAAAGTAGCCCTCTCGATGTTATGATGACCGTCCAAACACCTGGGGGGCCAATCGCGGCGACTGGCCTAATACCCTCGTGTTCGGTAAGACTGGGAAGGTTGTCGTGCCCCTGGGATCTAGTGGTCATACCGCTAAAAGAATACGATGTGGTTTTGGGCATGGACTGGCTTACCGAGTATCAGGCGGTCATCGACTGCGACAAGCGCCAGGTGCAACTACGGAAGCCGGGATTCCCGGAAAACGTGTACTTGGCATGTAAAAGCACCTCCTTTTTGGCTGTCATATCCGCGTCGCGGGCTAGGAAACTGATAGAGGGAGGGTGCGTGGCCTATCTAGCCTCGGTGGATTTGGCCACCCGACCCATTTCCTTGCCGTCTGAAATTCCCGTCGTAAGGGAATTTCCGGATGTGTTTCCGGCGGAGCTCCCCGGAATGCCACCGGAGCGGGAGGTCGACTTCCCAATTGAACTACTCCCCGGTACCAAACCCATCACTAAGGCACCGTACAGGATGGCCTTCGCGGAGTTGAAGGAACTCAAGGCGCAGTTGGAGGACCTGTTGGATAAGGGTTTTATCAGACCTAGCGCGTCACCTTGGGGCGCGCCCGTCCTGTTCGTGAGAAAGAAGGACGGAAGTCTCCGGTTGTGCATCGACTACCGGGAGATAAATAAGGTCACCGTTAAGAACAAATACCCCCTGCCAAGGATCGATGACCTCTTTGACCAACTACAGGGGGCGACGGTGTTTTCGAAGATTGACCTGCAGTCGGGCTACCATCAGGTCAGAGTTAAGGGGGAAGATATTCCCAAAACGGCCTTCCGTACACGCTATGGCCATTACGAATTTACTGTAATGCCATTCGGGCTCACAAATGCCCCGGCAGTGTTTATGGATATGATGAACAGGGTATTCAAACCCTTCCTGGACTTGTTCGTGGTGGTCTTCATCGACGATATCCTCATCTACTCCCGTACAGACGAGGAACATGAAGAACATCTGCGCACAGTCCTCCAGACCCTTCGGGAGCAGAAACTCTATGCCAAACTCAAAAAGTGTGAGTTTTGGCTCCGTGAGGTCGGTTTCTTGGGGCACGTGATCTCGGCGGCTGGAGTCGCAGTGGATCCGAAGAAGATAGATTCGGTGACGGACTGGCCCCAACCGACGACGGTGACGGAAATCCGAAGCTTCCTGGGATTAGCCGGGTATTACCGGCGCTTCGTGGAGGGATTCTCCAAGATAGCCACCCCTTTGACCCGATTGACTAGAAAGGGGGAAAAGTTCATCTGGACGGACAAATGTCAGAGAAGCTTCGAGGAGCTCAAGGATAGATTGACACGAGCCCCGATCCTCGCCCTGCCAGAACCAGGGGAGGATTACGAGGTATATTGCGATGCGTCGCGAAATGGACTGGGTGGAGTACTCATGCAGCGGGGAAAGGTTATAGCCTACGCGTCTAGGCAGCTCAAGGAGTACGAGCGGAATTACCCCGTGCACGATTTGGAACTCGCAGCGGTGGTGTTCGTCCTCAAGCTTTGGAGGCACTACCTGTATGGGGCACACTGCAACGTGTACTCAGACCATAAGAGTCTTAAGTACCTTTTCACCCAAAAGGAGTTAAATTTGCGACAAAGACGGTGGCTCGAGCTACTGAAGGACTACGATTTAACGATCCACTATCACCCGGGAAAAGCAAACGCGGTGGCCGACGCCCTAAGTCGCAAGGGGCAGGCCGAGGAGGTGGGCGTAAGTGCCATCACCCAGCAAGACAGTCTAATTGCGGAATTCTCGCAATTGAGACTAGAAGTAGTACCGGCAGGACAGTCGCGCGACTTCTGACACTGGTGGTCAGACCTACCTTGCTGGACAGGATTCTCGAAGGGCAATCAACTGATGACCAACTCCAACTGGTGCGAAGTAGAATAACCGCCGACCAGGAAGGTGATTTCGCAATAAACTCCGACGGCACGATACGATTTCGGGGACGAATCTGCGTGCCGGATCTACCGGAGCTCAAGGAGGAGATCCTGCGGGAGGCGCATACTGCCCCGTATGCAGCGCATCCCGGGGGAACGAAGATGTACAAGGACGTCAAACAAACCTTCTGGTGGCCCAAAATGAAGGGAGACGTGACTCGATTTGTGGCACACTGCCTGGTGTGCCAACAGGTGAAGGCCGAGCACCAGCGTCCGGCAGGAAAATTGCAACCTTTACCAGTGCCCGAGTGGAAATGGGACATGATTACCATGGATTTCGTGACCGGATTCCCGAGGTCGCCACAGGGACACGATGCAATATGGGTGATTGTGGACCGTTTGACGAAATCGGCCCACTTTCTGCCCATACACACGACATGGACTCGGGAACGACTGGCACAAACGTACATCGACGAGATAGTAAGGTTGCACGGAGTACCGACATCAATCACGTCGGACAGGGACACACGATTTGTGTCGAACTTCTGGCGAAGCCTGCAGCGAGCAATGGGGACCAAATTGCACTTCAGTACGGCTTTTCACCCGCAAACCGATGGACAATCAGAGCGGGTGATACAGATCGTGGAGGACATGCTTCGAGCATGCGTTCTGGACTTGGGCGAAGGGTGGGCACGGTGTTTGCCCCTGGTAGAATTTGCCTATAATAACAGTTACCAGGCCAGCATTCAGATGGCACCGTACGAGGCCCTGTATGGGCGCCGCTGTCGGTCCCCAATATGCTGGGACGACTTGGGTGAGCGTAAGTTTCTAGGTCCGGATTTGGTGGAGGAGACCGAAGCAAAGGTGCGATTGATTAGACAAAGACTACTGACCGCCCAAAGCAGACAAAAGAGCTACGCGGACAACAGACGCCGAGACTTAGAGTTCATGGTGGGTGAGCATGTGCTACTCCGGGTTTCACCCTCCAAGGGAAACCGACGTTTCGGCATAAAGGGAAAGCTAAGCCCGAGGTACGTGGGACCGTTTGAAATCCTGGAACGCGTAGGACCGGTGGCGTACCGATTAGCCCTGCCACCGAACCTCGAACGAGTCCACAACGTGTTCCATGTCTCAATGCTTCGGAAGTACCTGGCTGACCCCTCTCATGCCCTGGATACTACCACCATCGAGTTGCGAGAAGATTTGAGTGTCGAGGAGACACCGGTGCGGATTTTGGCAAGAGAGGACAAGAAGTTGCGCAAACGAACAATCCCCTATGTAAAGGTCCAGTGGAGCAACCACGAAGAGCGCGAGGCGACGTGGGAACTGGAAGCGAAGATGAGGGAATGTTTTCCCGAATTGTTTATGTGAGGGTTGTATTTAAGTTTCGGGACGAAACTTTTTATAAAGTGTGAGTGGTGTAGTGATCCGGCCTTTCGGGGTATTTTTGACTTACATGTAGTCATTTAAGCCTTAAGTGAAATAAAATTATTTAATTCTTAAAAGTTGGCCACTGTGAGGTGCTAGTATTTTTCTGCGATAGAGCGCGGAAAAAGAAAGCCGACGGCGCGATCGGATCTGAAATCCGATACCGGGATCCCCCAGAACGGGATTCAAAGTGATACGGTGATTAGTCGTGCATCGGAATCCGTGCAAAATATCTTGCACCCGTTAGAGATAAGGTGGGTTATCTCGTAGGGGATAATTAATTATCCAAGACGAAAAATAATAATTCTCTTACGTACGAATTAAAGAGAAATTAATTAAAGATAAAGTACGGATTATATAAGGGATCCCGATTATCGGAAAGGAAAGAAAAGAAAAATAAAAACCCTAACCGGTGAGGAGAGAAAGAAAAGGGAAAAGGAAAAAGATGGAACCCTAGACGAAGGAAGGAGAAGGAAAAAGAGAAGGAGCCCGATCGTCCCGAACACCGATCCGAAGGCAAAATCACGACCGGGCGACCTTCCCGACGATCTCCGGTTAGTAAAATAATTTTTAGTAATTTTTCCGGATTTTTTCGTCGTCTCTTTCGTCAAGTTCTTGGGTTTCTCCGTCAACCCCGTTACCGTCGCCATCATCGTCATCATGCAAGGGCACGGAACGGGCGGCGGAGACGCGCGGTGCCGCTAGGGCATCGCGCGGAGGAGAGCCGCGGACGGACGTCGCGGCAAGCGGCGACGGGACCGCGCGGGCACCGCGCGGGCTCCGCGCGGGTCGCACCCGCACGGGCGCCGCGCGGGCACCGCGCGGCCGCCGCGCGGGCGACACCCGCGCGGGCCCGCAACCGCACGGGCGCCGCGCGGGGCACCCGCGCGGGCGCCGCGCGGACCCGCACCCGCGCGGGCACCGCGCGGGCCGGCACCCGCGCGGGCGCCGCGCGGGGCGGGGTGCCGCGCGGGGCGGGGTGCCGCGCCGGGCACCGCGCGGGACACCGCGAGGGGCGCCGCGCGGGGCGGGGTGCCGCGCGGGACACCGCGAGGGGCGCCGCGCGGGGCACCCGCGCGGGCACCGCGCGGGCCCGCACCCGCGCGGGCAAACCCCGCGCGGGGCACCCCCGCGGGCGCCGCGCGGGCAAACCCCGCGCGGGCGCCGCGCGGGGCCGCACCCGCGCGGGCGCCGCGCGGACACCGCGCGGCCGCCGCACGGGCAGCACCCGCGCGGGCGCCGCGCGGACACCGTGCGGGCGCCGCCCGTGGAGCCGTGCCGCGCGGGTTCGAGCCGCGCGGGGCTCCGACGGACGGCGATGGCGGTGCGGGGGTTCCGGTTACGGCAAACCGGACGGTGCCGGGTCTTTGTCCGTCAAAAAGATTATAGTGGGGTCTATTCCGATTTAATATGTTAGTGTATGTTTCTAATCATAGTTATCCGTACGGACTTTCTTTAGGTCCAGGGGTGCAGCGGGAGAGTGCGAAGGATACAGGTGTTCCGATTGCTCTCCAACAAGGTGGGTACAGTTGCTATAAGTGCAACAAGTGCAGTAAGTGCATCTATCGTCATTAAATTATTCTCAATTTGCCTAACAAAGTAGATGGACAGTTTAACCTTTCGCATAAATGCTTTTATCTAACAACTGATGCGGCTGCGGTCGCGGTGCTCACTACACGCCGATCTCGGCAAATCCGTTTTCGGATGTTGCACGTACACAGGCGGATTGGCCTCCGCATGGGTGTACTTTTCCGGAGAAGCGGTCTATGTGACTCGTGCTCCCCACGTAAGGTGGGGACCTCTTCACGGCGGCTAAAGGTACCGCACTAGCCCGTGAAGAGGGCATCAATTGTCCTGCGAGGGGAGACGTTGACAACCCCGACGGGACGGTGGCACTAAAGTAAACAAAATGAGTAATGTGAGTTTCAGGTTTTAGCGAAAGGTCCTGGTGTATTCGGTTTGCTTTTCCTTCCTTGTTGTTATTTAAACATCTACTTTGTTTGTCACTGACTTTACCCACTCCGTGACAGGTATTACTAGGTGCGTTAGCCGGGATGGCGGTGAGACTGCGTCGCGAGGACCGTAGTCATGACACTTGGTTTTATATCTCATTTCCTTTTATGCTTTAAATAGTTAATTTGCTTGTGGACTACTTTAGTTGTGGTTTACCTTAGTTGTGGATGAGATGTACCCTTATGCTTTTGATACTGTTAGTGGTGTTTTTCTTACGCGGCACGTTTTCACGATAAACTAATTGGTTGCGAAAATGTTTTCTCAAAACGAAGTGCCGTGTGGGCACAGATTTTACAAACGCTGGGTTTTATCCTTTCCAAACGTTGACGCCGCTTTATAAACTGGTTTTGCATGGTGATGTATGTCTACTGTATGGTTGATGGTTGATGTTGATGTTGTTGGATGTAATCGAATTGCATGTTGTAATGAGACGCCGTGCATATACAAAGGAGACTCCGTCCGTTGGCGGAGAGAATTTGTGTATGTGGCGGTCTGGCACGCACCGGGGATGAGGTTTATATTACCTTATTAAGAAAAAAAAAATAGACACGCAATTTTCCGCTTTAATTGACTCAAAAACTCCCGGGGGCGTGACAGCATGACTGGTTAGTCTGCATGATTGGTATTCAGTTGTTGTCGTTGATCTTGCATTGAGTAGAGATGTTGTTATTATATCACTGTTGCATCCCAGATGGGATTGATTCTGGCTTGTTGCCGATTACCCGGTCAGTGGACCGAGAGCTTGAGCATTTGCATTATGATCACCCGCACCGTTGTTCTTCACGTACACCAGCGGGCTGATCCCTCGTAGCGGTGTACTTTACCGGTAAAGTGGTCAGCAGTAGCGACCCGTGACCCCCAGGGGGGAATGTCAACCAGGTGGTGCCAGGTGGGCAGTTTGCCTGAGGTCTGGTAGACCAATATGGTGGCTTGTGATTGGGTAACTTGTTTATTTCAGTTATTGATGCATGTGTTGCTTGTTTAGCCTGTTTTGTCATAGCCTGCTTTTATCATATCTCATGATTTTCCTGATTCCTATTCCTGCTATAGTTATCAGCCTATGCTTGCTACAAGATTTTATTAGTTGCTTTAATTACAGCTCCAATTATATATCTGCTTTATCCTAACATGTGATCATTTACTATCCTCTAGTATTGTATGGCAGTAGGTACGATCTGCTATTTCTCGGCTCGTCGTGCCCACTGGGATACATGTACAGTGTATCTCACACCCCCTGGGTGACCATTTTTCAGGTCGAGCGGGTGCTGGGATGTCGGGATGAGTTGGCGATGTTCCGAGTTAGAGATTGACCCTGGACAGCCGTGTATTTAGAAATAGTTAATTCAAGTGGTATTCAGATGTAATTTGTGTAAAGTTATTTGTAATAATTAATTTGTAATAGTGTTAAATGTTACTCTGATGTTGTTGCCAAGTTAGCCGTGCATATATAGAAAAGGCTCAATCCCAAAGGGGATTGGGACCCCTCTATATATGTGGCGGTCTGTTGCGCCCTGGCTGGTTTTAAAACTCTGATTTGTAAAAAAAAAAGAAAAAAAAAAAAATTTAGACGCTGGTTTTTGAACTCGGGGCGTGACAGATTAGATGGTATCAGAGCAATAGGAATACGATGTCTAGGTTTGGCTAGGAACGAACCCTAGGATGACTTGTGTTCACGAGAGAGCGCTGGGTTTTGGAATAGTGGTTTGGAACTTAGATGTGTTTCGTTTTCGGGTTTTGAGGATCATTGTTAGTGCAGGGTTAGCCGCGGTCATGGTTTCGGCCGTGGGCTTGATGTTTCAGTGGAGCCAGAGGGCTCAGATCAGTTACAGTACAATTGGATAAAATACAGACCACCGTTCCTGCAGTAATTGTTGGATTAATGGCACAGCAGGAGATGACTGCTAGTATTGCACCAGTCCCGCAGTTTGTCAGAGGTTGAACAAATCATTGACCTTTTAGTATCCTTGTGTCATAATTCAGTGGCCTATGTGCCTGGTGATAATCCTGGTTTAGGTTGGATTTAAATTTTGGCCTATGTGTCGATTTTAATAAGGAGATGAAAAAAATGTTGAATTATGGTCCCAGTTTCTTGGGGATAAATAGGGTGGCATTCCTGACCACGTGATGGTAGTGACCTTTGGTAGAGGTTATGTCATCAGCATAGAGACTGTGATAAGAGGTATGTGATGTACCTTCAGATGTGAGTTGTGTCCCCAACTAGTTGTTGGCGACAGATCTATGGTATTTCGCTTTTCTTTTGGTAAGCACGTTGGCGGCCGACAACGTACTGTCGAAAGAACTGAGGAAATACTCTGCCCTATAATAGGGAATATCAGATTGGGTCTAAATGAATAGCCTGAGAGTTGACGACACTTTGTGACTGATTGTTACTATTGCGAACCTGTTAGAGGGTTAATAGTGGTTTAGTTAAGTTTAAGTTTCGGAGACGAAACTTCTTATAAGTGGTGGGTGATGTAGTAACCGTGATTTTTAAAATCCAAAATCTGAGTTTAAATAATTTCCTGAATTATTTTAGTGGCAAAAATAGGGAATTAATAGTACAATTGAGGCCCTAAAATACCGACTTTTGATCGGGGCCTGATCTCGAAAATCCGAGATCACCATTGCGATCGTCTCGTCGAAACATGAAAATTTCATATTCACTTGTTGACGATCTGACGGTCGGATCTTCCAGAAATCAGCGAAGAAAAAGCGGGTCCCACAACTTAAGTTGTGAATAGTAAACCCTATTTTTAATCCCCTCTTGACCACTAACGGCCGTTTCGCCGTCTGTAAACCCAATATAGGGGTATGAGTAGTCAAACCTAACTATTTTCGATGTTCTGAGCGCGATGGCACTGACGGTTTTCGCGTTTGGCGATCCGGGTGCATCGAAGTGCGTGCAATGTACCGCTTTTCGTCGAATTAAATGGCCCGAGATTTTATACGAGCACCAAAGTAATCAAACAAATACGCTACTTGATAGGTCTCGACGAGCCGGACGTCGTACCGAAGTTCGTTTCGCAAATTGATGAACGAATTTTCTCAAAATGCGTGAAATGCACTGAAAAAGGGGGTATTTTTGAGAAAACTATAATATTTTATGTACCAAAAATTTAGGGGCTTAAACCATGGGGTGTTAGGTGCATTTTGTACCTACTGTGAAGACCCCGGAGGTTAGGGTTAGGTCTGAACCGGGTTTGAGGTTATTTTGCAAGAATCTTGCATTTAATGCCAAGTGGCTCTTGGGTTCCTTTGGGTGTAGCACGAGGGGTCTCTGGGTGTAATCCGAAGCATCAGCCTCCTCTGCATCACCCCAGATCATGCCCGGAGTGCTGGAGGCCGAGGGACACAAGCCACCTTGAGAGGAATCCGAGAGAGAGAGAGAAAGAAGGAAGTTGAACCAAAGTTTTTCCTGAGTTGCTCTGGAGTGCTCTGAGGTCTCCCTGGTGTCTGTGGAGCCTCCTGGGTGCTGGCCGAGGTCGCGCGAAGAAGGAGAAGGGTATCCGGCTTCTTCCTCTCTTCATCGATTCCGGCTAAGGTGAGGTTGCTAAACTCCGGTTTGTTTGAGCCCGAGACCACTAGCAGTAGATTATTTAGGTTCTTGTGATGCTCCCTGCAAAGTCCAAGCCTCCCATGCACGTTGCATGGCCGGCGGGAGCAAGTTCTCGCTGGAAGCCTAAGAATGCTCCGCCGCGGCCGTTCTCCGTAACCGATGGACCAAAATGGCTCAAACTTGGTAGGTAGGGACTGTAGGACCCTTAAATTATTTCTGAAAAGTTTGAGAAATTTTGGTTGAGTATTTTGGAAGAAAATCGAAACCCTAGTTTCGGGTTTTTATGCATGTTGGCCGAGCTTCGTGCTCCGGCGCCGGAGAGCTTCTCCGACGCCGACGACCTTCCCAGAACACTTTCTGGGACCAAGGGGATCACAACCATGCACTTGCATGGCACCCACGCATCCCGAAAACTCGGGTGCCATGGATGACCCGAAATGGGATAAAATCTTGGTCGCCGGCGCTCCGGCCAACTCCGGCCGGGGAGAGTTGGTCGGGAAGCTTTGTATGGACCAGAGTAACATATCCATCCATGTTGGAGGGCTTCAAAATGCTTCTATCAAAATCCGCCATTAATGGGGTGAAGCTCCAAACCGAGCTTTGCTCCCCGCCGCCGCCGCCGCACCCCGTCGCGGGGCACGGGTTCAGGTAAGTTAGTTGTGATGTATATAAGCATTTTGGTCAAGTTGTTGAGCCCCAGACTCCCTGGTTGATTGGTCATGATTTTCAAAGTGAATGGCTTCATCTTCCTCCTCGAGCCCGCGGCCAACTCTGGGTTTTGGCTTGCTCCAAGTTGCTGGAAAAATTCCTGCAACCTGGAGGAACATTTCCCTCCAAGTTTAATAGAGTTTGGTTCAGTGTTTGCAGAGAACCAACCTTAGGTTGGTGTTGTGTAGATGTTTGTATAAGGTGCACACTAACTGTTTGTTATAATGCCACAAAGAGTTTTTAAATGGATTTAGGTTTCGAGTTAAATATAAAACTTGTTCCAAATTGCCCCCTGAGCTTGATGCTCACTTCAGATCAAATTAGATCTGTGTGGATTGATGTTTGGAGCATTGTGAACCTTTGAGTGAACTTGGCTTTGGTTCTGGTTGATCCAGCAATGGCTGGGCTGCTAATAGGGCAAGCCCTGTGCTTTTTAAGGCATTTTGAATATATACCTAAAGCAGATTTTTTGAGTGGATTAATAAAAGTTAAGTTATAGTGAAATCAACCTCTAAGTGAATAGTTTAGCCCAAAGTTGATTCCGGGCTGTTTGCAAAGCCGCGACAGTGAGCTACTGGCTATTTTGGGGTCACTGGACGCGATGCTCGCGTTAAAAACTGATTTTGATGAGCCGGAGAAACGAAAATTCAATTAGGCTAGGTTAGAAGGGTAATTTATGGCCCGAAGTTTTTCTCGGGTTCCGTGCTACCATAAATTGGTGAGCACGGTGTTCAGCAAGTTAAATGTCACCCGCTGAAAGTGACGGTTCGTAAAAATTAATTTCCAGTTGAAAGAACAAGCGAAAACAGTGCTCAAATGACACTAAAATATAATTTCTTGAAACCCTAGGGGTCTAAATGCAAAATGACAGCGTGTACTGTTTTAAACAGTGTGTAAATGATTCCTAAGCTTTTCGTTAGGAATCCAACGGCTCCCATTGAGCGGAAATCGGATAACGGTCCGAGAATCGGCAAAATCGTCGATTTAACGGCATTCGGGTGGTAATCGCGTAATTTGAGAAATTACGGTGGTTTCACCAAGCCGACTGTTGAGTCCCAGTAGAATCTGGTTGAGCCAGCGGCAAAGATTAAGCCCGAGTCTCCCGGAAGTCCAAAAGGGAATTCCCGGGAGGGGCAATTTGGTAATTTTACCAAAAATTAAACATAAAGATTATGTTGGTCTAGGTGTTGTCGTTAAACACTAATGTTAAGTAATTAAAAGGTTTAAGTTGATTTGGAATAAGTTAAAGTTAGAATTGATCCCTGATCAATATGTCTGATTCAGGTTTATTCAGTTGTCTCTGGTTCTGAGCGTACAGTGGATTCAGTTTAGTCGCCTGCGATTTGACAGGTGGGTTTATCTTCGGTCCGGGCTTTATCATTTTGGCCCTCTGGGTATAGTATTGGTTGGACCCCTATTTTTGTTCGCCTAAGATGATATTTGAGCCTGTCTTCCTTTTGATTAATTTTATGCTGCTATATGCCTGATTTATGATCTTTATCAGTTGTCTGAATATATGATGCCTTACATGATTGATCTTAGTTGTTTCCAGTATTTATATCCTTATTCTGGACATTGCCATACCTGTTTGGTCATTAGATGTTTGAGCCTGTACCGCTAAACACATGATTTTTATTCAACAAATGTTTTACCCAAGCATCGTGGAGTCGCCTGAGTCTGTTCTTGTTTGATAGGACAAAGGCATAGCTCTACGAGGTTTGGAAATAAAACTTGTTTTACCCAAGCATCGCGGAGTCGCCTGAGTCTGTTCTTGTTTGATAGGACAAAGGCATAGCTCTGCGAGGTTTGGACATAAAACCTGTTTTCAAAATGATTTTTCTTAAAACAAAGTGTGTTTAGTCTGGTATGATTGATCCTTAGTTGCTTCCAAATATTGGGACTTTATTCCGGGATAATTGCTATACCTGATTGTTAGTATCTCTGATTATTCCTGCATATGAGTTGAGATCAAGATGATCCTGATATTGCATCCTTGATTGGATTGTTTCGGCTTGTTGTTGATCAATGTTATGCTGCTAAACACATGATTTTATTAAATAAATGTTTTTCCCGAGCTTTGTAGGGTCGCCGGAGTCTGTTCTTGTTTGATAGGACAAAGGCATTGCTCTTCGAGGCTTGGACCTAAAACTTGTTTTCAAAATGGTTTCTCAAAAACATGTGTTTAGTTTTGCATGATTGGTTAGCCTGCATGATTGGTATTTAGTTGCTTTCAGACCTGGACAATTATTATACCTGATTATCAGTACTTCTGATTATTCTGATCCATGTTATAGGAGTGGATGATTATTCCTACATGTGAGTTGAGATTTAGTTGATTCTGATATTGCATCGTTGATTGGATTGTTTCGGCTTGTTGTTCACCCGTTATGCTGCTAAATACATGATTTTATTAAATAAATGTTTTTACCGAGCTTCGTAGGGTAGCCTGAGTCTGTTCTTGTTTGATAGGACAAGGGCAACGCTCTTCGAGGTTTGGACCTAAAACCTACCGAGCTTCGTAGGGTCGCCTGAGTCTGTTCTTGTTTGATAGGACGAGGGCAACGCTCTTCGAGGTTTGGACTTTTCAAAATGTTTTTCTCAAAAACATGTGTTTGGTCTGCATGACTCGTTAGTCTGCATGATTGGTATTCAGTTGTTGTCGTTGATCTTGCATTGAGTAGAGATGTTGTTATTATATCACTGTTGCATCCCAGAGGGGATTGATTCTGGCTTGTTGCCGATTACCCGGTCAGTGGACCGAGAGCTTGAGCATTTGCATTATGATCGCCCGCACCGTTGTTCTTCACGTACACCAGCGGGCTGATCCCCCGTAGCGGTGTACTTTACCGGTAAAGTGGTCAGCAGTAGCGACCCGTGACCCCTAGGGGGGAATGTCAACCAGGTGGTGCCAGGTGGGCAGTTTGCCTGAGGTCTGGTAGACCAATATGGTGGCTTGTGATTGGGTAACTTGTTTATTTCAGTTATTGATGCATGTGTTGCTTGTTTAGCCTGTTTTGTCATAGCCTGCTTTTATCATATCTCATGATTTTCCTGATTCCTATTCCTGCTATAGTTATCAGCCTATGCTTGCTACAAGATTTTATTAGTTGCTTTAATTACAGCTCCAATTATATATCTGCTTTATCCTAACATGTGATCATTTACTATCCTCTAGTATTGTATGGCAGTAGGTACGATCTGCTATTTCTCGGCTCGTCGTGCCCACTGGGATACATGTACAGTGTATCTCACACCCCCTGGGTGACCATTTTTCAGGTCGAGCGGGTGCTGGGATGTCGGGACGAGTTGGCGAGGTTCCGAGTTAGAGATTGACCCTGGACAACCGTGTATTTAGAAATAGTTAATTCAAGTGGTATTCAGATGTAATTTGTGTAAAGTTATTTGTAATAATTAATTTGTAATAGTGTTAAATGTTACTCTGATGTTGTTGCCAAGTTAGCCGTGCATATATAGAAAAGGCTCAATCCTAAAGGGGATTGGGACTCTTCTATATATGTGGCGGTCTGTTGCGCCCTGGCTGGTTTTAAAACTCTGATTTGTAAAAAAAAAAAAAAAATTTAGACGCTGGTTTTTGAACTCGGGGCGTGACAACAGCACTGCATATGTTACTTTATGCCTCTAGTAGACTTAGTGGGCTGACCGTCGGGCTTGTTGGCGGCACCCACTGAGAACTACTGTGGGATGTAGTTCTCACACCCGTCTGGTGTCTTTTTCCCAGGGACTTCTGCTCCGGTTCCTGCTGCTCCAGTTGCTGATCCTGCTCCTTCTGACCGAGGTAAGGGAGTCGCGAGATAGATCCCTTCCTGTCATCCTCCGAGTGAGAGTAGATGTACCCCTTGCTACTTTTTGAGTGTGTTATGTTGAGTGACTCTTGTAGTAAGGTATCGAGTTGTACCATTCTTTTACTGCTGTTCAGAGAGACTTTTGTATTTGGTGAGGTTAGTCTGTATTATTTTGAGCTGTAGTTGTATTTTATATCTTTTATTTCAGCTTTTACTTTTTCAGCTATGATATCTGTTAGTGTAGATGATTTCTTTTGCAGGTTAGTCGCTACGTCTATACGGGGCTTCCCGTATGGGCGGCGGATCTGTTGGCGAGCCCGGGTCGCAGTTTCGACCCCAGGGCGTGACAGATTAGAGTGGTATCAGAGCCTAGGATGTAGGTCTTTGAGGACTTAGGAACCCTAGGCTTGTGGTTGGACCCTAGGATGACTCGCGTGAGAGCCGTGATTTTTAGCGAGAGTCCTGATTGGGTTTCTAACTCTTCCGAGCGGATTGGGATGAGTGATTGACATGTCTTCCTTCAGTGGCAACTATGTTGTCTGCAGACAACATAGTACTTCGGGAAGGGGGACATGCCTTTTGACTTTCGCTAGTTTGGGTCGAGAGTTGATTTGGGTTCTGATTGTTTGCTTTGTCCCTCAGGTGGGGGATGCCTCCTCGACGCACGATGGCGACGCGTTCGCAACCTTCTTCCTCTGAGCCCGAGCAGGAGGACTCGGGGCTGGGACAGCAGAGGGAGGTTCAGGAGCTCCGTGCCCAAATGGCACAGTTGTCTAAGGCTTCTCGGCGCCAGGAGGAGGCAGTGGGTCGGTTGATGCTCATGATGGAGCAGAGGGCGCAGCCGACTGTAGCACCCCCTGAGAGTTCGCCGGTGCCTTCTTCGCCTATTATGGCGCCCTCTGTTGTTCAGCCTGTTACGGAATTTATGTTGGCGTATTTCGTGAAATTATTTAAGTCTTGAAGATTGAAGATGAAGAAGTTTGGATCATATACCTCAATCTCAAGAAAGAAGAATTCAAAAGGATCAGGTATGTTTAACAAAATATTTTTGGTGATCCGAATACTTCTTATAGAGTAGAAACACTTGGTTGAATGTTTGATTGCATAAAGTTCAAAAGCTGGACATACTACATGTTCAGGATCCGGATCGGGCATCACAGTCTGGACCCTGAACATAGGTTAGTTCATGCGCAATTTCAGTCCGGACCTTGGTTATTTCAGTCCGGACCCCGAACGTGGAAATTAATGGAATTGCATGAACAGTCCGGACCGTGGAAATTTCACTCCGGACCCCGAATGTCTTCTTTTCTGGAAAAAGACTGTTTCGTCATGACAGTCCGGACCGCAGGATTTCCAGTCCGGACCGTCGTCCTGTAAAATTCTAGAAATGGTTAGTTTTTGATCTTATCTTCTTCCAAGGATTTCTAACCTATAAAAAGACCCTACGATTCATTTTCTAGGGTAAGCCGTATAGATCCATATACGACCGAAATAGAAAAATCCAAATATAGAGAAGAAAGGAAATCAATAGATTTAATTCTATGTTTCTTCATCTATATTGATTAATTTGATTCTAGGTTTTCCAAACTCAGATTTTGAGTAGAATCAAATTAATGAATACTTAGATGGTATTTCCGATCTATTTCTAATCTAAGTATTCGGCGGATCATCATGTTGGTTTTTATATATGTAGGATCCACCAGGATCTAAATAGGTACTATCAAGCACCTAGAGGGGGGGGGTGAATAGGTGTAATATTTAAAAATCAAATCTCAGTGCAAAATAAAAACCAATGCGGAAAATAAAAAACAACACACCGAGATTTACGTGGAAACTCCAATCCAGGAGAAAAACCACGGGACCAACACGCAATAACAATCCACTAAGAATTGAAGAATAATAAGGTGATTACCGACTCCACGGACTCGACCCCTCCTTCAACTTCTTCGGATCTTGCGCTCCACCGATTGCACGTCCACTGCACACGTTCGAATCCACGAACGCCACTCGAATCCACGAGCACACGTTTCGAATCCACGAAACGCCTTCAACACACCGAATCCACGGTGCTACGTCGAATCCACGACGCAAACTCAGCCGATAAGAAATATAGGCTTCGATGGTGATCCTTTGCTTAGATTATCATTGAAGAACCATAGAAAGAATTTCTAAGCAAAGATTAGATCAATTCGACAAAAGATAGATCTTGAAAGAACCGTCGAATTGACCTAAAAGAGGCTAAAAAGAAGAACGGTAAAAACCTAGCCTCTAGGGTTGCTCTCGAGTGTTTTCTTAATTGATCGGTACCTCTTGAGAAACCCTAAGTGTCTATTTATAGGTTAGAAACCTTTGGAAAGAGATAAGAATCAAAAACTTACCTTATCTGAATTTTTCAGGACGACGATCCGGACGGCTTCGGACTACTTGAGGATGTCGTCTTTTTTCAGAGAATTTTCAGAAAAAACAGTTCGGGATCCGGATTGGATTTCCCGATCCGGATCGTTCATGCAATTTCAGCAAAATCCATGTTCGGGATCCGGATCTGAATTCCCTTGGATCCGGATTGGAATTGCCATGAACTAACCTACCCTTCGGGATCCGGATTGGATGCCTGATCCGGATCCTGAACATGTCCCATGTCCAGTTTTTGATTTTTATGCAATTAAAAATTCATCCAAGTGTTTCTACACTATAAGAAAGTATTCGGATCACCAAAATTATTTAGTTAAACATACCTGATCCTTTTGAATACTTTCTTCTTGAGATTGATGTAACTGATCCACAATTCTTCATCTTCAATCTTCAAGACTCAAAACACTGAGTGTCAACTTGAGCTCTTCTTCTGAGTCTTCGATTGCTGATTGACAATTTGATCCCTTTAAGACTCCGACTCAACTCACTGACTTGACTCACGAAATATGCCAACACCAAAATGCCGTAACAATCTCCCCCTTTGGCAATTTCGTGACAAAACCCAAAAATACATAAAAACGCTCAAGTCACTCATCTTAAACCAAAAAATCGAAATTCAATGTTATCACCAAAACATTGATTTTCTTTGCGTGAAAGATCCAATAAATACAAAATTACATTTGAACCAAACAGTCCTAGAACATACTCTATGATTTAGGACTTGGAGTCTTAAAGTGATGTAATTCCTGCAAAACAAAACTCCAAACAAAATCAAACGTTAGTCGTTAGAAATTAAAATCCTACATTTGATTCGTCCTTTTGGTTCTTTTGTTTTTCGGCTCTTTCAATCTTTTCTTTATCTCCCCCTATCTTGAGCATCTCTAACATGTTCTCAATGTTCTCCATGTTCTCCCCCTGTCCTGAGCATTTATGTTCTCCCCCTTTGTGATACGATCATTATTTTCTGTTCTCCCCCTTTTTGTCACAAATTGTCAAACAGTGAACGTACTAGACAAAAGGAAATCACTAACAACATTTGTCACGCCCCGAGTCCGCCAATTTGTACGGATCGGGCACGCCAACAGACCCGCCAATCGGGTATGACCTTTTTCTACCCGAAAGGAACGGTAACATCCATATTAACACAACCAGTGTATGCGGAAGTTCAATATCAGAGTACTAAAAATCACTACAAATTTAAACTTTCATTCAGTAACAAACAGTTAACACAGAAATGAAAGCAATACAAGAGTGAACCATAACTTAAATTTATTACACTTTACATTCCTGAACTTGCAAATAAAATTATTACAATTCTTTTTACATAAATTCCTCACCATACATGGTTCACTCAAGAAATATAAAAATGGTACCTCTGCTAGACCCTCTAGGTCTCTACGCTGCTGGGCTCTTGCCCCTGTCGTATGCCTCGCCGTCTGCGTCTGAACCGTCACAATCGCTGCATCCATACCCGAACCTGTGGGGGGGGAGTCACCCAAGGGGTGTGAGAACTACATCTGAGTTCCCAGTGGGTTCAACCACCGAGAGAAAGTGTCCTACACCACTTGGTCCAATGGAAGCAATAATAATAGTGCTAGGAAACTAAAATCCTCGATATCAAATGCAGCTATACAAAATGATACATCACTGTCTGTATATACTCCTCAACCCAGCACTACACTGTCCAGCCATACTAGGCTACCATACAATAGGTCACTACACTATCTGTGTATACTCATCGACCCAGCACTACTCTGTCACGCCACACTAGGCTGCTAAGCACCAACTCGGCCACTATGCCGCTACATACAGGGTCAAACTAGCCCGGCCACCTTGGCCACTCTATCTTTCTTTATTCTTTAGATTCTGGTGCTTTAGTTCAAGTTAACCCTCAGAAATTCTTATCCAACGGGCCCGTGCCCGGTAGTCCTGCTACCATAAGATAAGATTTCTAAGGTTGTCGATAACACCCGCAAGTGTTACCCCGCCCAATGGGGAACTTGTCATACGGGTCACTGCCCGGGAGAGGGACACTGCCCACGGCTCCGACAAGATCTACGTTTCACCCCCGAAGGTACGCCCATTTTATCTTTTTATATTTTCTTTCTTTTCTTTTTACTTTAGTTCTTAGCTTCTTTGCCTTTGATCACTTGCTTCCCTTTCTCATTCGAGCTTATAGCTCCCTTTTTTGCCACTGGCAAATCACTTTCTCTTTTCCTTGAGCATTTAGCTCATTGCCTTCACTTTTAACCTTTCGAAAGTACCTTGTCCGACGGGTCACTGCCCAGGGAGTCACTGCTCCACTTGACGAGTCTCAAATTTGAAGGCGCCAATTACATTTTCTTTATGCTTTTAGCCACTTTTAGCTTGCTTTTAATCTTTGCCTTTTTGCAACAATTTTTCCTCTTATCCTAGGTCTTGCCATAAGGATAACCAGAGTGTCACGCCCGAGTCCGCCAATTTGTACGGTTCGGGCACGCCAACAGACCCGCCAATCGGGTAAGACCTTTTCTACCCGAAAGGAACGGTAACATCCATAATAACACAACCAGTGTATGCGGAAGCTCAATATCAGAGTACTAAAAATCACTAAAAATTTGAAACTTTCATTCAGTAACAAACAGTTAAAACAGAAATGAAAGCATCTAGGAGTGAACCGTAAAATTAAATTTATTACACTTTACATTTCTGAAACTTGCAAATAAAATTATTACAATTTCTTTTACATAATTCCTCACCATACAAGGTTCACTCAAGAAATATGTAAATGGTACCTCTGCTAGACCCTCTAGGTCTCTATGCTGCTGGGCCCTTGCCCCTGTCGTATGCCTCGCCGTATGCATCTGAGCCGTCTCGTCCGCTGTATCCATACCCGAACATGTGGGGGGGGGGTCACCCAAGGGGTGTGAGAACTCCGACAGAGTTCCCAGTGGGTTCAACCACCGAGAAAAAATGTCCTACACCACTTGGTCCAATGGAAGCAATAATAATAGTGCTAGGAAACTAAAATCCTCAATGTCAAAATGCAGCTATGCAATATAACATATCACTACACAATCTGTGTATAACCATCTACCCAGCACTACTCTGTCTAGCCACACTAGGCTGCTAAGCACCAACTCGGCCACTATGCCGCTGTATACAGGGTCAAACTAATCCGGCCACCTTGGCCACTCTAATTTCTCTTTAAATTCTGGTGCTTTAGTTCAAGTTAACCCTCAGAAATTCTTATCCAACGGGCCCCAGCCCGGTAGTCCTGCTACCATAAGATAAGATTTCTAAGGTTGCCGATAACACTCGCAAGTGTTACCCCCGTCCTACGGGAGAAATGTGCCAGATGGGTCACTGCCCTGGAGCGGGATACTGCCTGCACCTCCAACAAGGGTCACGTTTCCTCCCCGAAGGTACGCCCGTTTTATCTTTATCTTTTCTTTTGCCTTTAGCTCTTTGCTTTGCCTTTACTTGGGAAGCTGAGTCTTGCTCACACACTTCCCCCGGGAGTGACATATGCTCAACCCTCCCGTTGGCAACTTAGCTTTAATTCTTTAATTCACTTGGGAGTGACATATGCTCAACCCTCCCAAGGGCCATCTAGGCTTTTCCTTTACAGGGTCCGAGGGTTCCAAAGGACGGATGCCTACAACCCCAATCAAACAAGAACAGATTGTAGCATCGCCTCCCGTAGTGCTCGGCCCAAGTACTTCATTTTATCCTTTTTACCTTTCATTAATCATTCTTTTTCTTTAACCATTCTCTTTACACTTTAGGTTCAGATGAGTTTAAGGCACCTTGGCACTCATCTACCCGGGAGTGACATATGCTCAACCCTCCCGTTAGCCTTCATGCCTCAATGCTTCTCTTTTACTTTCTTTTCTTTTTTTTCTTTTTTTTTTTTATTTCAAGCAATTTGCTTGTCTTGCTTATTAACCACTTTTAGCTCTCTCTTGAGCAATTTGCTTATCTTGCTTATTAGCCACTTTGGCTTTCACTTAAGCTTTATTCCTTTTATCCTAAGTTCTTGACTCTAGGATAATTTGGGTGTCTCTAACACCAATTTAAGTTTGAACAACGTGTTCATTTGCATTTCCACTTATTTTGCCACTTGGCAATATCTTTAATTTCCTGACCACTTTAGCCTTTCCTTTCTTGTTCTCCTTTCACAACCCTAAGCTTCAATTACCCTTAAGGTTGCACTATGTCACTGCACTATGACACTAGGACACTAGTTACTTTCAATCTTACCTAACTTAAGAGTTTCTTAACCCTATTTCCATTTTCTTTTCCTTTCATATCTCCACATTTGATCATTTTCCATTTTCCTTATTTAACTCAGATTGCAGTTAAACTAATTGATCCATTTACCCAGACTTCCTATGACTTCCTGGGGGTTACATTAATTAATTCTCTAACTTGGGAATCTAATTTTCCCTTTTTCCTGATTCCTTACTGAATCCTAGAGTTTTACTAACTCTATTTTTTTGTTCCATGTTTAACCTAGGGTTGCATTAACTCTATCTTCTCATTAGAGTTTAACCCTATTAGTTCCTCTTAGGTTCATTTACCTAAGTTCCATAACTTGTTTAACCTAGAGTTCTCTGACTCTATGTTTAACACTCTATTCCCAACCTTAGGTTATTTTCCTAAGATAATGCCACTCGTCGATCTAGGTATATCTCCTAGGTTATCATGCCACTCGTTAAACCTAAATCTAGGTTTTCTCCTAGTCTTACTACCAACATATTCTTTTCCCTTATGTCTCACATGATTCCTAGGGTTAGACCCTAACATTATCACAATCATAAATAGCTAATTATTTTCATGCATGCAATTATTTTCATCTCCAGAACAAAATAATATATATTTTTCTATGCATGCCATTACTATCATGATTCCCTAACGCCTCTAACAGGCTACTATCATGCTTCTGGATCGAAAAGCAAAGGAGCAAGGGGAGAGGTCACCCAATTTCGCCAGAATCCCCCACCTCGGTGTGTTCTTTCGGTCCTTGAAGGAAACAAGTTCCACTCTTTCGGTCTCCGACTTTTTCCTAAATTGTAAGGAAAGAAAATCATGAACAATTGATTCTCATGATTTGTTTCTAAATCCATAAACATTTCAAAACTAAAATCCCCTTTTTGACAACTTAGCGGAAAAATCCCTATTTGGACATTTTCCCATCAAAAGGCTAAATTTTCATCGGTTCATAAAAATGGGAGGAGAATAGTCCTCCCATGGCATGTTGCCAAAAAGAAACTTGCTCAACTCGATCCGGGGTCAAAATGCTCTCAAATTTTGGGAAAAACTCAATTTGGAGTAATTTCCCCCAATTAATGATTTCGCACATTGGCAAAAATCAAAAATTGCATTCATTCATCTCCTTTTTCTTTAAAATTTGAGAAGAGCTCAATTGGAGCAATTCACTCCATTTACAAATTCTGCTCATTGGAGAAAAGAAAGGAAGAAAATTAAATTTCTTCTTTCCTTCTCTTTCTTCTTCTTTTTTTTTTTTTTTTTTTGTTACTCTACAGCCCCATGGCTGCTGCTGCTTCTATAAGCAGCAGCAGCAATTGCTGCCATGGCAGCTGCCCAAGGCAGCAGCCCAAGGCTGCTGCTGCTGCCTTAGGCAGCAGCAGAAATGGCAGCAAAGCAGCTGCCAAGGCAGCTGCCCAGGGCAGCTGCCAATGCAGCTGCTCCCTGCAGCTGCATGGTGCAGCTGCCATTTGGGCAGCTGCCCCATGCGCAGGGGCTGCTGCTGGCAGCTGCTGCTGCCTTGTGCAGCAGCAGCTGGCCCAGCAGCAACTGCAGCAGCTGCTGCTTGTAGCAGCCGCAGCAGCCGCAGCTGATGCTGCTGGTGCTTGCTTGCGCAGCAGCAGCAGCAGCAGCTGACCTCCCCCCCTCATTTTTTTTTCTTGCCAAGAAGAAGGAGAAGAGAGACAGAGGGGAAACTCATACCTGTCTTCTTCTTCTCCTCTTGTTCTTCTTCTTTCTTTCCTCTTTCTTCTTCTTCTTCTCTCCTTCTTCTTCTTTCTTTCTCCTTTTTTCTTCTTCCTTCGTTTCCTGCCCAGCTGAGAGAGGGAGAGAGAGAAGGTGGTTTCAAATGAGGGAGAGAGAGAGCATTAAATGCCTCTGCAGGGGTGGTTGGGGAGAAGATGTGATTTTACCAAAATGCCCCAACTAACAATTAAATTTCCAAAATTGCCCCTGTTTCCTGCAGTTTTTCCCCTGCAGTGAGCAAATTCGGATACCCCCCTTTCTCCGCGTTTTGCCGTCAACAGGAAAATTGAAATCAAAATTTTCCTTCTCCCTTTTACTCTACAGATTTTTCTTAAACTCTCCACGGTTTTGTTTAAATTTTTGGACTACTCTAAGCCCTCGAAAGAGAGCCCCGAAAAAGCTTCGCGATAAACTGCACTGTCAAAAACTGCAGTTTCAGAATTTACGAAGCATTTTTCTTCGCTTCGTTCTCCAATTTTTCCTTAATCGCTCACCTAGATTTTTCACCCCTTTTAGTCAGAAAACTTTTGTGAGATACCCCACGATTTCTTTTAAATTTTTGGGCCACTCTAAGCCTTCGAAAGAGAGCCCCGAAAAAGCTTCGCGATAAACTGCACTGTCAAAAACTGCAGTTTCAGAATTTACGAAGCATTTTTCTTCGCTTCGTTCTCCAATTTTTCCTTAATCGCTCACCTAGATTTTTCACCCCTTTTAGTCAGAAAACTTTTGTGAGATACCCCACGATTTCTTTTAAATTTTTGGGCCACTCTAAGCCTCTGAAACAGGGCTCCGAAAATGCTTCGTGATTACGAATTTCAGAAATTCCAGAATTTGCTAAGTCCTTGGGGTTCAAGTCACTTTTCGACCCGATGCCCTTCGCGTCAGCCCGCAACGCACCGAACTCGACTGTAATCATATTTAAAACATGTTACAAGTCTTCTCGCCGCATTTCGCCATTTTGCGAATTCGGCGAACGTGGGTCTACCTTTTACAAGCTTGAAGCTTCGATTTCCAACTACAACTCACTTTTCGACTCGATGACTTTTGTATCGATTCGAAATGCTTTCAACTCACTTGTAATTACATTTGAAATGTGTTACAAGTATTCTTGTTGAATTTCGCACTTTTTGCGGAAATCGCCAAACAAGGAACTATGCTTCACAATTGAAGCTTCAATTTCTCTACTCCAACTCACTTTTCGACTCGATGACTTTTGTATCGATTCGAAATGCTTCCAACTCACTTGTAATTACATTTGAAATGCGTTACAAGTATTTTTGCTGAACTTCGCCTTTTCGCGGAAATCACTCTCCCCTATTTTGAATAAACCATAATTTAGCACTTTTCTCCGAATCCAATAAAAATAGTATTTCATACCATTTTTATTTATATTATTTATATACCATAAATCTGGTACATTACATTCTACCCCCCTTAAAATAAGTTTCGTCCTCGAAACTTGAATCACGTCTCGACTCCTACTTGATCGAGAGGGAGGAATCTTGTCCCACTATTGGGCTCACTATATGTCGTTACTGGGCCTCAAACTGCCCGCTCGCCAGGTCACACGAACAACTCACTAATGAATCCCTCTCTCAATCCAGGGACAAACTCAGACCTGGTATCTGGCCACCTTCACCACATAGGTGAAAGACACAATAGAGCACTTGCTCTCTCGATTGCCACGAATGACTCAGTTTTTTTACTTGCGAAATTTTCACTTTAATTCTGCCATCATTCTTTTCATAACGAGGTTGCATCTGCAACAAATTACATTTACCGTATTTTCTTTCCGATTGCTCAGCTGCCTTATGTGGAGGGCAAAAGCCAATCCACGAGTCCTCAACTATCTCACACGCTACTAGCGCTCAAGTCCATGGGTTAATCAGCTAACCCGATATCTCGGACTACTAATGGATTCACAGACCATGGTCCAATAGGGCCTATAGCCCAAAGCTAGTCCAGCACTGTGCAATGGCTCTCGCTAGCACGCAGGTCCAATCGTAATATGGGTAGATCCTCACTTAAGGTTACCGCACCAACACTCCCACTAGGAGCTACAGTACCTCTGTGAGGACCTGGTTTCCCCATGGGGGAGTTTTCTGGTTGTTCGGCAGCTTTCGAAGGCTTGTGTGGTGTGTTGGTGGTGTTTGTGCGCAATTTGGACACAAGTGTCGGACTTCGGGCTTAAAAGGAGATTCCGTGGGGTTTTGGAGGACCCGTTGAGGGTTTGGAAGTGGTTCCGCGCGATTTGGATGTCAAAATTGGACTCCGGGCGAAGTTTGGATAAAAGTTACCTCTCCGGTCGCCTTCGGGAATTTTTAGAGTTAAAATTGGACAAATCGGACTTCAGATATGGACCCGGCGTAAAAATCGGATTGAGTGGGCATTCGGTAATTTTTGGATGAGAATTTGGAGAAACGGACATCGTTTTTGGATTCAGCACGCGAAATCGCTAAGAATGGACTATTTATTTGTTGGTTTTGGAGCCCGGGTGAAGTGCGCGTTTTTCGAGGCAAGCGGCACGTTTTTCGAGGTGTGGCGCGGCACGGAACCCGAGGAGCGGCTCAATTCCCGAGGCGGTACGGCGGGGGAACCGCGCTTCGGCGCGGAGTGCGCGGAGCCCGCCACGTGGCGGGCTCCCACTCGTGCCCGCGCGGGGCGCGTGGGCGCACGCGCCCGTGTCACGGGCGCTGGGTGTCCCGCGCCTGCGCGGCGCTGGGTGTCACGCGCCCGTGTGGCGCGTGACTGCTGCGCGCCGCGTGGCGCGCGGTGGCACGTCCACGTGGCGCGGGCGGGGCGCGCTGCGCCTGGTGCACCGTTTTGGGCCGTGGACCGGCCGGTTGGAGCCCCCCTGATTGTTGGTGCCGTGGACCGGGGCCGTGGACCGCCCCGTGGACCTTCTCTCTCCCTCTTTCTTTTCTTCTTCTTCCTCCCCCGCACGCCATTCTCTTTTTTTCCTTTTCTTCTTCACCGAGAGCGAGAGGGAGTGAGGGAGGAGGTTGCGTGAGGTGCGGCGACGCGTCGCGAACCTCGTTTTGCGTGCGAGGTGTTTCGTTGGAGCGGTTGCGCGGCGCGACACTCGTCCGTTGTGTTCTTCTTCGTCGCGTTTCGGTGCACGAGCTCCCCGGCCTACTCCGACCTCCGATTCAGGCGATTCTTGCACCGTTGGATTCGTAACTGGCAGAGCTACGATATTGGTATTTTCTACTTCCCCTAGTTTTGCTCGTTTCGAGGAGTTTCTCCATACTTACTGGGACCCCTTTTTCTGATGGAGTTTTGGACAGCGACACCTTGCCGGATTTTTATCTCCGCAACCGGGCATCGGATTGAGACGCTCTTATAGACTTTTTTCATCTACTCGACGCAAGGATCATCGTGGTATTTTCTTTGGAATTTTATGAGATCTTCCCGGAGGTATATATTTTCCTTTTCATCTGTGCAAGATTTTACAGTTATGTGGATGTGTGTTTTCGCGCGCCCGTGTTGTGGAATTTGTATCTTGGCCTACGGAACTCCGATTTGGGCGTGCAGGTACTTGTTTCGAAGCTATCGACGCGAGGAACGCCGGGGTATTTTTGTTGGAATTTACTGAGCTCTATCTACAGGTGAAATTTCAGCATCTGTACAGCTGAAATTCAGCATGTGATATTTGGACAGATTTTTGGAGATTTGTGTATAACTGTAGCCTATGTTGTACCCAGGTGGGATTTTGGACTGTTTTGAGCATACGGGTCAGTGAGTTGCTGTTATTTTGGTATTATCAGCTGTAGGACTTGGACAGATCAGCGCTTCAGGTGGGTGACCTCTTTTTCAAGATCAGCGGACTGTGTACTAATTCTAGCTTTAGGGACTTGCATATTTTAATGTTTGATGTCAGCATGCTAGAATGTGTGAATTGATGTTCCTGTTGCTGTTAGATGATCCTGTGATTATTATCTTGCTCCCTACAGCTGTTAATTATTATTTATCTTGGAACTTGACCTAGCACCACTGCCATATGATGCATGTTCAGCCAGACTGTAGAAAACCTCAACTTGGGCTAGGTTTTTATTGCTCTAGACATCCCACATCGCTATTCTTTCACTCTGGACTTAGTGTTATCCTCGCCCGGGTAGTGGGCCGAGCGGTCGGGACCCTTTTTAGTGTGGGATGCATTTGCACTCGTGCTTGGGAGCAGAGTGGAGTCTGGTAGATGTAGCGGATTGCTTGTCTGTACCGGGAACCGTTTGGGATAAACGGTGATCCCGGGAGGTCTTGTTTTCCCCTGTTTGGGGTTGTCGCCACTGTGTTAGTGGTAGTAGCTTTTAGTGCTAGCTGGACCTAGAACCCAGAACCCTTTTTCGACATATACATGATTTTAGTCTACCAATGTTTTCTTCCAAGCATCGAAGGGCCGCTGGAGTCTGTTCTTGTTTGATTGGACAAAGGCATCAGCCCTTCGGGGTTTGGGTAAAACACTTATTTTTCTAGTTGTTTTCCTAAAAAGAACTAAAATCATTAGATATGGATTTCTTCTAGATCAAAATGATTTTCAATAACAAATGTCACCTTTTTCCTGTAAATCTCCCCACTCGAAAGGATTCGAGTGGTCTGGGTTCTAGGGGCCGTTCCTCTGTCGGGACGAAAGCCACGGGGGCCGAGCCTGGAACCTGTTCTTGTTTGATAGGGTTGTAGGTGTAGGTCTCCCGGGACTTTCGGGCCCTGTTGGTGTCTTCTGCTTGTTGTTCCGAGGTTGTTGTGTTCCCGAACTATAAGGGGGTCGGGAACTTCGATAGGCGGAGCCTAGAGTCTGTTCTTGTTTGATAGGGTTCTAAGCACCGGCCTATCGGGTTTCCGAACCCTTATGGTGTCGGTCTTTCCTGTGAGTTTAGTGTTCTGTTGTGGGAGCCGTCTGGTGGACGGTGGCCCCAGCTGTGTGGTTTTCCAGCCTGTGTTTGAGCGTTGGTGTTGTTGGTCGATCTTGTTGATCGTGGTTTGGACTTTAGCCTGCATGAGCCATATTGAGCTCGACAGAGATACGCGGATACTTTCCTCGGTGGGGTCGCTCCCCTCGAGAGCCACTCCGGAGTTGGGCCTGTTACTTGCTATCGCGACTTGTCGACGCCGTCCCTCTGGCTGGGCCAGTTTTCACGGACACCCTACGGTAGACCCGTCCTGTTGAGGATGTGCGGCAGTAGGTGGGCGCAGGTTTGACTGGACCCTTTGCGGCAGTCAGTATAGATTTGGTGGGTATATTGTGTGTGTTAGTAGATGCATCATGTTTCCATCTGTTTCATTTTCTTGAGCATCTAGATAGAGGCATAGTAGCTGTAGAGTTACTTTTCCAGCCCTTTCATTTCAGTATTATTATTGTTACTTTATGCCTCTAGTAGACTTAGTGGGCAGACCGTCGGGCTTGTTGGCGGCACCCACTGAGAACTACTTGGGACGTAGTTCTCACACCCGTCGTGGTGTCTTTTCCCACAGGGACTTCTACTCCTGTTCCTGCTGCTCCGGTTGCTGCTTCTTCTGATCGAGGTAAGGGAGTCGCGAGATAGTTCCCTACCAGTCATCGTCCAGAGAGTAGATGTACCCTTATTACTTCTAGAGTCCATGTTGAGAGAACTTTGTAGTGAGGTATAGAGTTGTATTTATCTTCTACTGCTCGAGAGACTTTTGTTTCTTTTTTGGTGAGGTGGATTGTACTATTGAGAGTTGTAGTTGTTCACTTAGTTTTTATTTCTAGCAGTTTTACTTTCAGCTCTGATATCTGTATAGTATAGTTGATCTTTTGCAGGTTGTCGCTTCGTCTATACGCGGCTTCCCGTATGGGCGGCGGATCTGTTGGCGAGCCCGGGTCGCAGTCTCGACGCCGGGGCGTGACAACCTCAATCATCACTAGCACTACGGCTTGGTCACATCCACACTCTCAGTGTACAAACAGCCTCAAGGCTCACATGTGGCATTCCACATCCTCGGGTCACCGCTCGGACTACCGCCCCGACCAAATCTCTATCATGCCCCGCCCTCAGGTCTCGGGCTGCTGTCTCTCACAGCCGACTGCGCCTGCCCACTGGGCTACAGCCCACAAGTCTACAAAACTGGTCCAGGCACGGATCGTCCCCAAGCGACCCACTAACCGTCGCCATGCGAACCACTACTACGCTCACCGAGCAAACCACAACTAGTCGTGTCAATCCACGACCCGAACTCTCTATCAACTCTGGCCATACTGGGCAAAGGCTCACACGCCACCTAATCAGCTCTCTCTGGCTAAATAATACTTGTGCACGATAAGCACCAAAACAGTTGGGCATCCAGCGCCCCCATGCTAACTCGCAACTAGGTTGAGGCATCACAACGACTGTTCACCAACTCTGGTGATTAACTCGCAACTCCTGCGGTGGCAATCCTCGCCATTCGCGCCGATCGCGCCCTCCGGCGCCACAAACTCTCGCTCTTTCGAGAGTTTCCCCGCATCTTGAAGCCTACTCTGGGCCTCACTAACTCCACTATGTGGCAATCTAGCCAAAATCAACACGCCACACGGTCACTACCGTCATCAGGGCGAACTCACGCCGCCCGGCTCGTAAATCCTTCTTGCCCTAATCCTTAGGGCACAATAACTTGGTTCTCGCAACATAGCGATCACCAACACTCTGTGAATCGGTCTCTAGCTGGACCTCTTTATCCACACTTTGCCAGCAACCTAAGCGACACAAGCTTATAACGCCTCTTGCTAAAGGTGCAGGGTGCGCCGTCAAAAGCTCGGCGGCCACTGCCACTCTCTCTCTACTATTGCCCCTACATGCGGCAACGCCGTATGCTCATGCGTCAATTATGCAGCCCCAGCTTGCTGTGCTATCAGCCACTGGAGCCTTCGATCTGCTTGACTATCCCTTGACGCCACCCCTAGGCGTCGGAATCTGCCTCCCTGCGGCAGAAAATTTCCGCCTATCGGCGGCGAAGGTTCATCTCTGCTGCTGGACCACACTATAAGTGCGGCCACCCTCTATCACAGCTCGTGTACCTTGTTCGACCCCGAGCCCTCTCGTGGCTCGAGTCGGGACAAGCGCATCTCCCTATGGGTGTCATCGCTAATATGCACCACCACAACGAAACGATTAGCCCAAATTTAGCCATTTGAGCAACACGCAATCTATATACCGACAAAAGGGCTCGTCGACCAATCATGCGAAAGTAAATAGTGTACGGGATCCTTTTCATCTCCAGCATTACGTTGTCGGCCCGCCAACGTAATATTCGAAGAATGAAAGCTCGGCAACCCCGATCAGTCCCAATATCCTTTTTGGGAACGACAATAACAATCAAATACTTTCGCCCATAATCCACACACATCTCCTCGTGCTAATCCCTAGGGTCTCCCTAAGGTTGCTAACCACCTAGGACTATTCCTAGGCTCTGAAACCACTCTAATCTGTCACACCCCGAGTTCGCCAATTTGTACGGTTCGGGCACGCCAACAGACCCGCCAATCGGGTAAGACCTTTTCTACCCGAAAGGAACGGTAACATCCATAATAACACAACCAGTGTATGCGGAAGCTCAATATCAGAGTACTAAAAATCACTATAAATTTGAAACTTTTCATTCAGTAACAAACAGTTAAAACAGAAATGAAAGCATCTAGGAGTGAACCGTAAAATTAAATTTATTACACTTCCTTACATTTCTGAAACTGCATAAAATTATTACAATTTCTTTTACTAATTTCCTCACCATATCAAGGTTCACTCAAGAAATATGTAAATGGTACCTCTGCTAGACCCTCTAGGTCTCTATGCTGCTGGTGTCCCTTGCCCTGTCGTATGCCCTCGCCGTATGCATCTGAGACTCTCGTCCGCTGTATCCATACCCGAACATGTGGGGAGGGGGGGTCACCCAAGGGGTGTGAAGAACTCCGACAGAGTTCCCAGTGGGTTCAACCACCGAGAAAAAATGTCCTACACCACTTGGTCCAATGGAAGCAATAATAATAGTGCTAGGAAACTAAAATCCTCAATGTCAAAATGCAGCTATGCAATATAACATATCACTACACAATCTGTGTATAACCATCTACCCAGCACTACTCCTGTCTAGCCACACTAGGCTGCTAAGCACCAACTCGGCCACTATGCCGCTGTATACAGGGTCAAACTAATCCTCCATCGTCACCTTGGCCACTCTAATTTCTCTTTAAATTCTGGTGCTTTAGTTCAAGTTAACCCTCAGAAATTCTTATCCAACGGGCCCCAGCCCGGTAGTCCTGCTACCATAAGATAAGATTTTTAAGGTTGTCGATAACACATCGCAAGTGTTACCTACCCCGTCCTACGGGAGAAACGTGCCAGATGGGTCACTGTCTTGGAGCGGGATACTGCCTGCACCTCCAACAAGGGTCACGTTTCCTCCCCGAAGGTACGCCCGTTTTATCTTTATCTTTTCTTTTTGCCTTTAGCTCTTTGCTTTGCCTTTACTTGGGAAGCTGAGTCTTGCTCACACACTTCCCCCGGAGTGACATATGCTCAACCCTCCCGTTGGCACTTAGCTTTAATTCTTAATTCACTTGGAGGTGACATATGCTCAACCCTCCCAGGGCCATCTAGGCTTTTCCTTACAGGGTCCGAGGTTTCCAAAGGACGGATGCCTACAACCCCAATCAAACAAGAACAGATTGTAGCATCGCCTCCCGTAGTGCGCGGCCCCAAGTACTTTCATTTTATCCTTTTTACCTTTCATTAATCATTCTTTTTCTTTAACCATCTCTTTACACTTTAGGTTCAGATGAGTTTAAGGCACTTGCCTCATCTACCCGGGAGTGACATATGCTCAACCCTCCCGTTAGCCTTCATGCCTCAATGCTTCTCTTTTACTTTCTTTTCTTTTTTGTCTTTTTTTGTTTTTTTATTTCAAGCAATTTGCTTGTCT
>CM054943.1:16244795-16343218 GCA_029168755.2 Tillandsia fasciculata | reverse complement strand
CTGATGCTGCTGCTGCTTGCTTTCGCAGCAGCAGCAAGCTGACCTTCCCCCCCTCATTTTTTTTTCTTGCCAAGAAGAAGGAGAAGAGAGGAGAGGGGAAACTCATACCTGTCTTCTTCTTCTCCTCTTGTTCTTCTTCTTTTCGTTCCTCTTTCTTCTTCTTCTCTCTCGTGCATCCTTCTCCTTTCTTTTCTTCTTTCCCCCCTCCTTTTTTTTTTTCTTTTTTTTTTCTTCTTCCTTCGTTTCCTGCCCAGCTGAGAGAGGGAGAGAGAGAAGGTGGTTTCAAATGAGGGAGAGAGAGAGCATTAAATGCCTCTGCAGGGGTGGTTGGGGAGAAGAGGTGATTTTACCAAAATGCCCCAACTAACAATTAAATTTCTAAAATTGCCCCTGTTTCCTGCAGTTTTTCCCCTGCAGTGAGCAAATTCGGATACCCCCCTTTCTCCTCGTTTTGCCGTCAACAGGAAAATTGAAATCAAAATTTTCCTTCTCCCTTTTACTCTACAGATTTTTCTTAAACTTTCCATGGTTTTGTTTAAATTTTTGGACTACTCTAAGCCCTCGAAAGAGAGCCCCGAAAAAGCTTCGCGATAAACTGCACTGTCAAAAACTGCAGTTTCAGAATTTACGAAGCATTTTTCTTCGCTTCGTTCTCCAATTTTTTCTTAATCGCTCACCTAGGTTTTTCACCCCTTTTAGTCAGAAAACTTTTGTGAGACACCCCACGATTTCTTTTAAATTTTTGGGCCACTCTAAGCCTTCGAAAGAGAGCCCCGAAAAAGCTTCGCGATAAACTGCACTGTCAAAAACTGCAGTTTCAGAATTTACGAAGCATTTTTCTTCGCTTCGTTCTCCAATTTTTCCTTAATCGCTCGCCTAGGTTTTTCACCCCTTTTAGTCAGAAAACTTTTGTGAGACACTCCACGATTTCTTTTAAATTTTTAGGCCACTCTAAGCCTCTGAAACAGGGCTTCGAAAATGCTTCGTGATTACGAATTTCAGAAATTCCAGAATTTGCTAAGTCCTTGGGGTTCAAGTCACTTTTCGACCCGATGCCCTTCGCGTCAGCCCGCAACGCACCGAACTCGACTGTAATCATATTTAAAACATGTTACAAGTCTTCTCGCCGCATTTTGCCATTTTGCGAATTCGGCGAACGTGGGTCTACCGTTTACAAGCTTGAAGCTTCGATTTCCAACTACAACTCACTTTTCGACTCGATGACTTTTGTATCGATTCGAAATACTTTCAACTCACTTGTAATTACATTTGAAATGTGTTACAAGTATTCTTGTTCAATTTCGCACTTTTTGCGGAAATCGCCAAACAAGGACCTATGCTTCACAATTGAAGCTTCAATTTCTCAACTCCAACTCACTTTTCGACTCGATGACTTTTTTATCGATTCGAAATGCTTCCAACTCACTTGTAATTACATTTGAAATGCGTTACAAGTATTTTTGCTAAACTTCGCCTTTTCGCGGAAATCGATGTAGTACACTCTCCCCTATTTTGAATAAACCATAATTTAGCACTTTTCTCCGAATCCAATAAAAATAGTATTTCATACCATTTGTATTTATATTATTTATATACCATAAATCTGGTACATTACACAGAGAGTCTCCTGGACTCTTAAACATTTCTCTTTTATTTCTTTAACTCAAATTGAAGTTAAAGTTATTATCCATTTGCCCAGACACCCTATGACCTTCTAGGGTTATATTTGATCAACTCTTTAAACTGGGGATCTTATCCCACTTTTCTGATTCCTCACTGAATCCTAGAGTTAACTAAACTCTATTTTCCTACTCCACCATTAACTTAGAGTTACACTGACTCTAATTCCATGTTCCACTGTTATCTTAGAATTACATTGACTCTACTTTCCTGTTTTCCCTTTCATATCTCCACACTTGATCCATCTTTTCCATCCTCTTGATTCCTTACTAAATCCTAGAGTCAACTTAACTCTATTTTCCTGTCTGTGAGTTTAAACTCTTCTAGCTCAACTTAGGTTCCCTTTACCTAAGTCCCATGTCATACTTGTCCTAGAGTTCCTTGACTCTATGCTGACCTCTAGTTCACCTTAGGTTTTCTTTACCTAAGTTCCATGTCACATATGTCCTAGAGTTCCCTGACTCTAAGTTTATCACTCTATCCAGTGTCCTTAGGTTATCACCTAAGACCATGCCACTCGTCCTCCCTAGGATAACTCCTCAGTTGATGTCACTCGTCAAACCCCTATACTAGGTTTTCTCCTAGTCTTACTACCAACAACTGTTGCTCCCTTATGTCACGTGATTCCTAGTGTTACACCCTAACATGCTCACAATCATAATAGCTAATCCTTTTTCATGCATGCAGTTATCTTCAGTTCATTCATCAAATAGTAATTACTTCTACGCATGCATATTCATCATATATCTTTGGCAACCAACAGTTGCACTTTTCCTCTGTGTTCATTTACACATGTACATCTATTTCTCTAGATCTGGCAACCAACAGTTGCACTTTTCCATCTGAATTCATCTACACAGGCAATCATAATCATAATTATCTAACGCCTCTAACAGGCTACTATCATGCTTCGAATCGAAAAGCAAAGGAGCAAGGGGAGAGGTCACCCAATTTCGGCAGAATTCCCCACCTTGTGGTGTACCCAATTGCTTGTAGACACTTGCAATTGGTCTCCACGCGATTCTACTTGTTTCCTTGAGCTTGCACGCAAAACGGCGCACACTCGCCGAGTCCGCACGCAAAATGGTGCACGTCCCCTATACCTGCATGCAAAACGGTGCAAGTCATTAAAAACCCACATGTAAAATGATGCGCGCCACATCAGTCGGCACGCAAAACGATGCACGGCAACACGATCTGCACGCAAAACGGTGCACTTACCTCAAATCTGCACGCAAAACGGTGCACGCCTCACTGTGGGGTTGCACGCAAAACGGTGCACATTATTTTCCAACCCTACATGCAAAATAGTGCATAACATTAGCGACGACACGCAAAACGGTGCGCGACAACACGAACTGCACGCGAAACGGTGCACGTACCTCAAAACTTCACGCAAAACGATGCACATCTGACTGTAGGGTTGCACGCAAAACGGTGCATATTTTTCCTAGCCCTGCACGAAAAACGATGCAACCATTAGAATCTACACGCAAAACGATGCGTATTGGTCCAACCCGCACGCAAAACGGAGCACGTACCCCGTACTAGCACGCAAAACGGTGCACACTCTACTGTAGGGTTGCACGCAAAATGGTGCACATTTTTTCGACCCTGCACGTAAAACGAGACGTATTGTTAGAGTCTGCACGAAAAACGGTGCCCGTTAGTTCAACCTAAGCGCAAAACGGAGCACATACCTCATATTGGCACACAAAACGGTGCACGCTCCATTTCCAACTTTGCACGCAAAACGGTGCACGTATTCCAAGCTTGCGCCCAAAACTGTGCGCGTTTGTCGAGTCCGCACGCAAAACGGCGCATATCTCCCACGAGCGGCACGCAAAACGAGGCGCGCCCAAAACGCCCGCAAAACTCGAGCAGTAAAACGGCACAGAAAAGTTGGGTCCCTATCACGCACGTGGGCATGGGGTCAAATCCAAAATCCAAAAGGAAACTTCAAAACTGTGCCAAAAATACCGCAAAAACGACAAACGGGGCCTACCTCGACAACATCGTGCCGTCCAATCACGCCCAATAGGCTTTTTGGAACATCTTGCGCGCTCCACGGAGTCCACGGCGTGCTCGTGCGCCCTCGAAATCCCCCCGCGAAATCGCCCGGTTCTCCTCCTGGTACGCACGGGTGGAGCCAAAAAGGGAAAAAGGAGGAAAAACGGGCCGTTTCGGGCCTAAATAGGCCCAACCCGAACTTTCGGGCGCACCTTTCGGGCGCCCGAAAGTTTTCGGGCGGCTACAGTAACCGCCCGAGCCGCGGTCCACGCGTCCACGCCGCGCCAGCTCAGCGCCACGTCACCACGCTCGGCCAACCGGAGTGTGACACGTGTCCCTGGACCCGTGCACCGCGACCAACGAACAGCGGCGGCCAATCGTTGGCCGCCACGTGGACCGCACTACCGCCTGCGGTGGTTGGGTCTTGTCCCGTCAGCGCGTCACATCGCGCTGACCGACCAGTGGGGGGCCGACACGTGGCCTGCCTCGCTGACACCGCGCCAGGCGCGTCACGCCTTCCCCGCGCACGCCCACGCTCCCCCGGTCAGAGCGACCAATAGGGAGGCGACACGTGGCATTTCCCCACCTGCCGCGCGCCTCGTGCCGCGCGCCACAGCACGTCGTGCGCAAAAATTTGCCTCGGGGTTCGCGCCCGCGCCTCGGGATCCGTGCCAGTTGCCTCGGGATCCGTGCCGACTGCCTCGGGATCCGTGCCCATGCCTCGAGATTCGGGCCGCTACAGTAACATTCGGGCGCACCCTCACCTGGACCGGGCTGCTACAGTGAACTGGGTTCGCTACAGTGCAGCCCGGTTCGCTGCAGCCCGAAAATCGGGTTTGCTACAGTATTTTCCGGGCGCCCGGAACCCATTTTCGGGCGCCCGGAACTTGGGCCCAAGCCCAATTTCGCCCGTTTTCGTCCGTTCTCGCTCGTTTTTCGCCCGTTTTCGCTCAAATTTGACGAGCAGCCACAGTTTAACTTGATTTACCTCCTGGTACTTAAATTTTTCAGTTCGGACCCTTTTTGGGTTGCCAAAAGTCCCACTGTATTTGAATTCGCTGGCGGAGCCCGTTCTCTCAATCCGGGTGTCCGATCAACGCGAAATTTTTACTGTGCCCATAAAACATATTTACGGAGCTCCCGTAATTTTTTCGGAATTTTCTGAAACTGTGAATTTTTCACTTACAATCTGGGCCCACTTTCTCATATAAAATTCTAGATCTCTTATTTTAATTCCGATTTGGGCCCAATTCACTTCCGAGTAACCCTTTACTTTTCTACCTCCATAAAAATAGTATTTTATACTATTTTTATTTACATTTGTTTATATTCCAAGTTCTGGTTCACTACATTCTACCCCCCTTAAAATAAGTTTCGTCCTCGAAATTTGATTCACATCTCGAGTCCTACTTGATCAAGAGGGGGAAACTTGCCCCCACTACTGGGTTCACCGGACCTCGTGACCGGCATCACATTGCCTGCTCGCCCAACAATTACACGAGCAGCCCATTCCCGAACCCCTAAATCTTCTTAGGGACAAACTCAGACTTGGTGTCTGGCCACTTTCACCAAATAGGTGGGAAACACATTTGAGCACTCGCTCTCTCAATTGCCACGATGACCAAGTCTTTACTTGCGAAATTTCTCTTCTTTAATTTTGCCATCATTTTTTTTCCACAATAAGGTTGCATCTGCAACTAATTACATCTATCGCATTTCCGGTCGCTCCGCTGCCTAATGTGGAGAGCAAAGGCCAATCCACGAGTTCTCAGCCATCACTCACACGCTACAAGCGCTCCATGTCCACGGGTTATCAGCTAACCCGATATCTAGGTCTACTAATAGGTCCACAGACCACGTTCCAATAGGGGCCTATAGCCCAAGTAGTCCAACACTGTACAATGACTCTCACTAGCACACAGATCCAATCGTCATACGGGTAGATCCATACTTAGGATTACCACCCCAGCACTCCCACTAGGAGCTACAGTACCTCGATCACCACTAGCTCTACGGCCTGGTCATATCACACTCTCAGTGTACTAATATCCTCAATGCTCATACGTGGCATTCCACGTCCCCGGGTCATCGCTCGGACTACCGTCCCGACCAAATCTCTATCATGCCCCGCCCAACAGGTCTCGGGCCGCTGTCTCTCACAGCTGACTGCGCCTGCCCACTGGGCTACAGGCCCACAGTCCACAAACGTGGTCCAGGCACGGATCGTCCTAACGCGAACCCGCAAATCGTCGCCACGCGACCACTACGCTCCACTGAGCAAAACCACACTAACCAGTCGTCAATCCACGACCCAAACTCTCTATCAACACTGGCCACACTAGGCAAAGGCTAACACGCCACCTAATCAGCTCTCTCTGGCTAAACGATACTCGTGCTCCATGAGCACCCAAACAGTTGGGCGTCCTACGCCCCCACGCATCTCGTAAAAATCCAGTGTCAAGCAACTTGCTTAAACACACGTACGGCTCCCGTACACCTCCCCCAACTGGGTTGAGGCACCACAATGAACATTCACCAACTCTGGTGATTAACTCGCAAATCCTACGGTGGCAATCCTCGCCATCAAACCGATCCATCAGAACGGCGCCACGAAACTCTCGCTCTTTCAAGCGGTTCTCGCATCCTGAAGCCTACTCTAGGCCTCACCAACACTACTACGTGGCAACCTAGCCACCATCAACACGCCACACGGTCACTACCGTCATCAGGGGTAAACTCACGCCGCCTGGCCCGTGAATCTTTCTTGCCCTAACCCTTAGGGCACAGCAACTTGGCTCTCGCGACATAGCGATCATTATTTTCCATGCGAGCCGATCCCTCACTGGACCCTACTAACCATACTTTGCCAGCAACTTAGCTGACACTAGCGTAAATCACTCTATGCTGAAGGTGTTGGCTATGCCGTCAAAAGTTCGGCGGCCACTGCCATTCCCTTACTGTCGCCCCTACAGGCGGCGACGCTGTATACTCATACGTTGTTTGTGCAGCCTCAACTTGCTGCGTTATCAGCCACTGGAGTCTACCTATCTGCTTCAGCTGTCATGCTTGTTGGGTTGTATGTAATAATGGATCTAAATAGGGGAAACAACACCTAGAGGGGGGTGAATAGGTGTAAACAATAAACACTCAAAAAATCATTGCGCAATAAAACCCAATGCGGAAATATAAATGAACACGCAAGATTTTTACGTGGAAAAACTCCAAACCGGAGTAAAAAACCATGGGACCGATAACACGGTGAAATCCACTAGAATTAACACACGTACAAGGTGATATAACGTACTCACAGACGACTCAACCTTTTACCATACGCTCCTAGTAGATCTTCTCCGCTCGCTCCACGACGCTTCTCGAATCCACGATCTGCGCCCAACGCTGAATCCACAGCGTCCAACGTCGAGTCCACGACGTCCGACCGAATCCACGGTCTTCACCCAGTAGCACGCTTCGAATCCACGAACGTACCTCGCTCCGAATCCACGAGAGCGGTTGCACCTTGAATCCACAAGGCCACGCGAGTCCACGCGCCGATTTAGGGTAAATCGTTGTTTTTGGGTGGTGATGATCCGCCGAATACTTAGATTAGAAATAGATCGGAAATACCATCTAAGTATTCATTGATTTGATTCTACTCAAAATCTGAGTTTGGAAAACCTAGAATCAAATTAATCAATATAGATGAAGAAACATAGAATTAAATCTATTGATTTCCTTTCTTCTCTATATGTGGATTTTTCTTTTCGGTCGTATTTTTCTATTATGTCCCGATACCCTAAAAATGAATCATAGGGTCTATTTATAGGTTAGAAACCATTGGAAGAAGATAAGGATCAAAAACTAACCTTTTCTGGAAATTTTCAGGACGGCGATCCGGATCGGATTTACTGCGATCCGGATCGTCGTAGCGTGATAGACAATTCCAGAAAAACAGGGTTCGGGATCCGGATCGAAGTGCCTGATCCGGATCGTTCATACAATTTCACCAAACACCAACGTTCGGGATCCGGATTGCAAAGCCTGATCCGGATCGTTCAAATAAAAGGTAAAACCAGTGTTCGGGATCCGGATCAAGGATGCTGCGATCCGGATTGAACTTGTGTATGAACGAACACCCTTCGGGATCCGGATTGGAAAGTCTGATCCGGATCCTGAACATGTCCCATGTCCAGTTTTTGATTTTTATGCAATAAAAATTTCTTCCAAGTGTTTCTACACAATAAGAAGTATTCGGATCACCAAAAATCTTTAGTTAAACATACCTGATCCTTTTGAATTCTTCTTTCTTGAGATTGAGGTATATGATCCAAACTTCTTTCATCTTCAATCTTCAAGACTTAATACTTTCACGAAATACGCCAACTCAAATTCCGTAACAATCTCCCCCTTTGGCGGTTTCGTGACAAAACACAAATCCACAAAAGAAAATTCAAAAAGGATATTTTTGTTGCTATCACCATACAACAAAAATTTACAATGGAGATCCAAAAATTAAATACATGAGATAAACTCCTAAAACAGACTCTAGACTTAGACATCTGTACTCTCTGCAAAAGGAAATCATTCTTGACAAAAGGAGATCGTTAGATACCTCAAGAATATTTAGCATTCAAAACCTAGCAGAGATAAAGTTTATACTCATCATGACATTTTATAATTCAGATATGTAATAAGATCACAATCAAACATTGACATATCTTCTAAGCGATAAGATTCCAAATGTCATAACTTTGCTTTGTTAGTAATCAACCAACTTGTTAGTAATAATACATGTCCAAATAGTTAGTCGAATAGTTAGTAGGGACATGCAACAAATCACAAGATAACCAGAAGTTGTGATACTTACCTTTCACCAAAGTCAAAGTTTGTTCAACGTTCTCACAAAGTTCTCTACTCTCTCTCCCCCTTTTTGTCACAAACTAAGCCAATAATTACAAAACACAAGGAGAGTTAAAAGGTTTAAATACAAATCAAGAAACTTGAGAGCTGAAGGAAAGAAAACAAACCAAGAACGTAAAAACCTGCAAAAGAAAAGATTAGAATAAAACTTTATGCAGAATCCTCAGAGCTTATACATCCTAGCTTCTGAAACATTTTCTTGATTCGTTTGTTCATAGAAGCTTACTCCTTCTTAACTTCTTTGAGATCTTGGACCATCAAAGCTTGTTCTTTCTTGACTTCTTTAAGATCCTCTTTCATTTCAGCGAACTCAATAGACATGCGTTCTTGCTCGTTTGAGAGTCGCCGTTGTTCCTTAAAGATTGAGCTAACTGAAGCATCATCATCAGAAGTTGAAGGAGGTGCTTGCTGTGCAGGTGGAACAGGAGCTGTTGCTCGAGGTGCAGAAGTTGTTGCTTGTGGTCGAGCTCTTTGTCGGGTAGGAGGTGATGGAGGATCATCTTGTTTAGTCGAGAGAGACTTCACAATTGTTGTCTCATTGATTGTGCCCAAACTGTACATATAGGAGCTCGCACTTGTGTCGACTTTAAACTTTCGAAGGATGCGCATAATTATCATTAGATAGGGAAGTCTCTCTGTCGGGTGAGAATGTTCCACATAACGCGCCATCCTTGACCAAATGAGATAAGGAATATTTAAGTTTGCTCCCATCGATGCTGCGGGGTTTCCAAGAAGATAAAGGAATAACATCCTATCCCATCGAAGAACCTTCGTATTCATGTTTGGAAGGATGTTATAGCAAACAATGAAGTTCACATAACGATACTCCGGTCGAAGTTCTTTTGAGAAAACAGAATTTCCTGGACAAAGTATCTGGAAGACAAATTCCATTAACCACCACTCTCCAAGAGTTGTCGTTGAAGACTTGAGTTTTCAGATAATGAGCTCCATCAGCTCTGGCTTTCATCCCTAACACCTCTCCAATCAGTTGAGGTGTGATTTTGATCTTGATATTCTTGACCAAAGTTTGAAATTCTCGACGTCCCTGATCCTGATCAACTAGACTTGAACCGTTCTGATAAAACATCCGTACTGAGTGAGGACAATACCCAGTAGTCTCAGGGAAGTTGCATATGGGACCAAGACCGGCCTGGTCAAACAAAGTCCCAAAGAGTGTGGACCGTTCCTTCATTGCTTTGACATTGACATGTCTTTCGCCAATGCATTCCCTCTTCTCAAAATCTTTGATTCTTGCGGAGCTGATGAAGTATTGTGGAGGAGGCTGGCTAGCAACTGGTTGCTCAATGGAAATTCCCTGAGCACTGCCTCTTTTTCTTGCACCGGTTTTTCTTTTTGTTCCAATTGGACTTGGATCCATAGGGCCTTTTTCTTTTTCTGCAGCAGTAGGCGGAGGCTTTGTCTTTGAAGCTTCAGCAGTGGCTTTCCCTTTTGAGACACAGGGGACATTTTCCTCGATCTCGAGGTTATCCCAGTCAATCGAATCCGTCTCTGATTCCGTCTCGGAATCACTCTGAGTCTTCTTTGTTCGCTTAGCCCTTTTAGGCTTTACAGTGTCCTTAGCATGAACCATGGCAGCGAGAAGAAATATAATCCAGGTGATCACCATTGCTGTGCGTGCTTTAAGAAGTTTGAAATCCTGTGAATAGCAACTCAAGAACACATGAAAAATTGTTAATTTTCAAAAATTGGAAAAATTGTACCCAAACAATCATAATCATGTAGAGAGACTAAGAATCAAATTAGTTTTGCAAAAAGAATTTTAAAAATAGATCAATTGCATGATTTTCAAAAATTCCTATTATATGCCCTAAAACCGAATTTTTCAGAAATCGAAGCCCAAAAATTCGTTAATCAGGAGAATACCTAGCATATAATCAAAACTAATCCACTCAGAGTTCTTATTTCAAAAGAAATTTTACCAAAAACCATTCACAAACGAAAAAGTTCCATGATTTCTACTCACATTTTGAGCAAACAAGGAAAAACAGTGAAAAACCGGGATTTTGATCAATAAAACTTACTTGCAATTGAAGAACTTTGAGTTTGAAAGCCTTCAAGAAGAATGAATTCTAGAGAGAGAAGCTCTGGAGGCTTAAGAACAAAAGATTGCAATAAAAGAAATCAAAAACCCTCTTGTTCTATTAAAACCCTAGCCGTGATCCGGATCGGATCGTGAATGTGATCCGGATCGGCTACCCGCAGGAAACACCTGCGTTCGGGATCCGGATCACTTAGTCCGATCCGGATCGGTGCCAACTTTTTCATCAGAAAAATTCAGAAAAATTCCATAAAATCCAGAAAAAGTATGTAAGCACTTTAACATATCAACTTTAAACAAAAATCATCGTTTCATACAACAAGAAATAGATTATACCAAATCTATCAAAAATACTCAAAAATGAAACGAAAATTTATGGAAATTAAAACTCTTAAAGTTGAACAACTTCAATCACATCTAACATGATCTTATGCGTAATGCCTTTATCAAATCATCAATTTGGTAAAGAAAATGAAATACCAAGATCAATAGATGTTTGAAATCCCAGATAAGTTAGATAATATATTTAGACAATCTGTTGAAGAGAGTGGCTCTTTGAGCATCTTCCATAAAAAATCCCACCTTATACCAACCTTGAAATTTGACAGAGTCAAGTATTTCAACATGCATTTCATCATCAATTTTTTAAACACAAAAATTTGCTTGGCATACATGGGGTATCTTTTTCCTCCATGTGGTGGTAGTTTTCACACTCCTCATTGGGATGTAACTCTTTCCACATCTTTTGAGCATATTACATTTCTTTGACTCCCCCTCAATTGGCTATCAATTATTTAATATATAAGGTATTTAACCAAAAATTGATCTCGCATTAATACTCGACTGAACAGTCAAATAAGATAATGACTATACCAAGAGATCATTGAGAGAGAAATTGACTTTGATCACTTAAAAGATGACTTAATTTGTAGAGTCCTGGCATTCCAATGCTTTTGAACACCCACTTTTTGTGGCAGAGTTGTTAGAAAAATCTTTCACTGTGATTTCTGCAATGGACTGGCCTGGACAGCGGGTATTTTTCTCCGATTGAGCAAGGACGGCCGATCCTCCTTCCCCCTCCTCCTCCGCCGGCGGAATTAAGGTGAGTGGTTCGAGTTCTCTTTTCGGTTTGTCCGTTTTGGGGGTTCCGGTCGATGTCGTGGCGATACGGGTTGTCTAACGGGAGGCCGCCGCCGCCGTTGTTAAACGGGAGGCTGCCGCCGCCGTTGTGGTACCCTCGGAGTCGTTGCCGCAGTCGCCGTGGTCGCGGGGTCGCAACCGGAGCCGCGAAAGACGAAATCGGGGACTTACTGTTCATCCCGTACGGCTGCCCCTTCACGCGGTCCACCGGACAGGCGTGCACCCGGCGCACGTGTCCGCAGCCCGAATGCGCGGACCCGGCGCACGGGCGCGTGCGCCAGCCCGGCCCGCAAGCGCGGTCCACGCATGGGCGTGCACCCGGCCCTGCCGCCGCGACCGGGTATGCGTGAGCCCGGTGCGCGCTCAGCCGGTGCACCGGCCCGGCCCATCCCGCCTGGTGCATGCTCCCGGGGTGAGCCCGGTCTGCGCCACTGCCTCCCCCGCGTCGTGAACCCGGTCCACGCCTGGACCGTGCACCAGCCTTCAGCCTTTGAGCCCAGAAGCTCCGTTTGTGGCCCATTTCGCCCCGTTTTTCAGTGTTTTTTGACCGCGACGATGTTTTCTAACTATATTTCTCATTGTAGCTTTTTCGGGCACAAGGTGAGGGTATTTTAGTTGGAGCCTCCGCACGTCTTCTTCTTCGGGTTCGAGGTGGGTACCCCTTAGAACGTCCTTGTGTATGTTTTCCGTTCTTGCTATTTATTTCTTGTAAGGGGTGACATGGACCTCCGGGTTTAATGATCGTCGCGGCGGGAGACTGGATGGGCGGTTCGCCTCTCCGAACAACAGTAGGGTTGTTTGGAGTATACGGGCGATGAGGACGGTGATCGTTGTGGCCAGTCGGACGTCGAAAGGTGGGTCCCTTTCCCGACAGTTATTGAGTCGGGAAGCGAGGACAATTGGTAAGAGCAAAGGTTTGACACATTAAAATGTTGCTAACCCCCGCTTATGCTTACGTTTTATTATCACCACGTCGATGGCGACTAAGGGTCGCTGTGCTCGACGACACACCATGATCTGGGAGACGGCTGAGGAAGGTGCTTGGTCTGGTTTACCGAGGTTGGTGCTCGGTTCGGTTTACCGAGGTTGGTGCTCGGTTCGGTTAACCGAGGTTGGTGCTCGGTCGAGGCTCTTATTTTGCTACACGCACACCGGCGGTTTGGCCACCGCGAGGGTGTGCTTTTCCGGAAAAGTGGTACGTTGACCCGTGTACCCCACGTGATGGTGACGTTAGGAATGGGGCCCCCGTGGGTGGGGGGTGTGAGCGGTGATGCCGAGGCGGGTGCTCGGCGGCCGAGGCAGGTGCTCGGCAGGGGTTCCGAGGCAGGTGCTCGGTGTGGTTGCTGGGGGAGGTGCCCAGTTTTGTTTGCACAAGGTTCTGCAGTGTATTGTTTGCACGGGGTTCTGCGTTGTATGGGTTGCACAGGGTGCTTCATTGTTGATTGCTCTGGTTCTTATCATGGTTTGCCTTACTTTAGCCTTTATTGCTTTTATTATTATTTCTGGTCACTGACTCCCCACTCCGTGACAGGTTCGCCCAGTCCGTCCAGGGTCGAGCGCTAGGTCATTGGTGAGGCCGCGTGAGCGATCTTCTGGCCCCTTTGGGGCCACAGATACGGTTTGCTTTACCTTCCTTGTTCATTTCATTACGCATTGTAGCTAGTTGTGGATCGCGATACCCCCGTGGGATCGATGTGGATGTTGGGCTATTCGCCAACCCTTTTGGATGGGTGTTATGTTCTCACTTCTTGGCTTGGCCGCTTTCAAACTACAAATAAGGAACAAGAAAACTGTTGTGAAAACTGTTTTGAAAATATGGGTGCCGTGTGGGCACCGTTTTCAAATTCTGTGGATTTATGTGTTTTTGAAATTAGTTTTATTAAACCTGGTGTCGGGTGGGCACCGATTTCAAATTCTGTGGATTTATGTGGTTTCGAAAATAGTTTTATAAAACCTGATGTCGAGTGGGCATCGCATTCAAAACCCTGTGGTTTTATCCTTTCCAAAATAGTCGGCCTCTTGATTACTTGTGGAAATTGATTGTATGTTGTTTAAAATGGTTGTATGTGATTGGCAATCGGTCTAGTGTGGTTAAAGGCATGTTTATGTGAACCTTGTAATCAAGACGCCGTGCATATACAAAGGAGACTCTGCCCGTTTACAGAGTGAATTTGTATATGCGGCGGGTCTGGGCACGCACCGGGGGAGATTGGCTTCAAAAAAAAATATATATATGTAAAATTTTGGGAGCATCGGTGGCTACCCTTCCGCGCGTAAAAACCCCCGGGGCGTGACAGATTAAGATGGTATCAGAGAGAAGCAACTCTAACCACAGTAGACGCTGTCCAACATCCACGGGGTATGTCATCACTAGCTACTAACCAATGAAATGATCAGGGTATAGATGCGTAGAGACGCGAGGGTGCGGAATTGTTAAGTCTGTGTTTTTGGTTTAGCTCGGGGGGTGTGTTTGTGTAGTCGGGTTGTTTTGGAGGTTGGGGTCGGGGCCGGCTGCCACCGGGGCCTTGATGGTTGCTATGAATCAGTGGATTAGGCAACCAGCACAGGACACGGTGGGTCTGCTGACGGTGTTCATGCACTTGCTGCGGCTGTTAGTACCGCAGATCGTTGCGACGGCTTTCGTTTTCCCGAACCCCTTTCCTCCGCCGACGTTCTTGTCATTGTTAGTAACAGTGGCGGGTGGTAGTGTAACCCACCGGTGTTTGTTAGTGTGTCGGCCGTTTTGTCGGTCGTGAGTAACTGGATAACCTTTTGTCTAGGTAGTACCTTCTGGGTCTTCGGGTGTTAGGCTACAGCGGCTAGTCGGCCGATTCGTTTTGCATCTTGGACAAGGTAGGGGTGGGAGCGGGGACTCTTCCCCTACGGTTGTTACCCATAGTTCGGGTTTTTACTGTAGGCGCTGCGATGGTTGTAGAGATCGACGTGATGGGGGTCTTGGGGTCCCCCTTTGGATTGAAAAAGGAGACCCCCAGGGCTAGTAAATCTTGTTCGTTAGGGCTCGATTTTGGGTTGGAGAAGCTGTGTCTCGCTTTACACAAGTGCGCGTGAGTGGCGACTTTTTATTAGGAGGTTTAGCTTTGGACGCTGGGTGATGCCGGTAGCTCTGGGTCGAGTTCCTGCGTTCTGCACAAGAGGGTCGGTTAGGTTATCCTACGGGTGGGTGAGCACGTGTTCCCTCGAGTGCGCCTGGAAAACCTAGGTAACCGTTTTGGACAGGTCTTTCTCGCTGTTTTCGTTGCAGGTTTTCTTTTCAACCCGTTAGGTTTCAGATGGGTAGTCGATTGTACCCGGGGGCCTCTGTTAGAGGGGGCTTTGGGCTTAGAAGTCCCTAGTGGGGGTGTCGCTGTTTGGTTTGGAGTTTTACCGCTCGATTCGATGCCCGGTGCTCGGAGGACCGAGCGTTAGTGGTTAATCAGAGGGTCGCACCTCGTCGGTGCCGGGACGGAGGTAGGACCTGACCTTGTGAGTTTTGTCGCCAGCTTCCCGTGACCCGGGCATATTTATGAGGCCTAGTTGTGAGCATTTTGGGTCGTTGATCTCGTGGGGCAGGTGTGGGTCATGGGGATCTGTCGACTGCTTGGAGCTTTGGCACTGGTCACTTTCGGCTAGGATGCCTTGTACGCAGTCCTTTCTGTAGGGTAGACCTTGTGGTAGGCCTTAGAGCTGAAGCCTAACTCTGGTTTTGACCGTCGCCCGGTCAGACGGACCGTCGGAGCGGGTAATCCGGGACGGTGGATATGCTCCAAGCTTGTGACTCGTGTTGGTGACGGGTGGAGGTGGCCCGTGTTGGTGACGGGTGGGAGCGGTCCGTGTTGGTGACGGGTGAGTTCGTTGCTCTCGGGGGAGAGTTTCTGGAAGTTAGTAACCCAGCCTGCTTAGCTGGCACCTCTCGGAGCCGCGTGAGGGTGTTAATGTGATCTTTCCCTTGTTGTTGGGTTGGTTGTGTTGGGCTTTTAGGGGCTCTTCGGTGCGGGTTGGGAGGTATGACTCGGGTGCCTCGACGCATTGCGAGACGTCATCCTCTCTTTCGAGCTTCTACCAGGCACAACTAAGAGACATTCTAGACAAGGAGTTCATCAAGCCGAGGGTGTCGCCTTGGGGGCGCACCCGTCCTCTTCGTGCGAAAGGAGGACGAAAGCTTACGTCTGCACATCGACTACATGGAGATGAACAAGGTTACAGTGAAGGACAAGCCCAGGATTGATGACCTCTTCAATCAACTGAGAGGAGCACTTGCGGGTTACTCTCTGGAATCTCAGGGACCTGAAGCTGTTTGCTAAGTTTAAGAAATGTGAGTTCTGACTTCTCTAAGTGGGCTTTTTGGGGCACATGGTGTCAGCAACGAGGATCGCAGGGAATGTGAGCGGAACTGCCTGACACACGATTCGAAACTGGCAGCAGTCGTCTTCGCTTTAAAGCGTTGGAGACACCACCTTTTGGAGTTCATCGTGATGTGTTTTCGGATCGCCAGAGCCTTAAGCTTGGTTCACATAGGAAGAGTTGCCTTGCGACAGAGGCGTTGGTTGCAGTTGCTGAAGGACTCGACTTATCCATTCAGCATCACCCCAGAAAAAGCAAGTGTAGGAGCGGATGTCTTGAGCGGGAAGGGTCAAATTGAGGAGGAATCGATAAGCGCGATTACTCAGCAGGGCCGGTACGATCGCGCGACTCTCGTCCTTGATGGTCAAGCCAACCCTATTAGAGAAATCCTGAAAGGCCAGAGGACAGGCGCACAGATACAGCTTGTTCGAGACAAATCCCCTGGACCACGTGAGCGACTTTTCGGCGAGTGCGAACGGCACGATACTTTTTCGAGGGCGGAATTGCGTTCCCGAGCTGCCAGAATTGAAGGAAGAGATATTGTCCGAGGCACACTGCGCTCCCTATGCGGCGCATCCTGGTGACACGAAGATGTACAAGGACCTCAAGCAGAACCTTTGGTGGACTAAACCGAAGGGGGATGTAACACAGTTCACTGCCCGTTGTTTGGATGATTAACCAGTAAAGTTTGAATATCAGCGCCCGGCGGGGGAAAACTACAATCTCTACCTGTACCAGAGTGGAAATGGGAGCGAATCAGCATGGAATCCATCACGGGTTTTCTGCATCGCATCAAGGGCACGATGCAGTTTAAGTCACAGTGGAGCGACTGACGAAGTCAACTCTCTTCCCACCCATTCGTATGGCGTGGACTAGAGACACTCGGCAGGTGTCGAACCTTTGGCAAAGTCTACAGCGAGCTCTAGAGACTAAACCACACTTCAGCACGGCGTTTCACCCCCAGATCGACGGACGGTCCGAACGAGTGATCCGGATTCTCGAAGTTATGTTTCGAACCTGCGTACTTGTTTGGGGTGATGGATGAACACTGCCGTTGAGCTTGGAGGGGACGTGAGCTTCGATGAAACACCGGTGCGCATCTCAGTACGAGAGGACAAAAAAGATTGCGCAACCGGACGACCCCCTACGTGAAGGTGCTGTGGAGCTACCAGGAAGAACGTGAAGCGACTTGGGAACTGGGGTCAAAGATGGAGGAGTGCTACCCAGCTTCATTCGTTGCAGACCAGGGTTAAGTTTCGAGGACGAAACTTGTTTTAAGAGGTGAGTGATGTAGAGTCCTGGCATTCCAATGCTTTTGAACACCCACTTTTTGTGGCAGAGTTGTTAGAAAAATCTTTCACTGTGATTTCTGCAATGGACTGGCCTGGACAGCGGGTATTTTTCTCCGATTGAGCAAGGACGGCCGATCCTCCTTCCCCCTCCTCCTCCGCCGGCGGAATTAAGGTGAGTGGTTCGAGTTCTCTTTTCGGTTTGTCCGTTTTGGGGGTTCCGGTCGATGTCGTGGCGATACGGGTTGTCTAACGGGAGGCCGCCGCCGCCGTTGTTAAACGGGAGGCCGCCGCCGCCGTTGTGGTACCCTCGGAGTCGTTGCCGCAGTCGCCGTGGTCGCGGGGTCGCAACCGGAGCCGCGAAAGACGAAATCGGGGACTTACTGTTCATCCCGTACGGCTGCCCCTTCACGCGGTCCACCGGACAGGCGTGCACCCGGCGCACGTGTCCGCAGCCCGAATGCGCGGACCCGGCGCACGGGCGCGTGCGCCAGCCCGGCCCGCAAGCACGGTCCACGCATGGGCGTGCACCCGGCCCTGCCGCCGCGACCGGGTATGCGTGAGCCCGGTGCGCGCTCAGCCGGTGCACCGGCCCGGCCCATCCCGCCTGGTGCATGCTCCCGGGGTGAGCCCGGTCTGCGCCACTGCCTCCCCCGCGTCGTGAACCCGGTCCACGCCTGGACCGTGCACCAGCCTTCAGCCTTTGAGCCCAGAAGCTCCGTTTGTGGCCCATTTCGCCCCGTTTTTCAGTGTTTTTGACCGCGACGATGTTTTCTAACTATATTTCTCATTGTAGCTTTTTCGGGCACAAGGTGAGGGTATTTTAGTTGGAGCCTCCGCACGTCTTCTTCTTCGGGTTCGAGGTGGGTACCCCTTAGAACGTCCTTGTGTATGTTTTCCGTTCTTGCTATTTATTTCTTGTAAGGGGTGACATGGACCTCCGGGTTTAATGATCGTCGCGGCGGGAGACTGGATGGGCGGTTCGCCTCTCCGAACAACAGTAGGGTTGTTTGGAGTATACGGGCGATGAGGACGGTGATCGTTGTGGCCAGTCGGACGTCGAAAGGTGGGTCCCTTTCCCGACAGTTATTGAGTCGGGAAGCGAGGACAATTGGTAAGAGCAAAGGTTTGACACATTAAAATGTTGCTAACCCCCGCTTATGCTTACGTTTTATTATCACCACGTCGATGGCGACTAAGGGTCGCTGTGCTCGACGACACACCATGATCTGGGAGACGGCTGAGGAAGGTGCTCGGTCTAGTTTACCGAGGTTGGTGCTCGGTTCGGTTTACCGAGGTTGGTGCTCGGTTCGGTTAACCGAGGTTGGTGCTCGGTCGAGGCTCTTATTTGTTACGGAATTTGAGTTGGCGTATTTCGTGAATAGTTTAAGTCTTGAAGATTGAAGATGAAGAAACTCTGGATCAACTACCTCAATTTCAAGAAAGAAGAATTCAAAAGGATCAGGTACGTTAAATTAAATAATTTGTGATGATCCGAATACTTCTTATAGTGTAGAAACACCTGGAAGAGGTTTTAATTGCATATTCATCAAAAACTGGACATGGGACATGTTCAGGATCCGGATCATGTCTTTCAATCCGGATCCCGAAGGGTGTTCGTTCATACACTAGTTCAATCCGGATCATGGCATTTGATGATCCGGATCCCGAACATGAGTTTTACCTGTTGGCTTGAACGATCCGGATCAGGAATCTCAATCCGGATCCCGAACACATTGTTCTGGTAAAACTGTATGAACGATCCGGATCGTGGATTATGATCCGGATCCCGAACAGGCGGTTTTCTGGAAATTGCTCTCTACGCGTCTGCGATCCGGATCGTGACTTGCGCAATCCGGATCGCCGTCGGTAAAACTTTCCAGAAAAGTTTGTTTTTGATCCGAATATTCTTCCTAGGGTTTCTAACCTATAAATAGCCCTTCCTTTTCATTTCTAGGGCAATCCACACATCGGAAAAAGAGCCGTCATTTTCAAATATCATTTTATACGGCCTTAGATCCACATATAGAGAAGAACGGAAATCATTAGATCTATTTATGGTTCTTCATCTATATTGATTAGTTTGATTCTAGGTTTTCATACTCATATCTTGAGTTGAATCAAACTAATGAATACTTAGATGGTATTTCCGATCTACTCTTGATCTAAGTATTCGGCGGATCATCACCACCCAAACAAACAACGATTTACCCCAAAATCGGCGCGTGGACTCGCGTGGCCTTGTGGATTCAAGGTGTTACCGCTCTCGTGGATTCGGAGCGAGGTGCGTTCGTGGATTCGAAGCGTGCCATTGGGTGAAGACCGTGGATTCGGTCGGACGTCGTGGACTCGACGTTGGACGCTGTGGATTCAGCGTTGGGCGCGGATCGTGGATTCGAGAAGCGTCGTGGAGCGAGCGGAGAAGATCTACTAGGAGCGTATGGTAAAAGGTTGAGTCGTCTGTGAGTACGTTATATCACCTTGTACGTGTGTTAATTCTAGTGGATTTCGCCGTGTTATCGGTCCCGTGGTTTTTTACTCCGGTTTGGAGTTTTTCCACGTAAAAATCTTGTGTGTTCTTTTATTTTTCCGCATTGGGTTTTATCGCGCAATGATTTTTTGAGTGTTTATTGTTTACACCTATTCACCCCCCTCTAGGTGTTTTTTCCCCTATTAGATCCTTATTAACCTAAACCCAACAAGTGGTATCAGAGCGGGAATAGGGTTGTAAACAATGGTTGAAGGTGGAAACATCAATCGACCCCCTTTCTTTGATGGAACAAATTATGCGTACTGGAAAGTACGGATGAAAGCTTTCTTAATTTCCATCGACGAAAGGGTGTGGCAATCAATTGAATTAGGATGGTCTAATCCAACTGAAATTTTAGATGATGTTCGCACCTTAAAACCTAGGTCGAAATGGACCAAGGAAGAGATAGACTTATCTTCTTACAATGGCAAAGGGATTAATGCTCTATTTAATGCTTTGTCACAAACTGAGTTCTCTCGCGTCTCGGCATGTGAGACTGCGAAAGAAATCTGGGATGTTCTTCAAGTTACGCATGAGGGAACTAACCTAGTGAAGATTCAGAAACTGCAAATGCTTACGAGCAAGTTTGACTCTATCTCTATGGCAGAGAATGAATCCTTCACTGACTATTACACACGATTGCAAGACATCGTGAACTCATGTGCTAACTTGGGAGAGAAGATTCCAGAATTTAAAGTTGTAAGAAAAATTCTAAGAACTCTTCCTGAACGATTTCGCCCGAAGGTTGCAGCCATTGAAACAATTAAACACCCGGACGAAATGCGTGTAGAAGAATTAGTAGGTGCTTTACAAACTTATGAAATGACTTTTCCTACTAACTATTCTTCTGGAAAGGCATCCTCTTCTAAGTCTTCAGGTTACGCATTGAAATCAACTAAAGAAGAAGACGCGGATTCATCCTCCTCGGACGACGACGAGAACATTTCTATGGAGGACTTTGAGAAGCAGCTCGCTCTCTTGACAAGGAAGTTTCGCCGCAACTTTCGAAGGGGAAATTCAAGCAAAACTCCATCCTTCGGAAAGTCGAAGAAAGGCAAGGGTTCTTCAAGCTACAAGTCAAGAAGCCAAGAGAACTTCTCAAAGGATAAGAAAAGTTCTGAGGGACAAGTTCAGTGTTTCAAATGTCGAGGCTACGGCCACATAGCAACGGAATGTCCCAACAAGAATCCGGCTAAGAAGAAAGCGATGCAAGCAGTCACTTGGGATGACAACTCCACGTCAAATGAGTCATCGTCAAGTGATGAAGAAGACAACGCGACAGCTTTCCACGCGTCCACCAAACCTTCATCCTTCATGTGCTTAATGGCAAGTACATCCGACTCACTGTCCAACTCCACTGTGGAAAAGATTGCAACGGACGATGAATCAGATAATTCGGAAGGTGAAGATTTTGTTTTAGCCTACCATCAACTTTTGAGGGATTCAAAGAAACTGGCTAAACAAAACAAGGGGTTGAAAGAGAGATTACAGGATCTTGAAGATGAAGTAAAAAGAGTAACCTCTATCTCAACCGATCTTGAAGTGGAAAGGGACAATCTGATTAAGACAAATGTTTCCCTTCAAGAGTCCAATGAGCATTTCGAGAAGAGTTATGTAGATATGGTGAACAAAGCGAATTACTTCTTGAAGCTCTACGGCGAGGCCCGACAGGAAAAATTGGAAATGACAGAGACCATACGCCAACTAAAGGATGACTTACAGAGATTTTCTTCTGGAAGGAGTAAGTTGGACAGACTTCTTGGTCTCGGTCAAAGAAACAAGTTCGGCCTCGGATACACTCAAACTGGAGACATTCCAAGTTCGAGTGGTACAGTATTTGTGCCTCAGTCGGTATCTCCTCCTCCGACACCGGTGTTCACGACAAGCAACGACAACGAACCTACTACATCATCTTCGGAATCGACAAGAACCAAGGTATGTTTTCGTTGTGGCATTTCAGGGCACATAAGAAGAAACTGCAAGACTGGAGCCAAACGCACACCTCAAGAACATCTTGCAATGACTACCAAAAGGGCTATTCCTCGGAAAACAACTCCAACCAAATTGACGGAAAAGAGCCTTGGTAGTACACCGCTCAAGACGACATCATCAAGGAGCAGCAATTCTTCAAGCAAGACGCCCTCACCTAGGAAATCAACTTCACGAGCATTACCGACGCATACCAAAAAGGTTTGGGTGCGCAAAGGTGAGATCTTTCCCTGTCTTGCTACCAATGTTTCCTTGCATGCATATGATAGTTCGTCTTGGTATCTGGATAGCGGGTGTTCCCGTCATATGACCGGCGATAAAAACTGTTTTCAAACTTTTGAGAAAAACTCCGGAGGACTTGTTGTTTTCGGAGATGGTCGGTCTTCCAAAATTGTTGGAAAGGGAACGGTAGCTATTCCAGATGGCCCGGTTCTAGATAATGTATTATTTGTTCATGGCCTAAAGACTAACCTCATAAGCATAAGTCAACTGTGTGATAGTGGTTATTCAGTTAATTTTTCATCTGATAAATGCACTGTAACTGACTTGAACCATGCTTTCTTTTTAAAGGGGGTTAGATCAGAAAACAATTGTTATGTAGTTCCTTCTAAAATTTCTGAAAAATGTAACCTAGCATCTTTGAAAAATGAAACACTTTGGCATGAAAGGCTAGGTCACATAAACTTTAAGGAACTTGCTAGAATTTCAAATAAAGATGTGGTCAAGGGGGTTCCGAAACTTTCTTTTGAACAAAACCTTGTGTGTGGCGGTTGCCAAAAGGGAAAACAGTCTAGGACTGCACACAAGAATTTGAACCACATAGGTACAAAACGGCCTTTGGAACTTTTGCATATGGACTTAATGGGGCCAACTCGTCAACCATCTCTGGGAGGTAAATGGTATATTTTTTTGTTGGTTGATGACTTTTCTAGATATACTTGGGTAGCCTTTCTAAAAGAAAAAGCTGATACCTTTGATTCTTTTCTCGAAATCTGCAATCGTATTATGATAGAAAAGAATGAAAGGATTACTCGAGTTAGGAGTGATAGAGGTGGTGAATTCATAAATTCCAAATTCATTGATTTTTGTGTTTCTAATGGCATTAAACATGAATTCTCCGCACCTTACACACCTCAACAAAATGGTGTAGTCGAGCGCAAAAACAGGGTCGTACAGGAGATGGCACGTGTTATGCTTCATAGCCGGAACCTTCCTTTATATTTTTGGGCTGAAGCGGTGAACACTGCTGTCTATGTTATCAATCGAGTGTATTTGCGCCCGGGGACTTTTAATACACCATATGAACTTTGGTTTTGTAGAAAACCTAACATCAAATATTTTCGCATTTTGGGAGTCGGTGTTTTATTTTACGTGATCGTGAAAATCTTGGAAAATTTGACTCTCGAAGTGACGAAGGGATTTTCTTAGGTTATTCTACAAACAGCAGAGCATATCGAGTTTTTAACTTAGAATCTAAGACGATCGTAGAATCGATAAATGTTAAGGTAGATGAAGCTTTTCACTTTGAATCTGAAAAATCTACCCTCGATATCTCTCTTGATGATGATACACCTGCTAATGCATCTTCTTCTAACAATTCTTTCGATAATAATATTGATGCATCTAACGGTTCTTCAAGCTTATCTGATGTGCAGGAATCATCTCGTGTACCTCCGCCTACTCCTCTACCTCAAACGTTACGCATCTCCAAGGATCACCCTGAATCGAACATAATTGGAGATCCACAAGAAGGAGTTAGAACACGGAGACAATTGGTTTGCGGATTTGCATGCTATGTATCTCAAATCGAACCAAAGAATGTTGATGAAGCTCTCCAAGATGATTATTGGATTAAAGCAATGCAGGAAGAGCTCCATCAATTCGAGCGAAACAAAGTCTGGGAACTGACGAAGCCTCCGAAGCAACACAATGTGATAGGTACCAAATGGATCTTCAAGAACAAGAAAAACGAAGAAGGTACTATCATCAGGAACAAAGCAAGGTTAGTTGCTCAAGGCTATTCTCAAGTAGAAGGTATAGACTTTGATGAAACCTTCGCCCCTGTAGCTAGACTCGAGTCCATTCGTATACTGTTTGCGATTGCTTGTCATTTTAAAATCAAATTATTTCAAATGGACGTTAAGAGCGCCTTTTTAAATGGATTTTTAAATGAGGAAGTTTATGTAGCTCAACCGAAAGGTTTTGTGGATCATAAACTACCTAACCATGTTTTTCGACTGAAAAAGGCTCTTTACGGTCTGAAACAAGCACCGCGAGCATGGTACGAAAGGTTGACAAAGCACCTTTTGGAAAAGGGCTACACTCGAGGGGGAGCTGACAGGACTCTCTTTGTGAAGCATTATCAAAACAATTTCATAGTTGCTCAAATCTATGTCGATGACATTGTTTTTGGAGCAACAAGAGATAATGATGCTTCTAAATTCGCGGAGACCATGGAAAGCGAATTTGAGATGTCCATGATGGGCGAGTTGAATTATTTTCTTGGATTACAAGTTAAGCAGAACGATGAAGGAATTCACTTGTGTCAATCCAAGTATGCACTGGAGTTGGTCAAAAAGTTTGATCTTGAAAATTCTAAAGATTTTCCAACTCCAATGGGAACTAGCCATAAGGGACTTGGAAGTGAATCACAATGTGAGAATGTAGACGAGAAACTGTACCGCAGTATGATTGGAAGTCTACTATATCTCACGGCTAGTCGCCCGGATATATCCTTCAGTGTTGGGATTTGTGCGAGATATCAATCAGCACCGAAGGAGGTTCACCTGAAAGCGGTGAAACGGATCATCCGGTATATCAAAGGTACAATCAGTTTCGGAATTTGGTATCCTATGGGAACGACTTTGGATATTGTTGGATACTCAGATGCCGATTGGGCTGGATCAGTGGATGACCGGAAAAGCACGAGTGGTGCATGCTTCTACCTTGGCCACTGCCTTGTTGCATGGCACAGTAAGAAACAGAACTGCATAGCACTCTCGACTGCCGAAGCGGAGTACATTTCTGCAGGAAGTTGCTCAACCCAATTGATTTGGATGAAGAGCGTGTTGAGCGATTTCCGAATTTCAACATCTTCGGTAACCATTTTATGTGACAACACTAGTGCCATTAACATTTCTAAAAACCCTGTGTTGCACTCTAGAACAAAACATATTGAACTTAGATATCATTTTCTTAGAGAGCTAGTTGAATCAAACATTCTTCAACTGTCATATATTTCAACTGAAGATCAATTAGCTGACATCTTAACAAAACCTTTGGATCAAAAACGTTTTATTCACTTGCGTAAAGCAATTGGCATGCTTTCCTTGAAATAACCTCTTTTGAAACCTTTGCTTAGATTAGGTTTTGTTTTTGTTCTTTGTATTTGTTTTGTTCTTTATCTATGTTTTGTACATAGCACACTAATTGAGCATATTCATAATTGACTTTAATTGCATCCTTTTATGCATTTAGAAATTTATTATGTCTTTGATGTCATAATATTTCAATGTTGCAATGATCATTTACGTTAATTAAACCATCTTCTAAGTGATCAAAGTCAATTTCTCTCTCAATGATCTCTTGGTATAGTCATTATCATATTTGATTGCTTAGTCGAGTATGAATTCGAGATCAATGGTTTGGTTGAATACCTTATATATTAAATAATTGATAGCCAATTGAGGGGGAGTCAATGAAATGTGAAATGCTCAAAAGATGTGGAAAGAGTTACATCCCAGTGAGGAGTGTGAAAACTACCACCACATGGAGAAAATGAAAGAAAAAGAAACTCCATGAATGAAAAGCAAACTTTTTGTTTTGAAAATTGTTGATGAAACTCATATTGAAATACTTGACTCAGTCGTATTTCATGGTTGGTATAAGGTGGGATTTTTAGTAAAAGATGCTCAAAGAGCCACTCCTTCAACAGATTGTCTAGATATATTATCTAACTTATCTGGGATTTCAAACATCTATTGATCTTGGTACTTCATTTTCTTTACTGAAATTGATGATTTGATAAAGACATTACACATAGGATCAGGATAGATGTAATTGAAGTTGTTCAACTTTAAGTGTTTTAACTTTCGTAAATCTTCGTTTCATTTTTGGATATTTTTGATAGATTTTTCATAATCTATTTCTTGTTGTATGAAACGATGCTATTTGTTTAAAGTTGACATGATAAAGTGCTTACATACTTTTTCTGGATTTTATTGTATTTTTTAACTTTTCTGGAGAAAAAGGTGTAGCCGATCCGGATCGTGGCAAAGTGATCCGGATCCCGAACGCAGGATTCTCTCCCTGCGTATAGCCGATCCGGATCCAAAGTGATCCGGATCCCGAATGCAGGATTTTCCCTGTGTGTGGCCGATCCGGATCTCATTCACGACCGATCCGGATCGCGGCTAGGGCTTCTTATAGAAACTTTCAGATTCAAGATTTCTTTACCAAAATTTCTGATTTCCAAGCTTCTAGAGTTTCTCTCTCTAGATCTCTTGCTTCCTGGTGCTTCAAAACTCAAGTTCTTCGGATTCAAGTAAGTTTTCATGATCAAAACTCGGTTTTTCACAGTTTTTAGGTTTTTTCATCAAACGTGAGCAGAAAAGATGGATTTTCTTCGTTTGTGAATGGTTTTTGATCAAATTTCTTTTGAAATAAGAACTCTGGATCTATTAGTTTTGCTTTTATGCTGGGTTTTTGCATGATTAACGAGTTTTTAGGCTTCGATTTCTAAAAATTCGGTTTTAGGGCATAAAAGAGGAATTTGTGTAAAACATGAAATTGATTTATTTTTAACATTCTTTTTGGAAAACTAATTTGATTCTTAGCTTCTCTATATGATTATGATTGTCTAGGTACAATGTGTTAAATTTTTCAAAATTGACAATTTTTCATATGTTCTTGAGTTGGTTTTCACAGGACATTTCTTTAAACTCAAAGCACTAGGATCAATGACTTTCTCCTGGTTGGTACTGTTACTTATCTCGATGGTGCTCACTAGACCAACCAATAAGTTGAAGAGGGCTAAGAAAGTTCAAAGAAAAGGAGAGGTTGAAATTATCAGTGATACTGAACTTGAGAAAAACCCAGATGAAGTACACTGGGACATGTTAACGGATGACGATCAATGAGACAACAATTGTCAAGTCACTGACAACAAAGCAGGATGATCCTCAAATTGGTCAACGAGTTCGACCTCAAGCACCTTCTTCCAGTGCCCCCATTCCACCGACACATAAGGCACCTCCATCCACTTCTGACGACGATGCCTCAGTCACTTCCATCTTCAAAGAACAGAAGCGGCTCTCGGATGAACAAGAACGCATATCCGCTGAATTTTCTGAGATGAAAGGCGACCTTCATGTCATGAAGAATGAGATGGAGATCATCACAGCCTCGCAAGTCACCCTGACTAAATCAGTATCCTCGGTGAAAAGACTTGTGAAGAAGTTGTTTGCAAAGATGGGTTGCACAACTTCCGATGACTCCGACTCTCAGGAGTGACTCTATGATCTAATCATTTTCCTTTGTTTTCTTATTTTTCTCTGTTTGTTTGATGTGTGTTTTGTTTTGCAGGCTTATGGTTTGTATTTATGTTGCTAACTCTCCCTGTGATGTAATTATTTGGCGTTATTTGTGACAAAAAGGGGGAGAGAATGAGAATGAGAGTGAGAGAGTTGAAGAGTTATAAACTCTGAACAATGAAAAACAATGAACTCTGAACAATGACTGTGAATGAATCAAGGAATGAATCAAGGTAAGTATGAATCTCAACTCAACTTGGGTTTTTCTTTTGTGGAATGTGACATGCTGATACTAACTATTTGACTAACTATTTGGGCATGTAATATGACTAACAAGTTGATGTTGGACTAACATACTTTGACATTTGGTTTTCAATTGCTTAGAAGATATGTTGGTTTTAACTATGTTCTTTCACATATCTGTTTCTTTCAAATGTCATGATGAGATCAAACTCTAATTCTGCTTTTGGTTTTCAATGTTTCAATTCTTGAGGTATCTAACGATTTTGTTTGTCAAGAATGTTTTCTGTGTGCAGAAGTTACAGATGTCTAAGTCTAGAGTCTGTTCTAGGAGTTTGTCTCATGTTTTTATTTTCTGGAACTCTTTTGTAAATTTTTGTTGTATGGTGATAGCAACAAAAATATCCTTTTTGAATTTTCTTTGTGGATCTGTGTTTTGTCACGAAACCGCCAAAGGGGGAGATTGTTACGGAATTTGAGTTGGCGTATTTCGTGAATAGTTTAAGTCTTGAAGATTGAAGATGAAGAAACTCTGGATCATATACCTCAATCTCAAGAAAGAAGAATTCAAAAGGATCAGGTACGTTTAACTAAATAATTTGTGATGATCCGAATACTTCTTATAGTGTAGAAACACCTGGAAGAGGTTTTAACTGCATATTCATCAAAAACTGGACATGGGACATGTTCAGGATCCGGATCATGTCGGTTCAATCCGGATCCCGAAGGGTGTTCGTTCATACACTAGTTCAATCCGGATCATGGCATTTGATGATCCGGATCCCGAACATGAGTTTTACCTGTTGGCTTGAACGATCCGGATCGTGGAATCTCAATCCGGATCCCGAACACATTGTTCTGGTAAAACTGTATGAACGATCCGGATCGTAGATTATGATCCGGATCCCGAACAGGCGGTTTTCTGGAAATTGCTCTCTACGCGTAAGCGATCCGGATCGTGACTTGCGCAGTCCGGATCGCCGCCCGTAAAACTTTCCAGAAAAGTTTGTTTTTGATCCGAATATTCTTCCTAGGGTTTCTAACCTATAAATAGCCCTTCCTTTTCATTTCTAGGGCAATCCACACATTGGAAAAAGAGCCGTCATTTTCAAATATCATTTTATACGGCCTTAGATCCACATATAGAGAAGAACGGAAATCATTAGATCTATTTAATGGTTCTTCATCTATATTGATTAGTTTGATTCTAGGATTTTCATACTCATATCTTGAGTTGAATCAAACTAATGAATACTTAGATGGTATTTCCGATCTACTCTTGATCTAAGTATTCGGCGGATCATCACCACCCAAACAAACAACGATTTACCCCAAAATCGGCGCGTGGACTCGCGTGGCCTTGTGGATTCAAGGTGTTATCGCTTTCGTGGATTCGGAGCGAGGTGCGTTCGTGGATTCGAAGCGTACCATTGGGTGAAGACCGTGGATTCGGTCGGACGTCGTGGATTCGACGTTGGACGCTGTGGATTCAGCGTTGGCGGCGCAAATCGTGGATTCGAGAAGCGTTGCGGAGCGAGCGGAGAAGATCGACTAGGGGCGTATGGTAAAAGGTTGAGTCGTCTGTGAGTACGTTATATCACCTTGTACGTGTGTTAACTCTAGTGGATTTCGCCGTGTTATCGGTCCCGTGGTTTTTTACTCCGGTTTGGAGTTTTCCACGTAAAAATCTTGTGTGTTCTTTTATTTTTCCGCATTGGGTTTTATCGCACAAAGATTTTTGAGTGTTTATTGTTTACACCTATTCACCCCCCTCTAGGTGTTTTTTCCCCTATTAGATCCTTATTAACCTAAACCCTACATTATTTTGCTACACGCACACCGGCGGTTTGGCCACCGCGAGGGTGTGCTTTTCCGGAAAAGTGGTACGTTGACCCGTGTACCCCACGTGATGGTGACGTTAGGAATGGGGGCCCCCGTGGGTGGGGGGTGTGAGCGGTGATGCCGAGGCGGGTGCTCGGCGGCCGAGGCAGGTGCTCGGCAGGGGTTCCGAGGTAGGTGCTCGGTGTGGTTGCTGGGGGAGGTGCCCAGTTTTGTTTGCACAAGGTTCTGCAGTGTATTGTTTGCACGGGGTTCTGCGTTGTATGGGTTGCACAGGGTGCTTCATTGTTGATTGCTCTGGTTCTTATCATGGTTTGCCTTACTTTAGCCTTTATTGCTTTTATTATTATTTCTGGTCACTGACTCCCCACTCCGTGGCAGGTTCGCCCAGTCCGTCCAGGGTCGAGCGCTAGGTCATTGGTGAGGCCGCGTGAGCGATCTTCTGGCCCCTTTGGGGCCACAGATACGGTTTGCTTTACCTTCCTTGTTCATTTCATTACGCATTGTAGCTAGTTGTGGATCGCGATACCCCCGTGGGATCGATGTGGATGTTGGGCTATTCGCCAACCCTTTTGGATGGGTGTTATGTTCTCACTTCTTGGCTTGGCCGCTTTCAAACTACAAATAAGGAACAAGAAAACTGTTGTGAAAACTGTTTTGAAAATATGGGTGCCGTGTGGGCACCGTTTTCAAATTCTGTGGATTTATGTGGTTTTGAAATTAGTTTTATTAAACCTGGTGTCGGGTGGGCACCGATTTCAAATTCTGTGGATTTATGTGGTTTCGAAAATAGTTTTATAAAACCTGATGTCGAGTGGGCATCGCATTCAAAACCCTGTGGTTTTATCCTTTCCAAAATAGTCGGCCTCTTGGTTACTTGTGGAAATTGATTGTATGTTGTTTAAAATGGTTGTATGTGATTGGCAATCGGTCTAGTGTGGTTAAAGGCATGTTTATGTGAACCTTGTAATCAGGACGCCGTGCATATACAAAGGAGACTCTGCCCGTTTACAGAGTGAATTTGTATATGCGGCGGGTCTGGGCACGCACCGGGGGAGATTGGCTTCAAAAAAAAATATATATATGTAAAATTTTGGGAGCATCGGTGGCTACCCTTCCGCGCGTAAAAACCCCCGGGGCGTGACATAATTAGCATAAATGATCATTGCAACATTGAAATATTATGACGTCAAAAGCATAATAAATTTCTAAATGCGTGAAAAGATGCAATTAAAGTCAATTATGATCATTGCTCAATTAATGTCCTATGTACAAACATAGATAATGAACAAAAACACGAAACAAAACCTAACTTAAGCAAAAGTTTCAAAAAGAGGTTATTTCAAGGAAAGCATTCCAATTGCTTTACGCAAATGAATAAAACGTTTTTGATCCAAAGGTTTTGTTAAAATGTCAGCTAATTGATCTTCAGTTGAAATATATGAAAGTTGAAGAATATTTGATTCAACTAGCTCTCTAAGAAAATGATATCTAAGTTCAATGTGTTTTGTTCTTGAGTGCAACACGGGGTTTTTTGAAATGTTTATAGCACTAGTGTTGTCACAAAGAATTGTTACCGAAGTTGCTGAAATCCGGAAGTCGCTCAACACGCTTTTCATCCAGATGAGTTGGGTTGAACAACTACCCGCTGAAATATACTCTACTTCGGCAGTCGAGAGTGCTATGCAGTTTTGCTTTTTACTATGCCATGCAACAAGGCAATGGCCAAGATAAAAACATACACCACTCGTACTCTTCCGATCATCCACTGATCCAGCCCAATCGGCATCTGAGTATCCAACTATGTCCAGACTTATTCCCATAGGATACCAAATTTCGAAATTTATTGTTCCTTTGATGTACCGGATGATCCTTTTCACCGCTTTCAGGTGAACCTCCTTTGGTGCTGATTGATATCTCGTGCAAATCCCAACACTAAAGGATATATCCGGGCGACTAGCCGTGAGGTAAAGTAGACTTCCAATCATACTACGATAAAGTTTCTCGTCTACATTTTCACTGTGTGATTCACTTCCTAATCCTTTGTGGCTAGTTCCCATTGGAGTCGGAAAATCCTTAGAATTTTCTAAATCAAACTTTTTGACTAACTCCATTGCATACTTGGATTGACACAAATGGATGCCTTCATCATTTTGTTTAACTTGTAATCCAAGAAAATAAGTCAATTCGTGTGACACCCCCAGAATTTGGATTAGTCCTATATATAAATGATATAATAGGACTAAATCTCTTAACCCGGCTATAGCATTTTGGATGGTAGCAAGATCCAAGAGGTTATGAGAGTTAAGCGTGCTAGAGCTAGAGTAGTTCTAGGATGGGTGACCCCCTGGGAAGTGGGACGTCACAGTTGGTATCAGAGCCATTCACCAGCCGGAAATATGAGATAAGTCTCGGCTGAGCCAGGGTTATATAGCGGGTAGAGTGAGGCTCCCCGGCTAATGACCGTTGTGGGTGGAGTGCAGCTCCCTACAAGGTCGGCTAAGGCTAGCGAGATGAGTCTCACATCGCCTGGTGCTTGTGAGTGTGCTTGAGCCTGACATGGACGTCAGGGCTTAAAGGGGGGAAGAATGTGACACCCCCAGAATTTGGATTAGTCCTATATATAAATGATATAATAGGACTAAATCTCTTAACCCGGCTATAGCATTTTGGATGGTAGCAAGATCCAAGAGGTTATGAGAGTTAAGCGAGCTAGAGATAGAGTAGTTCTAGGATGGGTGTGTTGGGTTTAGGTTAATAAGGATCTAAATAGGGGAAAAAACACCTAGAGGGGGGTGAATAGGTGTAAACAATAAACACTCAAAAAATCATTGTGCGATAAAACCCAATGCGGAAAAATAAAAGAACACACAAGATTTTTACGTGGAAAAACTCCAAACCGGAGTAAAAAAACCACGGGACCGATAACACGGCGAAATCCACTAGAGTTAACACACGTACAAGGTGATATAACGTACTCACAGACGACTCAACCTTTTACCATACGCCCCTAGTCGATCTTCTCCGCTCGCTCCACGACGCTTCTCGAATCCACGATCCGCGCCCAACGCTGAATCCACAGCGTCCAACGTCGAGTCCACGACGTCCAACCGAATCCACGGTCTTCACCCAATGGTACGCTTCGAATCCACGAACGCACCTCGCTCCGAATCCACGAGAGCGGTAGCACCTTGAATCCACAAGGCCACGCGAGTCCACGCGCCGATTTTGGGATAAATCGTTGTTTGTTTGGGTGGTGATGATCCGCCGAATACTTAGATCAAGAGTAGATCGGAAATACCATCTAAGTATTCATTAGTTTGATTCAACTCAAGATATGAGTATGAAAAACCTAGAATCAAACTAATCAATATAGATGAAGAACCATTGAATAGATCTAATGATTTCCGTTCTTCTCTATATATGTGGATTTTTTCTTTCGGCTAGGTTTTCTCAAATGGCCGAAATGCGGATCTATTTTCCGATGCCCTAGAGATGAAATAGAAGGGCTATATATAGGTTAGAAACCCTAGGAAGAATATTCGGATCAAAAACAAACTTTTCTGGAAAGTTTTACCGACGGCGATCCGGATTGCAAAGCCACGATCCGGATTGCAGAAGCACAAAATGCGGTTTCCAGAAAATAGCCTGTTCGGGATCCGGATCATAATCCCCAATCCGGATCGTTCATACATTTTCACAAAACACCCCATTCGGGATCCGGATTGCACAAGCTGTGATCCGGATTGCAGCAATGTATGAACAAACACCTTTCGGGATCCGGATTGAAAGCCACGATCCGGATCCTGAACATGTCCCATGTCCAGTTTTTGATGAATAAGCAATTAAAACCTCTTCCAAGTGTTTCTACACTATAAGAAGTATTCGGATCATCAAAATTATTTAGTTAAACGTACCTGATCCTTTTGAATTCTTCTTTCTTGAGATTGAGGTATATGATCCAAAGTTTCTTCATCTTCAATCTTCAAGACTTAATATATTCACGAAATACGCCAACTCAAATTCCGTAACAATCTCCCCCTTTGGCGGTTTCGTGACAAAACACAAATCCACAAAGAAAATTCAAAAAGGATATTTTTGTTGCTATCACCATACAACAAAAATTTACAAAAGAGTTCCAGGAATTAAATACATGAGATAAACTCCTAAGACAGACTCTAGACTTAGACATCTGTTATCTCTGCACACAGAAAACATTCTTGACAAAAGAAATCGTTAGATACCTCAAGAATTGAAACATTCAAAACCAGATACAGAGATAGAGTTTTTCTCATCATGACATTTGAAAATATCAGATATGTAAGAGAACCATAATTAAAACCAACATATCCTCTAAGCAGTTGAAAACCAAATGTCAAAGTATGTTAGTCCAACATCAACTTGTTAGTCATATTACATGCCCAAATAGTTAGTCAAATAGTTAGTATAGAAGCATGCCACAAATCACAAAAGAAAAACCAAAGTTGAGTTGAGATTCATACTTACCTTGATATCATCGATATTCACAATCATTGTTCATTGTTTTCGCTAACTCTCTCCCCCTTTTTGTCACAAAACAAGCCAAATACTTACAAAACAAGGAGAGTTAAGAGGATAAACAAAAATCATAACCCTGCAAAACAAAATAAGGATTAAATTGAAAAACCTGCAAAGTTAGAGCAAAACGATTAAAACATAAAGTTACTCCTGAGAGTCGGAGTCGTCAGATGTCGTGCACCCCATTTTCGCAAACAGCTTTTTCACAAGTTTCTTCACGGAAGAAACTGACTTAGTCAAAGTGACCTGAGTAGCTGTGAGGATTTCCATCTCATTCTTCATAATGTGAAGGTCGCCTTTCATTTCAGTGAATTCAGCGGAGATGCGTTCCTGTTCATTCGAAAGCCGCTGTTGTTCTTTGAAGATGGAGGTGACAGAGGCATCATCGTCAGAAGTAGATGGAGGTGCCTTCTGTTTCGGAGGAACGGGGGCAGTGGAAGATGTTGCATGAGGTCGAGCTCGTTGTCCAATCGGAGGAGAAGGGGGATCATCCTGCTTTGTTGTCAGAGACTTGACGATGGTTGTCTCATTGATTGTCCCCAAACTATACATATAAGAACTCGCGCTCGTATCCACTTTAAATCTCCTAAGGATGCGCATTATAATCAATGGATATGGTAGTCGCTCTGTTGGGTGAGAGTGTTCGACATACCGCGTCATCCTGTTCCAAATGAGGTAAGGGATGTTCAAGTTTGCTCCCATTGCAGCTGTTGGGTTCCCAAGAAGATAAAGAAATAACATCCTATCCCATCGAAGCACTTTTGTATTCATATTTGGAAGAATGTTGTAGCAGACAATGAAATTGATATACTTATATTCTTTCCGAAGCTCTCTGGAAAATACCGAGTTTCCGGCAGACTGAGTATCCGGAAGGCAAATTCCATTGACTACAATTCTCCAAGAGTTTTCTGTGAAGACCTGAGTCTTCAAATAGTGAAGTCCATCTGAGATGGCTGTCATGCCAAGCACCTCTCCAATCAGTTGGGGAGTGACTTTGATTTTGATACCTTTTACAAAGGTATGAAATTCCCGACGTCCGTCAACATTATCAATAAGACCTGCAGCATTCTGATAGAAAATCCTAGCTGAGTGTGGGCAATACCCAGTTTTTTCAGGAAAGTTACAAATCGGAGCGAGACCAACTTGGTCAAACAGAGCTCCAAACTCTGCAGATCGATTCCTCAACTGTTGTACATTGACATGTCTTTCTCCTATACATTCCCTCTTTTCAAAATCTTTGATTCTTGCGGAGCTGACGAATCCCTGAAATGGTGGCTGATTGGCTATGGGTTCATTGATTGAGATGCCTTGGGCACTACTTCTTTTCCTTGCCGAGGTTTTCATTCTTTTTCCAGTAGGCTCCATTGGTGCCTTTCCTTTCTCAGCTGCTGTAGGAGGAGGCTTAGTTTTGGGGGCTTCAGCAGGAGCCTTTCCTTTTGCGACAGTTGGGACAGTTGCTTCAATTTCAATGTTGTCCCAATCGATCGACTCCGTTTCAGACTCAGTGTCGGAGTCAGCTTGAGCTCGTTTCGCCCTCTTGGTCCTCTTGGGCTTTGTCGAATCCTTCACATGGACCATGGCAGCAAGTAGGAAAATGATCCAGGTGATCACCATTGCTTACAGTGCTTTTGAGTTTAAGAAAGTGTCCTGTGCAACCAACTCAAGAACATATGAAAGATTGTCAATTTTGAAAAATCTTAACACATTGTACCTAGACAATCATAATCATATAGAGAAGCCAAGAATCAAATTAGTTTTCCAAAAAGAATTTCAAAAATAGATCAATTTCATGATTTACAAAAATTCCTCTTTTATGCCCTAAAACCGAATTTTTAGAAATCGAAGGCTAAAAACTCGTTAACCAGATGAAATCACAGCATAAAAGTAAAACTAATTGATCCAGAGTTCTTATGTCAAAAGAAATTTGATCAAAAACCAATCACAAACGAAAAAGATCCAAGATTTCAACTCACGTTTGATAAAAACTGTAAAAACCGAGTTTTGATCAATAAAACTTACTTGAATCCGAAGAACTTCGAGTTTTGAGGCTTCAAACAGCAAGAGATCTAGAGAGAGAAGCTCTAGAGACTTGAAAACCAGAGATTAGGGTAAAGAAATCAAAAATCTGGATGTTTCTATATAAAACCCTAGCCGCGATCCGGATCGGCCGAGAATGTGATCCGGATTGGCCACTCGCAGGAAAAATCCTGCGTTCGGGATCCGGATCACTTGACCCGATCCGGATCGGCTACACCTTTTTCTTCAGAAAAAGTTAGAAAAATACACTAAAATCCAGAAAAAGTATGTAAGCACATTACCATGTCAACTTTAAACAAATGGCATCGTTTCACACAACAAGAAATAGATTATGAGAAATCTATCAAAAATATCCAAAAATGAAACGAAAATTTACGAAAGTTAAAACACTTAAAGTTGAACAACTTCAATAACATCTATCTTGATCTTATGTGTAATGCCTTTATCAAATCATCAATTTTAGTAAAGAAAATGAAATACCAAGATCAATAGATGTTTGAAATCCCAGATAAGTTAGATAATATATCTAGACAATCTGTTGAAGGAGTGGCTCTTTGAGCATCTTAAATCAAAAATCCCACCTTATACCAACCATGAAATACGACTGAGTCAAGTATTTCAATATGAGTTTTATCAACAATTTTTCAAACAAAAATTTGCTTTTCATTCATGGAGTATCTTTTTCTTTCATTTTCTCCATGTGGTGGTAGTTTTCACACTCCTCATTGGGATGTAACTCTTTCCACATCTTTTGAGCATTTCACATTTCATTGACTCCCCCTCAATTGGCTATCAATTATATAATATATAAGGTATTCAACCAAACCATTGATCTCGAATTCATACTCGACTAAGCAATCAAATATGATAATGACTATACCAAGAGATCATTGAGAGAGAAATTGACTTTGATCACTTAGAAGATGGTTTAATTAACGTAAGTGATCATTGCAACATTGAAACATTATGACATCAAAAACATAATAAATTTCTAAATGCACGAAAAGGATGCAATTAAAGTCAATCATGATTTATGCTCAATTAGTGTGCTATGTACAGAACATAGATAAAGAACAAAACAAAAACAAAAACAAAACCTAATCTAAGCAAAGGTTTCAAAAGAGTTTATTTCAAGGAAAGCATGCCAATTGCTTTACGCAAGTGAATAAAACGTTTTTGATCCAAAGGTTTTGTTAAAATGTCGGCTAATTGATCCTCAGTTGAAATATATGACAGTTGAAGAATGTTTGATTCAACTAGCTCTCTAAGAAAATGATATCTAAGTTCAATATGTTTTGTTCTAGAGTGCAACACAGGGTTTTTAGAAATGTTAATGGCACTAGTGTTGTCACATAAAATGGTTACCGAAGATGTTGAAATCCGGAAATCGCTCAACACGCTCTTCATCCAAATCAATTGGGTTGAACAACTTCCAGCAGAAATGTTGTAGAGTACCGGGTCTGCGGATAGCGCGCCGACCACTTGGATGACTTGGAGCAGAGAGTTGCCGTGGGCAGGTTGCATTTGAGTTTACAGTTGATGCCGGGTTGATTCGGATCAACGCGGAAGCTCCAGCTCGATTCGGGGTTTTTCCGGGCTTTGTATGCCGATTGAGGATGAGATTTGGGAATTTCCGACTGCACCGTGGCGTGCCGGAAATTTAGGAACACTTGGAACAGGTGTATTTCCAGTTTACAGCGAGGTTCGGGAGGTTCCGGACTGACGCGGAGGATCCGGAGTCAAAAAGTGAGTCGGAACTGGAAATTTCGGAGCCGGTAATTGATTTGAGCACCCCGACTCAACGGATGAGCTTTTTGAAGAGAAAAAGCTGTGGACACGTGTACTTTTGATTTACAGCGAGGTTCGGGAGGTTCCGGACTGACGCGGAGGATCCGGAGGCAAAAAGTGAGTCGGAACTGGCAATTTTGGAGCCGGTAATTGATTTGAGCACCCCGACTCAACGGATGAGCTTTTTGAAGAGAAAAAGCTGTGGACACGTGTACTTTTGATTTACAGCGAGGTTCGGGAGGTTCCGGACTGACGCGGAGGATCCGGAGGCAAAAAGTGAGTCGGAACTGGCAATTTTGGAGCCGGTAATTGATTTGAGCACCCCGACTCAACGGATGAGCTTTTTGGAGAGAAAAAGCTGTGAGCACGTGTAATTTCGATTTACAGCGGAGTTCGGGAGGTTCCGGGCAACGGCGGAGATCCCGAGGTCGAAAAGTGAGTTGGAGTTGGATTTGTGGAATTAATTAATTAAGAAAATTAATTAAATCGGATTTTTGCTTTATAAAAGGAGCCCTCCCTCTGCAGCAGGAAAGGAAGAAAAGGAAAGAAAGAAAAGGGAAGAAAGAAAGAAAGGAAAAGAGAGGAAGAAGAAGAAAAAGAGGAAGGAAGGAGCTTGGAGCATTCTTGGATTTTTGGACTCGCCGTTGGAGGCCGCGTGGAGCTCGTGGGCGTGCGGCGAGCGTCGACAAGGTAAGCAAATTCAGATTTTTGGGGTTTTTGAATTGGATTTATTGTGGATTTCGGGATTTTGTCGGATTTATCGGGTTTTTATAGTTTTTGGTTCGCCGTCGCCGGCGGCCGCGCGCGCGCGTGCAACGGCGCACGCGCGGCGCCAGGGTGCCGCTGTTGGCAGCACCCTGCGGCGACGTGCCGCTGGGCGCGGCGCCGCGTGCAGCAAAGTGCAGCACGCGGCGCTGCCTGGCCGCGGCGCAGGCGTTGCTGGCCGCGCGCAGGAGCGCGCGGCAAGGCCGCGCGCAGGCGCGCGCGGCGCTGCCTGGCCGCGCGCAGGAGCGCGCGGCAAGGCCGCGCGCAGGCGCGCGCGGCGCTGCCTGGCCGCGCGCAGGCGCGCGCGGCATGGCCGCGCGCGGGCGCGCGCGGCAGGGCCGCGCGCGGGTGCGCGCGGCACTGCTGGCCGCGCGGGGGCGCGCGCGGCAGGGCCGCGCGCGGGCGCGCGCGGCACTGCTTGGCCGCGCGTAGGCGCGCGCGGCACTGCTTGGCCGCGCGTAGGCGCGCGCGGCATGGCCACGCGCGGGCGCGCACGGCAGGGCCGCGCGCGGGTGCGCGCGGCACTGCTGGGCCGCGCGCGGCGCGCGCGGCATGGCCGCTCGCGGCAGGGCCGCGCGCGGGCCTGCGCGGGCCGCGCGGGCGCGCGGGCCGCGCGGGCCGCGCGGGCCTGCGCGGGCGCGGGTGCGCGCAGCGCAGCGGGCTGCGCGCGCAGCGCCGCTGGGCGCCGCGCGCAGCGCCGCAGGGCGCTGCGCGGCGCGCTCCGGCACCGCGCAGCGGGTCGCTGCGCGGCGCTGCTTGGTTGGGCGCCGTGCGGCGGGCCTCCCTCGTCGCGCGGCTGGGGTTTCGCCGCTCGGCGTGCTCCCGGACGGCGGGCGACTCCTCGGTTTGCATGCCGGCGCCGTGTTTTCGCCGTCGGAGCCCGTTGGTCGCCGTCGGCCGCTGTTTTCGCCGTCGGCCTCGGTGTTCGCCGTCGGCTGCTGCTGTTTTTCGCCGACGGAGCTGTTTTTCGCCGTCGGGCGCTGTTTTTCGCCGACGGAGCAGTTTTTCGCAAGCTGTTTTCGCAAGCCGGTTTTTGAGCAGATTTTCGAGCAGTTCTTCGCGGGCGGTTTTCGCGAGCAGTTTCGCAGGGTCTTCGCGAACTGTTTAGCTAGCAGATTTTGTGCTGTTTTCGCCGTCGGGCGCTGGTTTTCGCTGACGGAGGCTGTTTTTGCCGACGGAGGCTGGTTTTCGCCGCCGCGCGCTGTTTTTCACCGTCGGGCGTTGTTTTTCGCCGACGGAGCTGTTTTTCGCCGCCGCGTGCTGGTTTTCGCTGACGGAGGCTGTTTTTGCCGACGGAGGCTGTTTTTCGCCGCCGCGCGCTGTTTTTCGCCGTCGGGCGCTGTTTTTCGCCGACGGAGCTGTTTTTCGCCGCCGCGTGCTGTTTTTCGCCGACGGAGCGCTGGTTTTTGCTGACGGAGGCTGTTTTCGCCGACGCGCGCCGTTTTTCGCTGTCGGATGCTCGGTTTTGACCGTTTTGATTGATTTTGCGATTTCTTCGCTTCTGGCAGCTTGCGGTGCGGTTTTTAGCATCCGCGGAGCGCGCGGTCTTGTGGTTGGTCGCTGCGTGCTCCGTTTCGCGTGCGGAATCTGGCATCGGGCTTCGTGTTGCGTGCGGACCCCTTGGAGGCCAGGTAGGTCCGCTGAGCCCAATTGCAAGTGTCGACAAGCAATTGGGGGCGAGCTGAGGTGGGTTGGTTTTCTCTCCAAGTCTACGGACTTCCTTCTAATTCTATTGTGATAGAATTGCATGCTAGTTTAAGTGTTTTCTTGGAACTTGACTAGCACCCCCGTCATATGTGCATGTGTTTGACCAGACTGATAGAGAACCTTAATCTGGGCTAGGTTCTTTTATGCTTTAGACATCCCACACTTTTATATCCTTCTGGACATAGAGTTCCTCGCCCGGGTAGTGGGCCGAGAGGTCAGAGTGTTGTGGGACGGGTGTTGCACTCGGGCCCGGGGGGCCGAGTGGAGTCTGGTGGCTGGATTAGGCCAGTGTTAGTGTTTTGGGGAACCGTTTCAGGTAAACGGTGGTCCCGGGGTTTTCCTTTTCGCTGTTCTTCTCGTCACCACCCTGTTGTGAGCGTGGTGCACGTGTGTTAGCAGGACCTTAGAACCCAGAACCTTTTTGGACGAATACATGATTTTAGTCAGCCAATGTTTCTTCCAAGCCTCGCAAGGTTGCCTGAGTCTGTTCTTGTTTGATAGAACGAGGGCATTAGCTTCGAGGTTTGGGCATAAAACTTGATTTCAAAGGGTTTTCCTAAAAAGACTAAAAATCATTAAAAAGATGGATTTCTTTCAGATCGAATGGTTTTCTGAAATAAATGGCATGGTTTCTTATAAACTTATCCACCCGAGCGGATTCGAGTGATCTGGGTTCTAAGGGCTGTTTTCTCTCTTGGGGACGTAGATGTTAGTCTCCCGGGGTTTCGGACCCTTCGTAGATTTGGCCGTGGAGCATCTCCGGCCGTGAGTTTGTGTGTTGAGTGAGTGGGGGTTCTTGTGGGAGCCGTTGGGAGAGACGGTGGTCCCAGTTGTGTGGTACTTTCGCTGAGTGGGTCAGTGTTGTGAGATTGAGTCGTCGAGGGTTCTCCGACTGAGTTGTGCTTTGAGCATCGAGATACCGATCTGTTTGATCGAGGACTATAGCCTGCAGGAGCCACTTGTGAGACAGTGATACTGTTGAGATATTTGAGTTCGGTGGGGTCGCACCCCTCGAACCACGCCCCGGGTGCGTTGATGATTCCGAGCCTGATGAGGCTGCGATGATGATACCGAGCCTGACGAGGCTGCGATGATGCGCCTAGTTTATATACTAGAGGTCGCTTGATACCCCTGGCCGAGCTACCATGGGGTCACTGTGTGAGATATTGATACCCCTGGCCGAGCTACCATGGGGTCACTGTGTGAGATATCGAGTTTGTCCGTTTGGACACCCTGGTTGATACACCAGGGGGCGCAGGCTTGACTGGACCCTGTGGGGCAGTCGATGAGATATGGGTTACTTGACTGGACTGGACCCTGTGGGGCAGTCGATGAGATTTGGGTTACACTGAGAGAGTGTTGGTATAGCATGTGTCATAGTAGAGTGTCTTGGGCATAGTACTAGTGACATATTGTCAGCAGTGAGTGGCTGCATACCATCATCCTTAGTCTCTTCCTTTTGAGCATAGTAGATAGAGGCATGATAGCTGTAGATTCTTTTCCAGCTTATTTATATTATCGCAGTCTTTTCTGTTATCTTATGCCTCTAGTAGACTTAGTGGGCAGACCGTGATTCTTGGAGACGGTACCCACTGAGAACTACTGTAGGATGTAGTTCTCACACCCTCTGTCGGTGACAGGTTGCTGAGGCTTTCTTCCGTTCCTGCCGAGCTGTTTGGACGGACCGAGGACAGGGAGTCGCGTGATAGTTCCCTACCAGCATTGTTACTTTATAGAGAGGTAGATGTACCATCCCGGATTGTGGGAGTTGGTTTTTGTTCCTGTTTAGCTATCTCCCATTTGGATTTGTAGATATTGTATAGGTGGATTTCTATTTGTATCACCTGATTTTTGGGAGATAGGCTTTGTGTTGTAGCAACTTTGTAGTTGTGAAATTTTATAGTACAGCTTTTTATCCGCTCTGATATCTGTGTAGCTGTAGTTTTGTCTTTTGCAGGCTAGACGCTTCGTCTGTACGGCAGTTTCCGTACAGATGGCGGATCTGTCAGCGAGCCCGGGTCGCAGTTTCGACCCCGGGGCGTGACAGATTAGAGTGGTATCAGAGCCTAGGTGTATAGGTCGTTGAGGACTTAGTGACCCTAGGCTATTGGTTGGACAGTAGGATGACTGTCGTGAGAGGCGTGATTTTAGCGAGAGTCCAGATTGAGTTTTTACCTCCCCCTCGGGTTGGGATGAGTGATTTGATTTGTTATTCTCTCAAAGTGATTATGTTGGCTGCAGACAACATAATACTTTAGGAGGGATAACAAGTTTTAGACTCTCGCTGGATTGGGTCGTATGGTTGTTTTGTCCTGACGTTCGTTTTGTTGCAGTTACCTGCGATGCCGCCGAGACGTCGTGCAGCGACGAGAGGGCGTTTGACCTCGGATGAGGAGCCCGAGCGGCGAGAGGCCGGGCAGGCCGGGCAGAGTGAGGTACAGGAGCTGCGGGCTCAGGTGGCCCAGTTGTCAGAGGCGTTGCGGCGCCAGAAGGTGGCGGCCAGGCGCCAGGAGGGAAAAATGGAGCGCATGATGCGCATGCTGGAGCAGAGGACACCTCCTGTGACACCCACCCCCCTTTAGGATGAAGAGTTTCATCAGTCTACCAGTAGGCTGATAAAGCCGTGATACTGAGGCGGATAGAGCGATGACCGCCAGCATCTAGAGGACGAGTTTGTGTAGCTGGTTAGAGGCACCAGGATAGTGGATCGCGCCTCACCAAGTGTGGTCATCGGAGTTAGAGCATGGTTGATGCCGACACCGCTTGTGTGTACTTCAGTGAAGCAGGGGTAGCTTCGTGTGGGCCAGAGATAGGGGAGTTGTTATGATGGTTGGATAGGGATGTGTTATCCCGTTGTTTGCTATCATGGATTGTCGAGAGAGGACAATCACCCTCCGTGGACCTGGTCAGGAGGAGTGTGTTTTTAGAGGATGCTGGAGCACGTTAGAGGTTGAGTTGTGGTTGCATATCGCTTCGCGAGCGACTGTAGAGGCAGTGCCTACGGCGGCGCCGGGACTAAAGTTTATTCTTATCGCCGTGTGCCCCGGGTGTGAGTCCACCTGAGCTGATTTTTGAAGCCGCCGCCTAGTGGAATTGAGATCGAGATAGTGGTCGACATAGTTTTGGAACGGCGCCGACTATGACAGCACCTCTTGGAGTATCACCCGCAAGGCAGTGAGCTGATAGCGCGGTTGTGGGATGTGAAGGGTTGAGGGGTCTATGTGACCCGTTCCACGTCGTGGGTATACGTCAGTGGGGATCCTAGAGATTGATACTTGAGTATGATGCCACACCGTTGATGCACGGCAGTGATGCCACGTTGTGAATACACAACGGTGAGAGTCCTGTGATGGTTCGAACATAGGCAGGCTGGGTTGTGTTGCGGCAGATGCCCTTTGTGAGTTTGATAGCGTTATGGAACCATACAGCCGAGGGCTGTGCCCTGATTGTGTGTAGGAACCAGTAAGGGCATAATGAGCTTTTGTATGGTCAAGTGGATTGACTGGGGCCCTGCGGCCTTTTTGGAAAGTTCTGATGTTTATCCCGTTTGATTTCGGCTGCAAGAGCGACTGAGGACCCAACGAAGAGTGATGCCGTTGGAATTTAGCCTAAGCCTATGATTGAGACTGAGGTCAAAAGTTTTGGACTAGGCAGGGCCTGTATAGCTTCGAGGAGTTAGAACTGCATCGATTTGCATGATTGCCAGTGATAGAGAGAGCTTTGAGTTATTCATTGATCCTCGAACCTGGAATACTTGGTTACTCAGGAGAATTTGGCTGAGGCAACGCCGGTGGTCAAAGCTACTGGGTTTGGGATGGTTCTCTAGCATATCATTATTCCGGCAAGGGCTTTATGGTTAGTACGCCTTGGCTAGGCGAGCAGAGCAACCTCGGAATGAGGTGTTTGATCCATGGTTGCCACTTTTGGAACTTGAAATTGAGAGTTAGAAAATTTGGGGATTTTGATTTGTGGAAGCCACTATCCGCGGAGATTTGCTGTTTTAAGTTACGCGGGGTGTTTGGTCCGCGAGTAATTACCTGGCCGGAAGAACTGTACTTGATCCCCCTCATGTTTTGGATTCCACTTCTTTGGAGTTGGTCGGGGGATTGAGCTATCTGGTACGACCGATGCATACCCTTGCTCGTGAAGCGAAGGAATTGTGCCGACGGATCATACCTTGAGTGAAGGATCAGTGGAGCCGTCTTGATGAGTGCGAACGGCCACTTGAGGGCCTGAGGATGAGTTGAGTTTTTCCTATCCCCATTTGATCGAGACCCCCCCCTGGGTTATGGATTTATTCTGGTTTCGAGGACGAAACCCTTTTTAAGGGGGGGAGAGTGTAGAGTACCGGGTCTGCGGATAGCGCGCCGACCACTTGGATGACTTGGAGCAGAGAGTTGCCGTGGGCAGGTTGCATTTGAGTTTACAGTTGATGCCGGGTTGATTCGGATCAACGCGGAAGCTCCAGCTCGATTCGGGGTTTTTCCGGGCTTTGTATGCCGATTGAGGATGAGATTTGGGAATTTCCGACTGCACCGTGGCGTGCCGGAAATTTAGGAACACTTGGAACAGGTGTATTTCCAGTTTACAGCGAGGTTCGGGAGGTTCCGGACTGACGCGGAGGATCCGGAGTCAAAAAGTGAGTCGGAACTGGCAATTTCGGAGCCGGTAATTGATTTGAGCACCCCGACTCAACGGATGAGCTTTTTGAAGAGAAAAAGCTGTGGACACGTGTACTTTTGATTTACAGCGAGGTTCGGGAGGTTCCGGACTGACGCGGAGGATCCGGAGGCAAAAAGTGAGTCGGAACTGGCAATTTTGGAGCCGGTAATTGATTTGAGCACCCCGACTCAACGGATGAGCTTTTTGAAGAGAAAAAGCTGTGGACACGTGTACTTTTGATTTACAGCGAGGTTCGGGAGGTTCCGGACTGACGCGGAGGATCCGGAGGCAAAAAGTGAGTCGGAACTGGCAATTTTGGAGCCGGTAATTGATTTGAGCACCCCGACTCAACGGATGAGCTTTTTGGAGAGAAAAAGCTGTGAGCACGTGTAATTTCGATTTACAGCGGAGTTCGGGAGGTTCCGGGCAACGGCGGAGATCCCGAGGTCGAAAAGTGAGTTGGAGTTGGATTTGTGGAATTAATTAATTAAGAAAATTAATTAAATCGGATTTTTGCTTTATAAAAGGAGCCCTCCCTCTGCAGCAGGAAAGGAAGAAAAGGAAAGAAAGAAAGGGAAGAAAGAAAGAAAGGAAAAGAGAGGAAGAAGAAGAAAAAGAGGAAGGAAGTAGCTTGGAGCATTCTTGGATTTTTGGACTCGCCGTTGGAGGCCGCGTGGAGCTCGTGGGCGTGCGGCGAGCGTCGACAAGGTAAGCAAATTCAGATTTTTGGGGTTTTTGAATTGGATTTATTGTGGATTTCGGGATTTTGTCGGATTTATCGGGGTTTTTATAGTTTTTGGTTCGCCGTCGCCGGCGGCCGCGCGCGCGTGCAACGGCGCACGCGCGGCGCCAGGGTGCCGCTGTTGGCAGCACCCTGCGGCGACGTGCCGCTGGGCGCGGCGCCGCGTGCAGCAAAGTGCAGCACGCGGCGCTGCCTGGCCGCGCGCAGGAGCGCGCGGCAGGGCCGCGCGCAGGCGCGCGCGGCGCTGCCTGGCCGCGCGCAGGCGCGCGCGGCATGGCCGCGCGCGGGCGCGCGCGGCAGGGCCGCGCGCGGGTGCGCGCGGCACTGCTTGGCCGCGCGCGGGCGCGCGCGGCAGGGCCGCGCGCGGGCGCGCGCGGCACTGCTTGGCCGCGCGTAGGCGCGCGCGGCATGGCCACGCGCGGGCGCGCACGGCAGGGCCGCGCGCGGGTGCGCGCGGCACTGCTGGGCCGCGCGCAGGCGCGCGCGGCATGGCCGCGCGCGGCAGGGCCGCGCGCGGGCCTGCGCGGGCCGCGCGCGCCGCGCGGGCCGCGCGCGGGCCTGCGCGGGCGCGCGGGTGCGCGCAGCGCAGCGGGCTGCGCGCGCAGCGCCGCTGGGCGCCGCGCGCAGCGCCGCTGGGCGCTGCGCGGCGCGCTCCGGCACCGCGCAGCGGGTCGCTGCGCGGCGCTGCTTGGTTGGGCGCCGTGCGGCGGGCCTCCCTCGTCGCGCGGCTGGGTTTTCGCCGCTCGGCGTGCTCCCGGACGGCGGGCGACTCCTCGGTTTGCGTGCCGGCGCCGTGTTTTCGCCGTCGGAGCCCGTTGGTCGCCGTCGGCCGCTGTTTTCGCCGTCGGCCTCGGTGTTCGCCGTCCGCTGCTGCTGTTTTTCGCCGACGGAGCTGTTTTTCGCCGTCGGGCGCTGTTTTTCGCCGACGGAGCAGTTTTTCGCAAGCTGTTTTCGCAAGCCGGTTTTTGAGCAGATTTTCGAGCAGTTCTTCGCGGGCGGTTTTCGCGAGCAGTTTCGCAGGGTCTTCGCGAACTGTTTAGCTAGCAGATTTTGTGCTGTTTTCGCCGTCGGGCGCTGGTTTTCGCTGACGGAGGCTGTTTTTGCCGACGGAGCTGGTTTTCGCCGCCGCGCGCTGTTTTTCACCGTCGGGCGTTGTTTTTCGCCGACGGAGCTGTTTTTCGCCGCCGCGTGCTGTTTTTCGCTGACGGAGGCTGTTTTTGCCGACGGAGCTGTTTTTCGCCGCCGCGTGCTGTTTTTCACCGTCGGGCGTTGTTTTTCGCCGACGGAGCTGTTTTTCGCCGCCGCGTGCTGGTTTTCGCTGACGGGGCTGTTTTTGCCGACGGAGGCTGTTTTCGCCGACGGCGCTGTTTTTCGCTGTCGGATGCTCGGTTTTGACCGTTTTGATTGATTTTGCGATTTCTTCGCTTCTGGCAGCTTGCGGTGCGGTTTTTAGCATCCGCGGAGCGCGCGGTCTTGTGGTTGGTCGCTGCGTGCTCCGTTTCGCGTGCGGAATCTGGCATCGGGCTTCGTGTTGCGTGCGGACCCCTTGGAGGCCAGGTAGGTCCGCTGAGCCCAATTGCAAGTGTCGACAAGCAATTGGGGGCGAGCTGAGGTGGGTTGGTTTTCTCTCCAAGTCTACGGACTTCCTTCTAATTCTATTGTGATAGAATTGCATGCTAGTTTAAGTGTTTTCTTGGAACTTGACTAGCACCCCCGTCATATGTGCATGTGTTTGACCAGACTGATAGAGAACCTTAATCTGGGCTAGGTTCTTTTATGCTTTAGACATCCCACACTTTTATATCCTTCTGGACATAGAGTTCCTCGCCCGGGTAGTGGGCCGAGAGGTCAGAGTGTTGTGGGACGGGTGTTGCACTCGGGCCCGGGGGGGCCGAGTGGAGTCTGGTGGCTGGATTAGGCCAGTGTTAGTGTTTTGGGGAACCGTTTCAGGTAAACGGTGGTCCCGGGGTTTTCCTTTTCGCTGTTCTTCTCGTCACCACCCTGTTGTGAGCGTGGTGCACGTGTGTTAGCAGGACCTTAGAACCCAGAACCTTTTTGGACGAATACATGATTTTAGTCAGCCAATGTTTCTTCCAAGCCTCGCAAGGTTGCCTGAGTCTGTTCTTGTTTGATAGAACGAGGGCATTAGCTTCGAGGTTTGGGCATAAAACTTGATTTCAAAGGGTTTTCCTAAAAAGACTAAAAATCATTAAAAAGATGGATTTCTTTCAGATCGAATGGTTTTCTGAAATAAATGGCATGGTTTCTTATAAACTTATCCACCCGAGCGGATTCGAGTGATCTGGGTTCTAAGGGCTGTTTTCTCTCTTGGGGACGTAGATGTTAGTCTCCCGGGGTTTCGGACCCTTCGTAGATTTGGCCGTGGAGCATCTCCGGCCGTGAGTTTGTGTGTTGAGTGAGTGGGGGTTCTTGTGGGAGCCGTTGGGAGAGACGGTGGTCCCAGTTGTGTGGTACTTTCGCTGAGTGGGTCAGTGTTGTGAGATTGAGTCGTCGAGGGTTCTCCGACTGAGTTGTGCTTTGAGCATCGAGATACCGATCTGTTTGATCGAGGACTATAGCCTGCAGGAGCCACTTGTGAGACAGTGATACTGTTGAGATATTTGAGTTCGGTGGGGTCGCACCCCTCGAACCACGCCCCGGGTGCGTTGATGATTCCGAGCCGATGAGGCTGCGATGATGATACCGAGCCTGACGAGGCTGCGATGATGCGCCTAGTTTATATACTAGAGGTCGCTTGATACCCCTGGCCGAGCTACCATGGGGTCACTGTGTGAGATATTGATACCCCTGGCCGAGCTACCATGGGGTCACTGTGTGAGATATCGAGTTTGTCCGTTTGGACACCCTGGTTGATACACCAGGGGGCGCAGGCTTGACTGGACCCTGTGGGGCAGTCGATGAGATATGGGTTACTTGACTGGACTGGACCCTGTGGGGCAGTCGATGAGATCTGGGTTACACTGAGAGAGTGTTGGTATAGCATGTGTCATAGTAGAGTGTCTTGGGCATAGTACTAGTGACATATTGTCAGCAGTGAGTGGCTGCATACCATCATCCATAGTCTCTTCCTTTTGAGCATAGTAGATAGAGGCATGATAGCTGTAGATTCTTTTCCAGCTTATTTATATTATCACAGTCTTTTCTGTTATCTTATGCCTCTAGTAGACTTAGTGGGCAGACCGTGGTTCTTGGAGACGGTACCCACTGAGAACTACTGTAGGATGTAGTTCTCACACCCTCTGTCGGTGACAGGTTGCTGAGGCTTTCTTCCGTTCCTGCCGAGCTGTTTGGACGGACCGAGGACAGGGAGTCGCGTGATAGTTCCCTACCAGCATTGTTACTTTATAGAGAGGTAGATGTACCATCCCGGATTGTGGGAGTTGGTTTTTGTTCCTGTTTAGCTATCTCCCATTTGGATTTGTAGATATTGTATAGGTGGCTTTCTATTTGTATCGCCTGATTTTGGGAGATAGGCTTTGTGTTGTAGCAACTTTGTAGTTGTGAAATTTTATAGTTCAGCTTTTTATCCGCTCTGATATCTGTGTAGCTGTAGTTTTGTCTTTTGCAGGCTAGACGCTTCGTCTGTACGGCAGTTTCCGTACAGATGGCGGGTCTGTCAGCGAGCCCGGGTCGCAGTTTCGACCCCGGGGCGTGACAAATGTACTCCGCTTCGGCAGTCGAGAGTGCTATGCAATTCTGTTTCTTACTGTGCCATGCAACAAGGCAGTGGCCTAGATAGAAGCATGCACCACTCGTGCTTTTCCGGTCATCCACCGATCCAGCCCAATCGGCATCTGAGTATCCAACAATATCCAATGTCGTTCCCATAGGATACCAAATTCCGAAATTGATTGTACCTTTGATATACCGGATGATCCGCTTCACCGCTTTCAGGTGAACCTCCTTCGGTGCTGATTGATATCTCGCACAAATCCCAACACTGAAGGATATATCCGGGCGACTAGCCGTGAGATATAGTAGACTTCCAATCATACTGCGGTACAGTTTCTCGTCTACATTCTCACTTTGTGATTCACTTCCAAATCCCTTATGGCTAGTTCCCATTGGAGTCGGAAAATCCTTAGAATTTTTAAGATCAAACTTCTTAACCAACTCCAGTGCATACTTGGATTGACACAAGTGAATTCCTTCATCGTTTTGTTTAACTTGTAATCCAAGAAAATAATTCAATTCGCCCATCATGGACATCTCAAATTCGCTTTCCATGGTCTCCGCGAATTTAGAAGCATCATTATCTCTCGTTGCTCCAAAAACAATGTCATCGACATAGATTTGAGCAACTATGAAATTGTTTTGATAATGCTTCACAAAGAGAGTCCTGTCAGCTCCCCCTCGAGTGTAGCCCTTTTCCAAAAGGTGCTTTGTCAACCTTTCGTACCATGCTCGCGGTGCTTGTTTCAGACCGTAAAGAGCCTTTTTCAACGAAAAACATGGTTAGGTAGTTTATGATCCACAAAACCTTTCGGTTGAGCTACATAAACTTCCTCATTTAAAAATCCATTTAAAAAGGCGCTCTTAACGTCCATTTGAAATAATCTGATTTTAAAATGACAAGCGATCGCAAACAATATACGAATGGACTCGAGTCTAGCTACAGGGGCGAAAGTTTCATCAAAGTCTATACCTTCTACTTGAGAATAGCCTTGAGCAACTAACCTTGCTTTGTTCCTGATGATAGTACCTTCTTCGTTTTTCTTGTTCTTGAAGATCCATTTGGTACCTATCACATTGTGTTGCTTCGGAGGCTTCGTCAGTTCCCAGACTTTGTTTCGCTCGAATTGATGGAGCTCTTCCTGCATTGCTTTAATCCAGTAATCATCTTGGAGAGCTTCATCAACATTCCTTGGTTCGATTTGAGATACATAGCATGCAAATCCGCAAACCAATTGTCTCCGTGTTCTAACTCCTTCTTGTGGATCTCCAATTATGTTCGATTCAGGGTGATCCTTGGAGATGCGTAACGTTTGAGGTAGAGGAGTAGGCGGAGGTACACGAGATGATTCCTGCACATCAGATAAGCTTGAAGAACCGTTAGATGCATCAACATTATTATCGAAAGAATTGTTAGAAGAAGATGCATTAGCAGGTGTATCATCATCAAGAGAGATATCGAGGGTAGATTTTTCAGATTCAAAATGAAAAGCTTCATCTACCTTAACATTTATCGATTCTACGATCGTCTTAGATTCTAAGTTAAAAACTCGATATGCTCTGCTGTTTGTAGAATAACCTAAGAAAATCCCTTCGTCACTTCGAGAGTCAAATTTTCCAAGATTCTCACGATCACGTAAAATAAAACACCGACTCCCAAAGATGCGAAAATATTTGATGTTAGGTTTTCTACAAAACCAAAGTTCATATGGTGTATTCAAAGTCCCCGGGCGCAAATACACGCGATTGATAACATAAACAGCAGTGTTCACCGCTTCAGCCCAAAAATATAAAGGTAAGTTCCGGCTGTGAAGCATAACACGTGCCATTTCCTGTACGACCCTGTTTTTGCGCTCGACTACACCATTTTGTTGAGGTGTGTAAGGTGCGGAGAATTCATGTTTAATGCCATTAGAAGTGCAAAAATCAATGAATTTGGAATTTATGAATTCCCCACCTCTATCACTCCTAACTCGAGTAATCCTATCATTCTTTTCTATCATAATACGATTGCAGATTTCGAGAAAAGAATCAAAGGTATCAGCTTTTTCTTTTAAGAAAGCTACCCAAGTATATCTAGAAAAATCATCAACCAACAAGAAAATATACCATTTACCTCCCAGAGATGGTTGACGAGTTGGCCCCATTAAGTCCATATGCAAAAGTTCCAAAGGCCGTTTTGTACCTATGTGGTTCAAATTCTTGTGTGCAGTCCTAGACTGTTTTCCCTTTTGGCAACCGCCACACACAAGGTTTTGTTCAAAAGAAAGTTTCGGAACCCCCTTGACCACATCTTTATTTGAAATTCTAGCAAGTTCCTTAAAGTTTATGTGACCTAGCCTTTCATGCCAAAGTGTTTCATTTTTCAAAGATGCTAGGTTACATTTTTCAGAAATCTTAGAAGGAACTACATAACAATTGTTTTCTGATCTAACCCCCTTTAAAAAGAAAGCATGGTTCATGTCAGTTACAGTGCATTTATCAGATGAAAAATTAACTGAATAACCACTATCACACAGTTGACTTATGCTTATGAGGTTAGTCTTAAGGCCATGAACAAATAACACATTATCTAGAACCGGGCCATCTGGAATAGCTACCGTTCCCTTTCCAACAATTTTGGAAGACCGACCATCTCCGAAAACAACAAGTCCTCCGGAGTTTTTCTCAAATGTTTGAAAACAGTTTTTATCGCCGGTCATATGACGGGAACACCCGCTATCCAGGTACCAAGACGAACTATCATATGCATGCAAAGAAACATTGGTAGCAAGACAGGGAAAGATTTCACCTTTGCGCACCCAAACCTTTTTGAAGTGCGTCGGTAATGGTCGTGAAGTTGATTTCCTAGGTGAGAGCGTCTTGCTTGAAGAATTGCTGCTCCTTGATGATGTCGTCTTGAGCGGTGTACTACCAAGGCTCTTTTCCTTCAATTGATTGCAGTTGTTTTCCGAGGAATAGCCCTTTTGGTAGTCATTGCAAGATGTGCTTGAGGTGTGCGTTTGGCTCCCGTCTTGCAATTTCTTCTTATGTGCCCTGAAATGCCACAACGAAAACATACCTTGGTCTTGTCGATTCCGAAGAAGATGTAGTAGGTTCGTTGTCGTTGCTTGTCGTGAACACCGGTGTCGGAGGAGGAGATACCGACTGAGGCACAAATACTGTACCACTCGAACTTGGAATGTCTCCAGTTTGAGTGTATCCGAGGCCGAACTTATTTCTTTGACCGAGACCAAGAAGTCTGTCCAACTTACTCCTTCCAGAAGAAAATCTCTGTAAGTCATCCTTCAGTTGGCGTATGGTCTCTGTCATTTCCAATTTTTCCTGTCGAGCCTCGCCGTAGAGCTTCAAGAAGTAATTCGCTTTGTTCACCATATCCATATAATTCTTCTCGAATTGCTCATTGGACTCTTGAAGGGAAACATTTGTTTTAATCAGATTGTCCCTTTCCACTTCAAGATCGGTTGAGATAGAGGTTACTCTTTTTACTTCATCTTCAAGATCCTGCAATCTCCCTTTCAACCCCTTGTTTTGCTTAGCCAGTTTCTTTGAATCCCTCAAAAGTTTATGGTAGGCTAAGCAAAATCTTCACCTTCCGAATCATCTGATTCATCGTCCGTTGCAATCTTTTCAACAGTGGAGTTGGACAGTGAATCGGATGTACTTGCCATTAAGCACATGAAGGATGAAGATGTGGTGGACGCGTGGAAAGCTGTCGCGTTGTCTTCTTCATCACTTGAGGATGACTCATTTGACGTGGAGTTGTCATCCCAAGTAACGACTTGCATCGCCTTCTTCTTAGCCGGATTCTTGTTGGGACACTCCGTTGCAATGTGGCCGTAGCCTCGACATTTGAAACACTGAACTTGTCCCTCAGAACTTTTCTTATCCTTTGAGAAGTTCTCTTGCTTTCTTGACTTGTAGCTTGAAGAACCCTTGCCTTTCTTCGACTTTCCGAAGGATGGAGTTTTGCTTGAATTTCCCCTTCGAAAGTTGCGGCGAAACTTCCTTGTCAAGAGAGCGAGCTGCTTCTCAAAGTCCTCCATAGAAATGTTCTCGTCGTCGTCCGAGGAGGATGAATCCGCGTCTTCTTCTTTAGTTGATTTCAATGCGTAACCTGAAGACTTAGAAGAGGATGCCTTTCCAGAAGAATAGTTAGTAGGAAAAGTCATTTCATAAGTTTGTAAAGCACCTACTAATTCTTCTACACGCATTTCGTCCGGGTGTTTAATTGTTTCAATGGCTGCGACCTTCGGGCGAAATCGTTCAGGAAGAGTTCTTAGAATTTTTCTTACAACTTTAAATTCTGGAATCTTCTCTCCCAAGTTAGCACATGAGTTCACGATGTCTTGCAATCGTGTGTAATAGTCAGTGAAAGATTCATTCTCTGCCATAGAGATAGAGTCAAACTTGCTCGTGAGCATTTGCAGTTTCTGAATCTTCACTAAGTTAGTTCCCTCATGCGTAACTTGAAGAACATCCCAGATTTCTTTCGCAGTCTCACATGCCGAGACGCGAGAGAACTCAGTTTGTGACAAAGCATTAAATAGAGCATTAATCCCTTTGCCATTGTAAGAAGATAAGTCTATCTCTTCCTTGGTCCATTTCGACCTAGGTTTTAAGGTGCGAACATCATCTAAAATTTCAGTTGGATTAGACCATCCTAATTCAATTGATTGCCACACCCTTTCGTCGATGGAAATTAAGAAAGCTTTCATCCGTACTTTCCAGTACGCATAATTTGTTCCATCAAAGAAAGGGGGTCGATTGATGTTTCCACCTTCAACCATTGTTTACAACCCTATTCCCGCTCTGATACCACTTGTTGGGTTTAGGTTAATAAGGATCTAAATAGGGGAAAAAACACCTAGAGGGGGGTGAATAGGTGTAAACAATAAACACTCAAAAAATCATTGCGCGATAAAACCCAATGCGGAAAAATAAAAGAACACGCAAGATTTTTACGTGGAAAAACTCCAAACCGGAGTAAAAAACCACGGGACCGATAACACGGCGAAATCCACTAGAATTAACACACGTACAAGGTGATATAACGTACTCACAGACGACTCAACCTTTTACCATACGCTCCTAGTAGATCTTCTCCGCTCGCTCCACGACGCTTCTCGAATCCACGATCCGCGCCCAACGCTGAATCCACAGCGTCCAACGTCGAGTCCACGACGTCCAACCGAATCCACGGTCTTCACCCAATGGCACGCTTCGAATCCACGAACGCACCTCGCTCCGAATCCACGAGAGCGGTTGCACCTTGAATCCACAAGGCCACGCGAGTCCACGCGCCGATTTTGGGTAAATCGTTGTTTGTTTGGGTGGTGATGATCCGCCGAATACTTAGATCAAGAGTAGATCGGAAATACCATCTAAGTATTCATTAGTTTGATTCTACTCAAGATGTGAGTATGAAAACCTAGAATCAAACTAATCAATATAGATGAAGAACCATAGAATAGATCTATTGATTTCCTTTCTTCTCTATATGTGGATTTTTCTTTTCGGCTATTTTCTCAAATGAAATGCGGATCTATTTTCCGATGCCCTAGAAATGAAATAGAAGGGCTATTTATAGGTTAGAAACCCTAGGAAGAATATTCGGATCAAAAACAAACTTTTCTGGAAAGTTTTACCGACGGCGATCCGGATTGCAAAGCCACGATCCGGATTGCAGAAGCACAAAATGCGGTTTCCAGAAAATAGCCTGTTCGGGATCCGGATCATAATCCCCGATCCGGATCGTTCATACATTTTCACAAAACACCCCATTCGGGATCCGGATTGCACAAGCTGTGATCCGGATTGCAGCAATGTATGAACAAACACCTTTCGGGATCCGGATTGAAAGCCACGATCCGGATCCTGAACATGTCCCATGTCCAGTTTTTGATGAATAAGCAATTAAAACCTCTTCCAGGTGTTTCTACACTATAAAAAGTATTCGGATCATCAAAATTATTTAGTTAAACGTACCTGATCCTTTTGAATTCTTCTTTCTTGAGATTGAGGTATATGATCCAAAGTTTCTTCATCTTCAATCTTCAAGACTTAATATATTCACGAAATACGCCAACTCAAATTCCGTAACAGGGTGACCCCCTGGGAAGTGGGACGTCACAATTCGCCCATCATGGACATCTCAAATTCGCTCTCCACGGTCTCCGCGAATTTAGAAGCATCATTATCTCTTGTTGCACCAAATACAATGTCATCGACATAGATTTGTGCGACAATGAAGTTGCTTTGATAATGCTTCACAAAGAGAGTCCTGTCAGCTCCCCCTCGAGTATAGCCCTTCTCCAAAAGGTGCTTTGTCAACCTTTCGTACCATGCTCGCGGTGCTTGTTTCAGACCGTAAAGAGCCTTTTTCAAACGAAAAACATGATTAGGTTGTTTATGGTCTACAAAACCTTTCGGTTGAGCCACATAAACTTCCTCATTTAAAAACCCATTTAAAAACGCGCTCTTAACGTCCATTTGAAATAATCTTATTTTAAAATGACAAGCAATCGCAAATAGGATACGAATGGACTCGAGTCTAGCTACAGGGGCGAAAGTTTCATCAAAGTCTATACCTTCTACTTGAGAGTAGCCTTGAGCAACTAACCTTGCTTTGTTCCTGATGATAGTACCATCTTCATTTTTCTTGTTCTTGAAAATCCATTTGGTACCTATCACATTGTGTTGCTTCGGAGGCTTCGTTAATTCCCAGACTTTGTTTCGCTCAAATTGATGGAGCTCTTCCTGCATTGCTTCAATCCAGTAGTCATCCTGAAGAGCTTCATCAACATTCTTTGGTTCGATTTGAGATACGTAGCAAGCGAATCCGCAAACCAATTGTCTCCGAGTTCTAACTCCTTCTTGTGGATCTCCAATGATGTTCGATTCAGGATGATCCTTGGAGATGCGTAACGTTTGAGGTAAGGAGTACTCGGAGGTACATGAGATGATTCCTGCACATCAGATAAACTTGAAGAACCGTTAGATGCATCATTATTATCGAAAGAATTGTTAGAAGAAGATGCATTAGCAGGTGTATCATCATCAAGAGAGATATCGAGGGTAGATTTTTCAGATTCAAAGTGAAAAGCTTCATCTACCTTAACATTTATCGATTCTACGATCGTCTTAGATTCTAAGTTAAAAACTCGATATGCTCTACTGTTTGTAGAATAACCTAAGAAAATCCCTTCGTCACTTCGAGAGTCAAATTTTCCAAGATTTTCGCGGTCACGTAAAATAAAACACCGACTCCCAAAGATACGAAAATATTTGATGTTAGGTTTTCTACAAAACCATAGTTCATATGGTGTATTTAAAGTCCCCGGGCGCAAATACACTCGATTAATTACATAGACAGCAGTGTTCACCGCTTCAGCCCAAAAATATAACGGTAAGTTCCGGCTATGAAGCATAACACGTGCCATCTCCTGTACGACCCTGTTTTTGCGCTCGACTACACCATTTTGTTGAGGTGTATAGGGTGCCGAGAATTCATGTTTAATGCCGTTAGAAGTGCAAAAATCAATGAATTTAGAATTTATGAATTCTCCACCTCTATCACTTCTAACACGAGTAATCTTTTCATTCTTTTCAATCATAATACGATGGCAAATCTCGTGAAAAGAATCAAAAGTATCAGCTTTCTCTTTTAAAAATGCTACCCAAGAATATCTAGAGAAATCATCAACCAATAAGAAAATATACCATTTACCTCCCAAGGATGGTTGACGAGTTGGCCCCATTAAATCCATGTGCAAAAGTTCCAAAGGCCGTTTTGTACCAATGTGGTTCAAGTTCTTGTGTGCAGTCCTTGACTGTTTTCCCTTTTGGCAACCGCCACACACAATGTTTTGTTCAAAAGAAAGTTTAGGAACCCCCTTGACCACATCTTTGTTTGAAATTCTAGCAAGTTCCTTAAAGTTTATGTGACCTAGCCTTTCATGCCAAAGTGTTTCATTTTTCAAAGAAGCTAGGTTACAATTTTCAGAAAATTTACTAGGAACAACATAACAATTGTTTTCAGATCTAACCCCTTTTAAAAAGAAAACATGGTCCTTATCAGTTACAGTACATTCAACAGATGAAAAATTAACTGAATAACCATTGTCACAAAGTTGACTTATGCTAATGAGGTTAGTCTTAAGGCCATCAACAAATAACACATTTTTCAGAACCGGGCCATCTGGAATAGCTACCGTTCCCTTTCCAACAATTTTGGAAGACCGACCGTCTCCGAAAACAACAAGTCCTCCGGAGATTTTCTCAAAGGTTTGAAAATAGTTTTTTGTCACCGGTCATGTGACGGGAACACCCGCTATCCAGATACCAAGACGAATTATCATATGCATGCAAGGAAACATTAGTAACAAGACAAGGGAAAATTTCACCTTTGCGCACCCAAACCTTTTTGGAATGCGTCGGTAATGGTCGTGAAGTTACTCGCCTAGGTGAAAGCGTCTTGTTAGAAGATTGCTGCTCCTTGATGATGTCGTCTTGCGCGGTGAACTACCAAGGCTCTTTTCCTTTGAATGATTTGCATTGATTTCTGAGGAATCACCTTTTTGGTAGTCATTGCAAGAGGTGCTTGAGTTGAGCGTTTGACTCCTGTCTTACAATATCTCCTTATGTGCCCTGAAAAGCCACAACAAAAACATACCTTAGATCTTGACGATCCCAAAGAGGATGAAGTAGGCTTGTTGTCGTTGGATGTCGTGAATTCCGGTGTCGGAGGAGGAGATACCGACTGAGGCTGTCACGCCCCGAGTTTAAAAACCAGCGTCTAAATTTTTTTTTTTTTTTAAATCAGAGTTTGAAACCAGCCAGGGCGCAACAGACCGCCACATATATAGAAGAGTCCCAATCCCACAGGGGATTGAGCCTTTTCTATATATGCACGGCTAGCTTGGCAATCAAAACAGAGTACTAACTACGTACACTTATTACATTATTACAGTTACACATTTACATCCATTTCGTTACATTACATTTTCTTTTCTCATTAACCAGTAATCACTTGGGCTAACGGCTGTCCAGGGTCAAGCTCTATCTCGTGATCTCACCAACTCGTCCCGACATCTCAACACCCGCTTGACCTGAAAAACAGTCACCCGAGGGTGTGAGACACACCGGAGTGTATCCCAGTGGGCACGACGAGCCGAGAAATAGCAGATCGTACCTACTGGTATACAATACTAGAGGATAGTAATAGATCAGGGTTAGAATAATCAGATAGGCAACAGGGAAATCAACGAAGATATATAATCATGAAATCAACTCATGGGAATAACATGAAGATCAGCAGACTATGTTTAAGTTTAAAATAACAGATATGTAATCATGAAGATCAGCAGATATATGATCATAGAATTATCTTTAAGAATGGCAAAATCATGATCTAGGATATTCAGGTTAATACTCAATGATATCATAATACTGTTATCACCTTGAGGATAGGATCAACCATGAGTTAGGTCAGTCAGAAATATAACCAAGGAATTATAATCAAAGGCATCACATAGAATCACATAAAGGTAGATGACTAGAAGCCAGATCAAAGAATCAAAGGAGCATGTTAAAGCAATTTAACAACACATGCATCAAATAAATGAAAACACAAAGACCCAATCACGAGCTACCATATTGGCCTTCACAAGACCTCAGGCGAGGCTGCCCAAACTAGCACCAACCTGGTTGACATTCCCCAAACTAGGGTCACGGGTCACAACTGTTAACCACTTTACCGGTAAAGAACATCGCTACGGGTAGCAAATCCGCTGATGTTCGTGAAGTACAACGGTGCGGGCGAATCATGTGCAAATGCTCAAGCTCACGGTCCACTGACCGGGTAATCGGCAACAAGCCGGGAAATCCCCACTGGGATGCAAGGGCAAAATCAACTGAATCTCAACTCTCATGCAGGAACACTCAGCAACGAAATCGTAAATCTCAGCTCATATGCAAGATCAAGGCAAATCTCTCTCAACAGAAGCTCACAGATAAACTCAACTCAACCACACAAACCAACCAAATGATACAAAACTTAAACACATATTTTTAAGAAAACTGTTTTGAAAAGGTCCAAACCTCGAAGAGCGTTGCCCTCGTCCTATCAAACAAGAACAGACTTAGGCGACACTACGAAGCTTGGGTTTTAGGTCCAAACCTCGCAGAGCAATTGCCTTTGTCCTATCAAACAAGAACAGACTCCGGCGACCCTACGAAGCTGGGTAAAACCTCAGTTAAATAAATCTATGTGCTCAGAGATGTATCATTTGATCAGCAGGACAAGCAGGCTCACCAATCAAACATGAAAATGTTCCAAGATATAAATATCAGAGGCACTATGAATAATCATGTAAGGCAGAATAGAACTGATAACAAGCATAGATCAGGCAGATAGCAGGTATAATGAAATCAAAGAAAGGCAGGCTCAAAGAAATCAAGTTAAGTTACCAAAAACAGGGGTCCAACCAGTATCGCACCCCAGAGGGCCGAACTGATAAAACCCGGACCGAAGATAACCCACCTGTCAAAGCGCAGGCGAACAGACCGTATCTGACTAACTCGAAGATCAGAGCTACTGGAACACCTGAATCAAATTATATTGTTCAGAAATCAGTTTACTAACCAGTATACGATGTGATTTTTTTTGCAACTAGAACCCTAGGGTTTTCAAATTCTCACTTTTAGTGCCAATTTAGGCACTATTTTTGCCCGTTCTTTCAACTGGAAATTTATTTTGACGAACCGTCACTTCCAGCAGGTGACATTTGTCTTGCTGCACACCGTGCTCACCAATTTGTGGCAGCACGGAACCCGAGGCAAACTTCGGGCCATAAATTTCCTCTCTAACATAGCCAAAATGTATTTTTGTTTCTCCGGCTCTTCAAACCCAAAATCTAACGCGAGCACCGCGTCCAGTGACCCCAAATTAGCCAGGAATACACTGTCGCGGCTTCGCAAACAGCCTTGAACTAAGTTTTATTCCAACATTATCGTTTTATGTTGATTTTAATATAACTTTTAATCTAGACTTCAAACAAGAATATTTTGTATATCAAAATTGGTCTGGGCACTGCCAGGACCCTAGTGCTCACCTTGGTTGAAACCCAGGTGGGCTGGTTCAAGCAGAACCAAAGCCATGCCTACACCCTAGTTCACAATGCACCAACCTTCAATCCACACAGATCTAACTTGATCTGAAGTGAGCATCAAGCTCAGGGGATCATTGGAAACAAGTTTGATATTTAAAGTTTTGTCAAATTTCACTTCTAAGTTCATTGAGGCATTTAACAAACAGTTGGTGGGCACACTATATAAACATATAACATAACCAAAACAAAAGCTTGGTTCTCAGCAATTACTGGACCAAATCCAGAATTTCTTGAAGCAAAGTGTTCTACTGAGTTCCGGGGTCTTTTCTCATCAAGTTGAAGCATGCCAAAAGCCCTCGGATGGCCGGAGTTAGGGAAGAAGATGGTGACTTATGCATTGATTTTCGTGATGCTTTAACCAAAAGATCTGGGGCTCAACCAAAAGCACCAGCAGGTGCTTTTTGCTTCACTGAAGCTTTCCAGACCCTTGGCTGGCCTCGGGGTGCGGCGGCGGTGCGGCGGAGCAAAGCTCCGGTTTGGAGCTTGAGGGCTCTAATGGCGAATTTTCTCAGAGCCAACCAGAAGCTTCCAAACTTGCATGGTAAGTTCCTTGGGCCTACACGAAGCTTCCCGACCTTCCCACCCCGGCCGGAGATGGCCGGAATGCCGGCGGCCGAGTTTGAACCCATTTTCGGGTCAATCATGGCCGAGCCAACCGGGTGCTGCATGGGCTCCATGCAAATGCATGGGAGCACTCCTCTGGGTCCCCTCATCCCTTCTGGGTGGGTGGCCGGCGCTGGAGTGGCTTGCCGGCGCCGGAGAAGGTGGCTCGGCCGAGTGCACCAAAAACCCCAACCTAGGGCATAAAACTGCCATCAACTGGGTTGACCGTACTCCCCCAGATTTGGTGGAGTTGGTCCCCACCTACTACAGTCCCGGCACCCAAAATCTCAACTCTCTTGGTCCACTGGTTGCCGAGAACAACCCCGGCGGAGGAGACCTAGGTTTCCGGCGACCCATTGTGGCCGCCGGCTAACCGTGCTGCATAGGGCCTCGGGGCTTTGCAGGGAGGAAGCTAAGGACCTAAGGAGTCCACTGCTAATGGTCCTGGGCTTCTATAATCCAAGGTTAAAGAGACTCACCTTGCCGAACTCGGGGAAGAAAGGAAGAAGCCGGATCTCTCTTCCTCTTCTTCGCGCTGCCACGGCAAGACTCCAGCAAGGTCCAGAGGCCTCAAGAAACTCCTCAGACACTCCCAACTCCAACTTGGAAGAAGTTGGTTCTACTTCCCTTCTTTCTCTCTCTCGCGGATTATCTCTCTAAGGGTTGTGTTCTAGGGTTCTTCAAAGCTTCGGGCTTGGTCTGGGGAGGAACAGAGGATCAAGTGATGCTTAGTAATCTTCACTGACCCCTCGTGAAACACCCTGGGTAGACCAAGAGACGTTTCAAATTAAATGTAAGATTCCTTGAGCAAATCTCCTCCAACCGGTTTCACACCAACCCTAGCATCCGAGACATCTTCAGTAGGCTATAATTGCACCCAGCACCTCATCATATAAGCCTCTAGCACTTAGGTTCAAGAAAACACAAGTTTAGTATAAAAATATAGCTTTTTCGGTGCTTTTTTACGCATTTCGAGACAATCCGGTCGCCGTTTTGTGAAACGGACTTCGCCACGACGTCCGGCTCGTCGAGACCTGTCAGGTAGCGTATTTGTTTGTTTGTTTGAAGCTCGGATAAAAAGTCGTTCCATAAAGTTCGACTCAATATAGCGCGTGGCACGCACTTCGATGCACCCGGATCGCCAAACGCGAAATCCGTCAGCGCCATTGCGCTCAGAACGTCAAAATTAGCTAGAATCCATTACTCATACCTCTAGGTTAAAATTCTAAGTAGTGGTTCGGCCATTAGTGAAAGCGAGGGATTAAAAATTCGAGGGTTACTATTCACTTAAGTCGCGGGGCCCGCTTTTTGATTTCTGATTTCTGGAAGATCCGACCGTTGGATCGAAAACATATGAATATGAAACTTCTATGTTTCGACGAGACGATCGCAATGGTGATCTCGGATTTTCCAGATCAGACCCCGATCAAAAGTCGATATTTCTGGGCCCACTATTGACCCACTATCTCTCCACTTTTGTCAGAATTAACAATGTAAAGCATTTTAAAAGCAAATAGAGGTTTTATAATTCTGGATTACTACATCACTCACAACTTCTAAGAAGTTTCGTCCCCGAAACTTAACAAAACATAATCTAAAAGTTTTCTAAAACACCAAAACATCAGTTATGCATTTATTACATCATTGCTTTCAATACTTCATGCTCCCGATGGGCCTTCCCCCGATGGCTCGCCATGCTGGGTTAGCGCATAGACCCGACCACCAGATACTTGGCGCGATCCCTCGGTCTGGCGCGCTGGTGGACGATTGGAGGCAGCCATGCTTTGAGTTGATGCAGGAGGCCGGGCAGCAAGAGGTGGCACAGCCAATGCTGGTGGGTTTGCAGCAGATCTCCGCGGGCAGTTAGCAGAGATATGGCCAGGCTGACCACAATTATAGCATCTTCCGTGGCGCAGGTTGCAAGTAATAGGTTGGTGATCTGCCCCGCAGAAGACGCAAGGCCTTGCCCTTTGTTGTTGATTATTTTCCCGAGAATTCGTTGCTTGATTTTGGCTTCTAGGTGGTCTAGGGGGTCTTCTATTTGATCCAGATGATCCCTCCCCATTGCCAGCGAACAGTCGCTTCTTTCCTTTGCCTTTATCCATCGCTGCCCGCTCAGCCCGGGAGATGGTCAATTCAGCCTCAATGGCAAGGCAGCGTTCTATGCAGTCGTCATAGTCGACAAGTAGGTGCGAAGACAACTGACGACGAATCTCGGATCGCAGGCCTTGAATAAATAATCTAACCTTGCGACGCTCGTCCTGTACCGCTCGTGGTACCAGGTCAGCGATTTTTGTAAATTCCTCTTCGTATTCCCTCAAGGTGCGGTCTCCTTGGCGCATGGTTTCCAAGTCCCGCTCTAATGCCTCTCGTGCTGTGTCCTTCAGGTAGCGGTGGTACAGAGCCGCCCTAAATTGCTCCCAGGTGGGCTTAGGTGCATCAGGAGCAAAATTGTGGCGTCGATGGCGCAGCCACCACAAGCTTGCGCTGACACCGAGGCAGTGCACCCCCAGCGTCACCTTGTCTTCTTCTTCAGTATCCAAATCTCTGAACAGCTTCTCCATATGGTTAAGCCATTCTTCAAGGGCCCAGGGGTCCTGTTCACGGCCCGTGAATTCATGGGGCTTGAACTTATTAAACTCCAGCAGAACTTTCCTGACCCTTGATCTTTCTTCCTTGTATGTTGCTCTGGCAGCTTCCAGGGTCGCAGGATTGTTAGGATCGTTATCTCCCGCCACCCCGGGAGCATCTACAGTTGCAGCAACGGCTACAGATGTAGCCGATTCAGCCGGAGGTACTGGTGCAAGAGGGACAGGAAGTCCCTCAGTAGCAGAGGCTGGTGCTGCAGGTGGTGCAGGTGCCGCAGGAACATTGGCCTCCCGCTGCATATACTGCTGTATCATTGCAGCCATTTGAGCCAACTGATCCTCAAATCTTTGCAGTCTGTCGGGAACTTCTGGGCCCCCACTCTCAGCAGTTGATTGAGCAGCCCCCCGACCTATGCCAGCACCTCTACCACTACCAGCACCACGACGTGTGCGAGCCATAACTGCAATAGCCAACAATTTATTTTAGTACAACCCACAACTTCTGTTTTTGACCCACCAGACTTAGGACACTACCCAGCGCTCTCTCGTGACACAGGTCATCCTAGGGTTCGTTCCTAGCCAAACCTAGACACCTGCGTTTCCTATTGCTCTGATACCATCTAATCTGTCACGCCCCGAGTTTAAAAACCAGCGTCTAAATTTTTTTTTTTTTTTAAATCAGAGTTTGAAACCAGCCAGGGCGCAACAGACCGCCACATATATAGAAGAGTCCCAATCCCACAGGGGATTGAGCCTTTTCTATATATGCACGGCTAGCTTGGCAATCAAAACAGAGTACTAACTACGTACACTTATTACATTATTACAGTTACACATTTACATCCATTTCGTTACATTACATTTTCTTTTCTCATTAACCAGTAATCACTTGGGCTAACGGCTGTCCAGGGTCAAGCTCTATCTCGTGATCTCACCAACTCGTCCCGACATCTCAACACCCGCTTGACCTGAAAAACAGTCACCCGAGGGTGTGAGACACACCGGAGTGTATCCCAGTGGGCACGACGAGCCGAGAAATAGCAGATCGTACCTACTGGTATACAATACTAGAGGATAGTAATAGATCAGGGTTAGAATAATCAGATAGGCAACAGGGAAATCAACGAAGATATATAATCATGAAATCAACTCATGGGAATAACATGAAGATCAGCAGACATATGTTTAAGTTTAAAATAACAGATATGTAATCATGAAGATCAGCAGATATATGATCATAGAATTATCTTTAAGAATGGCAAAATCATGATCTAGGATATTCAGGTTAATACTCAATGATATCATAATACTGTTATCACCTTGAGGATAGGATCAACCATGAGTTAGGTCAGTCAGAAATATAACCAAGGAATTATAATCAAAGGCATCACATAGAATCACATAAAGGTAGATGACTAGAAGCCAGATCAAAGAATCAAAGGAGCATGTTAAAGCAATTTAACAACACATGCATCAAATAAATGAAAAACACAAAGACCCAATCACGAGCTACCATATTGGCCTTCACAAGACCTCAGGCGAGGCTGCCCAAACTAGCACCAACCTGGTTGACATTCCCCAAACTAGGGTCACGGGTCACAACTGTTAACCACTTTACCGGTAAAGAACATCGCTACGGGTAGCAAATCCGCTGATGTTCGTGAAGTACAACGGTGCGGGCGAATCATGTGCAAATGCTCAAGCTCACGGTCCACTGACCGGGTAATCGGCAACAAGCCGGGAAATCCCCACTGGGATGCAAGGGCAAAATCAACTGAATCTCAACTCTCATGCAGGAACACTCAGCAACGAAATCGTAAATCTCAGCTCATATGCAAGATCAAGGCAAATCTCTCTCAACAGAAGCTCACAGATAAACTCAACTCAACCACACAAACCAACCAAATGATACAAAACTTAAACACATATTTTTAAGAAAACTGTTTTGAAAAGGTCCAAACCTCGAAGAGCGTTGCCCTCGTCCTATCAAACAAGAACAGACTTAGGCGACACTACGAAGCTTGGGTTTTAGGTCCAAACCTCGCAGAGCAATTGCCTTTGTCCTATCAAACAAGAACAGACTCCGGCGACCCTACGAAGCTGGGTAAAACCTCAGTTAAATAAATCTATGTGCTCAGAGATGTATCATTTGATCAGCAGGACAAGCAGGCTCACCAATCAAACATGAAAATGTTCCAAGATATAAATATCAGAGGCACTATGAATAATCATGTAAGGCAGAATAGAACTGATAACAAGCATAGATCAGGCAGATAGCAGGTATAATGAAATCAAAGAAAGGCAGGCTCAAAGAAATCAAGTTAAGTTACCAAAAACAGGGGTCCAACCAGTATCGCACCCCAGAGGGCCGAACTGATAAAACCCGGACCGAAGATAACCCACCTGTCAAAGCGCAGGCGAACAGACCGTATCTGACTAACTCGAAGATCAGAGCTACTGGAACACCTGAATCAAATTATATTGTTCAGAAATCAGTTTACTAACCAGTATACGATGTGATTTTTTTTTGCAACTAGACCCCTAGGGTTTTCAAATTCTCACTTTTAGTGCCAATTTAGGCACTATTTTTGCCCGTTCTTTCAACTGGAAATTTATTTTGACGAACCGTCACTTCCAGCAGGTGACATTTGTCTTGCTGCACACCGTGCTCACCAATTTGTGGCAGCACGGAACCCGAGGCAAACTTCGGGCCATAAATTTCCTCTCTAACATAGCCAAAATGTATTTTTGTTTCTCCGGCTCTTCAAACCCAAAATCTAACGCGAGCACCGCGTCCAGTGACCCCAAATTAGCCAGGAATACACTGTCGCGGCTTCGCAAACAGCCTTGAACTAAGTTTTATTCCAACATTATCGTTTTATGTTGATTTTAATATAACTTTTAATCTAGACTTCAAACAAGAATATTTTGTATATCAAAATTGGTCTGGGCACTGCCAGGACCCTAGTGCTCACCTTGGTTGAAACCCAGGTGGGCTGGTTCAAGCAGAACCAAAGCCATGCCTACACCCTAGTTCACAATGCACCAACCTTCAATCCACACAGATCTAACTTGATCTGAAGTGAGCATCAAGCTCAGGGGATCATTGGAAACAAGTTTGATATTTAAAGTTTTGTCAAATTTCACTTCTAAGTTCATTGAGGCATTTAACAAACAGTTGGTGGGCACACTATATAAACATATAACATAACCAAAACAAAAGCTTGGTTCTCAGCAATTACTGGACCAAATCCAGAATTTCTTGAAGCAAAGTGTTCTACTGAGTTCCGGGGTCTTTTCTCATCAAGTTGAAGCATGCCAAAAGCCCTCGGATGGCCGGAGTTAGGGAAGAAGATGGTGACTTATGCATTGATTTTCGTGATGCTTTAACCAAAAGATCTGGGGCTCAACCAAAAGCACCAGCAGGTGCTTTTTGCTTCACTGAAGCTTTCCAGACCCTTGGCTGGCCTCGGGGTGCGGCGGCGGTGCGGCGGAGCAAAGCTCCGGTTTGGAGCTTGAGGGCTCTAATGGCGAATTTTCTCAGAGCCAACCAGAAGCTTCCAAACTTGCATGGTAAGTTCCTTGGGCCTACACGAAGCTTCCCGACCTTCCCACCCCGGCCGGAGATGGCCGGAATGCCGGCGGCCGAGTTTGAACCCATTTTCGGGTCAATCATGGCCGAGCCAACCGGGTGCTGCATGGGCTCCATGCAAATGCATGGGAGCACTCCTCTGGGTCCCCTCATCCCTTCTGGGTGGGTGGCCGGCGCTGGAGTGGCTTGCCGGCGCCGGAGAAGGTGGCTCGGCCGAGTGCACCAAAAACCCCAACCTAGGGCATAAAACTGCCATCAACTGGGTTGACCGTACTCCCCCAGATTTGGTGGAGTTGGTCCCCACCTACTACAGTCCCGGCACCCAAAATCTCAACTCTCTTGGTCCACTGGTTGCCGAGAACAACCCCGGCGGAGGAGACCTAGGTTTCCGGCGACCCATTGTGGCCGCCGGCTAACCGTGCTGCATAGGGCCTCGGGGCTTTGCAGGGAGGAAGCTAAGGACCTAAGGAGTCCACTGCTAATGGTCCTGGGCTTCTATAATCCAAGGTTAAAGAGACTCACCTTGCCGAACTCGGGGAAGAAAGGAAGAAGCCGGATCTCTCTTCCTCTTCTTCGCGCTGCCACGGCAAGACTCCAGCAAGGTCCAGAGGCCTCAAGAAACTCCTCAGACACTCCCAACTCCAACTTGGAAGAAGTTGGTTCTACTTCCCTTCTTTCTCTCTCTCGCGGATTATCTCTCTAAGGGTTGTGTTCTAGGGTTCTTCAAAGCTTCGGGCTTGGTCTGGGGAGGAACAGAGGATCAAGTGATGCTTAGTAATCTTCACTGACCCCTCGTGAAACACCCTGGGTAGACCAAGAGACGTTTCAAATTAAATGTAAGATTCCTTGAGCAAATCTCCTCCAACCGGTTTCACACCAACCCTAGCATCCGAGACATCTTCAGTAGGCTATAATTGCACCCAGCACCTCATCATATAAGCCTCTAGCACTTAGGTTCAAGAAAACACAAGTTTAGTATAAAAATATAGCTTTTTCGGCGCTTTTTACGCATTTCGAGACAATCCGGTCGCCGTTTTGCGAAACGGACTTCGCCACGACGTCCGGCTCGTCGAGACCTGTCAGGTAGCGTATTTGTTTGTTTGTTTGACGCTCGGATAAAAAGTCGTTCCATAAAGTTCGACTCAATATAGCGCGTGGCACGCACTTCGATGCACCCGGATCGCCAAACGCGAAATCCGTCAGCGCCATTGCGCTCAGAACGTCAAAATTAGCTAGAATCCATTACTCATACCTCTAGGTTAAAATTCTAGGTAGTGGTTCGGCCATTAGTGAAAGCGAGGGATTAAAAATTCGAGGGTTACTATTCACTTAAGTCGCGGGGCCCGCTTTTTGATTTCTGATTTCTGGAAGATCCGACCGTTGGATCGAAAACATATGAATATGAAACTTCTATGTTTCGACGAGACGATCGCAATGGTGATCTCGGATTTTCCAGATCAGACCCCGATCAAAAGTCGATATTTCTGGGCCCACTATTGACCCACTATCTCTCCACTTTTGCCAGAATTAACAATGTAAAGCATTTTAAAAGCAAATAGAGGTTTTATAATTCTGGATTACTACATCACTCACAACTTCTAAGAAGTTTCGTCCCCGAAACTTAACAAAACATACTCTAAAAGTTTTCTAAAACACCAAAACATCAGTTATGCATTTATTACATCATTGCTTTCAATACTTCATGCTCCCGATGGGCCTTCCCCCGATGGCTCGCCATGCTGGGTTAGCGCATAGACCCGACCACCAGATACTTGGCGCGATCCCTCGGTCTGGCGCGCTGGTGGACGATTGGAGGCAGCCATGCTTTGAGTTGATGCAGGAGGCCGGGCAGCAAGAGGTGGCACAGCCAATGCTGGTGGGTTTGCAGCAGATCTCCGCGGGCAGTTAGCAGAGATATGGCCAGGCTGACCACAATTATAGCATCTTCCGTGGCGCAGGTTGCAAGTAATAGGTTGGTGATCTGCCCCGCAGAAGACGCAAGGCCTTGCCCTTTGTTGTTGATTATTTTCCCGAGAATTCGTTGCTTGATTTTGGCTTCTAGGTGGTCTAGGGGGTCTTCTATTTGATCCAGATGATCCCTCCCCATTGCCAGCGAACAGTCGCTTCTTTCCTTTGCCTTTATCCATCGCTGCCCGCTCAGCCCGGGAGATGGTCAATTCAGCCTCAATGGCAAGGCAGCGTTCTATGCAGTCGTCATAGTCGACAAGTAGGTGCGAAGACAACTGACGACGAATCTCGGATCGCAGGCCTTGAATAAATAATCTAACCTTGCGACGCTCGTCCTGTACCGCTCGTGGTACCAGGTCAGCGATTTTTGTAAATTCCTCTTCGTATTCCCTCAAGGTGCGGTCTCCTTGGCGCATGGTTTCCAAGTCCCGCTCTAATGCCTCTCGTGCTGTGTCCTTCAGGTAGCGGTGGTACAGAGCCGCCCTAAATTGCTCCCAGGTGGGCTTAGGTGCATCAGGAGCAAAATTGTGGCGTCGATGGCGCAGCCACCACAAGCTTGCGCTGACACCGAGGCAGTGCACCCCCAGCGTCACTTGTCTTCTTCTTCAGTATCCAAATCTCTGAACAGCTTCTCCATATGGTTAAGCCATTCTTCAAGGGCCCAGGGGTCCTGTTCACGGCCCGTGAATTCATGGGGCTTGAACTTATTAAACTCCAGCAGAACTTTCCTGACCCTTGATCTTTCTTCCTTGTATGTTGCTCTGGCAGCTTCCAGGGTCGCAGGATTGTTAGGATCGTTATCTCCCGCCACCCCGGGAGCATCTACAGTTGCAGCAACGGCTACAGATGTAGCCGATTCAGCCGGAGGTACTGGTGCAAGAGGGACAGGAAGTCCCTCAGTAGCAGAGGCTGGTGCTGCAGGTGGTGCAGGTGCCGCAGGAACATTGGCCTCCCGCTGCATATACTGCTGTATCATTGCAGCCATTTGAGCCAACTGATCCTCAAATCTTTGCAGTCTGTCGGGAACTTCTGGGCCCCCACTCTCAGCAGTTGATTGAGCAGCCCCCCGACCTATGCCAGCACCTCTACCACTACCAGCACCACGACGTGTGCGAGCCATAACTGCAATAGCCAACAATTTATTTTAGTACAACCCACAACTTCTGTTTTTGACCCACCAGACTTAGGACACTACCCAGCGCTCTCTCGTGACACAGGTCATCCTAGGGTTCGTTCCTAGCCAAACCTAGACACCTGCGTTTCCTATTGCTCTGATACCATCTAATCTGTCACGCCCCGAGTTTAAAAACCAGCGTCTAAATTTTTTTTTTTTTTAAATCAGAGTTTGAAACCAGCCAGGGCGCAACAGACCGCCACATATATAGAAGAGTCCCAATCCCACAGGGGATTGAGCCTTTTCTATATATGCACGGCTAGCTTGGCAATCAAAACAGAGTACTAACTACGTACATTTATTACATTATTACAGTTACACATTTACATCCATTTCGTTACATTACATTTTCTTTTCTCATTAACCAGTAATCACTTGGGCTAACGGCTGTCCAGGGTCAAGCTCTATCTCGTGATCTCACCAACTCGTCCCGACATCTCAACACCCGCTTGACCTGAAAAACTGTCACCCGAGGGTGTGAGACACACCGGAGTGTATCCCAGTGGGCACGACGAGCCGAGAAATAGCAGATCGTACCTACTGGTATACAATACTAGAGGATAGTAATAGATCAGGGTTAGAATAATCAGATAGGCAACAGGGAAATCAACGAAGATATATAATCATGAAATCAACTCATGGGAATAACATGAAGATCAGCAGACATATGTTTAAGTTTAAAATAACAGATATGTAATCATGAAGATCAGCAGATATATGATCATAGAATTATCTTTAAGAATGGCAAAATCATGATCTAGGATATTCAGGTTAATACTCAATGATATCATAATACTGTTATCACCTTGAGGATAGGATCAACCATGAGTTAGGTCAGTCAGAAATATAACCAAGGAATTATAATCAAAGGCATCACATAGAATCACATAAAGGTAGATGACTAGAAGCCAGATCAAAGAATCAAAGGAGCATGTTAAAGCAATTTAACAACACATGCATCAAATTATCTCTCTAAGGGTTGTGTTCTAGGGTTCTTCAAAGCTTCGGGCTTGGTCTGGGGAGGAACAGAGAATCAAGTGATGCTTAGTAATCTTCACTGACCCCTCGTGAAACACCCTGGGTAGACCAAGAGACGTTTCATATTAAATGTAAGATTCCTTGAGCAAATCTCCTCCAACCGGTTTCACACCAACCCTAGCATCCGAGACATCTTCAGTAGACTATAATTGCACCCAGCACATCATCATATAAGCCTCTAGCACTTAGGTTCAAGAAAACACAAGTTTAGTATAAAAATATAGCTTTTTTGGAACTTTTTTACGCATTTCGAGACAATCCGTTCGCCGTTTTGCGAAACGGACTTCCCCACGACGTCCGGCTCGTCGAGACCTGTCAGGTAGCGTATTTGTTTGTTTGTTTGACGCTCGGATAAAAAGTCGTTCCATAAAGTTCGACTCAATATAGCGCGTGGCACGCACTTCGATGCACCCGGATCGCCAAACGCGAAATCCGTCAGCGCCATTGCGCTCAGAACGTCAAAATTAGCTAGAATCCATTACTCTTACCTCTAGGTTAAAATTCTAAGTAGTGGTTCGGCCATTAGTGAAAGCGAGGGATTAAAAATTCGAGGGTTACTATTCACTTAAGTCGCGGGGCCCGCTTTTTGATTTCTGATTTCTGGAAGATCCGACCGTTGGATCGAAAACATATGAATATGAAACTTCTATGTTTCGACGAGATGATCGCAATTGTGATCTCGGATTTTCCAGATCAGACCCCGATCAAAAGTCGATATTTCTGGGCCCACTATTGACCCACTATCTCTCCACTTTTGCCAGAATTAACAATGTAAAGCATTTTAAAAGCAAATAGAGGTTTTATAATTCTGGATTACTACAGAGGCACAAAAACTGTACCACTCGAACTTGGACTGTTTCCAGTTTGAGTGTACCCGAGGCCGAACCGATTTGTTTGACCAAGACCAAGAAGCCTATCCAACTTACTCCTTCCTGAAGAGAATCGCTGCAAGTCATCTTTGAGTTGGAGAATGGTCTTAGTCATTTCCAGATTATCCTGTCGAGCCTCGTCGTAGAGCTTTGAGAAATAATTCGCTTTATCCACCAGTTTCTCATGTTCTTTCTCAAAAAGCTCATTTTTCTCTTGAAGGGAAACATTTGCTTTGGCTAAGTTATCCCTTTCCACTTCAAGAGCGTTTGAGAGAGAAGATGCCCTTTTTGCTTCTTCTTCGAGATCCTGCAATCTCCCTCTCAAACTCCGGTTTTGCTTTGCCAGTTTCTTTGAATCCCGTAAGAGCTTATGGTAGGCAAGAGCAAAATCTTCACCTTCAGAATTACTTGATTCGTCGTCCGTAACGTTCTTTTCAGCATGGGAGGAGTTGGACAACGAGTCGGAAGTACTTGCCATTAAGCACATGAAGGGTGAAGATGTGGACGCGTGGAATGCTGTCGCGTTGTCTTCTTCATCACTTGAGGATGACTCATTTGACGTTGAGTTGTCATCCCAGGTGACGACTTGCATCGCCTTCTTCTTTGCCGGATTCTTATTGGGACACTCCGTTGCAATGTGGCCGTAGCCTCGACATTTGAAGCACTGTACTTGTCCCTCCGAACTTTTCTTATCCTTTGAGAAGTTCTCTTGCTTTCTTGACTTGTAGCTTGAAGAACTCTTGCCTTTCTTCGACTTTTCGAAGGATGGAGTTTTGCTTGGATTACCCCTTCGAAAGTTGCGGCGAAACTTCCTTGTCAAGAGAGCGAGCTGCTTCTCAAAGTCCTCCATAGATAGGTTCTCGTCATCGTCTGAGGAGGATGAATCCGCGTCTTCTTCCTTTGTTGTTTTCAATGCATAACCTGAAGACTTAGAAGAGGATGCCTTTCCCGAAGAATAGTTAGTAGGAAATGTCATTTCATAAGTTTGTAATGAACCAACTAATTCTTCTACACGCATTTCGTCCGGGTGTTTAATTGTTTCAATGGCTGCGACCTTTGGGCGAAATCGTTCAGGAAGAGTTCTTAATATCTTTCTTACAACTTTAAATTCTGGAATCTTCTCTCCCAAGTTAGCACATGAGTTTACGATATCTTGCAATCGTGTGTAATAGTCTGTGAAAGATTCATTTTCTGCCATGAAAATAGAGTCAAACTTGCTCGTAAGCATTTGCAGTTTCTGAATCTTCACAAGGTTAGTTCCCTCATGCGTAACTTGAAGAACATCCCAGATTTCTTTCGCAGTCTCACATGCGGAGACGCGAGAGAACTCTGTTTGTGACAAGGCATTAAATAGTGTTACGGAATTTGAGTTGGCGTATTTCGTGATTGTATTAAGTCTTGAAGATTGAAGATGAAGAAACTTTGGATCGTATACCTCAATCTCAAGAAAGAAGAATTCAAAAGGATCAGGTACGTTTAACTAAAGATTTCTTGATGATCCGAATACTTCTTATAGTGTAGAAACACCTGGAAGAGGTTTTAATTGCTTAAACATCAAAAACTGGACATGGGACATGTTCAGGATCCGGATCAGCTTGCAATCCGGATCCCGAAGGGTGTTCGTTCATACACTGGTTCAATCCGGATCGCAGCATTCCATGATCCGGATCCCGAACATAGTTTTACCTGTTTGCTTGACGATCCGGATCAGGAATTGCAATCCGGATCCCGAACATGATGTTTTGGTAAAACTGTATGAACGATCCGGATCGGGGACTACGATCCGGATCCCGAACAAGCAATTTTCTGGAAACCGTCTTTTGTGCTTCTGCAATCCGGATCGCCAAATCCAATCCGGATCGCCGTCGGTAAAACTTTCCAGAAAAGTTTGTTTTTGATCCGTATATTCTTCCAATGGTTTCTAACCTATAAATAGACCCTATGGTCATTTTCTAGGGCATCCAAATAGAGCCGTCATTATCAAATATCATTTTATACGGCCTTAGATCCACATATAGAGAAGAAAGGAAATCAATAGATTTATTCTATGTTTCTTCATCTATATTGATTGATTTGATTCTAGGTTTTCCATACTCACATTTTGAGTAGAATCAAATCAATGAATACTTAGATGGTATTTCCGATCTATCTTTGATCTAAGTATTCGGCGGATCATCACCACCCAAACAAACAACGATTTACCCCAAAATCGGCGCGTGGACTCGCGTGGCCTTGTGGATTCAAGGTGCAACCGCTCTCGTGGATTCGGAGCGAGGTACGTTCGTGGATTCGAAGCGTGCCATTGGGTGAAGACCGTGGATTCGGTCGGACGTCGTGGACTCGACGTTGGACGCTGTGGATTCAGCGTTGGGCGCGGATCGTGGATTCGAGAAGCGTCGTGGAGCGAGCGGGAAGATCTACTAGGAGCGTATGGTAAAAGGTTGAGTCGTCTGTGAGTACGTTATATCACCTTGTACGTGTGTTAATTCTAGTGGATTTCGCCGTGTTATCGGTCCCGTGGTTTTTTACTCCGGTTTGGAGTTTTTCCACGTAAAAATCTTGCGTGTTCTTTTATTTTTCCGCATTGGGTTTATTGCGCAATGATTTTTTGAGTGTTTATTGTTTACACCTATTCACCCCCCTCTAGGTGTTTTTTCCCCTATTTAGATCCAATTACTTATAACCCAACAAGTGGTATCAGAGCGGGAATAGGGTTGTAAACAATGGTTGAAGGTGGAAACATCAATCGACCCCCTTTCTTTGATGGAACAAATTATGCGTACTGGAAAGTACGGATGAAAGCCTTTTTAATTTCCATCGACGAAAGGGTGTGGCAATCAATTGAATTAGGATGGTCTAATCCAACTGAAATTTTAGATGATGTTCGCACCTTAAAACCTAGGTCGAAATGGACCAAGGAAGAGATAGATTATCTTCTTACAATGGCAAGGGAATTAATGCTCTATTTAATGCTTTGTCACAAACTGAGTTCTCTCGCGTCTCGGCATGTGAGACTGCGAAAGAAATCTGGGATGTTCTTCAAGTTACGCATGAGGGAACTAACCTAGTGAAGATTCAGAAACTGCAAATGCTTACGAGCAAGTTTGACTCTATCTCTATGGCAGAGAATGAATCTTTCACTGACTATTACACACGATTGCAAGACATCGTAAACTCATGTGCTAACTTGGGAGAGAAGATTCCAGAATTTAAAGTTGTAAGAAAAATTCTAAGAACTCTTCCTGAACGATTTCGCCCGAAGGTCGCAGCCATTGAAACAATTAAACACCCGGACGAAATGCGTGTAGAAGAATTAGTAGGTGCTTTACAAACTTATGAAATGACATTTCCTACTAACTATTCTTCTGGAAAGGCATCCTCTTCTAAGTCTTCAGGTTACGCATTGAAATCAACTAAAGAAGAAGACGCGGATTCATCCTCCTCGGACGACGACGAGAACCTTTCTATGGAGGACTTTGAGAAGCAGCTCGCTCTCTTGACAAGGAAGTTTCGCCGCAACTTTCGAAGGGGAAATTCAAGCAAAACTCATCCTTCGGAAAGTCGAAGAAAGGCAAGGGTTCTTCAAGTTACAAGTCAAGAAGCAAGAGAACTTCTCAAAGGATAAGAAAAGTTCAGAGGGACAAGTTCAGTGCTTCAAATGTCGAGGCTACGGCCACATTGCAACGGAATGTCCCAACAAGAATCCGGCAAAGAAGAAAGCGATGCAAGTCGTTACTTGGGATGACAACTCCACGTCAAATGAGTCATCCTCAAGTGATGAAGAAGACAACGCGACAGCTTTCCACGCGTCCACTACATCTTCACCCTTCATGTGCTTAATGGCAAGTACATCCGACTCACTGTCCAACTCCACTGTTGAAAAGATTGCAACGGACGATGAATCAGATGATTCGGAAGGTGAAGATTTTGCTTTAGCCTACCATAACTTTTGAGGGATTCAAAGAAACTGGCTAAGCAAAACAAGGGGTTGAAAGGGAGATTGCAGGATCTCGAAGAAGAAGTAAAAAGGGTAACCTCTCTCTCAACCGATCTTGAAGTGGAAAGGGATAATCTGATTAAAACAAATGTTTCCCTTCAAGAGTCCAATGAGCAACTCGAGAAGAATTATATGGATATGGTGAACAAAGCGAATTACTTCTTGAAGCTCAACGGCGAGGCTCGACAGGAAAAATTGGAAATGACGGAGACCATACGCCAACTGAAGGATGACTTAAAGAGATTTTCTTCTGGAAGGAGTAAGTTGGACAGACTTCTTGGTCTTGGTCAAAGAAATAAGTTCGGCCTCGGATACACTCAAACTGGAGACATTCCAAGTTCGAGTGGGACAGTATTTGTGCCTCAGTCGGTATCTCCTCCTCCGACACCGGAATTCACGACAAGCAACGACAACAAACCTACTACATCCTCCTCGGAATCGACAAGAATCAAGGTATGTTTTCGTTGTGGCATTTCAGGGCACATAAGGAGAAATTGCAAGACGGAAGCCAAACGCACACCTCAAGCACCTCTTGCAATGACTACCAAAAAGGCTATTCCTCAGAAATCAACTGCAAATCATTTGAAGGAAAAGAGCCTTGGTAGTACACCGCTCAAGACGACATCATCAAGGAGCAGCAATTCTTCAAGCAAGACGCTCTCACCTAGGAAATCAACTTCACGATCATTACCGACGCACTCCAAAAAGGTTTGGGTGCGCAAAGGTGAAATTTTCCCTTGTCTTGCTACCAATGTTTCCTTGCATGCATATGATAGTTCGTCTTGGTACCTGGATAGCGGGTGTTCCCGTCATATGACCGGCGATAAAAACTGTTTTCAAACATTTGAGAAAAACTCCGGAGGACTTGTTGTTTTCGGAGATGGTCGGTCTTCCAAAATTGTTGGAAAGGGAACGGTAGCTATTCCAGATGGCCCGGTTCTAGATAATGTGTTATTTGTTCATGGCCTTAAGACTAACCTCATAAGCATAAGTCAACTTTGTGATAGTGGTTATTCAGTTAATTTTTCATCTGATAAATGCACTGTAACTGACATGAACCATGCTTTCTTTTTAAAGGGGGTTAGATCAGAAAACAATTGTTATGTAGTTCCTACTAAGATTTCTGAAAAATGTAACCTAGCATCTTTGAAAAATGAAACACTTTGGCATGAAAGGCTAGGTCACATAAACTTTAAGGAACTTGCTAGAATTTCGAACAAAGATGTGGTCAAGGGGGTTCCGAAACTTTCTTTTGAACAAAACCTTGTGTGTGGCGGTTGCCAAAAGGGAAAACAGTCTAGGACTGCACACAAGAACTTGAACCACATAGGTACAAAACGGCCTTTGGAACTTTTGCATATGGACTTAATGGGGCCAACTCGTCAACCATCTCTGGGAGGTAAATGGTATATTTTCTTATTGGTTGATGATTTTCTAGATATACTTGGGTAGCATTCTTAAAAGAAAAAGCTGATACCTTTGATTCTTTTCTCGAAATCTGCAATCGTATTATGATTGAAAAGAATGATAGGATTACTCGAGTTAGGAGTGATAGAGGTGGGGAATTCATAAATTCCAAATTCATTGATTTTTGCACTTCTAATGGCATTAAACATGAATTCTCTGCACCTTACACACCTCAACAAAATGGTGTAGTCGAGCGCAAAAACAGGGTCGTACAGGAAATGGCACGTGTTATGCTTCACAGCCGGAACTTACCTTTTTATTTTTGGGCTGAAGCGGTGAACACTGCTGTTTATGTTATTAATCGCGTGTATTTGCGCCCGGGGACATTGAATACACCATATGAACTTTGGTTTTGTAGAAAACCTAACATCAAATATTTTCGTATCTTTGGGAGTCGGTGTTTTATTTTACGTGATCGTGAGAATCTTGGAAAATTTGACTCTCGAAGTGACGAAGGGATTTTCTTAGGTTATTCTACAAACAGCAGAGCATATCGAGTTTTTAACTTAGAATCTAAGACGATCGTAGAATCGATAAATGTTAAGGTAGATGAAGCTTTTCACTTTGAATCTGAAAAATCTACCCTCGATATCTCTCTTGATGATGATACACCTGCTAATGCATCTTCTTCTAACAATTCTTTCGATAATAATGTTGATGCATCTAACGGTTCTTCAAGTTTATCTGATGTGCAGGAATCATCTCGTGTACCTCCGTCTACTCCTCTACCTCAAACGTTACGCATCTCCAAGGATCACCCTGAATCGAACATCATTGGAGATCCACAAGAAGGAGTTAGAACACGGAGACAATTGGTTTGCGGATTTGCATGCTATGTATCTCAAATCGAACCAAGGAATGTTGATGAAGCTCTCCAAGATGACTACTGGATTAAAGCAATGCAGGAAGAGCTCCATCAATTCGAGCGAAACAAAGTCTGGGAATTAACGAAGCCTCCGAAGCAACACAATGTGATAGGTACCAAATGGATCTTCAAGAACAAGAAAAATGAAGAAGGTACTATCATCAGGAACAAAGCAAGGTTAGTTGCTCAAGGCTACTCTCAAGTAGAAGGTATAGACTTTGATGAAACTTTCGCCCCTGTAGCTAGACTCGAGTCCATTCGTATATTGTTTGCGATTGCTTGTCATTTTAAAATCAAATTATTTCAAATGGACGTTAAGAGCGCCTTTTTAAATGGGTTTTTAAATGAGGAAGTTTATGTGGCTCAACCGAAAGGTTTTGTGGATCATAAACTACCTAACCATGTTTTTCGTCTGAAAAAGGCTCTTTACGGTCTGAAACAAGCACCGCGAGCATGGTACGAAAGGTTGACAAAGCACCTTTTGGAAAAGGGCTACACTCGAGGGGGAGCTGACAGGACTCTCTTTGTGAAGCATTATCAAAACAATTTCATAGTTGCTCAAATCTATGTCGATGACATTGTTTTTGGAGCAACAAGAGATAATGATGCTTCTAAATTCGCGGAGACCATGGAAAGCGAATTTGAGATGTCCATGATGGGCGAATTGAATTATTTTCTTGGATTACAAGTTAAACAAAACGATGAAGGAATTCACTTGTGTCAATCCAAGTATGCACTGGAGTTGGTCAAAAAGTTTGATCTTGAAAATTCTAAGGATTTTCCGACTCCAATGGGAACTAGCCATAAGGGACTTGGAAGTGAATCACAAAGTGAGAATGTAGACGAGAAACTGTATCGCAGTATGATTGGAAGTCTACTATATCTCACGGCTAGTCGCCCGGATATATCCTTCAGTGTTGGGATTTGTGCGAGATATCAATCAGCACCGAAGGAGGTTCACCTGAAAGCGGTGAAACGGATCATCCGATATATCAAAGGTACAATCAATTTCGGAATTTGGTATCCTATGGGAACGACTTTGGATATTGTTGGATACTCAGATGCCGATTGGGCTGGATCAGTGGATGACCGGAAAAGCACGAGTGGTGCATGCTTCTATCTTGGCCATTGCCTTGTTGCATGGCACAGTAAAAAGCAGAATTGCATAGCACTCTCGACTGCCGAAGCGGAGTACATTTCTGCAGGAAGTTGTTCAACCCAATTGATTTGGATGAAAAGCGTGTTGAGCGATTTCCGGATTTCAACATCTTCGGTAACCATTTTATGTGACAACACTAGTGCTATTAACATTTCTAAAAACCCTGTGTTGCACTCTAGAACAAAACATATTGAACTTAGATATCATTTTCTTAGAGAGCTAGTTGAATCAAACATTCTTCAACTGTCATATATTTCAACTGAGGATCAATTAGCTGATATCTTAACAAAACCTTTGGATCAAAAACGTTTTATTCACTTGCGTAAAGCAATTGGCATGCTTTCCTTGAAATAAACTCTTTTGAAACCTTTGCTTAGGTTAGGTTTTGTTTTTGTTTTTGTTTTGTTCTTTATCTATGTTTTGTACATAGGACATTAATTGAGCATAAATCATAATTGACTTTAATTGCATCCTTTTATGCATTTAGAAATTTATTATGCTTTTGATGTCATAATATTTCAATGTTGCAATGATCATTTACGTTAATTAAACCATCTTTTAAGTGATCAAAGTCAATTTCTCTCTCAATGATCTCTTGGTATAGTCATTATCATATTTGATTGCTTAGTCGAGTATGAATTCGAGATCAATGGTTTGGTTGAATACCTTATATATTAAATAATTGATAGCCAATTGAGGGGGAGTCAATGAAATGTAAAATGCTCAAAAGATGTGGAAAGAGTTACATCCCAATGAGGAGTGTGAAAACTACCACCACATGGAGAAAATGAAAGAAAAAAAAGATACTCCATGAATGAAAAGCAAATTTTTGTTTTGAAAATGTTGATGAAATTCATATTGAAATACTTGACTCAGTCGTATTTCATGGTTGGTATAAGGTGGGATTTTTAGTAAAAGATGCTCAAAGAGCCACTCCTTCAACAGATTGTCTAGATATATTATCTAACTTATCTGGGATTTCAAACATCTATTGATCTTGGTACTTCATTTTCTTTACTAAAATTGATGATTTGATAAAGGCATTACACATAAGATCAGGATAGATGTAATTGAAGTTGTTCAACTTTAAGTGTTTTAACTTTCGTAAATTTTCGTTTCATTTTTGGGTATTTTTGATAGATTTTGCATAATCTATTTCTTGTTGTATGAAACGATGTCTTTTGTTTAAAGTTGACATGGTAAAGTGCTTACATACTTTTTCTGGATTTTATGGAATTTTTCTGAATTTTTCTGGAGAAAAAGTTGAAGCCGATCCGGATCGGGGTAAGTGATCCGGATCCCGAACGCAGGATTCTTCCTGCGGGTAGCCGATCCGGATCACATTCTCGATCCGATCCGGATCACGGCTAGGGTTTTTATAAGAACAAAGAGGATTTGATTTCTTTTACCCTAATCTTTTGTTCTAAAATCTCTAGAGCTTCTCTCTCTAGATTTCTTGCATTTTGGAGCTTCCAAACTCAAAGTTCTTCGGATTCAAGTAAGTTTTATTGATCAAAACTCGGTTTTTACAGTTTTTCATCAAACGTGAGTTGAAATCTTGGAACTTTTTCGTTTGTGAATGGTTTTTGATCAAATTTCTTTTGAAATAAGAACTCTGGGTCAATTAGTTTTGCTTTTATGCTGGGTTTTCTCAAGATAAACGAGTTTTTAGGCTTCGATTTCTAAAAATTCTGGTTTAGGGCATAAAAGAGGAATTTTTGAAAATCATGGAATTGATCTATTTTTAAAATTCTTTTTGGAAAACTAATTTGATTCTTGGCTTCTCTACATGATTATGATTGTCTAGGTACAATGTTTCAAATTTTTCAAAATTGACGATTTTTCATGTGTTCTTGAGTTGGTTTTCACAGGACAGCACTTTCAGCAATGGTGATCACCTGGATCATTTTCCTACTTGCTGCAATGGTCCATGTTAAGGACACTGCCAAACCAAAGAAAGCAAAGAGAACCAAGCGAGCTGAGAATGATTCCGACACGGATTCGGAAACAGACTCGATTGACTGGGATAACCTAGAGATTGAGGAAGATGTCCCTATTGTATCCAAGGGGAAAGCACCTGCAGAAACCTCAAAGACAAAGGCTCCTCCTACTGCTGCAGAAAAGGGAAAAGCTCCCATGGAACCAAGTCAAATCAGAACAAGGACAAAGACTGGTGCAAGGAAAAGAGGTAGTGCTCAGGGCATTTCAATCAACGAACCTATAGCCAGCCAGCCTCCTCCTCCGGAATTCATCAGCTCCACAAGAATCAAAGATTTTGAAAAGAGGGAATGCATTGGGGAAAGACATGTTAATGTCCAACAGATGAAGAATCGATCTGCAGAGTTTGGAGTTCTGTTTGACCAAGTCGGGCTTGCTCCAATTTGCAACTTTCCTGAATCAACTGGGTACTGTCCACACTCAGTTCGCATGTTTTATCAGAATGCTACGAGTCTAATGGATCATGAGGACGGACGACGAGAATTTCATACCGTGGTTAAAGGTATCAAAATCAAAGTCACTCCCCAACTGATTGGAGAGGTGCTTAATATGAAAGCAAGATCTGATGGAATCCACTACCTCAAGACTCAAAGCTTCAACGTCAACTCCTGGAGAGTTGTAGTCAATGGAATCTGCGTTCCGGAAACTTTGTCTACCGGAAATTCTGTTTTCTCCAAAGAACTTAAGAAAGAGTACAAGTACATAAACTTCATTGTCTGTTACAACATTCTTCCCAATATGAACACGAAAGTCCTTCGGTGGGATAGAATGCTCTTTCTCTATCTTCTTGGCAACCCGACCATTTTGATGGGAGCAAATATGAATATTCCGTATCTCATTTGGCATAGGATGACGCGGTATGTCGAACACTCTCACCCCACAGAGCGTCTACCATACCCAATGATTATCATGCGCATCCTCAAGAAGTTTAAAGTGGATACAAGCGCGAGCTCTTATATGTATAGTTTGGGGACAATAAATGAAACAACTATTGTAAAGTCTTTGTCAACAAAGCAAGATGATCCCCCATCTCCTCCAATCCGGCAACGAGCTCGACAACCAGCAACTACTTCCACAGCTCCAGTTCCTCCTCCACAGCAGGCACCTCCATCCACCTCTGACGATGATGCCTCTGTCACCTCTATCTTTAAAGAACAAAAGCGGCTTTCCAATGAACAGGAACGTATGTCTGCAGAGTTCACTGAAATGAGAGGAGATCTTCATACTATGAAAAATGAGATGGAAGTCCTCACAGCTTCGCAAATCACTCTAAATAAGTCCGTCTCATCAGTGAAGAAACTAGTGAAGAAGTTGTTTGCTAAAATGGGATGCACAACATCCGATGACTCCGACTCTCAGGAGTAACTTTATGTTTTAATCGTTTTGCTCTAACTTTGCAGGTATTTAATTTTTGTTTATCTTTTTAACTCCCTTTGTTTTGTAATTATTTGGCTTTGTTTTGTGACAAAAAGGGGGAGAGAGTTAGAGAGAACTTTGAACAATGAATGATGATTGTGAATATCAAGGTAAGTATGACTTCAACTCAACTTTGGTTTTGGTTTTTATTGGTTGATTGGTTGCATGCTCCTACTAACTATTCTACTAACTATTTGGGCATGTAATATGACTAACAAGTTGATGTTGGACTAACATACTTTGACATTTGGTTTTCGATTGCTTAGAAGATATGTTGGTTTTAACTATGATTCTCTTACATATCTGAATTTTTCAAATGTCATGATGAGAATAAACTCTATCTCTGTAGTTGGTGTGACATGCATCCTAGAACTATCTACTAACTTATCTCATGACTAACTGCTATTTAGAGGCATTATAATATGACTAACAAGTTGATGTTGGACTAACATACTTTGACATTTGGTTTCATTAGCTGCTTAGAAGATATGTTTGGTTTTAACTATGTGATTCTCTTACATATCTGAAACTTTGTTCAAATGTCATGATGAGAATAAATATCTCTATCTCTGTAGTTGGTTTTGAATGTTTCAATTCTTGAGGTATCTAACGATTTTGTTTGTCAAGAATGCTTTCTGTGTGCAGAGATTACAGATGTCTAAGTCTAGAGTCTGTTCTAGGAGTTTATCTCATGTTTTTAATTTCTGGATCTCTTTTGTAAATTTTTGTTGTATGGTGATAGCAACAAAAATATCTTTTTGAATTTTCTTTTGTGGATTTGTGTTTTGTCACGAAACCGCCAAAGGGGGAGATTGTTACGGAATTTGAGTTGGCGTATTTCGTGAATGTATTAAGTCTTGAAGATTGAAGATGAAGAAACTTTGGATCGTATACCTCAATCTCAAGAAAGAAGAATTCAAAAGGATCAGGTACGTTTAACTAAAGATTTTTGATGATCCGAATACTTCTTATAGTGTAGAAACACCTGGAAGAGGTTTTAATTGCTTAAACATCAAAAACTGGACATGGGACATGTTCAGGATCCGGATCAGCTTGCAATCCGGATCCCGAAGGGTGTTCGTTCATACACTGGTTCAATCCGGATCGCAGCATTCCATGATCCGGATCCCGAACATAGTTTTACCTGTTTGCTTGATCGATCCGGATCAGGAATTGCAATCCGGATCCCGAACATGATGTTTTGGTAAAACTGTATGAACGATCCGGATCGGGGACTACGATCCGGATCCCGAACAAGCAATTTTCTGGAAACCGTCTTTTGTGCTTCTGCAATCCGGATCGCCAAATCCAATCCGGATCGCCGTCGGTAAAACTTTCCAGAAAAGTTTGTTTTTGATCCGTATATTCTTCCAATGGTTTCTAACCTATAAATAGGCCCTATATTCATTTCTAGGGCATCCAAATAGAGCCGTCATTATCAAATATCATTTTATACGAAAAGATCCACATATAGAGAAGAAAGGAAATCAATAGATTTATTCTATGTTTCTTCATCTATATTGATTGATTTGATTCTAGGTTTTCCATACTCACATTTTGAGTAGAATCAAATCAATGAATACTTAGATGGTATTTCCGATCTATCTTTGATCTAAGTATTCGGCGGATCATCACCACCCAAACAAACAACGATTTACCCCAAAATCGGCGCGTGGACTCGCGTGGCCTTGTGGATTCAAGGTGCAACCGCTCTCGTGGATTCGGAGCGAGGTACGTTCGTGGATTCGAAGCGTGCCACTGGGTGAAGACCGTGGATTCGGTCGGACGTCGTGGACTCGACGTTGGACGCTGTGGATTCAGCGTTGGGCGCGGATCGTGGATTCGAGAAGCGTCGTGGAGCGAGCGGGAAGATCTACTAGGAGCGTATGAAAAAGGTTGAGTCGTCTGTGAGTACGGTATATCACCTTGTACGTGTGTTAATTCTAGTGGATTTCGCCGTGTTATCGGTCCCGTGGTTTTTTACTCCGGTTTGGAGTTTTTCCACGTAAAAATCTTGCGTGTTCTTTTATTTTTCCGCATTGGGTTTATTTGCGCAATGATTTTTTGAGTGTTTATTGTTTACACCTATTCACCCCCCTCTAGGTGTTTTTCTCCTATTTAGATCCAATTACTTATAACCCAACAAATAGAGCATTAATTTCTTTGCCATTGTAAGAAGATGAATCAATCTCTTCCTTGGTCCATTTCGACCAAGGTTTGATGGTGCGAACATCAGAAATAATTTCAGTTGGATTAGACCATCCTAATTCAATTGATTGCCACACCCATTCGTCGATGGAAATTAAAAAGGCTTTCATTCGTACTTTCCAGTACGCATAATTTGTTCCATCGAAGAAAGGGGGTCTATTGATGTTTCCACCTTCAACCATTGTTTACAACCCTATTCCCGCTCTGATACCACTTGTTGGGTTGTATGTAATAATGGATCTAAAAAGGGGAAAAAACACCTAGAGGGGGGTGAATAGGTGTAAACAATAAACACTCAAAAAATCATTGCGCAATAAAACCCAATGCGGAAATATAAATGAACACGCAAGATTTTTACGTGGAAAAACTCCAAACCGGAGTAAAAAACCACGGGACCGATAACACGGTGAAATCCACTAGAATTAACACACGTACAAGGTGATATAACGTACTCACAGACGACTCAACCTTTTACCATACGCTCCTAGTAGATCTTCTCCGCTCGCTCCACAACGCGTCTCGAATCCACGATCTGCGCCCAACGCCGAATCCACGGCGTCCAACGTCGAGTCCACGACGTCTGACCGAATCCACGGTCTTCACCCAGTAGCACGCTTCGAATCCACGAACGTACCTCGCTCCGAATCCACGAGAGCGGTTGCACCTTGAATCCACAAGGCCACGCGAGTCCACGCGCCGATTTAGGGTAAATCGTTGTTTTTGGGTGGTGATGATCCGCCGAATACTTAGATTAGAAATAGATCGGAAATACCATCTAAGTATTCATTAATTTGATTCTACTCAAAATCTGAGTTTGGAAAACCTAGAATCAAATTAATCAATATAGATGAAGAAACATAGAATTAAATCTATTGATTTCCTTTCTTCTCTATATGTGGATTTTTCCTTTTCGGTCGTATTTTTCTATTATGTCCCGTACCCTAAAAATGAATCATAGGGTCTATATATAGGTTAGAAACCATTGGAAGAAGATAAGGATCAAAAACTATCCGTTTCTGAAAATTTTCAGGACGGCGATCCGGATCGGATTTACTGTGATTCGGATCGTCGTATCGTGATAGACAATTCCAGAAAAATAGGGTTCGGGATCCGGATCGAAGTGCCTGATCCGGATCGTTCATACAATTTCACCAAACACCAACGTTCGGGATCCGGATTGAAAAGCCTGATCCGGATCGTTCAAATAAAATGGTAAAACCAGTGTTCGGGATCCGGATCAAGGGAGGCTACGATCCGGATTGAACTTGTGTATGAACGAACACCCTTCGGGATCCGGATTGGAAAGTCTGATCCGGATCCTGAACATGTCCCATGTCCAGTTTTTGATTTTTATGCAATAAAAAATTCTTCCAAGTGTTTCTACACTACAAGAAGTATTCGGATCACCAAAAATCTTTAGTTAAACATACCTGATCCTTTTAAATTCTTCTTTCTTGAGATTGAGGTGTATGATCCAAACTTCTTTCATCTTCAATCTTCAAGACTTAATACTTTCACGAAATACGCCAACTCAAATTCCGTAACAATGCTGACGCTACTCTTAGGCGTCGAAACCTGTCTTCCTGTCGGCGGAAAATTTTCGCCGACGGCAAGAAGTCTGACCTACTGTTGGACCACTCCAACCAGTGCGGTCACCTGCTATCGCAACTCGTATACCACGTTTGACCCCGAGCCCTCTCGGGACGCGAGTCAAACAGGTGCGTTTCCCTGTGTGGTGTCATCGCTACTATGCACACCACAACGAAACAACCAGCCCAAACTTAGCCATTTGAGCATCGCGCAGTCCATATACCGTCAAAAAAGGCTCGTCGATCAATCATGCGAAAGTATAAGAGGGTACTCCTTTTCATCTCCAACATTACGTTGTCGGCCGCCCAACGTAATATTCGAAGAATGAAAGCTCGTTGCCCTCGATCAGTCCCAACATCCTTTTTGGGAACAACAAAACCCAATCAATTACTTTTGCCACCGTCCACGCACTCTCTCGTGCTAATCCCTAGGGTCTCCCTAAGGTTGCTAACCACCTAGGACTATTCCTAGGCTCTAATACCACTCTAATCTGTCACGCCCCGAGTCCGCCAATTTGTACGGATCGGGCACGCCAACAGACCCGCCAATCGGGTATGACCTTTTTCTACCCGAAAGGAACGGTAACATCCATATTAACACAACCAGTGTATGCGGAAGCTCAATATCAGAGTACTAAAAATCACTACAAATTTAAATTTTCATTCAGTAACAAACAGTTAACACAGAAATGAAAGCAATACAAGAGTGAACCATAACTTAAATTTATTACACTTTACATTCCTGAACTTGCAAATAAAATTATTACAATTCTTTTTACATAAATTCCTCACCATACAAGGTTCACTCAAGAAATATAAAAATGGTACCTCTGCTAGACCCTCTAGGTCTCTACGCTGCTGGGCTCTTGCCCCTGTCGTATGCCTCGCCGTCTGCGTCTGAACCGTCACGATCGCTGCATCCATACCCGAACCTGTGGGGGGGGGAGTCACCCAAGGGGTGTGAGAACTACATCTGAGTTCCCAGTGGGTTCAACCACCGAGAGAAAGTGTCCTACACCACTTGGTCCAATGGAAGCAATAATAATAGTGCTAGGAAACTAAAATCCTCGATATCAAATGCAGCTATACAAAATGATACATCACTATCTGTATATACTCCTCAACCCAGCACTACACTGTCCAGCCATACTAGGCTACCATACAATAGGTCACTACACTATCTGTGTATACTCATCGACCCAGCACTACTCTGTCTAGCCACACTAGGCTGCTAAGCACCAACTCGGCCGCTATGCCGCTACATACAGGGTCAAACTAGCCCGGCCACCTTGGCCACTCTATCTTTCTTTATTCTTTAGATTCTGGTGCTTTAGTTCAAGTTAACCCTCAGAAATTCTTATTCAACGGGCCCGTGCCCGGTAGTCCTGCTACCATAAGATAAGATTTCTAAGGTTGCCGATAACACCCGCAAGTGTTACCCCGCCCAACGGGGTGTTACGGCTTTTTGGTGTTGGCATATTTCGTGAGTCAAGTCAGTGAGTTGAGTCGGAGTCTTAAAGGGATCAAATTGTCAATCAGCAATCAAAGACTTAGAGAAGATTCAACAAGAGCTCAAGTTGACACTCAGTGTCTTGAGTCTTGAAGATTGAAGATGAAGAATTGTGGATTAGTTACATCAATCTCAAGAAGAAAGTATTCAAAACGATCAGGTATGTTTAACTAAATAATTTTGGTGATCCGAATACTTTCTTATAGTGTAGAAACACTTGGATGAATTTTTAATTGCATAAAAATCAAAAACTGGACATGGGACATGTTCAGGATCCGGATCAGATGATCCAATCCGGATCCCGATGGGTATTTGTTCATGTGCAAATCCAATCCGGATCCAAGCCTATTCTGATCCGGATCCCGAACATTGGATGTTGCTGAAATTCATGAACGATCCGGATCGGGCCTTGCGATCCGGATCCCGAACCCTTGGATTTCTGGAATCGTCAATCTCGTTACGACGATCCGGATCGCAGTAATCCCGATCCGGATCGCCGTCCTGAAAATTTCCAGATAAGGTATGTTTTTGATTCTTATCTCTTTCCAAAGGTTTCTAAACTATAAATAGACATTTAGGGTTTCTCAAAAACGTGGGGAGCACGGCCGATCAATTTATAAAACACTTGAGAGCAACCCTAGAGGCTAGGTTTTTATCGTTCTTCTTTATAGCCTCTTTTAGGTCAATTCGATGGTTCTTTCAAGAACATATCTTTTGTCGAATTGATCTAATCTTTGCTTAGAGATTTCTCCCATGGATCTTCATTGATAATCTAAGCAAAGGATCACCATCGAAGCCAATATTCTTACCGGCTGAGTTTGCGTCGTGGATTCGACGTGGCACCGTGGATTCGGTGTGTTGAAGGCGTTTCGTGGATTCGAAACGTGTGCTCGTGGATTCGAGTGGCGTTCGTGGATTCGAACGTGTGCAGTGGACGTGCAAACGTTGGAGCGCAAGGTCCGAAGAAATTGAAGGAGGGGTAGTCACCTTGTTATTCTTCTTTTCTTAGTGGATTGTTATTGCGTGGACATCCAACCGGTCAGCGCAAGGTCCGAAGAAGCTGAAGGAGGGGTTGAGTCCGTGGAGTCGGTAATCACCTTGTTATTCTTCTATTCTTAGTGGATTGTTATTGCGTGTTGGTCCCGTGGTTTTTCTCCTGGATTGGAGTTTCCACGTAAATCTCGGTGTGTTGATTTTTATTTTCCGCATTGTTTTTTATTTTGCACTGAGATTGGTTTTTATAATATTACACCTATTCACCCCCCTCTAGGTGTTTGATAGTACCTATTTAGATCCTTGTGGATCCTAAATAACTCTACAATTGGTATCAGAGCGGGTTTTAGGTTTATCTATCATAATGGGTGAAAGTGGTAATATTTTTAGACCTCCTCTTTTTGATGGGACCAATTATGCATATTGGAAAATGCGGATGAGAGCTTTTCTCATCTCTATTGATGAGCGGGTATGGCAAACCGTGGAATACGGTTGGGTGCATCCGGTTGAGGAAGTAGGAAATTCTACTACCCCAAAACCTCGCTCTAGATGGTCCAAAGAGGAAATCGAAAGATCTTCTTACAATGGGAAAGGTATGAACGCTTTATTTAATTCTCTTTCCTCGACTGAGTTTACGAGAATTTCCGCGTGTGAAACCGCGAAGGAAATTTGGGATATTCTCAAAATTACACATGAGGGTACTAATCTTGTAAAAATTCAAAAGCTCCAGATGCTTACAAGTCAATTTGACTCTATTCATATGGAAGAGCATGAATTGTTTACAGATTATTACACTAGACTTCAAGATGTAATTAATACATGTGCTAATTTAGGAGAAAAGATCCCGGAGTCGAAAATTGTAAGAAAGATACTTCGGACTCTTCCGGAACGGTTTAGGGCAAAGGTTACCGCCATTGAAACCGTTAGTCATCCGGATGAGATGAGTGTAGAGGAATTAGTAGGTGCTTTGCAAACTTATGAGATGACTTTTCCTACTAATCAAATTTCTTCCAAGTCTTCTTCTAAGCTTACAGGTATTGCATTCAAATCAACAAAGGAAGAAGATACGAATCAAGTTCCGACGATGAAATCTCTTTTGCCGATTTTGAAGAACAATTGGCGCGGATCACAAAGAAATTTCGTCGGAAATTTTGGAAGAATCGAACCGATGGATCTTCATCCACGAAACCATCTAAAGGATCATCGGGTTCTAAATCCTCTAAACTCAAAGGCGTTGCAAAACCTTCTAAAGAAAAAGAAAAAGATGATTTCGAAGGGGAAATCCGATGTTATCGATGCAAAGGCTACGGCCATATTTCAACGGATTGTCCTTCTAAGAAATCATATAAAAAGAAGGCTTTGCAAGCGAAAACTTGGGACGATTCTAGTTTCGATGAATCGACCTCAAGTGAAGAGGAAAAAAGTTGTTGCTTTTCATGCCTCTCAAATTCCCTCTTCTAATTTGTGTTTATCATCTTTAGTCACTGACTCTATTCCTTTGATTTTGCATGAAACATCAACATCCGGAGGAGAGTCATCAAGTGAGGGGGAGTCGGACGAAGAAGAACTCGTTGAGGCATACCAACAACTTCTTGCGGAATCAAAGAAGATGGCCAAGCATATCAAGAAGTTGAGGAAGCAACGACTTGAGGTTCAAGACGAGAATCAAGCTTTAAAGATCAAACTTCATGATCTCGAGGAGGAACGAGAGCTTTTATTGGATAACAATAAAATCCTCCAAGAAAAGATAAATCAATCGGAAACAATCGTTAATTCATATATTAACAAGATTGATTTTCTTGAAAAGCAGTTTGAAGAGATTCATGTCACCAACCAAGCTTTGACCAAGCAAGTTCATCAACTTAAATCCGACATACAAAGGCTTTCAACCGGTTCCAAGAAACTTGATTGTATGTCCGGATTAGGTCAAACAAGCAAGGTTGGTTTGGGATTTAAAAAGAACCAAACTGTGAAGGCTTCAAGTTCCACAACGAAATTGAAAGGAAGAACTTGTCACCTTTGTGGACTTGAAGGACATTTGGTGAAGAATTGCCCGAAAAAGAGAAAGAAAAATCCTTCGGCAACTTCATCTACGGAGCGGACTCAACGGAATCAAAAGACACATCAAGTCAAAGGAGTTCACTCAACCCACCAAAGGTCCGAGCCACAACATCAATCATTCAAGTGGATCATTGCAAGGCAAAGACCTAAGGTGGATCAACAGTCAAAGCGGACAACCCCCGGCCACAACGAATCAAGACAACCCAAAATCCAGCGATTTTGGATTCGGAAAGGTGATATCTTTCCTTGTCTTAAGTTCTAAATAGCTTATGACTGTATGTAATGCTTTGATTGGTTTTCCTTCATATTTTTCTTAATCTTTGCATTACATGTTTTTCAATGCTCTTTGTTTTTATACTTTGTTCTTGAACAAAAGGGTTTTTAACGAACAAGTGCATTGAATAAAAAAGGGCTTCACGTTCATTCACTCCAAATTAATTTTCTTGGATTATCAACTTGACTCCATATTCATAATCTTGAAGACACTTCATTTAGAGGAGTTGTTTAATTGAGCATTGGTTAAATTGACTTTAATTGCATCCTTTCACGCATTTAGAAATTTATTATGCTTTTGATATCATAATATTTCAATGTTGCAATGATCATTTATGTTAATTAATTCATCTTTTAAGTGATCAAAGTCAATTTCTCTCTCAATGATCTCTTGGTATAGTCATTATCATATTTGATTGCTTAGTCGAGTATGAATGCGAGATCAATTTTTGGTTGAATACCTTATATATTAAATAATTGATAGCCAATTGAGGGGGAGTCAAAGAAAAGTAAAATGCTCAAAAGATGTGGAAAGAGTTACATCCCAATGAGGAGTGTGAAAACTACCACCACATGGAGAAAAGAAAGAAAGAAAAAGATACTCCATGAATGAAAGCAAATTTTTGTTTTAAAAATGTTGATGAAATGCATATTGAAATACTTGACTCAGTCATATTTCATGGTTGGTATAAGGTGGGATTTTTGAAAGATGCTCAAAGAGCCACTCCTTCAACAGATTGTCTAGATATATTATCTAACTTATCGGGGATTTCAAACATCTATTGATCTTTGTATTTCATTTTCTTTACCAAAATTGATGATTTGATAAAGGCATTACTCATAAGATCAGGTTAGATGTAATTGAAAGTGTTCAACTTTAAGAGTTTTAATTTTCATAAATTTTCGTTTCATTTTTGAGTATTTTTGATAGATTTGGTATAATCTATTTCTTGTTGCATGAAACGATGACTTTTGTTTAAAGTTGATACGCTAAAGTGCTTACATACTCTTTCTGGTTATTATTTTTCTAAATTATTCTAATGAAAGAAATTTGGATTGAATGACATCTATGTGAATTCATTGTTCTTCAAAGCACTTAAATGGATTTCTTGATGGAATACAAATCGGTATTTGAAAAGTTTCCAAAATCTGGATTTGTTTCAAGAAATTATTTGATTTTTGCTTTCTGGTACCGGTACGCAATCTGCATTTTTGTTATATACCGGAACTGAGCTTTTATCTCTCTTTCTCTATGAACTAATGTTGTTAGTGATTTCCTTTTGTCTAGTATGTTCACTGTTTGACAATTTGTGACAAAAAGGGGGAGAAGAGAAATGACGGAGATGAGATCATCAAGAGAGGACAAACGAAAATGGAAAAATGGGGAGAACGGAAAATGATGATCGTATCACAAAGGGGGAGAACATAGATGCTCAAGAACATGGAGAACATGGAGAACATGTTAGAGATGCTCAAGATAGGGGGAGATAAAAGAAAAGATTGAAAGAGCCGAAAAACAAAAGAACCAAAAGGACGAATCAAATGTAGGATTTTAATTTCTAACGACTAACGTTTGATTTTGTTTGGAGTTTTGTTTTGCAGGAATTACATCACTTTAAGACTCCAAGTCCTAAGTCATAGAGTATGTTCTAGGACTGGTTCAAATGTAATTTTGTATTTATTGGATCTTTCACGCAAAGAAAATCAATGTTTTGGTGATGACATTGAATTTCGATTTTTTGGTTTAAGATGAGTGACTTGAGCGTTTTATGTATTTTTGGGTTTTGTCACGAAATTGCCAAAGGGGGAGATTGTTACGGCTTTTTGGTGTTGGCATATTTCGTGAGTCAAGTCAGTGAGTTGAGTCGGAGTCTTAAAGGGATCAAATTGTCAATCAGCAATCAAAGACTTAGAGAAGATTCAACAAGAGCTCAAGTTGACACTCAGTGTCTTGAGTCTTGAAGATTGAAGATGAAGAATTGTGGATCAGTTACATCAATCTCAAGAAGAAAGTATTCAAAAGGATCAGGTATGTTTAACTAAATAATTTTGGTGATCCGAATACTTTCTTATAGTGTAGAAACACTTGGATGAATTTTTAATTGCATAAAAATCAAAAACTGGACATGGGACATGTTCAGGATCCGGATCAGATGATCCAATCCGGATCCCGAAGGGTATTAGTTCATGTGCAAATCCAATCCGGATCCAAGCCTATTCTGATCCGGATCCCGAACATTGGATGTTGCTGAAATTCATGAACGATCCGGATCGGGCCTTGCGATCCGGATCCCGAACCCTTGGATTTCTGGAATCGTCAATCTCGTTACGACGATCCGGATCGCAGTAATCCCGATCCGGATCGCCGTCCTGAAAATTTCCAGATAAGGTATGTTTTTGATTCTTATCTCTTTCCAAAGGTTTCTAAACTATAAATAGACATTTAGGGTTTCTCAAAAACGTGGGGAGCACGGCCGATCAATTTATAAAACACTTGAGAGCAACCCTAGAGGCTAGGTTTTTATCGTTCTTCTTCATAGCCTCTTTTAGGTCAATTCGATGGTTCTTTCAAGAACATATCTTTTGTCGAATTGATCTAATCTTTGCTTAGAGATTTCTCCCATGGATCTTCATTGATAATCTAAGCAAAGGATCACCATCGAAGCCAATATTCTTACCGGCTGAGTTTGCGTCGTGGATTCGACGTGGCACCGTGGATTCGGTGTGTTGAAGGCGTTTCGTGGATTCGAAACGTATGCTCGTGGATTCGAGTGGCGTTCGTGGATTCGAACGTGTGCAGTGGACGTGCAAACGTTGGAGCGCAAGGTCCGAAGAAATTGAAGGAGGGGTAGTCACCTTGTTATTCTTCTTTTCTTAGTGGATTGTTATTGCGTGGACATCCAATCGGTCAGCGCAAGGTCCGAAGAAGCTGAAGGAGGGGTTTGAGTCCGTGGAGTCGGTAATCACCTTGTTATTCTTCTATTCTTAGTGGATTGTTATTGCGTGTTGGTCCCGTGGTTTTTCTCCTGGATTGGAGTTTCCACGTAAATCTCGGTGTGTTGATTTTTATTTTCCGCATTGTTTTTTATTTTTGCACTGAGATTGGTTTTTATAATATTACACCTATTCACCCCCCTCTAGGTGTTTGATAGTACCTATTTAGATCCTTGTGGATCCTAAATAACTCTACACGGGGAACTTGTCATACGGGTCACTGCCCGGGAGAGGGACACTGCCCATGGCTCCGACAAGATCTACGTTTCACCCACGAAGGTACGCCCATTTTATCTTTTTATATTTTCTTTCTTTTCTTTTTACTTTAGTTCTTAGCTTCTTTGCCTTTGATCATTTGCTTCCCTTTCTCATTCGAGCTTATAGCTCCCTTTTTTGCCACTGGCAAATCACTTTCTCTTTTCCTTGAGCATTTAGCTCATTGCCTTCACTTTTAACCCTTCGAAAGTACCTCGTCCGACGGGTCACTGCCCAGGGAGTCACTGCTCCACTTGACGAGTCTCAAATTCGAAGGCGCCAATTACATTTTCTTTATGCTTTTAGCCACTTTTAGCTTGCTTTTAATCTTTGCCTTTTTGCAACAATTTTTCCTCTTATCCTAGGTCTTGCCATAAGGATAACCAGAGAGTCTCCTGGACTCTTAAACATTTCTCTTTTATTTCTTTAACTCAAATTGAAGTTAAAGTTATTATCCATTTGCCCAGACACCCTATGACCTTCTAGGGTTATATTTGATCAACTCTTTAAACTGGGGATCTTATCCCACTTTTCTGATTCCTCACTGAATCCTAGAGTTAACTAAACTCTATTTTCCTGCTCCACCATTAACTTAGAGTTACACTGACTCTAATTCCATGTTCCACTGTTATCTTAGAATTACATTGACTCTACTTTCCTGTTTTCCCTTTCATATCTCCACACTTGATCCATCTTTTCCATCCTCTTGATTCCTTACTGAATCCTAGAGTCAACTTGACTCTATTTTCCTGTCTGTGAGTTTAAACTCTTCTAGCTCAACTTAGGTTCCCTTTACCTAAGTCCCATGTCATACTTGTCCTAGAGTTCCTTGACTCTATGCTGACCTCTAGTTCACCTTAGGTTTCCTTTACCTAAGTTCCATGTCACATATGTCCTAGAGTTCCCTGACTCTAAGTTTATCACTCTATCCAGTGTCCTTAGGTTATCACCTAAGACCATGCCACTCGTCCTCCCTAGGATAACTCCTAAGTTGATGCCACTCGTCAAACCCCTATACTAGGTTTTCTCCTAGTCTTACTACCAACAACTGTTGCTCCCTTATGTCACATGATTCCTAGGGTTATACCCTAACATGATCACAATCATAATAGCTAATCTTTTTCATGCATGCAGTTATTTTCAGTTCATTCATCAAATAGTAATTACTTCTACGCATGCATATTCATCATATATCTTTGGCAACCAACAGTTGCACTTTTCCTCTGTGTTCATTTACACATGTACATCTATTCCTCTAGCTCTGGCAACCAACAGTTGCACTTTTCCATCTGAATTCATCTACACAGGCAATCATAATCATAATTACCTAACGCCTCTAACAGGCTACTATCATGCTTCGAATCGAAAAGCAAAGGAGCAAGGGGAGAGGTCACCCAATTTCGGCAGAATTCCCCACCTTGTGGTGTACCCAATTGCTTGTAGACACTTGCAATTGGTCTCCACGCGATTCCACTTGTTTCCTTGAGCTTGCACGCAAAACGGCGCGCACTCGCCGAGTCCGCACGCAAAACGGTGCACGTCCCCTATACCTGCACGCAAAACGGTGCATGTCATTAAAAACCCACACGTAAAATGATGCGCGCCACATCAGCCGGCACGCAAAACGATGCGCGGCAACACGATCTGCACGCAAAACGGTGCACTTACCTCAAATCTGCACGCAAAATGGTGCACGCCTCACTATGGGGTTGCACGCAAAACGGTGCACATTATTTTCCAACCCTACATGCAAAATAGTGCATAACATTAGCGACGGCACGCAAAACGGTGCGCGACAACACGAACTGCACGCGAAACGGTGCACGTACCTCGAAACTGCACGCAAAACGGTGCACATCTGACTGTAGGGTTGCACGCAAAACGGTGCATATTTTTCCTAGCCCTGCACGAAAAACGATGCAACCATTAGAATCTACACGCAAAACGATGCGTATTGGTCCAACCCGCACGCAAAACGGAGCACGTACCTCGTAGTGGCATGCAAAACGGTGCACACTCTACTGTGGGGTTGCACGCAAAACGGTGCACATTTTTCCGACCCTGCACGTAAAACGAGACGTATTGTTAGAGTCTGCACGAAAAACGGTGCCCGTTAGTTCAACCTACGCGCAAAACGGAGCACATACCTCATATTGGCACACAAAACGGCGCACGCTCCATTTCCAACTTTGCACGCAAAACGGTGCACGTATTCCAAGCTTGCGCCCAAAACTGTGCGCGTTTGTCGAGTCCGCACGCAAAACGGCGCATATCTCCCACGAGCGGCACGCAAAATGAGGCGCGCCCAAAACGCCCGCAAAACTCGAGCAGTAAAATGGCACAGAAAAGTTGGGTCCCTATCACGCACGTGGGCATGGGGTCAAATCCAAAATCCAAAAGGAAACTTCAAAACTGTGCCAAAAATACTGCAAAAACGACAAACGGGGCCTACCTCGACAACATCGTGCCGTCCAATCACGCCCAATAGGCTTTTTGGAACATCTTGCGCGCTCCACGGAGTCCACGGCGTGCTCGTGCGCCCTCGAAATCCCCCCGCGAAATCGCCCGGTTCTCCTCCTGGTACGCTCGGGTGGAGCCAAAAAGGGAAAAAGGAGGAAAAACGGGCCGTTTTGGGCCTAAATAGGCCCAACCCGAACTTTCGGGCGCACCTTTCGGGCGCCCGAAAGTTTTCGGGCGGCTACAGTAACCGCCCGAGCCGCGGTCCACGCGTCCACGCCGCGCCAGCTCAGCGCCACGTCACCACGCTCGGCCAACCGGAGTGTGACACGTGTCCCTGGACCCGTGCACCGCGACCAACGAACAGCGGCGGCCAATCGTTGGCCGCCACGTGGACCGCACTACCGCCTGCGGTGGTTGGGTCTTGTCCCGTCAGCGTGTCACATCGCGCTGACCGACCAGTGGGGGGCCGACACGTGGCCTGCCCCGCTGACACCGCGCCAGGCGCGTCGCGCCTTCCCCGTGCACGCCCACGCTCCCCCGGTCAGAGAGACCAATAGGGAGGCGACACGTGGCATTTCCCCACCTACCGCGCGCCTCGTGCCGCGCGCCACAGCGCGTCGCGCGCGAAAATTTGCCTCGGGATTCGCGCCCGCGCCTCG
>CM054943.1:15909201-16244695 GCA_029168755.2 Tillandsia fasciculata | reverse complement strand
TTTTTGCATCTACACATCGCAAGGACATCCCTCGAATTTTTCCTGGATTTTTTTTGATTTTTCCTGAAGGTGACAAAGGTAGTAGTTTCAGTGTTTTGGTGCTACAGTTTTCTCGGTACAGAATTCTTTGGGGTAGTTCCCTTGCAGAATTTATATTCAGTGTAGGAAACTCGATTTGAGCTTGCAGGTACTCGTTTTGACCGGCGTCGCGCGACGAACGCAGCGGTTATTTTCTCGGATTTTTCTGAGTTCATCTCGCAGGTGAAAACAGTGCATTTGGGACTGATTTTGGGACATCGGATAATTTGGATTAATGTGTGTAATTTTGTACACCCCTGTGTTACGGGTGTTGAACTTGTTGGAGCAAGGGTTTCTTTCTGGTATTTTCAGCTGTACGGGACTTGGATTGCGCAATTCCAGGTGGGTGGTTGCTATATCCCTCTTTCTGATACACCCACTAGGAATATTAGAGAGATCCTCTTTATTGGACATATTGAATGATCATCTAATGGACATGCATGCTTAATTAATAAAATTGTGAGCCTATCATATGGAAAAATCATAGTGGGAGTCTGATAGTCATTGGAACTTATACATGCTTATGGGATTATTATTGTCATTTAACTTAGCATGGGGGATTTACTTTTATGTTGGGATATTATGAAACGTCTTGCGGGAGGGTACCACTTGAGGATATTTTGGACAGGCATAGGGGATGGTTTATATGAGGGTGATTAGCAGATTATAGACAGGTGTGGTCGGATTATGATTTTAGCATGATGATTATACCCAGGTGAAGCTATTAATTGATACACTGGTCGAACCACTATTTGTCACAGTTTCTCCTATCTCTCTTGAGGACATGGGCTGGCTTATTTGGACATTGTGTTGGGCCATTTCTTATCGCCACACTTTATGTTGGGATTTGATTTAGAAGAAACCTATTTCCTTCTTCTCCCCCTATTCTTTAGTCAGGTGACTATTTGTTGCTCGGGTTTGAGCAGGGATTGGCATAGTGTAGCCGGGGCCTGGATTTTAGTTCTGGGGTATTATGGCTACCGCGGATAGTAGGCGGTGGACCAGATGTCATATGTGGGACATGTTTGTGATCATGGGTGTTGTTGTGACCCCTTGCTTTTGATTACCCGCTAGGCATTGGAGTGCTTCTTTGATGGCTAAATGCATATAGGTGGCAATGGCTTAGAGATTAAACATATACTGTTAGAACTTGCCTCATGGGGGTTAAAATTGTAGAGCGGTAACATCATGTTAGATAAGGCTATTTAATAAATGTGGGCTTTGGGCATGAGGTATAGACAGGCACAGGCTATCTCTTATTTACTATCCTTATACTTTTATCAGCATGCTTTAGCAAGGTAAAAACATATCGACATCTCTTTTATTTTATATTATCTTGGGACATTTGCATGCTTGTATGGTCACCTAGATAGGCCACCTTTTTCTGCTACACTATCATGCTGGAATTGACATAGGAGAAACCCTTTTTATTATTCTTTTCTCCTTTCATTTGAGGCTCAGGGTATTTGCAGCTCGTGCGCGAGCAGGTGTTTGGGATAGTGTAGTCAGGTTCTTGGGTTTTGGACAGGCAGGGCTTGATGGCAGGGTATTGCGGCAACCGCGGACATTGGGCGGTTGACCGGAGATTTCTTATGCATCAGATTGGGTACCAGGTCTCTAGTGGATGGAGTTCCCACGATTTGTCTATCTTGCACCAGGTTGAGATCGGGTCTTTCTTTAGTGGATGGGTTTTCCCACTTTGATCAGAGTCATGATCCAGTCCTGCTGATTTATGATACATATGTTACTGAGATACTTTTCCTCGTGTGGGTCGCTCCCCACGAGTGCCACTCCGGAGTGCGCGGCAGACAGATTTCGAGTCCTTGGACTCCTTTGCTTCGGTGTTATGCGTAGGCTGGCATACCCGTCGCGGCAGGCAGAGCAGGCAGTACCAGTGTTCACTGGTGGTCATATTGGGTTATTCAGGCAGGCATTTATATTCTGATGCATACATTTAGCTATTCTATTAGCTCGGCATTTTAGAGGCATTCTAGTGGTAGCTTTTCATCAGGAGTCATATTCTTTTTGGGCATACCACCTTTATTTTCTTTTGCCTCTGGTAGACCTAGTGGGCGTGTCAGAGTTTGAGGTTTTACCCACTAGGGGAGGCTACTGGTTTACTAGTAGTTCTCACCCCCATTCTTCTTTTCTCTTTTTCTTCCCCCTTGTTTTGCAGTGTCTTCTGCGGGTGCTACTGGGCTTTCAGTGGCGGGTCGAGGAGAGAGGCCGGCTGAGTAGATAGAGCTCGAGGCAGGATGAGCGTGTTAGCTGGATTGTTGGTGTACCCATGTTTCCTCAGACGGTTTGTCACGCCCCGGGTGTAAACCAGAACCCGGGCCCGTCTACAGATCCGCCGCGCATGCGGTATTTCCCGCATACACGAAGCGTCAGTAACCTGCTCAGATAAAAGAGATAATAATAAAAGAGCATAATAATCAGAGCTAAACTAAAACTACTGTATCTCAGACAGAAGCTGGAAGTAAAAAGTACAACTGTAAAATAAATACAACACCTCTCCCAGCTCACCACAAATATACAAAAAGCTGGCAAAAGCCAGTGTAGTACTCTTGCGTTCCGATGCCTTTGTATACCTCCGTTTTATGACGGGATTATTGGGGAGACTCTTCACGGTGTTTCGGCAATGGACTGGGTCTGGACCGCGAGTATTTTTCCCGCGTTTGAGCTCGAAAAACGGAGAACGGCAAAGCGACCGGATTCGGATTCCGATTTACGGATCTCCCGGAATGGGGGTCAAAGCGCTTGCCTTTGTGTTGTGCACCAGTTTTCGTGCTAAGTGGCCAGCACGCTTTTTGAGGTGATCGGACGGGATCCTGCTGTGATCGGACTTTTCATCTTTTTATGTCAGTGGATTTTTTTTATTGATTGGGTGGTTCCTCGACCCTCCGGTTTTCCGTTTTGGTCTTAATTGGATCTTCTTAATTGTTAGGGAGGGGGGTTGAATTCGAGAATTTTTGGGCTGATCATCGGGGTTTGTGGATATTTTTAGGTGGTAGGGGCCGCAAAACGATGAGCGGCGGTGCGATCGGATTTGATTTCGGACTCCGGGACCTCCCAGAATAATTTTTTCGAAGTTATTAGCGGTTTCGGGTGCATCGCAAGGCGTGCGGGCGATCGGCACGTTTTTTGAGGTAAAATTGGACCGCTGGTTCGCACTCGATCGTTTAGATTTCAATTTTGGGGATTTGAACCTACTTTTCCTACTTCTCATCCCTTTGGGTTCGTGCGTTAGGGCTCTCCTGAGGAGTGCGAGAGAAACCCCAACCCTCCTCCTACCTTCTTTCCACCATCCGACGTTGGGCGTGAAGAACCGTGGCGGCGAGACGGGGAGAGGGGAGGAACAATCGCTCTTTCTGCGGGATCGAACGAGCGAGGGGCGGACGATCCTCCTTCTCCTCCTCCTCCGGCGAAAGCGAGGTAAGCGGTTCGGGTCTTTTCGTTTAATTTCGGTCTAGGGTTTTCCTTTTTGTCGGTGTCGTGGGTTATTGAACGGGAGGCCGCCGCCGCCGTTGTCAAACGGGAGGCCGCCGCCGCTGTTGTCGTGTCCGCGGGTCGTCGCCCCGCCGTCGCCGGGGTCGCGGCGTCGCAACCAGAGCCGAAAAAGGGGTCGAAGTACTGTTCATTCGGAAGAAACAGGTCACGCGGTCCACCAGACCCGGCGTGCACCCGGTGCACGGATTCCGGACTCAGCGACGCGAACCCGGTGCACGGTTGCGTGCGCCAGGCCACGCGGTTGTCACGCCCCGAGACCGTCAATTTGAACAGTTCGGGCGCGCCAACAGACCCGCCAATCGGGCATGACCTTTCAAGACCCGAAAGGAACGGTTTATTCCAACAATTTTTAATTCAATATAGCGAAAGAGTAAGCAATCAGAGGAGAGATCTATGAATTTAAACTTCCAATCATTCAAACAAATAGTTAGAAGAAATGAAAGTACATCACTTGAGCGAAAACAAATACTTTTGTTTATAATACAACTCTCTTTTAACATGCAACTACAATACAAATTACATCCATATTTTTTTTTTCTTTTTCCAACATGAAACTTGAACATTTAAAGATTACATTGTTGCTCACATACAAAAGTTCGCTCAAGAAAATAAAACTCCAAAATGGTACTGGCGACTCTAGACTGCTAGGTCGCTACTCTACTGGGCTCTTGCCCCTGTCGCGTGCCTCGCTCAATGTACCTGGACCTGTGGGGATGTCACGCCCCGGGTGTAAACCAGAACCCGGGCCCGTCTACAGATCCGCCGTGCACACGGTATTTTCCGTGTACACGAAGCGCCAAACCTGCTCAGATATAAAAGATATAATAAAAGAGCAATAAAAACAGAGCTGAACTAAAACTAATACATCTCAGACTGAAGCTGGAAATAAAATACAATACATCTGTATAAATGATACATCTGTCTCTCCCAGCTCACCAAAAATAAATACAACCTGCTGGCAAAAGCCAGTCCCAAAGTAAAAGTACAACCGTCTGAGGAAACACGGGTACACCAACAGTCCAGCTAACACGCTCAACCTGCCTCGAAGTCTATCTACTCAGCCGTCCTCTCTCCTCGACCCGTCGCTGAAAACTCAGCAGCACCCGCAGAAGACACTGCAAAAGAAACAAAGGGGAAGAGAAAAGAGAAAGCAGTGGGGGGTGAGAACTACTGTAAACAGCAGCCTCCCCTTAGTGGGTAGACCTCAACTCAAGTGTGCCCACTAGGACTACAAGAGGCGAAAAAGATGAACAAAGGTGGTAAGCTGTAAGTAAAACTGCCGATGAAGAATAGAGCTACCACTACATGCCTCTAAAATGCCAGTTAGGAATATAGCTAAATATATGCATCAGAATGTAAATGCCTGCCTGCCTAGACCCAATCGATACACCAGTAAACACTGGTACTGCCTGCTGTGCCTGCCTGCCTGCCTGCCAAATCGGGTATGCTGGCCAACGCATAACACCGATATGGGGAAAAGGGAGTCTCAAGGACTCGAAGCCTGTAAAACGCACACTCCGGAGTGGCACTCGAGGGGAGCGACCCACACGAGTATAATGCCTGGGTAACAAGTACCAAATCAGCAGGACTGGATCATGACTCTGATCAAGGTGGAAAACCCATCCACTAAAAGAAAGCCCAAAGCCTCTATCCCAATCTGATGCAATGACCACTGTCCGGTCAACCGCCAAAGATCCGCGGTTGCCGCAATGCCCTGTCCTCACAGCCTGCCTGTCCCAAAACCCACAACCGTCTGACTACACTATCCCAGCCCCTGCTCGAACCCGAGCGCACTATCCCCCAAATATAGACAAAAGAAGAGAAAAGCATGGTTTCTCCTAAGTCAATGCCATCATGATAGTGTAGCAGAAAAAGGTGGCCTAACTAAGTGTCCATACAAGCATGCAAAGTCCTTTATCATTGTTAAACATGATTCAAGTGTTCTAGTTCTCACAAAGTAGAGGTATGCCGTTTAAATAGCCTTCCATTTTACAAGTTGCCCCAAAATAGCTTAGGTATATGTAAAAGAGGTCCCATCATGCATATGCCACATGTCCAATTTAACAAAGCCCTTTCCATGGTTTTAAGCGACATATTAATTACCAGAATTAATCATTAATCAACACTTAGTCCTTTTGAAGTCACAAACTCTAGTTGTAAGCCCAATTCCCAAATTATGCATGCCATGTTCATTTTACCGGTTCATTTAGCCATATAACATATTAGCACTCAAATAGGCCTAGTGGGGACATCACAAGTAGGAGGTTAAACAACGGTACCCACCTCGAGCGCTAAATCCAAGTCCTGACAGCGAAGTCCGCGCCCGATCCTCAACAGTCCCCGAAATACTGTGCCATAAATCCCAAAGAACACACAAATTTACTATTCAAGTTTAATCCAAAAATCTGTCCCCAAAGTCAGATTTACTGTTCAGCCATTTTTACCTGCGAAACGTGCCCACAAAATTCCCAGAAAAATACCACCGCGATCTACGCGACGAACCGGTCGAAACGAGTACCTGCACGTTTTCCCATGATTTTTCTATGCTGAGAACCAAAATCGACAAGAGGACCACCTCGAACAATATTTTCACCCAAAAACTGTGCTACAAGGTTCTGTAAAAAGGGGTTCTCACCTTCAGGGAAATTCCACGAAATTCCACAAAATTCAGAGAGATTCCTTGTGATGCGTAGATGCAAATCCCCTTTTGAATCGCCTCAATCCGATGTCCGGTTGCGGAGATATCACCAAAACAATCTAGCGCTGTCCAAAACTCCACCCCAGAAAATGGGGTTACAAGATGGTCCGAAAAACCCAGGAAAACCTCGGAATGAGGGAAAACCAGTAGAAATAAGAAATGTAGCCCTACCTGTTACGAAGAAGATGGCGCAAGAATCGCTGAAAAATACTGCTTGGTTAGCTCGGGGGAACTAAAACACTGTCGCTGCGCCGAAGAAGAATCCAGGAATGCAACGTCGCGCCGCGCCGAAAAATCCAAATCTCGAAATCCGAGCCTCCTAAATTCCTCAAACTTCACAGGAGTGTTCCTCTCTTCCTGATGAAGATTTTATCTTCTCACCTCTACTAGAGATGGAGCCTCTAAGATGGAGAAATAAGCCCTTGAATGAGCCTCGGATGGGATTAATGGAGAAAACCAGAAAAACAATTCACTTAATTACCATTGTGTCCTGCCGAACACGAAACAGCCGAATCAGCCACTCAGAATGCGACACGTGTCCCCTCCCAACCGTTGCTGCCCGCGCAGTCTGTCGCCCAGTTGCACAGTTGACCAACCAATGGGATTGCGCCACGTGTCCAGTTCCAATGTTCTGTGCACCCGGTGCACGAACCTCTGTGGACCGCACCAATAACAACATGCCACGTGTCCACTGCCGGTGCACCGTGAGCCGTGAGCCAGCCCGAAAACTCTGTAGACCAAATGCCGTGCGCCGACCAATCACATGATGCCACGTGTCCACCCTGTCGGTCCACCGTGAACCTAAAGAATTCCGTGGACCGCGCGCTGTGGACCAGCCAACCGCCTCATGCCACGTGGCACCGCCCTGGTGCACGCCCGCGCGGTGGACCGGCCGCCTGCCCGCGCCCCCCGCCGCTGCTGCCCGCGCCCTCAGCGCCTGCCCGCGGCCGCGCGCCGCCTGCCCGAGCGCCCTCCGCCGCCTTCCGCCGCCGCCCGCCGCCGCCGGCGATCGCCGGAAATACTGTTCCGGAGTGAACAGTAACCCGAAGCCCAAAAATGCAAGTAAATACTCTGTCTGAAGCGTTTTCGCGCGCTGAATCCGATTTTGACGTCCGTTTCGCCAAATTCTCACTCTAAAAATTGCCGAATGCCCCCGGAAAGTATTCTTGGTCCAAACTTCGCGCCGAGCCCAATCTTAACATCCGTTTTGCGCGCAAACACCTCTAAACATCCGATGGGGTTCCCCGATCACCCGCGTGATCCATTTGAAGCCCGGAGTCCAACACTCGTGTCCAAATTGGCGCCCGAACACCGCCGACATGCCCCGTAGGCCTCCAGATGCTGCCGGTCACCCTGTAAAAGCCCCAAATACCTCCCGCACACCGCGTAGGCCTCCAGTAGCCACCTCAAAGCACCGCAACAGCTCTGCGGAGATCCAGGTCATCACATCCTCCCCCACTAAAAGAAAGTTTCGTCCTCGAAACTAGGGTCATTCCTCAACACGGAATCTCAACCGACAGGGGGTAAATATCCAATCATCCACCACTCCAGCTCCCAAGGCTGACAAATACCTCCTCCAGAGACGCGATGCAATCCTCGGGTCTCTAACCAGAACGAAACAAAGGAGAACACTCCAGAGGACCACGCCACCTCAACAAGGTACATCTGGGCTAACTGCTCGGCCATCAAGTAGTCTGCACCGGTACAAGCATCTGCCCCTCCCAGGGCCTCAGATAATCCAACCACCAGTCCGTCGACACAAAAACTCGATCCAAGTACCTCTGTACTCCCAAAGTATCCGATATAAATCCCCCAACTGGTCTCAGAACCTCAGATCTCCAAGCCGAAACCGTCGGGATGCAGAAGCAATCAACACTCAACCAGGTGCAGTCGAGAGAACCAGATCGCCCATCCATCTTCGCGAAGATCCAATACCCTTGTAGCTGGTAACTCAAATCCTCCAAGCTTGACCGAAGGGTGCTAGCTCCCGATGATCACTTCATCAAATTCTTACGGGTCCTCACAAAGCCGAAGTGAACCAACCTTCCACAACTCGAATAGCACCGGCGCCCCCAAAGGCGCCACACTTGGCCTGACACAAATCCAACACATCAAATCCTGGAGTTGGGTCCTCAACTCCCAAACGGTGTCATGCCAAACAACTCCGATAGGAGAACAGCTAGGAACTCACAACCAAAAAGAAAAGGGTATCACCAAGTCCCGATGCCGCCGCAGATCCCTCAAACACACCAGCAAACAAGCTACTCACCCACTACGAGACATCTGCCTCGCTCACAAAGTCAAAACCAAAGAAGCGAAGATACCCTCAAGCAAACCAAGTACACCAACACCTCCAGGCCTGGCTCCCACGAAAACCGTCCTCGCAGCATAATCAGCTGCCGCGAAAAGAAGAAAACCGAGCCAGCCTAACCGTCCTAAGTACCAAACCAAGCCCCACAACTAGGTCAAGACCATCAGGCCTACAGGTACAACCAAGGACTCAACCGCACCGGGCAGGACCCACGACACTCCCCCTAGGTGCAAAAGATAGGGAATACGACCTCCCGAACACCAGGTAACCGTCCTACCCCTAACCCAAAACAATGAAGCCAAACACTACCCACCAAGAAGGGAAAACCTCTCGTATCGAAAGATACGAACCCAAGAGCCTGGAACAATTCAAACCTACCACCACACTGGCCGCTGGAATCTATGTGCTCTGACGGTCTCAAAATCCACTATCCAGAAAAGAAACCAGGAATGCCTCATCCGACTGGCCTGTCCTCCATCACCCGGCGCCAAGCGCCTCAATCAGAACTCGCCTCAGGCGGCAGGTCCCAATCCAAAGGAACTGTAATGCCACGCTCCATACCCGGCGCCTACTCCAATGAGGCGTCCCTAGAACTCTCAATCCCCCACCGAACAAGACCCTGCCACCAAAGGCTCCATACACAATCCCACAAATCGGGGCAACTCATCCGCCAAAACTGGCTCACTCTTTCAAAGCAATCCCACAATATTTCCCTGCTGTCAACTGTCCACCCTTCCTCGGTGCCCCAGCACTAAACGTCGGCACGGAGGGGCTACTCACTAGTCCGACAACTGTGCCACTGCACTGATCCGACAACTGCGCCACTGTGCTGATCCGACAACTGTGTCACCGCGCTGCTCCGACAACTGCACCACTGTGCTGATCCGACAACTGTGCCACTGCACTGATCCGACAACTGCGCCACTGTGCTGATCCAACAACTGTGTCACCGCGCTGCTCCGACAACTGCACCACTGTGCTGATCCGACAACTGTGTCACCGCGCTGCTCCGACAACTGCACCACTGTGCTGATCCGACAACTGTGTCACCGCGCTGCTCCGACAGCTGCACCACTGTGCTGATCCGACAACTGTGTCACCGCGCTGCTCCGACAGCTGCACCACTGTGCTGATCCGACAACTGTGTCACCGCGCTGCTCCCACAGCTGCACCACTGTGCTGATCCGACAACTGTGTCACCGCGCTGCTCCGACAGCTGCACCACTGTGCTAATCCGACAACTGTGTCACCACGCTGCTCCGCTGATCTGCCTCCAACACTCCTACCCTTCGGGTCCGGAGCCCCCCCCCAGACTCCAATCTGGGTATCCGGCCCGAAACAACCAGCTCAGGCCCAACTGCCGCACCAAGGTGCACTCGGGTCAGAGCCCCAACGTCGGGGAGACACCGCTCACCACGACAAAATCGCAAATCAGCACACCCCAAACACTCGACCCAATCTAGCGAAAGTCAAAGGCATCCCCCTATTTTTGTAACGTTATGTTGTCTGCAGCCAACATAACTGTCCCACAAAAATAGGGTATGCCGATCCCTCTTCACTCACTGGAAGAGTCAAAACCAAATCACCGACTTTCGCTAAAAGTCACGTCTCTCACGCCCTAACATCCTAGGGTCCGCCAAAAGCCTAGGGTTTCCTAAGTCCCAACTGACCTATCCCTAAGCTCTGATACCAACTTAATCTGTCACGCCCCGGGTGTAAACCAGAACCCGGGCCCGTCTACAGATCCGCCGTGCACACGGTATTTCCCGTGTACACGAAGCGCCAAACCTGCTCAGATATAAAAGATATAATAAAAGAGCAATAAAAACAGAGCTGAACTAAACTAATACATCTCAGACTGAAGCTGGAAATAAAATACAATACATCTGTATAAATGATACATCTGTCTCTCCCAGCTCACCAAAAATAAATACAACCTGCTGGCAAAAGCCAGTCCCAAAGTAAAAGTACAACCGTCTGAGGAAACACGGGTACACCAACAGTCCAGCTAACACGCTCAACCTGCCTCGAAGTCTATCTACTCAGCCGTCCTCTCTCCTCGACCCGTCGCTGAAAACTCAGCAGCACCCGCAGAAGACACTGCAAAAGAAACAAAGGGGAAGAGAAAAGAGAAAGCAGTGGGGGTGAGAACTACTGTAAACAGCAGCCTCCCCCTAGTGGGTAGACCTCAACTCAAATGTGCCCACTAGGACTACAAGAGGCGAAAAAGATGAACAAAGGTGGTAAGCTGTAAGTAAAACTGCCGATGAAGAATAGAGCTACCACTACATGCCTCTAAAATGCCAGCTAGGAATATAGCTAAATGTATGCATCAGAATGTAAATGCCTGCCTGCCTAGACCCAATCGATACACCAGTAAACACTGGTACTGCCTGCTGTGCCTGCCTGCCTGCCTGCCAAATCGGGTATGCTGGCCAACGCATAACACCGATAGGGGAAAAGGGAGTCTCAAGGACTCGAAGCCTGTAAAACGCACACTCCGGAGTGGCACTCGAGGGGAGCGACCCACACGAGTATAATGCCTGGGTAACAAGTACCAAATCAGCAGGACTGGATCATGACTCTGATCAAGGTGGAAAACCCATCCACTAAAAGAAAGCCCAAAGCCTCTATCCCAATCTGATGCAATGACCACTGTCCGGTCAACCGCCAAAGATCCGCGGTTGCCGCAATGCCCTGTCCTCACAGCCTGCCTGTCCCAAAACCCACAACCGTCTGACTACACTATCCCAGCCCCTGCTCGAACCCGAGCGCACTATCCCCCAAATATAGACAAAAGAAGAGAAAAGCATGGTTTCTCCTAAGTCAATGCCATCATGATAGTGTAGCAGAAAAAGTGGCCTAACTAAGTGTCCATACAAGCATGCAAAGTCCTTTATCATTATTAAACATGATTCAAGTGTTCTAGTTCTCACAAAGTAGAGGTATGCCGTTTAAATAGCCTTCCATTTTACAAGTTGCCCCAAAATAGCTTAGGTATATGTAAAAGAGGTCCCATCATGCATATGCCACATGTCCAATTTAACAAAGCCCTTCCCATGGTTTTAAGCGACATATTAATTACCAGAATTAATCATTAATCAACACTTAGTCCTTTTGAAGTCACAAACTCTAGTTATAAGCCCAATTCCCAAATTATGCATGCCATGTTCATTTTACCGGTTCATTTAGCCATATAACATATTAGCACTCAAATAGGCCTAGTGGGGACATCACAAGTAGGAGGTTAAACAACGGTACCCACCTCGAGCGCTAAATCCAAGTCCTGACAGCGAAGTCCGCGCCCGATCCTCAACAGTCCCCGCAATACTGTGCCATAAATCCCAAAGAACACACACAAATTACTATTCAAGTTTAATCCAAAAATCTGTCCCCAAAATCAGATTTACTGTTCAGCCATTTTTACCTGCGAAACGTGCCCACAAAATTCCCAGAAAAATACCACTGCGATCTACGCGACGAACCGGTCGAAACGAGTACCTGCACGTTTTCCCACGATTTTTCTATGCTGAGAACCAAAATCGACAAGAGGACCACCTCGAACAATATTTTCACCCAAAAACTGTGCTACAAGGTTCTGTAAAAAGGGGTTCTCACCTTCAGGGAAATTCCACGAAATTCCACAAAATTCAGAGAGATTCCTTGTGATGCGTAGATGCAAATCCCCTTTTGAATCGCCTCAATCCGATGTCCGGTTGCGGAGATATCACCAAAACAATCTAGCGCTGTCCAAAACTCCACCCCAGAAAATGGGGTCACAAGATGGTCCGAAAAACCCATGAAAACCTCGGAATGAGGGAAAACCAGTAGAAATAAGAAATGTAGCCCTACCTGTTACGAAGAAGATGGCGCAAGAATCGCTGAAAAATACTGCTTGGTTAGCTCGGGGGAACTAAAACACTGTCGCTGCGCCGAAGAAGAATCCAGGAATGCAACGTCGCGCCGCGCCGAAAAATCCAAATCTCGAAATCCGAGCCTCCTAAATTCCTCAAACTTCACAGGAGTGTTCCTCTCTTCCTGATGAAGATTTCATCTTCTCACCTCTACTGGAGATGGAGCCTCTAAGATGGAGAAATAAGCCCTTGAATGAGCCTCGGATGGGATTAATGGAGAAAACCAGAAAAACAATTCACTTAATTACCATTGTGTCCTGCCGAACACGAAACAGCCGAATCAGCCACTCAGAATGCGACACGTGTCCCTCCCAACCGTTGCTGCCCGCGCAGTCTGTCGCCCAGTTGCACAGTTGACCAACCAATGGGATTGCGCCACGTGTCCAGTTCCAATGTTCTGTGCACCCGGTGCACGAACCTCTGTGGACCGCACCAATAACAACATGCCACGTGTCCACTGCCGGTGCACCGTGAGCCGTGAGCCAGCCCGAAAACTCTGTAGACCAAATGCCGTGGGCCGACCAATCACATGATGCCACGTGTCCACCCTGTCGGTCCACCGTGAACCTAAAGAATTCCGTGGACCGCGCGCTGTGGACCAGCCAACCGCCTCATGCCACGTGGCACCGCCCTGGTGCACGCCCGCGCGGTGGACCGGCCGCCTGCCCGCGCCCCCCGCCGCTACTGCCCGCGCCCTCAGCGCCTGCCCGCGGCCGCGCGCCGCCTGCCCGAGCGCCCTCCGCCGCCTTCCGCCGCCGCCCGCCGCCGCCGGCGATCGCCGAAAATACTGTTCCGGCGTGAACAGTAACCCGAAGCCCAAAAATGCAAGTAAATACTCCGTCTGAAGCGTTTTCGCGCGCTGAATCCGATTTTGACGTCCGTTTCGCCAAATTCTCACTCTAAAAATTGCCGAATGCCCCCGGAAAGTATTCTTGGTCCAAACTTCGCGCCGAGCCCAATCTTAACATCCGTTTTGCGCGCAAACACCTCTAAACATCCGATGGGGTTCCCCGATCACCCGCGTGATCCATTTGAAGCCCGGAGTCCAACACTCGTGTCCAAATTGGCGCCCGAACACCGCCGACATGCCCCGTAGGCCTCCAGATGCTGCCGGTCACCCTGTAAAAGCCCCAAATACCTCCCGCACACCGCGTAGGCCTCCAGTAGCCACCTCAAAGCACCGCAACAGCTCTGCGGAGATCCAGGTCATCACAGGGGATGTCACCCAAAGGGTGTGAGAACTACAACGAAGTTCCCAGTGGGTTCAACCACCGAGAGAAAATGCCCTGCACCGCTTAGTCTAATGGAAGCAATATAATAGAGAATGAAATACAGTAATAAAAGCTGTAAATCTTAGCTAGCATGCTTAACACTTTTACCTTTACCATGACATATCTTTATGTCGTTGTAGGATACCATTCTAGCCAACCACTTACTTGACCAACCACTTTCTTTACTTTTCTTTGTGTTTTAATTAAAGTTGCTAACCCTCGGAGAATCTTGCCCAACGGGCCCTAGCCCGGCAGACATGCTGCCATAAGACAAGTCCTCTAAGGTTGCCGATAACACCCGCAAGTGTTACCCCGTCCTACGGAAGAAACGTCCCGAACGGGTCTCTACCCGGGAGAGGGACACTGCCTGCTACTCCAACATGGGCCGCGTTTCAGCCCCGTAGGTACGCCCGTTTTATTATCTCTTTTATTGCTTTTGCACTTAGCCTCTTTTCACTTTAGGCCTTTGCCTTTCTCTTTGCTCTTTAGCACTCATCTTCCTTTTCATTCGAGCTCGTAGCTCACATTGCCTCTTGGCCATTTTCTTTCTTTTCAATTAAGCTTTTAACTTATCTTTTCATGTACTCAATACCTTTACCCTAGGTCCATGCCTCAAGGTAACAGAAGTCCCTTGGACTTAGTCTTTCTTTACTTTTATTATACTCAAGTTGAAGTTAAAGTGTAGGTGTATTAACCCAATTCCCTATGACGATTCTAGGGATTTCATTCACTTTGGATTTTAACCTCAACTATACTATGATTCCCTTAGAGACATAACTCTAAATTAAGCCCTACTTCCATGTACTCACATAATTGACTCAAGCAAAATGCCACTCGTGAAATCCTATAGTGAATGCCACACATTAGAGCCTAATATAAGTTTTCTCCTAAGTCGAGATTTCCACATGCCATAATTCACTTCTACATAAGCATGAAAATACAATCCTAGCCACTCTATTAACATGCTTCTAAGGAAAAGCAAAAGATAAGGGGAGAGGTCACCCTCGCTCGATAGAATCCCCCACCTTTAGTCGCTCTTGCAAGGATAAGATGGGTTGACCTTCTATTCTCCAAGAAATCCCTAAATTCATAATGAAACCAATTAGGAATCACTTCCATACTCTTTTTAATTCCACACAACTATAAAAGAGAATCCTAGGTTTACTCTTTATTTCTTTCTATGGGTTCATTTTGACCAATAAAGAAAGAAAGTTGCAAAAATCCCTTATTAGCATACTCTTGTAATAGGGATATTTTGATCTCTTTAATATTTCGATCTTTAAAAGAAAATCCTAAACATGATATAACCATGAAGGAAATTATCTCATTGTCATTTTAATTCCACAAGAGTTCAAAAACTAGAACCCTAGAATTTTAACCTTACCTCTTTGGGTATTCTTTTGACCAAAAGAGAAGCAATGAAAGCTAATGTTTCACTTTGCTTTTAAAAGAGACCAAAAATTGCCCTCTTGATCTTCAAGATTTTCCTAGAATTAAAAAAAAAGGGAAATCATGAAGCAATTTTGTTCTCATGATCCACTAATTCCTTAAAATTTATAGCTTGAAACCCTTTTAAAAAATGTGAAAGGAGAAGTTCTCAATTCACCCCTTTTTCAACATAAGGGGAAAAACATCAACTTGGTCTCTTTTCTCCCAAAGAGGCTCTTTTTGGATTAATTTACAAGAATAGGAAAAAAAATAATCCCATCTTGACATATTGGCCAAAGGAAATTTTTGATCTCTTTAGCCTAGGGCAAAATGCCCAAAAAGAATATTTGAGAGAAAACTCAATTTGAGCAATTTCCCCTCACTTGATGATTTGCTCATTGGAGAAGAGAAGAGAAAGTCTTTTCTTCCTAACTTTATTTTCTCAAATTTTCCTTCTTCTTCTCTTATCCAAATTTCTCCCTTTTTCTTTTTTTTTTTTTTTTTTTTTTTTTTGTGTGTTGCTGGCAGCTGCTGCTGCCTTGTGCAGCAGCAGCTGAATCAGCAGCTTATGCTGATTCAGCATAAGCTGCTGAATCCGCAGCTTATGCGGCTGCTGCTGCTTCTAGCAGCAGCAGCTGCACACCTCTCTCTCTTTTTTTTTTTTTTTTTTGTTTTTCCTACATTCCCTGCCAAGAAAGAGGAGAAAAAAGAGAGAGAGAGGAAACTCTTACTGATCACAAAGAGGCAGAGGGGAAAAAAAATGTCTTCTTCTTCTTCTTCTTCTTCTTTCCTTCCTCTTCTTCTTTCCTTCCTTCCTCTTCTTCTTTCTTTCTTTCTTTCGTTTCAGCAGAAAAGAGAGAGAGAGAGAGAGATGTAATCAAGAGGGAGAGAGAGAGAGAGAGAGAGAGAGAGAGAGACTTTAATTTCCTGCAGGTGGGTAGTTGGGAGGATAGGTGATTTTACCAAAATGCCCCAACTTACCAAAAAAATTCCCAATTTATCCCAATTCCTGCAGTTTGCTCCTGCAGAGAGCAAATTCAGATATCCCTCTTACGCCGCGTTTTGCCGTCAACTGGGAAATCGAAACTAAAATTTTTCTTCTCCCCTTTATTCTACAAAATTTTCTTAAGCTCTCCACGGTTTCTTTTAAATTTTTGGGCTACTCTAAACCCTCGAAAGAGAGCCCCGAAAAAGCTTCGCGATAAACTGCATCAGCAAAAACTGCAGTTTCAGAATTCTTGAAGCATTTTTCTTCGCTTCGTTCTCCAATTTTCCTTTAATAGCTCACCTCCGCACTTCACCCCCTTTTAATAAGAAAACTTTTCTAAGACATCCCACGATTTCTTTTAAATTTTTGGGCTACTTTAAGCGCTCGAAAGAGAGCCCCGAAAAAGCTTCGCGATAAACTGCATCAGCAAAAACTGCAGTTTCAGAATTCTTGAAGCATTTTTCTTCGCTTCGTTCTCCAATTTTCCTTTAATAGCTCCCCTCCGCACTTCACCCCTTTTAATAAGAAAACTTTTCTAAGACATCCCACGATTTCTTTTAAATTTTTGGGCTACTTTAAGCGCTCGAAAGAGAGCCCCGAAAAAGCTTCGCGATAAACTGCATCAGTAAAAACTGCAGTTTCAGAATTCTTGAAGCATTTTTCTTCGCTTCGTTCTCCAATTTTCCTTTAATAGCTCCCCTCCGTACTTCACCCCTTTTAATAAGAAAACTTTTCTAAGACATCCCACGATTTCTTTTAAATTTTTGGGCTACTTTAAGCGCTCGAAAGAGAGCCCCGAAAAAGCTTCGCGATAAACTGCATCAGCAAAAACTGCAGTTTCAGAATTCTTGAACCATTTTTCTTCGCTTCGTTCTCCAATTTTCCTTTAATAGCTCACCTCGGCACTTCATCCCTTTTAATAAGAAAACTTTTCTAAGACATCCCACGATTTCTTTTAAATTTTTGGGCTACTCTAAGCGCTCGAAAGAGAGCCCCGAAAAAGCTTCACGATCAACTGCACTGTCAAAAACTGCAGTTTCAGAATTCACGAAGCATTTTTCTTTGCTTCGTTCTCCGATTTTTCCTTAATCGCTCACCTAGTTTTTTACCCCTTTTAATCAGAAAACTTTTGTGAGACACCCCACGATTTCTTTTAAATTCTTGGGCTACTCTAAGTCTCCGAAACAGGGCTCCGAAAATGCTTCGTGATCACAAATTTCAGGAAATTCCAGAATTTGCTAAGTCCTCGGGTTCAAGTCACTTTTCGACCCGATGCCCTCCGCGTCAGCCCGAAACGCACCGAACTCGACTGTAATCATATTTAAAACATGTTACAAGTCTTCTCAACGAATTTCGCCATTTTGCGAACTCGGCGAACACGAGTCCAAATTTTGCAAACTTGAGGCTTCGCTTCTCAACCACAACTCACTTTTCGACTCAACGGCTTTTGCGTTGATTCGAAACGCTTCTAACCCACTTGTAATCATATTTGAAACGTGTTACAAGTATTTTTACCGAGTTTTGCTATTTCGCAGAAATCGGTGCACTACAGCGGTCCACCAGACCTGGCGTGCACCCGGTTCACGGCTACCGGGCCCAGGGGCGCGGACCCGGCGCACGAAAGCGTGCGCCAGGTCGCGCGGCCCACCGTTTCGGCGTGCACTCGGTGCACGCCCGCGCAGCCCAATCGCGTGGACCCGGCTCGCGCTCCCGCCCGTGCGCGGCCCGGCCCATGCCGCAGCGGTCCACCGCTGCGGCGTGCTCCCGGTCTGCGCCCCGGCTGTCCTGCGTCGTGAACCCGGTCCACGCAGGGACCCGTGCACCAGTCTTCTGTTTGAGCGTCCAGAAGCTCTGTTTTTGGCCCGTTTCGCCCCGTTTTTGAGTGTTTTTAACCGCGATGATGTTTTTAACGATAAGTTTTACTGTAGATCTTCTTCGGGCACAAGGGAGTGTTTTAACTGGAGTTTCCGCACATCTTCTTCTTCGCGCTTCAGGTGGGTACATCCTTAGAACCCCTTTATGCGTAATTTCGTTACTGTCATGATTATTGTTGGTTTTCTTGGGTACTCGTTCTGAGGTTTAGTGTCGGGATTTAAAAACTATAAATATATTTCAACTTCTCAACTAACTGTGGTAATCTGTGATGATCTCTTGGTTCATTATTGTTGGTTTCGTTTTGGGTACTTGGTTCATTATTGTTGGTTTCGTTTTGGGTACATGGTTCATTATTGTTGGTTTCGCTTTGGGTACTTGGTTCATCATTGTTGGTTTCGTTTTGTGTACTTGGTTACGATGCTCGAGGCTGCAGCACGCGCACCCGCGGTTTGGCCACCGCAAAGGGTGTGCTTTTTCGAAAAAGTGGTCGATGACCCGTGTATACCCACGAGGTGACGTAGTGGGGGCCCCCGTAGGTGGGGGGTTTGAGGCGCCAAGGTGTGAGCGGTGCGACCCGTCGGGGTAGGTGTTCGGCGTGGTTTACCGAGGTAGGTGCTCGGTCCGGTTTCCCGAGGTCGGTGCTCGGTTTGGTTTTCTTTCCCGAGGTTGGTGCTCGGTTTGGTTTTCTTTCCCGAGGTTGGTGCTCGGTTGAGTTTTCTTTTCCGAGGTTGGTGCTCGGTTTGGTTTTCTTTCCCGAGGTTGGTGCTCGGTTTGGTTTTCTTTCCCGAGGTTGATGCTCGGTTCGGTTTTCCTTCTTGAGGTTAGTGCTCGGTCTGGGTTGCCGAGGCAGGTGCCCGGTTCAGGTTTTGCAAGGGGAGGGGACATCGTCGATCGCACGATGCAGAGGGCGGTTACGCTGGTTTTCTTACGGTTTGCTTTAGTTATAGTCTCCTTGCATTTCGTCTTTTATACCTTGTGTCACTGACTTCCCACTCTGTGACAGGTTTCTTCGGGAGTGAGAGCGAGGGCGACGGTGAGGCCGTGACAGGAGTACTTTTGGCCCTTCGAGACCATAGGCTGTATGTATCCATTTTCTGCTCATTTCATTACTTAGTAGTGGCTTACTATGTGGATTGCGATACCCTTGTGGGGTCGATGTGGATGTTGGACTATCCTTTTTATTACCTTTGTGGATGATCGTTTTGCTTTTCCCGACTGGCCACTTTTAAACTACCAAAGAAAAGAAAAAGAAAATATTTCGAAAACCGTTTTGAAAAACCTGGATGCCGTGTGGGCACCGCTTTAAAACTTGTGGATTTATCCTTTCAAAACTTGTCAGCCACGTTAATACTTATGGAAATTAATTGTATGTATCTGACTGTTGAACTAGTGTGGTTAAAGTGACGGTTGCTTGGTTATTGTATTCGGGACGCCGTGCATATACAAAGGAGACTCTGCCCGTTCGCAGAGTGAATTTGTATATGCGGCGGGTCTGGGCACGCACCGGGGAGTTTGGTTTCAAAAAAAAAAATAATAAAAAAAAATACATATACACCAATTCAAATCTTTTCGGTGGTCGTCTTCCGCTTAATGAAACCCCCGGGGCGTGACAGATTAAGATGGTATCAGAGAGAAACAGCTTTAACCACAGTAGTCGCTATCCGACATCCACTGGAGCACATTACCACTGGCTACTAACTAATGAAATGATCAGGGTATAATTGCGTAGTGATGCGAGAGTGCGGGGACTGTTGAGTTTTGTTTTCCGGTTCAGCTCGGGTGGTAGTGCAACCCACCGGTGTTTGTTGGTTTGCCGGCTGTTGGTCGGTCGTGGGTAACTGGACAGCCGTTTGTCTAAACTTGTACCTTCTGGGTCCTCTGGCATTAGGTTATAGCGGGTAGTCGGCCGATTCTTTTTGCACCATGGGCAAGGTATGGGTGGGAATGAGGATTCTTTCCCTATGGTTGTTACCCATAGTTCGGCTTTTTACCGAAGACACTGCGATGGTTGTAGAGTTCGTCGAGATGGGGTCTCGGGGCGCTCCCTTGTGTTAGAAAGGGAGACCACCGGGGCTAGCAAATCTTTCTCGTTTGGACTCGTTTTCGGTTGGGAAGGTCGTGCCTTGTTTAGCACAAGTGTGCGTAGGTAGCGACTTTTTATTGGGGGGTTTAGCTTTTGACGCTGGGTGGTGCCATGTAGCTCTGGGTCGGTTCCTGTGTTCTGCGCTAGAGGGCCGGTTAGGCTGTCCTACTGGTGGGTTGGCGTGTGATCCCTCGAGTGCGTTTGGTGAACCTAGGCAACTTTTGACAGGGTCTTCTCGCGGTTTTCGTTGCTTGTCTTCTTCCGACCCCTTAGGTTTCAGATGGATAGTCTTCGGTACCTAGAGGCTTAGTTTGGGAGCGTTTTAGATTGTTGATCGTTTGGGGCAGGTGTGAGTCAAGGGGGGGAATCTGGCGACTACTCTGAGTTGTGGCACTGGTCACTTTCGGTTAGGGGGCCCTGTTCGCAGTTTTTTTTTTGTGGGGTAGACCTCGCGGTAAGTCTTAGGGCTAATTCTAACGTTAGTCTTGACTGCCGCCTTGGTAGGACGGACAGTCGGAACGGGTAGTCCGGAATGGCGGTTACGTTCCGAGCTGGTGGCCCGTGTTGGTGATGGGTGGAAGCGGTTGTGTTGGTGACAGGTGAGTTCGTTGTTTTCTGGGAAGAATTCCTGGTAGTTAGTCACCCAGCCTGTTCTCTTGGCACCTCTTGGAGCCTAGTTAGGGCGTTAGGGTGGTTTGATTTCCTTGTTGTCGAGTTAGTCGTTTTGGACCTTAAGGGGCTCCTCAGATCGTGTGTGTCGCCTCGGATCGCACCCGTACTTTCGTGCGAATGAAGAACGGAAACCTACGTCTACGCATCGACCACAGGGAGATAAGCAGGGTTACAGTGAAAAAAAAAAAAAAAAAAATTCGGAATTGATGGCCACTTCGATCAACTACGGGAGGCACCTGCAGATTATTCTCCGGACTCTCAGGGACCAGAGGTTGTTTGCTAAGTTTAAGGAATGCGAGTTCTGATTTCGCGAAGTGGACTTTTTGGGGCACACTGTGTCGGCAACGGGAATCACCGTGAATATGAGCGGAACTGCCCGACACACGACCCGGAACTGGCAGCAGTCGTCTTCGTTTTAAAACTTTGGAGACACCACCTTTTGGAGTTCATCGTGATGAGTTTTCGGATCGCCACAGCCTTGAGTTTTGTTCACAGAGAAGGATTTGATTTTTTTTGCGGCAGAGGCATTAGCTGGCGTTGCTGAAGGACTCGGTTTGTCCATTCAGTATCACCCAGGGGAAAAGCAAGTGTAGTAGCGGATGTTATGAGCAGGAAGGGTCAAACCGAGGGGGGGGGGACCGATGAGCGCGAGTACTCAGCAGGACCGGTACTGTCGCGCGACTTTTGTCGTTGATGGTCGAGCCAACCCTAGGAGGTCAAGAAACAGGCGCACAGATACAGCTTATTCGAGACAAGACCCCCGGACCACGCAAACGACCCTTCGGCGAGTGCGAACGACGCAACGCGTTTTCGAGGGCGAAATTGCTTACCAAAGCTGCCAGAGTTGAAAGAAGAGATATTGTTAGAGGCGCACTGCGCCCCCTATACGGCGCATCCGGGCGATATGAAGATGTTCAAGGACGCGATGCGGTTTGAGGCATAGTAGCTCGATTGACGAAGTCGACTCTTCTCCCACCCATCCATACGACGTGGGCTAGAGACACTCGGCTTGTGTCGAACCTTTGGCAAGGATTACAAAAAGCTCTAGAGACTAAACCACACGTCAGCATGACGTTTCACCCCCAGACCGACGGGCAGTCCGAGCGGGTGAACCGGATTCTCGAAGATATGCTTCGGACCTGCGTACTTGATTTGGGTGATGGATGGTCACTGTTTTTGAGCTTAGAGAGGACCTAAGCTTCGACGGAACACCGGTGCGGATCTCAGCACGAGAGGACAGAAAGGGTTGCGCAACCGGACGATCCCCCATGTGAAGGTGCTGTGAAGCAACCAGGAAGGACGTGAAGCGACTTGGGAACTAGAGTCAAAGATGAGGGAGTGCTACCCAATTTTATTCGTTGCGGACCAGGGTTAAGTTTCGAGGACGAAACTTCTTTTAAGTGGTGAGTGATGTAGTACTCTTGCGTTCCGATGCCTTTGTATACCTCCGTTTTATGACGGGATTATTGGGGAGACTCTTCACGGTGTTTTCGGCAATGGACTGGGTTTGGACCGCGAGTATTTTTCCCGCGTTTGAGCTCGAAAAACGGAGAACGGCAAAGCGACCGGATTCGGATTCCGATTTACGGATCTCCCGGAATGGGGGTCAAAGCGTTTGCCTTTGTGTTGTGCACCAGTTTTCGTGCTAAGTGGCCAGCACGCTTTTTGAGGTGATCGGACGGGATCCTGCTGTGATCGGACTTTTCATCTTTTTATGTCAGTGGATTTTTTTTATTGATTGGGTGGTTCCTCGACCCTCCGGTTTTCCGTTTTGGTCTTAATTGGATCTTCTTAATTGTTAGGGAGGGGGGTTGAATTCGAGAATTTTTGGGCTGATCATCGGGGTTTGTGGATATTTTTAGGTGGTAGGGGCCGCAAAACGATGAGCGGCGGTGCGATCGGATTTGATTTCGGACTCCGGGACCTCCCAGAATAATTTTTCGAAGTTATTAGCGGTTTCGGGTGCATCGCAAGGCGTGCGGGCGATCGGCACGTTTTTCGAGGTAAAATTGGACCGCTGGTTCGCACTCGATCATTTAGATTTCAATTTTGGGGATTTGAACCTACTTTTCCTACTTCTCATCCCTTTGGGTTCGTGCGTTAGGGCTCTCCTGAGGAGTGCGAGAGAAACCCCAACCCTCCTCCTACCTTCTTTCCACCATCCGACGTTGGGCGTGAAGAACCGTGGCGGCGAGACGGGGAGAGGGGAGGAACAATCGCTCTTTCTGCGGGATCGAACGAGCGAGGGGCGGACGATCCTCCTTCTCCTCCTCCTCCGGCGAAAGCGAGGTAAGCGGTTCGGGTCTTTTCGTTTAATTTCGGTCTAGGGTTTTCCTTTTTGTCGGTGTCGTGGGTTGTTGAACGGGAGGCCGCCGCCGCCGTTGTCAAACGGAAGGCCGCCGCCGCTGTTGTCGTGTCCGCGGGGTCGTCGCCGCCGTCGCCGGGGTCGCGGCGTCGCAACCGGAGCCGAAAAAGGGGTCGAAGTACTGTTCATTTGGAAGAAACAGGTCACGCGGTCCACCAGACCCGGCGTGCACCCGGTGCACGGATTCCGGACTCAGCGACGCGAACCCGGTGCACGGTTGCGTGCGCCAGGCCACGCGGTCCACCAGACCTGGCGTGCACCCGGTTCACGGCTACCGGGCCCAGGGGCGCGGACCCGGCGCACGAAAGCGTGCGCCAGGTCGCGCGGCCCACCGTTTCGGCGTGCACTCGGTGCACGCCCGCGCAGCCCAATCGCGTGGACCCGGCTCGCACTCCCGCCCGTGCGCGGCCCGGCCCATGCCGCAGCGGTCCACCGCTGCGGCGTGCTCCCGGTCTGCGCCCCGGCTGTCCTGCGTCGTGAACCCGGTCCACGCAGGGACCCGTGCACCAGTCTTCTGTTTGAGCGTCCAGAAGCTTTATTTTTGGCCCGTTTCGCCCCGTTTTTGAGTGTTTTTAACCGCGATGATGTTTTAACGATAAGTTTTACTGTAGATCTTCTTCGGGCACAAGGGAGTGTTTTAACTGGAGTTTCCGCACATCTTCTTCTTCGCGCTTCAGGTGGGTACACCCTTAGAACCCCTTTATGCGTAATTTCGTTACTGTCATGATTATTGTTGGTTTTCTTGGGTACTCGTTCTGAGGTTTAGTGTCGGGATTTAAAAACTATAAATATATTTCAACTTCTCAACTAACTGTGGTAATCTGTGATGATCTCTTGGTTCATTATTGTTGGTTTCGTTTTGGGTACTTGGTTCATTATTGTTGGTTTCGTTTTGGGTACTTGGTTCATTATTGTTGGTTTCGCTTTGGGTACTTGGTTCATCATTGTTGGTTTCATTTTGTGTACTTCGTTACGATGCTCGAGGCTGCAGCACGCGCACCCGCGGTTTGGCCACCGCAAAGGGTGTGCTTTTTCGGAAAAGTGGTCGATGACCCGTGTATACCCACGAGGTGACGTAGTGGGGGCCCCCGTAGGTGGGGGGTTTGAGGCGCCAAGGTGTGAGCGGTGCGACCCGTCGGGGTAGGTGCTCGGCGTGGTTTACCGAGGTAGGTGCTCGGTCCGGTTTCCCGAGGTTGGTGCTCGGTTTGGTTTTCTTTCCCGAGGTTGGTGCTCGGTTTGGTTTTCTTTCCCGAGGTTGGTGCTCGGTTGAGTTTTCTTTTCCGAGGTTGGTGCTCGGTTTGGTTTTCTTTCCCGAGGTTGGTGCTCGGTTTGGTTTTCTTTCCCGAGGTTGATGCTCGGTTCGGTTTTCCTTCTTGAGGTTAGTGCTCGGTCTGGGTTGCCGAGGCAGGTGCCCGGTTCAGGTTTTGTAGGGGGAGGGGACATCGTCGATCGCACGATGCAGAGGGCGGTTACGCTGGTTTTCTTACGGTTTGCTTTAGTTATAGTCTCCTTGCATTTCGTCTTTTATACCTTGTGTCACTGACTTCCCACTCTGTGACAGGTTCCTTCGGGAGTGAGAGCGAGGGCGACGGTGAGGCCGTGACAGGAGTACTTTTGGCCCTTCGAGACCATAGGCTGTATGTATCCATTTTCTGCTCATTTCATTACTTAGTAGTTGCTTACTATGTGGATTGCGATACCCTTGTGGGGTCGATGTGGATGTTGGACTATCCTTTTTATTACCTTTGTGGATGATCGTTTCGCTTTTCCCGACTGGCCACTTTTAAACTACCAAAGAAAAGAAAAAGAAAATATTTCGAAAACCGTTTTGAAAAACCTGGATGCCGTGTGGGCACCGCTTTAAAACTTATGGATTTATCCTTTCAAAACTTGTCAGCCACGTTAATACTTATGGAAATTAATTGTACGTATCTGACTGTTGAACTAGTGTGGTTAAAGTGACGGTTGCTTGGTTATTGTATTCGGGACGCCGTGCATATACAAAGGAGACTCTGCCCGTTCGCAGAGTGAATTTGTATATGCGGCTGGTCTGGGCACGCACCGGGGAGTTTGGTTTCAAAAAAAAAAATAATAAAAAAAAATACATATACACCAATTCAAATCTTTTCGGTGGTCGTCTTCCGCTTAATGAAACCCCCGGGGCATGACAGCCAGACCCAAAAAGAAATAGTAAAAAGCTGTCTGAGAAAACCGGGTACACCAAAAACTCCAGCTATATCCCTCGGCTGGCTCGCTATCTAGTCCGCAATCCTCTTACCTCGATCAGTTGCCGATGGCCCAGCAACTCCCGCAGAGAACTCTGCAAAACAAGGGGGAAAAAGAAACAAGGAAAAGACAATGGGGGGTAAGTACTACCATAAACAGTAGCCTCCCCTAGTGGGTAAAGCCTCAGCTCAGACATGCCCACCAGGTGATCAGAGGCAAAAGGGGAAAGGAAAAGAAAGGGGGTGAAACCAAGTATGACGACTGATAAATACTACCCCTAATATGCCTCTACATGATAAACCAACAAGGATGGGAAAAGTATGCATCAGTATCAAGAAGCCTGTCAAAACGACCCAATCTAACCGCCAGTGGACACTGGCACTGCCTGCTAATCTCATCTGTGGGAATACTGACAGACTACTACCTGATACGGTCATGTCCCCAAAGTAAGTAACAGATCGGCCTCTGTCCGTCCGATCAAACACTAAAGTAATAACAGACCGGCATTGATCCGTCCGGTCGCACACTCCGGAGTGGCACTCGAGGGGAGCGACCCACACGAGTAAGGAAATCATGTCTCAATATCTCACTGTAGCAGGACTGGATCATGACAAAGATCGAAGTAGGAAAAACCCTCGACCAAAGAAAGCCTGATCCCCATCACCCAATCTGATGCAATAGTATAACCCGGTCAACCACCCAAGATCCGTGGTCACCGCAACACCCTATCAAAAGCCCAACCTGTCCCAAATCTCCAGCACCTGACTACACTATCCAATCCCCGCTCGAACCCGAGCAACTATGTCTCAAGTCTAAAATAATAGGAGAAAGAAAGAGAATAAAAGCATGGTTTCTCCTAAGTCAAGTCCCAAATGATAGTGTAGCAGTAAAAAGATGACTTAAATAAGTGACCCATTTAATCATGCATTTGTCCCAGTATTTTAATCTATTTTGCAAGAGTAGTCAGTTTAGAGCAACAAAAGCTAAGGTGACAGTCTCATAAGGATAATCATCAATGACAGTCCTCAATTACTATTCTGCCCCTAAACATGCAGTCCAGAATAATTAAGCGATTAAATAAAGTAATCATGCTATCAACAATTTTATCATGGATCAATCAACCAATAATTAGTTTCCTAGAGCATGCAAGGCTACTAACAATAATTTGAGCATCAAAAACAAGGGAGCACTCTGATGTTCCTAGTGGGCATACCAAAGGAGAGGAGTACAACAACCACCCACCTGAAGTGCTAATTGTCCAAGTCCCAACTGCTGAAAATACCAGATAAAACAAATCTCCTGCTCCAATAAGTTCAGCACACCCGTAATACTCCTGGCACAATACAAAGTCCACTATTACACATACATTCCCAAAATCTGCTCTTACACACACATACAACAACAGTCCCAAAGATGCTTAATTTTCACCTGCTAAAAATTCCTAGAAAATTCTCAGAAAAATATCACGTCGATCCTCGCGTCGATACCTTCGAAACGGCTACTTGCACGCCCAAATCTGAGTTCGGTAAGTCAAGATATAAATTCGGTAAGGTGGTATACTCAAACAACAAAACTGTAGAAAGACTGTACACTGTTCACAGGGAAAACAGGGAATTTCACCTCGAAATAATTCTCTGAAAATTCCGGGAAAAATACGAGCGCGTTCCTTGCAATCCGTAGATGAAAAAGTTGTATAGCACGTTTCCGTCTGACTCTCGTGCGCGAAGATAGGGCCGAAATACTCTGCTGCTGTCTTAGAAATCCACACAGAAAAAGGGGTCACTGTTTGCCTCGGGGTCCGTGCCAAAACCTCGAAACGGGAAAGTCCGATCAATACGAAAGATGAAGCCCTACCTCTTAGGAGTCTGCCGGCGCAAAAATCACTGAAAAAGGAGGTCGGGGAAGCCCAGGGAAGAATTTACACTGCCGCTGCGTCGAAGAAGAACACAGGAAATGCAACGTCGCACCGCGCCGTAAAAACCAGAACCTCGGGATGCGTGCACCAAAAATCCTGAAACTATGCAGGTGGATCAAGAACATAGAGAGGAAGAATTCTTCTTAAGGGTGCTCGGGTAGATGGTGCGTGGGCTGAGAGAAAAAAGCCAAAGAAGAGGGCTCGGGCTGCTATTTATAGGCTGAAGAAACAAATGGGAAAATTCCCATTTTGTCCGGGATTTTGGGCGCCCGAGATTTCGGGCGCACACAGTGCGGCCCGGCCCACTATTTTCGGGCGCGCACAGTGCGGCCCGGCCCGTTACGCGCCGTCGGACGGGATCCGTGCTTCGTCCGACCCGCCTCGGGGCCCGCCGCGTGTCACCCGAACAGGCGGCAGCCGTGCAAGCTGCCGCGGAGAGTGCCACGTGTCCCTGCCCGCGTCAACGCGGTGGGTGGCGCCCGCAAATCAGCGGGCGCCACGTGGCGCTGCCCACGTCGCCCGCACCTGCCCCGCGTACGGCCACCTGCCCCGTACCTGCCCCGCGCGTCGCGTGGACCGCGCGCCCGTGAGCCCGCCTATCCGGTGCTGCCACGTGGCGCGCCCCCGGTCCACGACTCCCCGCGCGCTCCCGTGGACCGAGCGCGCGTGGGCCGGCCAATCCGGCGCTGCCACGTGTACACCCGCCGGTCCACGACTCCAGCGGTGCACCCCGGTCACAGACCAAGCCTTCCGTGGACCCAGCCGCGTGCACCGACCAATCCGGTGGCGCCACGTGGCACCCCTGCCGGTCCACGGCTCCCCCATGCATCAGAAATCCAATAAATTTTTCGGGAGTCCATTTTTCGGCATCCGGACTCAGAACTTAGCAAACAAAAAGCCATTTTCAAGCGTTTTTCCGCGCTGAATCCAAATCCAACCTCCGTTTGGCCTAAAAACTTTTCAAAAATTTGGCAAAAGCAGCCGAAGGCCAACACAGCTAACAAAAGCTCACAGGGTCCATCTGTGGCATCCCTTTGATGCACTATGGGCCAAATACACCATCAACAGGTGTTTGCACAGTGGATTCACGGGAAAAAGCTGCATGGGGTTCTGGGGTCCTACAGCCTCCCCCACTAAAAAAAAGTTTCGTCCTCGAAACAAGGAAAAACAGAACAGACGTACCTCAACCAGAAGCCTCGAACAAGAAGGGGTAGGTATCTCTCATCTTTGTCTCCAGCTCCCATGTAGCCTCTCGCTCCTCATGATTGCTCCACAAGATCTTCACATACGGAATGGCCCGATTGCGCAATTCCTTCACCTCACGAGCAAGAATCCGCAACGGGCGCTCCTCGTAGACCAAGTCCTCGCCGATCTCCAACGAAGTGAAGTCAATCACGTGCGACGGGTCAAAAACATATCTCCTCAGAGCTGAGACGTGGAAGACATCATGAACTCCGGCCAGGCGTGGGGGTAAGGCAACTCTGTATGCCACAGGACCAACACTGCCAAGTACCTCGAAGGGTCCAATATAGCGAGGACTGAGCTTCCCCCGCACTCCAAATCTCCGGACCCCTTTCGAGGGCGAGACCTTCAAGAAGACATGATCACCAACCTGAAACTCTAGGTCTCGCCGTCGAGTATCGGCGTAGCTCCTCTGACGACTCTGGGCTGTCTCAAGATGTCGACGAATGACTCTGACTTTTTCCTCAGCCTCCAAAAGCAAATCCGGTCCCAAAGTCCTCCTCTCACCCACGTCACTCCAATACAAGGGAGACCGACACTTGCGTCCATACAACGCCTCAAACGGAGCCATCTGGATGCTCGCCTGATAGCTGTTGTTGTATGCGAACTCAACCAAAGACAAGTGTCGGTACCACCCTCCTCCAAAATCCATAACGCACGCTCTCAACATATCCTCAAGGGTTTGTATGGTGCGTTCTGACTGTCCATCGGTCTGTGGGTGGAAAGCGATGCTAAACCTGAGCTGAGTCCCCAATGTTGTCTGTAAACTCCCCCAAAAGCGCGACACAAATCTCGGGTCCCTGTCTGAAACAATCGAAGCAGGCACACCATGAAGCCTCACTACCTCATCCAAATATAACTGCGCCAGACGCTCCAGTGACCAAGTCATCTGAACCGGTAAGAAGTGTGCCGACTTAGTGAGTCTGTCCACAACAACCCAAATCGCATCTGCCCCGCTCTGCGCCCTCGGCAATCCAGTGACGAAATCCATAGTAACGTGGTCCCATTTCCACTCGGGAATTGGAAGACTCTGCAACTTACCAGCAGGAACGCGATGCTCTGCCTTAACTTGCTGGCAAGTTAAACAATGAGCTACGAATCTCCCAATGTCCCGCTTCATTCCGGGCCACCAAAACTGTGCCTTGAGGTCCTTATACATCTTAGTACCACCAGGATGAATGGTATAAGGTGTATAATGGGCCTCCCTCAAAATCTGATCTCTAATCTCCTGATCCATAGGCACACACACTCGGTCCCTGTACCGTAGTACTCCCGAGCTATCCACAGAAAAATCCCCTGTCTGATCCGCCTGAAGCTGCGTCCTGATCCTCGTCAAGTGGGGGTCCTCACTCTGAGTGTCCCTAATCCTCTCCAACAGAGTGGGCTGCAAGACCATAGACATAAGTCTAGCAGAGACCCCAGGGGATACTACCTCCAACTGTAACCGCCTCATCTGCTCGACCAACGGCGCCTGCTGCGAGATCATCAAACTCAGACTCGTCCTCCTACTCAAAGCATCTGCCACGACATTGGCCTTGCCGGGATGATAAAGGATACTCAGATCATAATCCTTTAACAGTTCCAACCACCGGCGTTGCCTCAAATTCAGCTCCTTCTGAGTGAACAGATACTTCAAGCTTTTATGATCAGTGTATATCTCGCAATGCTCTCCATACAAATAATGCCGCCACAGCTTCAGAGCAAACACCACCGCTGCCAGCTCAAGATCATGAGTAGGGTAATTTTTCTCATAGTCCTTTAATTGCCGTGAAGCATAGGCAATCACCCTACCATGCTGCATCAACACACACCCCAGACCATTATGAGAGGCATCGTTGTAGATCACAAATCCTTCTCCCATAACCGGGAGAGCAAGGATCGGGGCGGTCATCAATCTCTGCTTCAGCTCCTCAAAACAGCTCTGGCAAGTCTCACTCCAAACAAACTTAACCCCTTTCCTGGTCAGACGAGTGAGGGGAGAGGAAAGCTTCGCAAAGCCTTCCACAAAACGACGATAGTAGCCAGCCAATCCCAGAAAGCTCCGCACCTCGGTGATAGTCGTCGGCCTCGGCCAATCTCGAATAGCATCCACCTTGGCCGGATCCACCGCCACTCCAGCAGCTAAAACAACATGACCCAGAAAGGCGACCTTCCGGAGCCAAAACTCGCACTTTTTGAACTTGGCATACAGCTTCTTCTCTCGCAGAAGCTGTAGCACAGTCATCAAGTGCTCCTCGTGCTCCAGATCACTCCGGGAGTAGATCAGAATATCATCTATGAACACCACCACAAACCGGTCCAAAAACGGCTGAAATATCCTGTTCATCAAGTCCATGAATGCGGCAGGGGCATTAGTCAACCCGAAAGGCATCACCGTAAACTCATAATGCCCGTACCGCGATCTGAAAGCCGTTTTTGAGATGTCCTCGGCCCTCACCCTCAGCTGGTGGTAACCGGACTGCAGATCAATCTTCGAGAACACAGACGCTCCCTGTAACTGATCAAACAAATCATCTATCCGGGGGAGGGGATACTTGTTCCGGATGGTCACTTTGTTCAACTCCCTATAATCCACACACAATCGAAGTGACCCATCCTTCTTCTTCACAAACAATACAGGCGCTCCCCACGGATCTAAATAGGTACTATCAAACACCTAGAGGGGGGTGAATAGGTGTAATATTATAAAAACCAATCTCAGTGCAAAAATAAAAACCAATGCGGAAAATAAAACAGCACACCGAATATACGTGGAAAACTCCAATCCAGGAGAAAAACCACGGGACCAACACGCAATAACAATCCACTAAGAAAAAGAAGAATAACAAGGTGATTACCGACTCCACGGACTCAAACCCCTCCTTCAAATTCTTCGGACCTTGCGCTCACCGATTGCACGTCCACTGCACACGTCCGAATCCACGAACGCCACTCGAATCCACGAGCACACGTTTCGAATCCACGAAACGCCTTTAGCACACCGAATCCACGATGCCACGTCGAATCCACGACGCAAACTCAGCCGATAAAAATATAGGCTTCGATGGTGATCCTTTGCTTAGATTATCATTGAAGAACCGTAGAAGAAATCTCTAAGCAAAGATTAGATCAATTCGACAAAAGATAGATCTTGGAAGAACCGTCGAATTGACCTAAAAGAGGCTATAAAGAAGAACGATAAAAACCTAGCCTCTAGGGTTGCTCTCAAGTGTTTTCGGTATTGGTCACACGTTCTTGAGAAACCCTAAGTGTCTATTTATAGTTTAGAAACCTTTGGAAAGAGATAAGAATCAAAAACTTACCTTATCTGAAAATTTTCAGGACGGCGATCCGGATCGGGATTACTGCGATCCGGATCGTCGTAACGAGATTGACGATTCCAGAAATCCAAGGGTTCGGGATCCGGATCGCAAGGCCCGATCCGGATCGTTCATGAATTTCAGCAACATCCAATGTTCGGGATCCGGATCAGAATAGGCTTGGATCCGGATTGGATTTGCACATGAACTAATACCCTTCGGGATCCGGATTGGATCATCTGATCCGGATCCTGAACATGTCCCATGTCCAGTTTTTGATTTTTATGCAATTAAAAATTCATCCAAGTGTTTCTACACTATAAGAAAGTATTCGGATCACCAAAATTATTTAGTTAAACATACCTGATCCTTTTGAATACTTTCTTCTTGAGATTGATGTAACTGATCCACAATTCTTCATCTTCAATCTTCAAGACTCAAGACACTGAGTGTCAACTTGAGCTCTTGTTGAATCTTCTCTAAGTCTTTGATTGCTGATTGACAATTTGATCCCTTTAAGACTCCGACTCAACTCACTGACTTGACTCACGAAATATGCCAACACCAAAAAGCCGTAACAATCTCCCCCTTTGGCAATTTCGTGACAAAACCCAAAAATACATAAAAACGCTCAAGTCACTCATCTTAAACCAAAAAATCGAAATTCAATGTCATCACCAAAACATTGATTTTCTTTGCGTGAAAGATCCAATAAATACAAAATTACATTTGAACCAAACAGTCCTAGAACATACTCTATGACTTAGGACTTGGAGTCTTAAAGTGATGTAATTCCTGCAAAACAAAACTCCAAACAAAATCAAACGTTAGTCGTTAGAAATTAAAATCCTACATTTGATTCGTCCTTTTGGTTCTTTTGTTTTTCGGCTCTTTCAATCTTTTCTTTATCTCCCCCTATCTTGAGCATCTCTAACATGTTCTCCATGTTCTCCATGTTCTCCCCCTGTCTTGAGCATTTATGTTCTCCCCCTTTGTGATACGATCATCATTTTCCGTTCTCCCCCATTTTTCCATTTTCGTTTGTCCTCTCTTGATGATCTCATCTCCGTCATTTCTCTTCTCCCCCTTTTTGTCACAAATTGTCAAACAGTGAACATACTAGACAAAAGGAAATCACTAACAACATTAGTTCATAGAGAAAGAGAGATAAAAGCTCAGTTCCGGTATATAACAAAAATGCAGATTGCGTACCGGTACCAGAAAGCAAAAATCAAATAATTTCTTGAAACAAATCCAGATTTTAGAATCTTTTCAAATACCGATTTGTATTCCATCAAGAAATCAATTTAAGTGCTTTAACCAATGAATTAACAAGATGTCATTCAATCCAATTAATTTCACAAAATTAAAAAGATTTACTCCTAAATCATGAAAAACAAAGATAAAACATTATAAACAGTTTTTCATGTTATATTCATCAAACACAAGTCATCAAAAATAATCTTGAGATCCAAACTCTATCAAGATGTAACGAATTTACAAAGATGACTTAAAAAGATTTCCAAATGACATCAATCTTGAATTCTACCCTTTCTTGAAATTGAGGTATATGATCCAAATTTCTTTCATCAAAATAATTTAGAAAAATTTCATAAAAACCAGAAAAAGTATGTAAGCACTTTAGCGTATCAACTTTAAACAAAAGTCATCGTTTCATGCAACAAGAAATAGATTATACCAAATCTATCAAAAATACTCAAAAATGAAACGAAAATTTATGAAAATTAAAACCCTTAAAGTTGAACAACTTCAATCACATCTAACATGATCTTATGCGTAATGCCTTTATCAAATCATCAATTTGGTAAAGAAAATGAAATACAAAGATCAATAGATGTTTGAAATCCCAGATAAGTTAGATAATATATCTAGACAATCTGTTGGAGAGAGTGGCTCTTCGAGCATCTTTTATCAAAAATCCTACCTTATACCAACCATGAAATATGACTGAGTCAAGTATTTCAATATGCATTTCATCAACATTTTTAAAACAAAAATTTGCTTTGCATACATGGGGTATCTTTTCTTTTTCTTTTTCCTCCATGTGGTGGTAGTTTTCACACTCCTCATTGGGATGTAACTCTTTCCACATCTTTTGAGCATTTTATTTTTCTTTGACTCCCCCTCAATTGGCTATCAATTATTTAATATATAAGGTATTCAACCAAAAATTGATCTCGCATTCATACTCGACTAAATAGTCAAATAAGATAATGACTATACCAAGAGATCATTGAGAGAGAAATTGACTTTGATCACTTAAAAGATGAATTAATTAACATAAATGATCATTGCAACATCGAAATATTAAGATGTCAAAAGCATAATAGATTTCTAAATGCGTGAAAAGATGCAATTAAAGTCAATATAACGAATGCTCAATTGTGTTGTCACAAAGAATTCACACAACCGAGATAGATTAAGCATCTAAAGATCACACATGATTTCTAAAATTTGATGCTTATAACTATCAAAAACTCCTATAATGAAGTATCTTCAAGATTATGATTATGGAGTAAAGTTGATAATCCATATAAAATTAATTTGGAGTGAATGAACGTGAAGCCCTTTTTATTCAATGCACTTGTTCGTTAAAAACCCTTTTGTTCAAAAACAAAGTATAAAAACAAAGAGCATTGAAAAACATGTAATGCAAGGATTAAGAAAAATATGAAGGGAAAACCAATCAAAGCATTACATACAGTCATAAGCTATTTAGAACTTAAGACAAGGAAAGATATCACCTTTCCGAATCCAAAATCGCTGGATTTTGGGTTGTCTTGATTCGTTGTGGCCGGGGGTTGTCCGCTTTGACTGTTGATCCACCTTAGGTCTTTGCCTCGCAATGATCCACTTGTATGATTGATGTTGTGGCTCGGACCTTTGGTGGGTTGAGTGAACTCCTTTGACTTGATGTGTCTTTTGATTCCGTTGAGTCCGCTCCGTAGATGAAGTTGCCGAAGGATTTTTCTTTCTCTTTTTCGGGCAATTCTTCACCAAATGTCCTTCAAGTCCACATAGGTGACAAGTTCTTCCTTTCAATTTTATTGTGGAACTTGAAGCCTTCACAGTTTGGTTCTTTTTAAATCCCAAACCAACCTTGCTTGTTTGACCTAATCCGGACATACCTTCTAGTTTCTTGGAACCGGTTGAAAGACTTTGTATGTCGGATTTGAGTTGATGAACTTGCTTGGTCAAAGCATGGTTGGTGACATGAATCTCTTCAAACTGCTTTTCAAGAAAACCAATCTTGTCCATATATAATTTTGCGTTCGTCTCCGATTGGTTTAGCTTTTCTTGGAGGATTTTATTGTTATCCAATAAAAGCTCTCGTTCCTCCTCGAGATCATGAAGTTTGATCTTTAAAGCTTGATTCTCGTCTTGAACTTCAAGTCGTTGCTTCCTCAACTTCTTGATATGCTTGGCCATCTTCTTTGATTCCGCAAGAAGTTGTTGGTATGCCTCAACGAGTTCTTCTTCGTCCGACTCCCCCTCACTTGATGACTCTCCTCGGATGTTGATGTTTCATGCAAAATCAAAGGAATAGAGTCAGTGACTAAAGATGATAAGCACAAATTAGAAGAGGGAATTTGAGAGGCATGAAAAGCAACAAATTTTTCTTTTTCCTCTTCACTTGAGGTCGATTCATCGAAACTAGAATCGTCCCAAGTTTTTGCTTGCAAAGCCTTCTTTTTATATGATTTCTTAGAAGGACAATCCGTTGAAATATGGCCGTAGCCTTTGCATCGATAACATCGGATTTCCCCTTCGAAATCATCTTTTTCTTTTTCTTTAGAAGGTTTTGCAACGCCTTTGAGTTTAGAGGATTTAGAACCCGATGATCCTTTAGATGGTTTCGTGGATGAAGATCCATCGGTTCGATTCTTCCAAAATTTCCGACGAAATTTCTTTGTGATCCGCGCCAATTGTTCTTCAAAATCGGCAAAAGAGATTTCATCGTCGGAACTTGATTCGTCATCTTCTTCCTTTGTTGATTTGAATGCAATACCTGTAAGCTTAGAAGAAGACTTGGAAGAAATTTGATTAGTAGGAAAAGTCATCTCATAAGTTTGTAAAGCACCTACTAATTCCTCTACACTCATCTCATCCGGATGACTAACGGTTTCAATGGCGGTAACCTTTGCCCTAAACCGTTCCGGAAGAGTCCGAAGTATCTTTCTTACAATTTTCGACTCCGGGATCTTTTCTCCTAAATTAGCACATGTATTAATTACATCTTGAAGTCTAGTGTAATAATCTGTAAACAATTCATGCTCTTCCATATGAATAGAGTCAAATTGACTTGTAAGCATCTGGAGCTTTTGAATTTTTACAAGATTAGTACCCTCATGTGTAATTTTGAGAATATCCCAAATTTCCTTCGCGGTTTCACACGCGGAAATTCGTGTAAACTCAGTCGAGGAAAGAGAATTAAATAAAGCGTTCATACCTTTCCCATTGTAAGAAGATCTTTCGATTTCCTCTTTGGACCATCTAGAGCGAGGTTTTGGGGTAGTAGAATTTCCTACTTCCTCAACCGGATGCACCCAACCGTATTCCACGGTTTGCCAAACACGCTCATCAATAGAGATGAGAAAAGCTCTCATCCGCACTTTCCAATATGCATAATTGGTCCCATCAAAAAGAGGTCTAAAAATATTACCACTTTCACCCAACATGATAGATAAACCTAAAACCCGCTCTGATACCAATTGTAGAGTTATTTAGGATCCACAAGGATCTAAATAGGTACTATCAAACACCTAGAGGGGGGTGAATAGGTGTAATATTATAAAAACCAATCTCAGTGCAAAAATAAAAACCAATGCGGAAAATAAAAATCAACACACCGAGATTTACGTGGAAACTCCAATCCAGGAGAAAAACCACGGGACCAACACGCAATAACAATCCACTAAGAAAAGAAGAATAACAAGGTGATTACCGACTCCACGGACTCAAACCCCTCCTTCAACTTCTTCGGACCTTGCGCTCCACCGATTGCACGTCCACTGCACACGTTCGAATCCACGAACGCCACTCGAATCCACGAGCACACGTTTCGAATCCACGAAACGCCTTTAGCACACCGAATCCACGATGCCACGTCGAATCCACGACGCAAACTCAGCCGATAAGAATATAGGCTTCGATGGTGATCCTTTGCTTAGATTATCATTGAAGAACCGTAGAAGAAATCTCTAAGCAAAGATTAGATCAATTCGACAAAAGATAGATCTTGGAAGAACCGTCGAATTGACCTAAAAGAGGCTATAAAGAAGAACGATAAAAACCTAGCCTCTAGGGTTGCTCTCAAGTGTTTTCGGTATTGGTCCCACGTTCTTGAGAAACCCTAAGTGTCTATTTATAGTTTAGAAACCTTTGGAAAGAGATAAGAATCAAAAACTTACCTTATCTGGAAATTTTCAGGACGGCGATCCGGATCGGGATTACTGCGATCCGGATCGTCGTAACGAGATTGACGATTCCAGAAATCCAAGGGTTCGGGATCCGGATCGCAAGGCCCGATCCGGATCGTTCATGAATTTCAGCAACATCCAATGTTCGGGATCCGGATCAGAATAGGCTTGGATCCGGATTGGATTTGCACATGAACTAATACCCTTCGGGATCCGGATTGGATCATCTGATCCGGATCCTGAACATGTCCCATGTCCAGTTTTTGATTTTTATGTAATTAAAAATTTATCCAAGTGTTTCTACACTATAAGAAAGTATTCGGATCACCAAAATTATTTAGTTAAACATACCTGATCCTTTTGAATACTTTCTTCTTGAGATTGATGTAACTGATCCACAATTCTTCATCTTCAATCTTCAAGACTCAAGACACTGAGTGTCAACTTGAGCTCTTGTTGAATCTTCTCTAAGTCTTTGATTGCTGATTGACAATTTGATCCCTTTAAGACTCCGACTCAACTGACTTGACTCACGAAATATGCCAACACCAAAAAGCCGTAACATCACAAACTCAATCTCCCTCTCCGGCGGCATCGTCGTCAACTCTGGGGGAAACACATCTGGGAACTCTCGGATAATAGGGATATCCTCGAGTCCCAGTGCCGCCGTAGGCACCTCCACCACAGTGGCCAGAAAGGCAGTGCAACCTCTGCTCATCATCCTCCTAGCTCTCGCCGAGGAAATGGTCGCTGCAAACAGCATGCTCTGGCAACCTCTGAAGATGAACTCCTCCTGTCCAGGCTCACGAAGAGTCACCATCCTCTCTCTGTAGTCGATAGTGGCGGAATACCGTGACAGCCAATCCATCCCTAGCACCAAGTCAAAATCCTGGAGCTGCTGCAAGACAAGCAAATCTGCAGGCAAAATCCAAGGCCCTAACTGCACCGGGCAAGCCACACAACGCTCCTCGACATGCAAAACGTGATCAGGAATCCGCACCTCTAATGCATGTGACAAGGACTCTATGTCTAAACCATGAAGGGATGCAAATGCTCGACTAATGAAAGAATGAGATGCTCCAGTGTCGAATAAAGTGCGAGTCCTAATACCAAAGAGTAGGATAATACCTGCCACCACCTGATCTGCCGCTGAAGAATCTGCTAACTGGGCGGTATATACCCGCCCGCTCGGTGCTGGAGGTCGAAAATCAGTGGGATATGAAGTGGACGGCCTGCTCGCTGGAGCATAAGGCCGCTGAGCCGGTGGCCGCTGCTGCTGAGGGGAGTATGGAGCCGATGCTGAAGAAGGTGCCGAGGAAGTAGTAAGGGGGCAGGTAGCTCGCATATGCCCTAGCTGTCCACATCGGAAGCATCGTCCCCATCTCTGATCACATGTATCTGACGGGTGCTGCCCCCTACAGAAAACACACCTATCTGATGGCCGGATATGCCTCGAGGACTGCTGCTGAGATCTCTGCTGCCTGGGCTGCGATCTCTGGTGCTGATGCTGCGGCGGTCTCTGGGGTCCACCAGGCCCTCTCCTCTCAGAACGCCCATGGCCGTAAGACTGGGACTGCGGCGGTCGTGGCGGTCTCCATGAACTGGCTTGTCCCCCGTCCTCAGGGGCTGGTCGCTTCCTATCGGAACTCTGCGCGACCACGTCCCTCCGTCTGGCTACCACCTGGTTCCCTCTCTCCACCCACTGAGCGTGCTCGGCGGCCGCCTCAAGGGTCTGAAACCTCTGGGCGTGAACTAATGTATAAATCTCTAGGTGGAGGCCTGCCTCGAACAACTCTACCTGGTGCGGACCGTCACGAGCAACGAAGGGCACACAGTTAAGCAACTCCATAAACTCCTGGAAATACGCCTGAACAAATCGATCACCCGGCTGAAGGTTCTTCAAGTCGTCCTCCAACTTTCTCTTCACACTGGTCGAGAAGTAGGTGTCCAAAACCATACGTCGAAACTCCTCCCAAGGCAGCTGTCGGGTAATCCGGAACTCCAGTGGCTCTACCCGCTGCCACCAAGAATCTGCATCTCCGTCCAAACAGTGCACTGCCATGTGCACTCGATACCTCGGATCGATGAAAAAGTCCCGAAAAAGCTTCTCCATCGCTGAAAGCCATCTCCCAACATCCTAAGGCTGTGCATCCCGCCCTGAGAATCTAGGCGGGCCCCGCTGAACAAACTTGGAGAGTTTGTCAGCAATGTCCTGCTCCTCCTCCGCAGTCAAAGGCTGAATGGCGCCTGGAGCCCCGCTACTAGAAGATGGCGCCGAAGGCACAAAAGGTGCAACAGGAGGCACAGGGGCCTCAGGAACAGCCGGGGGTGGTGCCTCTCTCTGAGCAAGGAACTGGTCCATCCTATGCTCCTGGCGGCGCTGACCCTCCGCCAACTGGGCCACCAAGGCCCTCAACTCGCTGAGCTCAGAGGGTCGGGACTGCTCTGGCTCGTCAGGGGATGAAGGGGCACCCCGAGTAGGAATCCGGCGTCGAGGAGGCATCCTGCCACAAGAAACCAAACATCAGCACAAAACCCCACACGACCCAATCTAGCGAAAGTCAAAAGACATCCTCCTATTTCTGTAACCTTATGTTGTCTGCAGCCAACATAATGGTTCAACAGAAATAGGCTATGTCGATCCCTCTTCACTCACAGGAAGAGTTAACAAAAATATCACCGACTTTCGCAAAATGTCACGCCACTCACGCCCTATCATCCTAGGGTCTGTCCAAAAGCCTAGGGTTTCCTAAGTCCCAACTGACCTATCCCTAAGCTCTGATACCAACTTAATCTGTCACGCCCCGGGTGTAAACCAGAACCCGGGCCCGTCTACAGATCCGCCGTGCATGCGGTATTTCCCGCATACACGAAGCGTTAGTAACCTGCTCAGATAAAAGAGATAATAATAAAAGAGCATAATAATCAGAGCTAAACTAAAACTACTGTATCTCAGACAGAAGCTGGAAGTAAAAAGTACAACTGTAAAATAAAGACAACACCTGTACACCAAAAACTCCAGCTACATCCCTCGGGTGGCTCGCTATCTAGTCCGCAATCCTCTTACCTCGATCAGTTGCCGATGGCCCAGCAACTCCCGCAGAGGACTCTGCAAAACAAGGGGGAAAAAGAAACAAGGAAAAGACAATGGGGGGTAAGTACTACCATAAACAGTAGCCTCCCCTAGTGGGTAAAGCCTCAGCTCAGACATGCCCACCAGGTGATCAGAGGCAAAAGGGGAAAGGAAAAGAAAGGGGGTGAAACCAAGTATGACGACTGATAAATACTACCCCTAATATGCCTCTACATGATAAACCAGCAAGGATAGGAAAAGTATGCATCAGTATCAAGAAGCCTGTCAAAACGACCCAATCTAACCGCCAGTGGACACTGGCACTGCCTGCTAATCTCATATGTGGGAATACTGACCGACTACTGCCTGATACGGTCATGTCCCCAAAGTAAGTAACAGATCGGCCTCTGTCCGTCCGATCAAACACTAAAGTAATAACAGACCGGCCTCGATCCGTCCGGTCGCACACTCCGGAGTGGCACTCGAGGGGAGCGACCCACATGAGTAAGGAAATCATGTCTCAATATCTCACTGTAGCAGGACTGGATCATGACAAAGATCGAAGTGGGAAAAACCCTCGACCAAAGAAAGCCCGATCCCCATCACCCAATCTGATGCAATAGTATAACCCGGTCAACCACCCAAGATCCGTGGTCACCGCAACACCCTGTCAAAAGCCCAACCTGTCCCAAATCTCCAGCACCTGACTACACTATCCAATCCCCGCTCGAACCCGAGCAACTATGTCTCGAGTCTAAAATAATAGGAGAAAGAAAGAGAATAAAAGCATGGTTTCTCCTAAGTCAAGTCCCAAATGATAGTGTAACAGTAAAAAGATGACTTAAATAAGTGACCCGTTTAATCATGCATTTGTCCCAGTATTTTAGTCTATTTTGCAAGAGTAGTCAGTTTAGAGCAACAAAAGCTAAGGTGACAGTCTCATAAGGATAATCATCAATGACAGTCCTCAATTACTATTCTGCCCCTAAACATGCAGTCCAGAATAATTAAGCGATTAAATAAAGTAATCATGCTATCAACAATTTTATCATGGATCAATCAACCAATAATTAGTTTCCTAGAGCATGCAAGGCTACTAACAATAATTTGAGCATCAAAAACAAGGGAGCACTCTGATGTTCCTAGTGGGCATACCAAAGGAGAGGAGTACAACAACCACCCACCTGAAGTGCTAACTGTTGGGTTAAAAGTAATTGGATCTAAATAGGGGAAAAAACACCTAGAGGGGGGTGAATAGGTGTAAACAATAAACACTCAAAAATCATTGCGCTATAAAACCCAATGCGGAAAAATAAATGAACACGCAAGATTTTTACGTGGAAAAACTCCAAACCGGAGTAAAAAACCACGGGACCGATAACACGGCGAAATCCACTAGAATTGAAACACGTACAAGGTGATATAACGTACTCACAGACGACTCAACCTCTTACCATACGCTCCTAGTAGATCTTCTCCGCTCGCTCCACGACGCTTCTCGAATCCACGATCCGCGCCTAATGCTGAGTCCACAGCGTCCAACGTCGAGTCCACGACGTCCGACCGAATCCACGGTCTTCACCCAATAGCACGCTTCGAATCCACGAACGTACCTCGCTCCGAATCCACGAGAGCGGTTGCACCTTGAATCCACAAGGCCACGCGAGTCCACGCGCCGATTTAGGGTAAATCGTTGTTTGTTTTGGGTGGTGATGATCCGCCGAATACTTAGATTAGAAATAGATCGGAAATACCATCTAAGCATTCATTGATTTGATTCTACTCAAAATGTGAGTATGGAAAACCTAGAATCAAATCAATCAATATAGATGAAGAAACATAGAATAAATCTATTGATTTCCTTTCTTCTCTATATGTGGATTTTTTCTTTTCGGCTATCTTTTTCTATTTTGCCGATTATGTGGATGCCCTAGAAATGAATATAGGGTCTATTTATAGGTTAGAAACCATTGGAAGAAGATAAGGATCAAAAACTGCCTTTTCTGGAGATTTTACCGACGGCGATCCGGATTGGAATTGGACGATCCGGATCGCAGAAGCAAGAAAGACGATTTCCAGAAAAATGCCAGTTCGGGATCCGGATCGTAGTCCCGATCCGGATCGTTCATACAGTTTCACCAAACATCACGTTCGGGATCCGGATTGCAATTCCTGATCCGGATCGTGCAAGCAAAAGGTAAAACCAGTGTTCGGGATCCGGATCATGAAATGCTGCGATCCGGATTGAAACAGTGTATGAACGAACACCCTTCGGGATCCGGATTGCCGAGCCCGATCCGGATCCTGAACATGTCCCATGTCCAGTTTTTGATGTTTATGCAATAAAACATTCTTCCAGGTGTTTCTACACTATAAGAAGTATTCGGATCACCAAAAATCTTTAGTTAAACATACCTGATCCTTTTGAATTCTTCTTTCTTGAGATTGAGGTATATGATCCAAAGTTTTTCCATCTTCAATCTTCAAGACTCAATACTTTCACGAAATACGCCAACTCAAATTCCGTAACAATCTCCCCCTTTGGCGGTTTCGTGACAAAACACAAATCCACAAAAGAAAATTCAAAAAGATATTTTTGTTGCTATCACCATACAACAAAAATTTACAATGGAGATCCAAAAATTAAATACATGAGATAAACTCCTAAAACAGACTCTAGACTTAGACATCTGTAATTTCTGCAAAAAGAAATCATTCTTGACAAAAGAAATCGTTAGATACCTCAAGAATTGAAACATACAAAACCAAATACAGAGATAGAGTTTATTCTCATCATGACATTTGAAGAATTCAGATATGTAAGAGAATCATAGTTAAAATCCAACATATCTTCTAAGCATTCAAAAACCAAATGTCACAAAATGTCAGTCAAACATCAACTTGGTAGTCATATTACATGCCCAAATAGTTAGTCGAATAGTTAGTATAGAGGCATGCTACAAATCACAAGAGAAAAACCAAAGTTGAGTTGAAGTCATACTTACCTTGATATTCACAAAGTTCACATCATTCATTGTTCAAAGTTCGCTCTAACTCTCTCCCCCTTTTTGTCACAAAACAAAGCCAAAACGTAGTCAAAACTACTAAATGTAAGGAGAGTTAAAAAGTTCTATTAATATGCACAATCTGAGAACTAAACTACAAGTTAGAACAAAAACTAAAACCTAATAATCCTGCACAAAAAGAAAGAAGAAAGATAAATCAGTCAATGAGTGATCATTCATCAGAATCCGAGTCTTCAGAGCTTGTGCAACCCATTTTATAGAACATCTTCTTTACCCGTTTGGTCATCGAATTGACCCTTTTGGTTATGGTAATATGAGCTGCCGTGATGATCTCAAGCTCATTGGAGATTCTTTGCTGTTCCTTCAAAAATTGTTCTTGCTTAAGAGATAGTCGCTGTTGTTCCTTGAAAATCGATGTTAGTGATGCTTCATCATCTGTACCGGGTGCTTGTTGAGATGGTGATGCGGCAGTGTTAGTACTGGGTTTCGTTCCAGATGCAGGAGCTGGAGTGACATGTGGTAACTTATGGAGGGATTTGACAATGGTAGACTCATCTATCATGCTCAGACATTGATGATAAGTTGTTGAAGTAAAGTCAACCTGAAACTTCTTTAAGATTCTCATTATGATCAAAGGAAATGGAATTCTTTCAGTGGGATGAGGATGTAGAGTACCGGAATTTCGGATAGCGCATCGACCTAGTGAGATGGCGTGGTGTGGATAAATCGCCGGTGCGTGTTCCATATTGGGTTACAGATGAGTTCGGGTCGACTCGGAATCAACGCGGAAGCCCCGACTTAATTCGGAGTTTTCCGGGCATTGTGCGCCGATAGAGGACTAGTTTTGGAGAAACCTCGACTTCATCGTGGAGTGCAGAAAATTTGGAAATACTTGGAACAGGTTTGTTTTAAGATTACAGCGGAGTTTGGAAAGTTCCGGACTGGTGTGGAGGCCCCGAGGGCAAAAAGTGAGTTGACGGGGGCTTAATTGAATTATTTAATTGGTTAATTAATTAAGTTATTAGTGTTCTGTGAAGGAATTAGTGAAAGATGTGTAAAGGAAGGAAAGGATTTGAAAGAGAGTGTGTTGATTAGTGGTGTGTAGTTGGTTTTTGGTGTTGGTGTTGGTGTTGTAAAGTGTGTTGGGGTTCTCTTTCACCATGCACCATACACCCATGCTCCTCTAATTAATTAGCAACATACCACGTAAGCATCTTCTTCCCTGTTTCAAAACAGAGGAATTAAGCTTCAACAGAGGATTTAAAGATAGGAGAAATAAGAGAAGAAGAAGAGGTTTTGAGGTGAATTAAAATGGGGAAATGAGAGAGGTGATGGAGTGCTCATAGTGTGGACCTACCGTCGGAAGCCGAGCGGAGCGCGCGCGCGTCGAGCCTCATGGAGGATTGTGCAGTTTTTTAGAGAGAGAGAGAGAGAGAGCTTATTTTTTTGTTTTTGGAGTTGAATTGGATCTTCTCGGTTGATGGATTTGAGGTTGGAGTTGTTGTTGGTGGAGGTTTGACCAGCAAAGGGCGCCGCGCGGGCGCACGGAGGCGCCGCGCGCGGCTGGTGAGATTGCTGTGGGCGGGCGCGCGCAGCAAGCGCCCGCGCGCATGCGGGCGCGCGCATGGGCGCCGCACGGCAGGAGCTTGGGCCCGCGCGTCTTTTGCTCTTTTGTTTCCTTGACTTGCCCTGGGAGCAGTTTTGGTGGATTGTTTTTGCAGGGGTAACTTGGTCTTTTCACTTTCTAACCCTCCTCTTGTCCCTGTGAACCCTCTCTCCTCTATAAATAGACTCCCCCACTTCCTCTCTTCTCAGCCAGAGAGAAGAGAAAGAAAGAGAAAGAGAAAGAAAGAAACGAGAGAAGGAGAATGTAAGGAAAAGAAAGAGAAGAGAGGGTGCTCTTGTGTGGCCTTGATGCTTGGAGCTGGACGGAGCTGCGCGCGCGTCGGCTGTGCATAAGGGACGTTGTTGGACTGTTTTAACGTGGGTTTTTCCTGTTTCTTTGCCAGGACGTCGTCTGTTTGATCAGTTTTCGGCGAGAAGCTGCGCGGAGCCCGGATCGAGTGCGCGGCAGTTTTTGGTTGTAATTGGCTCGAGGTCATGGAGCTTAGTGGTTGAGAGAGGGAATTCCTTTTTCTTGTGTACAGGGTTAAATGGTTAATGTTGTGAAGTGTGGGTGATTTAGGAAAATCTTGTGTGTATGTGGGCATTTAATTAGTAGTATGCAGATTTTTTTTCATGGGAGACTTGTTTGGAAAATCTTGTGTGTATGTGGGCATTTAATTAGTAGTATGCAGATTTTTTTTCATGGGAGACTTGTTTGGAAAATCTTGTATGTATGTGGGCATCTAATTAGTAGTATGCAGATTTTTATGGGGGACTTGTTGGTGTTGTGGAATTTCTTTTGTGAGTATAATAGAGGATGCATGTGAGAGATGTATGTGTACTGTGGACTTGGTGTTTTTAATGGAGTTAGTGTGCTGGTAGTTTGTGTGGTATGTGGGATAGCAAGTACATTGTCATGTGTGCATTTGATTGTTAGTGAGCAGATGTTGGGGGGAAACTTGTTAATTGGAGCTTGTAGAGAGTGGATTGTGGATTTTTGATAGATGGTATTATGTGAGCATGTAATTCTTTTGAATATATAGATGGACTTGGGATTAACTATCTAGGTTTAAGTGGTTATGTAAATTAATTGGGCAAGGAGCATAAGGGTATGGATTGTGGAACTTTTTGTGTGTTGTGAGCATGGAGATTGAGTTGTGGGTTGTGTTTTTGTTGGCAGTTGGATTGATGTGAAGGTAAGATGGATTGTGATCACCTTGTAGTAGCTGATGGACTTAGTTTATGTGTGCTTGTGTGCTGTGGATGTGTGGGTGAGCCGTTGCGCGCCGGATTTTTTGTGCGGACTCGAGAGAATTTATTGGAGCTTCCGAGGATTTTCTGGGAATTGCAGCCCGATTTTCGAGGTTTCCTCAGCTCGAGGTTCCGACACTTCACCGACTTCAGCAATTGCCTGCGGAAAGCGTTTCAGGTGGGTTGGAATTTCTCCAAAATGTATGGAATGCCCTTTAATGCTCCTGAATGCAATTTGATCATACTCATCATGCTTTTTACTGTTTTTACATCTGATAGTTGCCTGAGAATTTTTAGAAAATTATTTAGAACCCCAGATTATTTTTAGTATACTCCTGTTATCATATGACACTAGGCTGCATGTTCTGTGGGCATTATTTTTGCACCCTGATCGTTTTAAAATCGAGAAAGCCCGTTTTAAGGAAAAATATCATTTTCAAAGGTAGTTTTTAAATTATGAGTTCGCCAGTGGTATGGCATGGATTCAGGGTGCATTAGACCTCGTGCCTGGGGGCCGACGGGTCTCTTTTTGAGTTTTGAGATGAATTATAGTGTCATTTGATATTTGAGCTTCCTTATGGATAGTGAAATTACTCTAGATCATGGGTTGTATTCTGATTTAGTGATGGGAGTGGTTCTCCCACTTAGCTTCGTGGATCTTGGGGTTCCGGCAGATTGAGTCGTGGAGGTTTCCCGACTCAGCCATAGTCGTGCATCATCAGATTGAGTCATTGAGGGTTCTCCGACATACCTGTGAGAGTGTTTGGGCTATTCATATTTGAGTCGAGGTTCCTTTCCGATTGAGTTGTGTTTTCGAGCTTTGAGATACCGATCTGTTTGATCGTGGACTATAGCCTGCATGTGCCGCTTATTGAGACAGTGAGACAGATGTGTTACTTGAGTTCGGTGGGGTCGCTCCCCTCGAGCTATGCCCCGGGTGCGATGATGATACCGAGCCTGACGAGGCTGCGATGATGCGTGTAACACCCCCGAATTTGGATTAGTCCTATATATAAATGATATAATAGGACTAAAATCTCTAACCCGGCTATAGCATTTTGGATGGTAGCAAGATCCAAGGGAACATGAGAGTTAAGCGTGCTAGAGCTAGAGTAGTTCTAGGATGGGTGACCCCCTGGGAAGTGGGGCGTCACAGTTGGTATCAGAGCCATTCACCAGCCGGAAATGTGAGATGAGTCTCGGCTGAGCCAGGGTTATATAGCGGGTAGAGCGAGGCTCCCCGGCTAATGACCGTTGTGAGTGGAGTGGAGCTCCTCACAAGGTCGGCTAAGGCTAGCGAGACGAGTCTCACATCACCTGGTGCTTGTGAGTGTGCTTGAGCCTGACGTGGACGTCAGGGCTTAAAGGGGGGAAGAATGTAACACCCCCGGAATTTGGATTAGTCCTATATATAAATGATATAATAGGACTAAAATCTCTAACCCGGCTATAGCATTTTGGATGGTAGCAAGATCCAAGGGAACATGAGAGTTAAGCGTGCTAGAGCTAGAGTAGTTCTAGGATGGGTGACCCCCTGGGAAGTGGGGCGTCACAATGCGACTAGTTGATACACTAGATTTCGCTTGAGATAGTCCGTGTGGGACGCCCTACGTAAGTCCCGTCCCAGTGTGGATGAGGTGGCAGTAGGTTTGGCGCAGGCTTGACTGGACCCTATGAGGCAGTCATTGAGATTGGGTGACATTGAGAGAGTGATGGCATAGCATGTTCATTGATGAGTTTCCCTTGAGCATAGTACTTGAGGCATATTATTAGCATTGTTAGTGTATGCATAGCAGGGTCAGAGTAGAGTTCCTTCAGCATGATGTTGTTACTTATTAGCTGTAGTTCATTTCCTGCTTTCCTTTTATCTATCTATCTGTTTTGCCTCCAGTAGACTTAGTGGGCATACCGTGGATATTGGGACGGTACCCACTGAGATCTGCCTTCTGCAGTAGATCTCACACCCGCTGCGGTGACAGGTTTGAGGCAGCTGTTCCGGCTTGGATCGCACGGAGACAGCAGATCGACGTGAGGACGCGGCCGATTAGTTCCTTACCAGCTTTGAGAGTCTAAGGTAGATGTACCCGGGGTATTTTATGATTCCACTTTTGTACTGGACATTCTGAGAGGCTTGTGAGGATTGTTGCTATTTCTTATAGCTAGACAGACTTTGTATTGAGGACTTTTATTTTATCCAGATGTTCAGTTGATATATGTAGCTTCTAGTTTTATTTCAGCTCTGATACATATTTTTTAGCTCTAGATCTGAGTTGCAGGGTAGACGCTTCGTCTGTGCGGCAGTTTCCGTACAGATGGCGGATCTGTTGGCGAGCCCGGATCGCAGTTTCGACCCCGGGGCGTGACAGATTTAGGTGGTATCAGAGCCTAGGAATATAGGTCATTTGGGACTTAGAGACCCTAGGCTATTGGATGGACAGTAGGGTGACTGTCATGAGAGACGTGACTTTAGCGAGAGTCCTGATTGAGTTTTTACCTCCCCCAGAGGATTGGGGTGAGTGATCTTACATGTTATTTCTCTAAAGATGATTATGTTGGCTGCAGACAACATAATGCTTTAGAAAGGTTAACATGTTTAGACTTTCGCTAGATTGGGTCGAGAGAGTTTTAGTCCTAATGTTTGTTCTGTTTCAGCGGTTTATGTTGCCTCCGAGACACCGTGCAGCGGCGAGGGCGTGTTTGATCTTGGATGAGGAGCCCGATCAGCGGGAGGCGGAATGAACAGAACAGAATGAATTGAGTGATGCGGGCCAGGTAACCCAGAGGTTTGTGGCGATGCGGCGCCAGAAAGAGAACATGGAGCGCGTGGTGCGTATGTTGAGCAAGGAACATCTTCCGGGGTATCGCCAGGAGCATCTCCAGCCGCGACATTGTCGACTTCGACCCAGATTGCACGGTGAGTAGTGCAGGAGCAGCGAGGTTGCCGACCGGTTGTTTTACTTCATCCAGTTCCATCCCCTACAGATTTTGGATAGAGTTTGGAGCCTTGGGAGGCCGAGAGCTGGATCGCTACTATGGAAGAACTGCTCGAGGATTGGTTCATCCAAGAGAAGCATCAGGGCGCTTGGTCATGCATTTTGGATAAGGACGCCGAGAGTTGGTGGCGTCGGGTTCGTCATGCTGGACCACCGGGAGTGCAGTTGATGACCTGGAGCGAGTTTCTGCGATTGTTGAGTAGTGTGCCCCGTGTTGCCCAAGATGAGACCCAGGAGGTTGATCTGATTGAGTGGGGACTGCATTGGGATATTTATCACTTGGTGTAATCTCGGCGAGCGCCGACTTCAGACACAGGGATTGTGTCTGCTCGATGGATTGACCAAGGATCAGTGATTATGTTCGAGAGGAACGGTGAGCGAGAGACGTCCAGCATCGTCGGATTTTGAGTTAGTTAAGTGGATCGAGGTTGCCATGATTCCAGTCTCAGGGTCATGGGTCTCAGGAGAGACAGAGACCATAAGGTTTTCGACAGGCGGGGTACCAGCAGAGTGTCCCAGAGTAGGGCTTATAATTTTGCCGTTTGTGACGGTACCCCCACTACCCCTTCAGGATGAAGAGGTTCATCCGACTTACCGGCAGGCTGATTGAGCTGTGATGCCGAGACAGATTGAGCGATAACCACCAGCATCCAGAAGATGAGATTGTGCAGCTGGTTAGAGGGCACCAGGATAGTGGATTGTATCTTACCTAAGGTGGTCTTCCTTATAGTCATTGGATTTGATTCCTTGAGTTGCCAGTCCTACATCAGTTTAGAGATGTTGTTACGTGGTTGCATCGCTTTGTTAGCGACTGTAGAGGAGGTGCCTACGGCGACACCGGGACTAAAGAATATTTTTAGCACCGTGTGATCCCCGGTATGAGTCTACTTGAGCTGGTATTGAAGCCACCGTCTAGTGAGATTGAGATCGAGATAGTGTTTGATGTGGTTTTGGAAACTGCACTAACTTCGGTAGCACCTCTTGGAATATCACTCGAGTCAGAGAGTAGAGTGATAGCACAGTTGCGAGTTCTGATGGATCGAGCGGGTCTGAATGACCCAGAGCCACGTCGTGGCTATATGATTGTAGGGATCCTAGAGATCGATGCTGGAGTATGATGCCATGCTGTTGGTACATGGCAGTGACGCCACGTTGTGACTACACGACAGTGAGGGTTCCTTAATGGTTTGAGTACAGACAGATTTGGTTGGTTTATTTTCGGCAGATGCCCTTGTGAGAGCGGTAGCTTTATGGAGCCTAATAGCCGAGGGCTATGCCCAGAAAGTGTTCAAGATCCGGTAGGGGCATTGTGAGCTTACATCGCGGTTAGTGGATTGACTAATGCCTGCTGCCTTTAGGACCTGAGGAAGTGAGTATTCCAGCTGTGTTGGGTCGGGTTAGTAACAGTACCCGTCGTGGATATTTGGATAATTTTCGAAGTGACTTAGGGCATGAGATGCACTTGAGGATAGTGCTACAACTTCTAAGAGGGGAGAAGTTGTACGCCAAGTTGTGAGAGTATGCTTTTGACTTCGGAAGGTGTTGTTGTTAGACCTTGTGTTTTCAGCTGCAAGAGTGACTGTGGGCCCAACTAAGAGCGATGTCGTTTGGGGTGTAGCTTAAGCCTCTGATAGTGACAGGGGTCAGAAGTTCTTGGACTAGGCAAGGCCAGTGAAGCTTGGATGAGTTAGAGCTGAGGAGGATACCAGCATGGATGTAAATGTTTACCAGTGATAGAGAGAGCATGGAGTAACCAGAGACCCTCGAACCTGAAGTACTTGGTTACTCAGGAGGTTTTGGTTGAGGCAACGCCGGTGGACAGAGTTACTGGGATTGTAAGATTGATTCTATAGTATATCATTATTCCGGCAAGGACTTTATGGTTAGTACGCCTTGGCTAGGCGAGCAGTGTAACCTTGGAATGAGGTGTTCGATCCGTGGTTGCCACTTTTGGAACTTGGGATTTGAGAGTTGGAATTTGAGCATTGTTCCCGATGTTGAACTTTTTCTCTGTGGATGAATGTGAGAGTTATATTTGCGGAACTGGAGCACTTTTAGTTGCTAGGAGCAACGGAGATGTTATGCCAATTAGAGGCTTAGAGTTTGGTTTTGGGGATCTTGATTTGTGGAAGCCTCTATCCGCAGGGATTTGCTGATTTGAGTTTACGCGGGGTGTTTGGTCCGCGAGTAATTATCTGGCTGGAAGAACTGTACTTGATCCCCCTCATGTTTTGGATTTCACTTCGTTGGAGTTGGTCGAGGGATTGAGAATCCGGAGCAGCCGATGCAATTTTGCTCGTTAAGCGAAGGAATTGTGCAGACGGATCATACCTTGAGTGAAGGATTAGTGAAGCCATCGTGATGAGTGAGAACGGCCACTTGAGAGCCTGAGGATGAGTTGAGGATTCCCTATCCCTTTCTGGTTGAGTCACCCTCCTGAGTTATGGATTTATTTTGGGTTTCGAGGACGAAACCTTTTTAAGGAAGGGAGAGTGTAGAGTACCGGGATTTCGGATAGCGCATCGACCTAGTGAGATGGCGTGGTGTGGATAAATCGCCGGTGCGTGTTCCATATTGGGTTACAGATGAGTTCGGGTCGACTCGGAATCAACGCGGAAGCCCCGACTTAATTCGGAGTTTTCCGGGCATTGTGCGCCGATAGAGGACTAGTTTTGGAGAAACCTCGACTTCATCGTGGAGTGCAGAAAATTTGGAAATACTTGGAACAGGTTTGTTTTAAGATTACAGCGGAGTTTGGAAAGTTCCGGACTGGTGTGGAGGCCCCGAGGGCAAAAAGTGAGTTGACGGGGGCTTAATTGAATTATTTAATTGGTTAATTAATTAAGTTATTAGTGTTCTGTGAAGGAATTAGTGAAAGATGTGTAAAGGAAGGAAAGGATTTGAAAGAGAGTGTGTTGATTAGTGGTGTGTAGTTGGTTTTTGGTGTTGGTGTTGGTGTTGTAAAGTGTGTTGGGGTTCTCTTTCACCATGCACCATACACCCATGCTCCTCTAATTAATTAGCAACATGCCACGTAAGCATCTTCTTCCCTGTTTCAAAACAGAGGAATTAAGCTTCAACAGAGGATTTAAAGACAGGAGAAATAAGAGAAGAAGAAGAGGTTTTGAGGTGAATTAAAATGGGGAAATGAGAGAGGTGATGGAGTGCTCATAGTGTGGACCTACCGTCGGAAGCCGAGCGGAGCGCGCGTGCGTCGAGCCTCTGGAGGATTGTGCAATTTTTTAGAGAGAGAGAGAGAGAGAGAGCTTATTTTTTTGTTTTTGGAGTTGAATTGGATCTTCTCGGTTGATGGATTTGAGGTTGGAGTTGTTGTTGGTGGAGGTTTGACCAGCAAAGGGCGCCGCGCGGGCGCACGGAGGCGCCGCGCGCGGCTGGTGAGATTGCTGTGGGCGGGCACGCGCAGCAAGCGGCCGCGCGCATGCGGGCGCGCGCATGGGCGCCGCGCGGCAGGAGCTTGGGCCCGCGCGTCTTTTGCTCTTTTGTTTCCTTGACTTGCCCTGGGAGCAGTTTTGGTGGATTGTTTTTGCAGGGGTAACTTGGTCTTTTCACTTTCTAACCCTCCTCTTGTCCCTGTGAACCCTCTCTCCTCTATAAATGGACTCCCCCACTTCCTCTCTTCTCAGCCAGAGAGAAGAGAAAGAAAGAGAAAGAGAAAGAAAGAAACGAGAGAAGGAGAATGTAAGGAAAAGAAAGAGAAGAGAGGGTGCTCTTGTGTGGCCTTGATGCTTGGAGCTGGACGGAGCCGCGCGCGCGTCGGCTGTGCATAAGGGACGTTGTTGGACTGTTTTAACGTGGGTTTTTCCTGTTTCTTTGCCAGGACGTCGTCTGTTTGATCAGTTTTCGGCGAGAAGCTGCGCGGAGCCCGGATCGAGTGCGCGGCAGTTTTTGGTTGTAATTGGCTCGAGGTCATGGAGCTTAGTGGTTGAGAGAGGGAATTCCTTTTTCTTGTGTACAGGGTTAAATGGTTAATGTTGTGAAGTGTGGGTGATTTAGGAAAATCTTGTGTGTATGTGGGCATTTAATTAGTAGTATGCAGATTTTTTTCATGGGAGACTTGTTTGGAAAATCTTGTGTGTATGTGGGCATTTAATTAGTAGTATGCAGATTTTTTTTCATGGGAGACTTGTTTGGAAAATCTTGTATGTATGTGGGCATCTAATTAGTAGTATGCAGATTTTTATGGGGGACTTGTTGGTGTTGTGGAATTTCTTTTGTGAGTATAATAGAGGATGCATGTGAGAGATGTATGTGTACTGTGGACTTGGTGTTTTTAATGGAGTTAGTGTGCTGGTAGTTTGTGTGGTATGTGGGATAGCAAGTACATTGTCATGTGTGCATTTGATTGTTAGTGAGCAGATGTTGGGGGGAAACTTGTTAATTGGAGCTTGTAGAGAGTGGATTGTGGATTTTTGATAGATGGTATTATGTGAGCATGTAATTCTTTTGAATATATAGATGGACTTGGGATTAACTATCTAGGTTTAAGTGGTTATGTAAATTAATTGGGCAAGGAGCATAAGGGTATGGATTGTGGAACTTTTTGTGTGTTGTGAGCATGGAGATTGAGTTGTGGGTTGTGTTTTTGTTGGCAGTTGGATTGATGTGAAGGTAAGATGGATTGTGATCACCTTGTAGTAGCTGATGGACTTAGTTTGTCACGCCCCGAGTCCGCCAATTTGTACGGTTCGGGCACGCCAACAGACCCGCCAATCGGGTAAGACCTTTTTCTACCCGAAAGGAACGGTAACATCCATAATAACACAACAAGTGTATGCGGAAGCTCAATATCAGAGTACTAAAAATCACTATAAATTTAAAAACTTTCATTCAATAACTAATGCGGAAATGAAAGCATACAGGAGTGAACCATAAATTAAACTTATTACACTTTACAATTCTGAACTTGCAAATAAAATTATTACATTTTCTTTACATAATTCCTCACCATACAAGGTTCACTCAAGAAATATATAGAAAGGGATACCTCTGCTAGACCCTCTAGGTCACTATGCTGCTGGGCCCTTGCCCCTGTCGTATGCCACGCTGTCGTCTGCATCTGATCTGTCTCGACCGCTGCATCCATTCCCGAACCTGTGGGGGGGGAGTCACCCAAGGGGTGTGAGAACTACGAGCGAGTTCCCAGTGGGTTCAACCACCGAGAGAAAGTGTCCTACACCACTTGGTCCAATGGAAGCAATAATAATAGTGTGCTAGGAACTAAAATCCTCAACATCAATATGCAGCTATGCAATAATATATCACTACACTATCTGTGTACAACCATCGACCCAGCACTACTCTGTCTAGCCACACTAGGCTGCTAAGCACCAACTCGGCCACTATGCCGCTGTATACTGGGTTCAACTAACCCGGCCACCCTGGCCACTCTATTTTTCTTTATTCTTTAGATTCTGGTGCTTTAGTTCAAGTTAACCCTTGGAAATTCTTATCCAACGGGCCCGAGCCCGGTAGTCTTGCTACCATAAGATAAGATTTCTAAGGTTGCCGATAACACTCGCAAGTGTTACCCCGTCCTGCCGGGGGGACTTGTCATACGGGACACTGCCCGATAGGGTCACTGCCCAACTCTGACAAGAGTACTCTATCTACCAGTCATACGGGTCGCTGCCCGGGAGAGGGACCCTGTCCAACTCCTGACCGTTGTACGTTCGCCCCCGGAGGTACGCCCGTTTTATCTTTAATTTTTCTTTCTTTTCTTTTCTTTTTCTTTCTCTTTTATTTTAGTTCTTAGCCTCTTTGCTTTTGAACACTTGCTTTCCTTTCTTATTCGAGCTTATAGCTCCCATTTTGCCACTGGCAATTTACTTTCTCTTTTCTTCGAGCATTTAGCTCCTTGCTTTCACTTTTAGCCCTTCGAAAGTACCTCGTCCGACGGGTCACTGCCCAGGGAGTCCTGCTCCACTTGACGAGTCTCAAATTCGAAGGCGTCATTAATATGCTCTTTTATTCTCTTTATCTTAAGCAATTTGCTTGTCTTGCTTATTAACCAATTTTAGCTCTATCTTGAGCAATTTGATTGTCTTGCTTATTAATCACTTTTTCATCTCTTACCCAGGGTCTTGCCACACGGGTAGCTAGAGAGTCACATGGACTCTTAAACATTTCTCTTTTATCTCTTTAACTCAAATTGAAGTTAAAGTTATTATCCATTTGCCCATACACCCTATGACCTTCTAGGGTTATATCTGTTAAACTCTTTAACCCTGGGATCTTATCCCATTTTTTTCTGATTCCTCATTGAATCCTAGAGTTAACTTAACTCTATTTTCCTATTCCACTATTAACTTAGAGTTACACTGACTCTAATTGCATGTTCCACTGTTATATTAGAATTACATGACTCTACTTTTCTGTTTTCCCTTTCATATCTCCACATTTGATCCATTGTTCCATTCTCTTGATTCCTTACTGAATCCCAGAGTCAACTTGACTCTATGCTGACCTCTAATTCACCTTAGGTTTCCTTTATCTAAGATCCATGTCATACTCATCTTAGAGTTCCTTGACTCTATGTTGAACACTAACTCTCCTTAGGTTCTCTTTACCTAAGTTCCATGCCATATACACCCTAGAGTTCTCTGACTCTATGTTGATCACTCTATCCAGTGTCCTTAGGTTATCACCTAAGACCATGCCACTCGTCCTCCCTAGGATAACTCCTAAGTTTGATGTCACTCGTTAAACCCTGAATCTAGGTTTTCTCCTAGTCTTACTACCAACATGTCCTTTTCCTTAATGCCACATGATTCCTAGGGTTATACCCTAACATGATCACACTCATAATCAACAAATCTTTCTCATACATGCAATTATTTCATTTCATTCATCAAATAGTAATTACTTCTACGCATGCATATTCATCAAGTATCTTTGGCAACCAACAGTTGCACTTTATCTCTGTGTCAATTTGCACACACACACATCTATTCCTCTATCTCTGGCAACCAACAGTTGCCCTTATTCCATCTGAATCCATCTACACAAACAATCATAATCATGATCAACCTAACGCCTCTAGCAGGCTACTATCATGCTTCGAATCGAAAAGCAAAGGAGCAAGGGGAGAGGTCACCCAATTTCGGCAGAATTCCCCACCTTGTAGTGTACCCAATTGCTTGTAGACACTTGCAATTGGTCTCCACGCGATTTCACTTGTCTCCTCGAGCTTGCACGCAAAACGATGCACTTCTCTCGAGCCTGCAGGCAAAACGGTGCGCGTTAAATCAATCGGCACGCAAAACGGTGCACGTTTTTCTAACCCTGTACGCAAAACAATGCATAATATTAGCGATGGCGCACAAAACGGTGCACGACAAAATTATCTGCACGCTCATAAAATAAATGCTCCTTTATCCAATTTGCACAAACCACTTACACCCTACAAAACTCCCTCAACACACAAGCAGCTCCAAATGCTCACTTAAAACACATAAACTCTTCAAGCCCCTATTAACAACTTAATTAAAATTACATGCTCACCCAAACATTATTTTCTTAAGTCAACCCCCACACACACACAAGCTGCTCCCTTTAGCACAAAAGTAAATTAAAGTTCACATAACCACCAAATCCCATAAATCCACCTGCTACATACAAGTTCACACTGATCACAATATCACCTATAACACTCACAGCTCACATAACAAATTTGGAAGAAACCATCTACACCCTGCAAGCTTCCATAATACACATTAATTCATCCTCAAACCAACAGCCATACCATGACTCCTCATAGGTTTCAACAGCACAAATTAATACACTCACTAGTTCCTTCACCATAAATCCACGGCACACATAAAATATTTGCTCACATCCAGTCCACTTACACAATTCAATTAAGTCCACAGCACACACACACACCCACTCTACAGCTCCAAGTAATTCCCACAACACAATACATCATCTATTATTCCCACAAAACCATAACACCAACACTTCACACACCAAGGCTGCAGCTTAACTAATTACAAGTTCACCAAACACATGCAACCCTCACACGCTCAAGGTACACTCCTGCAACATCCACAAAACCCAAAGGCACAATTACACATACAAGAAAACCACTTACCCTCTACATGCACCCATTAACAACTCGCATTAAGGTACAGGTCCATTCAAATACCGTTACTTACTCATCCACCCACACGACCACCATCAGTTTCGGCTTCCCAATGCACCAACACCAAACAACACTAAGCACCAGCACAAATTAATTACATATGTCCATACATCCCTCTACAAGCTCTAATGCATAATAAATAAAATTTAAGTTCACAGCTCACATACACTTCTCACATAAATCCTTTAATACAAGATCTAAGCCCAACAGTAAAACAAGTAATCCTCAACACACATAAAACCACTAGCTCCCCCACAGCACACTTAAGCTCCAAGCTCTGTTACATTCATACAAGCACAAAATCTGCACTCAAAACAACCCACTGTACACTCCAAAAATATTACCTAAGTCCAACCACAAGTCCACACACCCTCAACATAATTAACACCAAGACACCTACACAAAAGCCTCAGCCCACATAAAAACATGCTCCCCTTGCACACCAACGAAAACACAAGCCAAGTTATATCCCCTCAACTGCCCAGGTGGAAAGGTAAAAACGCGCTGCGTACCCGAATGGCTCCGCACGGCACTTCGGCGAAAAAATCGTGCCACACCGGCGCCGACCTCGCTTGGCGAACAACGCGCGCGCGCGCTCCGCTCCGCTTGGTGCCGGCTCTAACAGGAAGTTCCCACATTAAAACTCTTCCATTCCTTCATTTTCCCCTCTCTTCTTCTTCTTTCTTTTCTCTCCTTCTCCCTTTCTCCCTTTTCCTCTGTTTCCCCTCAAAAGCTCTGCTTCAGAGAGGAGAAGGAAGGTGTGATGTGGCGTAATTAATTAGCCACAGGCTAATTAATGGGAGGTGGGGGGAGTAGTTGGGAGCATTAAATGCACCCAAATAAAAAATCCAACTCACACTTTACCCATATCACATTGATCCACTCCCTTATCCAAATAACATCCCTAATTCATTCTTTTCTTTCAAACCTCCCAGACTAAAGCCCCCAACACCCACTAATTAATTAACCAAAATTAATTAAATAATCCACAAAGTCCTAATAACTCACTTTCTGTCCCGTTTTCTGTTCGTTTTTTGTCCGTTTCCGTCCAAATTTGACAGGCAGCTTCGTTTCAGCCTAGTTAACCACAAAAAATTTTAAATTTCCAGTTTGGGCCATTTCTGGGCCACCAAAGCCCCACTGTGTCCAGAATCATTGGCGGACCCCGTTCTCACAATCCGGGTATCCTATCAACCCGAAATTTTTACTGTGACCTTAAAACATAATTACGAAGCTCCCCAAATTTTCTCAGAATTTTTCGACACTGTTGGTGGAGCCCGTTTTCACTATCGGGTATCCGATCAACGCGAAACTTTTTCTGTGGTCTTAAAACATATTTACGGGGCTCCCGTAATTTTCTCGGAATTTTCCGACACTGTGAATTTTTCACTAAAAATCTGGGCCCCCTTTCTCAAATAAATTTTTAGATCTCTCCATTTTAACCCGATTTGGGCCCAACTCGCGTCCACATATTCTTTACTTTCCTAACTTTCATAACACTAGTATTTCATACCACCTTTATTTACATTTATTTATGTGCCGAAAATCCGGTACTTTACATTCTACCCCCCTTAAAATAAGTTTCGTCCTCGAAACTTGAATCACATCTCGACTCAAAATTGATCGAATAAGAGGGATTACGCCCCTAAACGTTGGGCTCACCAAAACTACACGAACAGCTCATTCGTGGATCCCCATTTCAATCTAGGGGCAAACTCAGACCTGGTGTCTGGCCACTTTCACCAGGTAAGTGAAAGACACAGTTGAGCACTTGCTCACTCCATTGCCACGAGTTGCCCCGTCTTTTCTTGCGAAATCTTCACTTTAATTCCGCCATCATCTTTTCACAATGAGGTTGCATCTGCAACCACTTACTTTTATCGCATATTCCGGTCGCTCCGCTGCCTAAGGTGGAGGGCAAGGCCAATCCACGAGTTCCCAGCTATCATAAACGCTACTAGTGCTCTAAGTCCGCGGGTTATCAGCTAACCCGATATCTTGGACCACTAATAGGTTCACAGACCACGGTCAATAGGGGCCTATAGCCCAACTAGTCCAACTCTGTATAATGGCTCTTACTAGCACACAGACCCAATCGTCATACGGGTAGATCCTCACTTAGGATTACTACACCAATACTCCCACTAGGAGCTACAATACCTCAATCACCACTAGCTCTACAGCCTGGTCATATCTCACTCTCAGTGTACTAACCTCAGTGTACTACTAGCCTCAATGCTCACACGTGGCATTCCACGTTCCCGGGTCATCGCTCGGACTACCGTCCCGACCAAATCTCTATCATGCCCCGCCATCAGGTCTCGGGCCGCTGTCTCTCACAGCTGACTGCGCCTGCCCACTGGGCTACAGGCCCACAGTCCACAAACATGGTCCAGGCACGGATCGTCCACAAGCGAACCCGTTAATCGTCGCCACGCGACCACTATGCTCCACTGAGCAAACTCAACTAACAAGTCGTCAATCCACGACCCAAACTCTCTATATCAACTCTGGCCACACTGGGCAAAGGCTAATACGCCACCTAATCAGCTCTCTCTGGCTAAACGGTACCTGTGCTCCATGAGCACCCAAACAGTTGGGCGTCCTACGCCCCCCTACGCTAACTTGCGTAATCCAGAATGTTAAGCAACTTGCTTAAACACGCGCATGACTCCTGTACACCTCTCCCACTGGGTTGAGGCACCACGACAACTGTTCACCAACTCTGGTGATCATCACGTAAATCCTACGGTGGCAATCCTTGCCGTTACACCGATCCATCAGATCGAAGCCATAAAACTCCCGCTCACTTGCGAGGTTTTCGAATCTCGAAACCTGTCCCGGGTCTTACCAGCCCCACCATGCGGCTATTTAGCCACAATGATATGCCACACGGTCACTACCGTCATCAGGGGCAAACTCACGCCGCCTGGCCTGCAAATCCTTCTTGCCCTAACCCTTAGGGCACAGCAACTTGGCTCTCGCGACATAGCGATCACCATTTACCTCGCGAGTCGGTCCCTCCCTGGACCCTACTAACCACACTTGCCAGCAACCCCGCTGACACAGGCATAAAACACCCTATGCCGAAGGTGCAGGGTGCGCCGACAAAAGTTCGGCGGCCACTGCCACACTCTCTACTGTTGCCCCTACATGCGGCGACGCCGTATACTCCTACATTGTTTGTGCAGCCTCAACTTGCTGCGCTATCACCACTGGAGCCTATCTATCTGCTCCAGCTGTCATGCTGACGCTACTCTCAGGCGTCGAAACCTGTCTTCCTGTCGGCGGAAAATTTCCGCCGACGGCAAGAAGTCTGACCTACTGTTGGACCACTCCAACAAGTGCGGTCACCTGCTATCGCAACTCGTATACCACGTTTGACCCCGAGCCCTCTCGGGACTCGAGTCAAACAGGTGCGTTTCCCTATGTGGTGTCATCACTACTATGCACACCACAACGAAACAACCAGCCCAAACTTAGCCATTTGAGCATCGCGCAGTCCCTATACCGACAAAAAGGCTCGTCGACCAAATCATGCGAAAGTATAAAAGGGTACTCCTTTTCATCTCCAACATTACGTTGTCGGCCGCCAACGTAATATCCGAAGAATGAAAGCTCGTCGCCCTCGATCAGTCCCAACATCCTTTTTGGGAACAACAATAACCAATCAAATACTTTCGCCCAATAATCCACACACTCTCTCGTGCCTAAACCCTAGAGTCTCCCTAAGGTTTGCTAACCACCTAGGACTATTCCTAGGCTCTGATACCACTCTAATCTGTCACGCCCCGAGTCCGCCAATTTGTACGGTTCGGGCACGCCAACAGACCCGCCAATCGGGTAAGACCTTTTTCTACCCGAAAGGAACGGTAACATCCATAATAACACAACAAGTGTATGCGGAAGCTCAATATCAGAGTACTAAAAATCACTATAAATTTAAAACTTTCATTCAATAACTAATGCGGAAATGAAAGCATACAGGAGTGAACCATAAATTAAACTTATTACACTTTACAATTCTGAACTTGCAAATAAAATTATTACATTTTCTTTACATAATTCCTCACCATACAAGGTTCACTCAAGAAATATATAGAAAGGGATACCTCTGCTAGACCCTCTAGGTCACTATGCTGCTGGGCCCTTGCCCCTGTCGTATGCCTCGCTGTCGTCTGCATCTGATCTGTCTCGACCGCTGCATCCATTCCCGAACCTGTGGGGGGGGAGTCACCCAAGGGGTGTGAGAACTACGAGCGAGTTCCCAGTGGGTTCAACCACCGAGAGAAAGTGTCCTACACCACTTGGTCCAATGGAAGCAATAATAATAGTGTGCTAGGAACTAAAATCCTCAACATCAATATGCAGCTATGCAATAATATATCACTACACTATCTGTGTACAACCATCGACCCAGCACTACTCTGTCTAGCCACACTAGGCTGCTAAGCACCAACTCGGCCACTATGCCGCTGTATACTGGGTTCAACTAACCCGGCCACCCTGGCCACTCTATTTTTCTTTATTCTTTAGATTCTGGTGCTTTAGTTCAAGTTAACCCTTGGAAATTCTTATCCAACGGGCCCGAGCCCGGTAGTCTTGCTACCATAAGATAAGATTTCTAAGGTTGCCGATAACACTCGCAAGTGTTACCCCGTCCTGCCGGGGGGACTTGTCATACGGGACACTGCCCGATAGGGTCACTGCCCAACTCTGACAAGAGTACTCTATCTACCAGTCATACGGGTCGCTGCCCGGGAGAGGGACCCTGTCCAACTCCTGACCGTTGTACGTTCGCCCCCGGAGGTACGCCCGTTTTATCTTTAATTTTTCTTTCTTTTCTTTTCTTTTTCTTTCTCTTTTATTTTAGTTCTTAGCCTCTTTGCTTTTGAACACTTGCTTTCCTTTCTTATTCGAGCTTATAGCTCCCATTTTGCCACTGGCAATTTACTTTCTCTTTTCTTCGAGCATTTAGCTCCTTGCTTTCACTTTTAGCCCTTCGAAAGTACCTCGTCCGACGGGTCACTGCCCAGGGAGTCCTGCTCCACTTGACGAGTCTCAAATTCGAAGGCGTCATTAATATGCTCTTTTATTCTCTTTATCTTAAGCAATTTGCTTGTCTTGCTTATTAACCAATTTTAGCTCTATCTTGAGCAATTTGATTGTCTTGCTTATTAATCACTTTTTCATCTCTTACCCAGGGTCTTGCCACACGGGTAGCTAGAGAGTCACATGGACTCTTAAACATTTCTCTTTTATCTCTTTAACTCAAATTGAAGTTAAAGTTATTATCCATTTGCCCATACACCCTATGACCTTCTAGGGTTATATCTGTTAAACTCTTTAACCCTGGGATCTTATCCCATTTTTTCTGATTCCTCATTGAATCCTAGAGTTAACTTAACTCTATTTTCCTATTCCACTATTAACTTAGAGTTACACTGACTCTAATTGCATGTTCCACTGTTATATTAGAATTACATGACTCTACTTTTCTGTTTTCCCTTTCATATCTCCACATTTGATCCATTGTTCCATTCTCTTGATTCCTTACTGAATCCCAGAGTCAACTTGACTCTATGCTGACCTCTAATTCACCTTAGGTTTCCTTTATCTAAGATCCATGTCATACTCATCTTAGAGTTCCTTGACTCTATGTTGAACACTAACTCTCCTTAGGTTCTCTTTACCTAAGTTCCATGCCATATACACCCTAGAGTTCTCTGACTCTATGTTGATCACTCTATCCAGTGTCCTTAGGTTATCACCTAAGACCATGCCACTCGTCCTCCCTAGGATAACTCCTAAGTTTGATGTCACTCGTTAAACCCTGAATCTAGGTTTTCTCCTAGTCTTACTACCAACATGTCCTTTTCCTTAATGCCACATGATTCCTAGGGTTATACCCTAACATGATCACACTCATAATCAACAAATCTTTCTCATACATGCAATTATTTCATTTCATTCATCAAATAGTAATTACTTCTACGCATGCATATTCATCAAGTATCTTTGGCAACCAACAGTTGCACTTTATCTCTGTGTCAATTTGCACACACACACATCTATTCCTCTATCTCTGGCAACCAACAGTTGCCCTTATTCCATCTGAATCCATCTACACAAACAATCATAATCATGATCAACCTAACGCCTCTAGCAGGCTACTATCATGCTTCGAATCGAAAAGCAAAGGAGCAAGGGGAGAGGTCACCCAATTTCGGCAGAATTCCCCACCTTGTAGTGTACCCAATTGCTTGTAGACACTTGCAATTGGTCTCCACGCGATTTCACTTGTCTCCTCGAGCTTGCACGCAAAACGATGCACTTCTCTCGAGCCTGCAGGCAAAACGGTGCGCGTTAAATCAATCGGCACGCAAAACGGTGCACGTTTTTCTAACCCTGTACGCAAAACAATGCATAATATTAGCGATGGCGCACAAAACGGTGCACGACAAAATTATCTGCACGCTCATAAAATAAATGCTCCTTTATCCAATTTGCACAAACCACTTACACCCTACAAAACTCCCTCAACACACAAGCAGCTCCAAATGCTCACTTAAAACACATAAACTCTTCAAGCCCCTATTAACAACTTAATTAAAATTACATGCTCACCCAAACATTATTTTCTTAAGTCAACCCCCACACACACACAAGCTGCTCCCTTTAGCACAAAAGTAAATTAAAGTTCACATAACCACCAAATCCCATAAATCCACCTGCTACATACAAGTTCACACTGATCACAATATCACCTATAACACTCACAGCTCACATAACAAATTTGGAAGAAACCATCTACACCCTGCAAGCTTCCATAATACACATTAATTCATCCTCAAACCAACAGCCATACCATGACTCCTCATAGGTTTCAACAGCACAAATTAATACACTCACTAGTTCCTTCACCATAAATCCACGGCACACATAAAATATTTGCTCACATCCAGTCCACTTACACAATTCAATTAAGTCCACAGCACACACACACACCCACTCTACAGCTCCAAGTAATTCCCACAACACAATACATCATCTATTATTCCCACAAAACCATAACACCAACACTTCACACACCAAGGCTGCAGCTTAACTAATTACAAGTTCACCAAACACATGCAACCCTCACACGCTCAAGGTACACTCCTGCAACATCCACAAAACCCAAAGGCACAATTACACATACAAGAAAACCACTTACCCTCTACATGCACCCATTAACAACTCGCATTAAGGTACAGGTCCATTCAAATACCGTTACTTACTCATCCACCCACACGACCACCATCAGTTTCGGCTTCCCAATGCACCAACACCAAACAACACTAAGCACCAGCACAAATTAATTACATATGTCCATACATCCCTCTACAAGCTCTAATGCATAATAAATAAAATTTAAGTTCACAGCTCACATACACTTCTCACATAAATCCTTTAATACAAGATCTAAGCCCAACAGTAAAACAAGTAATCCTCAACACACATAAAACCACTAGCTCCCCCACAGCACACTTAAGCTCCAAGCTCTGTTACATTCATACAAGCACAAAATCTGCACTCAAAACAACCCACTGTACACTCCAAAAATATTACCTAAGTCCAACCACAAGTCCACACACCCTCAACATAATTAACACCAAGACACCTACACAAAAGCCTCAGCCCACATAAAAACATGCTCCCCTTGCACACCAACGAAAACACAAGCCAAGTTATATCCCCTCAACTGCCCAGGTGGAAAGGTAAAAACGCGCTGCGTACCCGAATGGCTCCGCACGGCACTTCGGCGAAAAAATCGTGCCACACCGGCGCCGACCTCGCTTGGCGAACAACGCGCGCGCGCTCCGCTCCGCTTGGTGCCGGCTCTAACAGGAAGTTCCCACATTAAAACTCTTCCATTCCTTCATTTTCCCCTCTCTTCTTCTTCTTTCTTTTCTCTCCTTCTCCCTTTCTCCCTTTTCCTCTGTTTCCCCTCAAAAGCTCTGCTTCAGAGAGGAGAAGGAAGGTGTGATGTGGCGTAATTAATTAGCCACAGGCTAATTAATGGGAGGTGGGGGGAGTAGTTGGGAGCATTAAATGCACCCAAATAAAAAATCCAACTCACACTTTACCCATATCACATTGATCCACTCCCTTATCCAAATAACATCCCTAATTCATTCTTTTCTTTCAAACCTCCCAGACTAAAGCCCCCAACACCCACTAATTAATTAACCAAAATTAATTAAATAATCCACAAAGTCCTAATAACTCACTTTCTGTCCCGTTTTCTGTTCGTTTTTTGTCCGTTTCCGTCCAAATTTGACAGGCAGCTTCGTTTCAGCCTAGTTAACCACAAAAAATTTTAAATTTCCAGTTTGGGCCATTTCTGGGCCACCAAAGCCCCACTGTGTCCAGAATCATTGGCGGACCCCGTTCTCACAATCCGGGTATCCTATCAACCCGAAATTTTTACTGTGACCTTAAAACATAATTACGAAGCTCCCCAAATTTTCTCAGAATTTTTCGACACTGTTGGTGGAGCCCGTTTTCACTATCGGGTATCCGATCAACGTGAAACTTTTTCTGTGGTCTTAAAACATATTTACGGGGCTCCCGTAATTTTCTCGGAATTTTCCGACACTGTGAATTTTTCACTAAAAATCTGGGCCCCCTTTCTCAAATAAATTTTTAGATCTCTCCATTTTAACCCGATTTGGGCCCAACTCGCGTCCACATATTCTTTACTTTCCTAACTTTCATAACACTAGTATTTCATACCACCTTTATTTACATTTATTTATGTGCCGAAAATTCGGTACTTTACATAGTTTATGTGTGCTTGTGTGCTGTGGATGTGTGGGTGAGCCGTTGCGCGCCGGATTTTTTGTGCGGACTCGAGAGAATTTATTGGAGCTTCCGAGGATTTTCTGGGAATTGCAGCCCGATTTTCGAGGTTTCCTCAGCTCGAGGTTCCGACACTTCACCGACTTCAGCAATTGCCTGCGGAAAGCGTTTCAGGTGGGTTGGAATTTCTCCAAAATGTATGGAATGCCCTTTAATGCTCCTGAATGCAATTTGATCATACTCATCATGCTTTTTACTGTTTTTACATCTGATAGTTGCCTGAGAATTTTTAGAAAATTATTTAGAACCCCAGATTATTTTTAGTATACTCCTGTTATCATATGACACTAGGCTGCATGTTCTGTGGGCATTATTTTTGCACCCTGATCGTTTTAAAATCGAGAAAGCCCGTTTTAAGGAAAAATATCATTTTCAAAGGTAGTTTTTAAATTATGAGTTCGCCAGTGGTATGGCATGGATTCAGGGTGCATTAGACCTCGTGCCTGGGGGCCGACGGGTCTCTTTTTGAGTTTTGAGATGAATTATAGTGTCATTTGATATTTGAGCTTCCTTATGGATAGTGAAATTACTCTAGATCATGGGTTGTATTCTGATTTAGTGATGGGAGTGGTTCTCCCACTTAGCTTCGTGGATCTTGGGGTTCCGGCAGATTGAGTCGTGGAGGTTTCCCGACTCAGCCATAGTCGTGCATCATCAGATTGAGTCATTGAGGGTTCTCCGACATACCTGTGAGAGTGTTTGGGCTATTCATATTTGAGTCGAGGTTCCTTTCCGATTGAGTTGTGTTTTCGAGCTTTGAGATACCGATCTGTTTGATCGTGGACTATAGCCTGCATGTGCCGCTTATTGAGACAGTGAGACAGATGTGTTACTTGAGTTCGGTGGGGTCGCTCCCCTCGAGCTACGTGTTGGGTTATAAGTAAATGGATCTAAATAGGGGAAAAAACACCTAGAGGGGGGTGAATAGGTGTAAACAATAAACACTCAAAAAATCATTGCGCAAATAAACCCAATGCGGAAAAATAAAATAACACGCAAGATTTTTACGTGGAAAAACTCCAAACCGGAGTAAAAAAACCACGGGACCGATAACACGGCGAAATCCACTAGAATTAACACACGTACAAGGTGATATACCGTACTCACAGACGACTCAACCTTTTTCATACGCTCCTAGTAGATCTTCCCGCTCGCTCCACGACGCTTCTCGAATCCACGATCCGCGCCCAACGCTGAATCCACAGCGTCCAACGTCGAGTCCACGACGTCCGACCGAATCCACGGTCTTCACCCAGTGGTACGCTTCGAATCCACGACCGTACCTCGCTCCGAATCCACGAGAGCGGTTGCACCTTGAATCCACAAGGCCACGCGAGTCCACGCGCCGATTTTGGGGTAAATCGTTGTTTGTTTGGGTGGTGATGATCCGCCGAATACTTAGATTAAAGATAGATCGGAAATACCATCTAAGTATTCATTGATTTGATTCTACTCAAAATGTGAGTATGGAAAACCTAGAATCAAATCAATCAATATAGATGAAGAAACATAGAATAAATCTATTGATTTCCTTTCTTCTCTATATATGTGGATTTTTTCTTTTCGGCTATATTTTTCTGTAATGGCCGATTCTGCGGATCATAGCCGATGCCCTAGAAATGAATACAGGGCCTATTTATAGGTTAGAAACCCTTGGAAGAATATACGGATCAAAAACAGCCTTTTCTGGAAAGAATTACCGACGGCGATCCGGATTGGATTAGGCGATCCGGATTGCAGAAGCACAAAAGACGGTTTCCAGAAAATTGCTTGTTCGGGATCCGGATCGTAGTCCCCGATCCGGATCGTTCATACAGTTTTACCAAAACATCATGTTCGGGATCCGGATTGCAGTTCCTGATCCGGATCGAGGAAGCAAGCAGGTAAAACTAATGTTCGGGATCCGGATCAGAGGAGGCTGCGATCCGGATTGAACCAGTGTATGAACCAACACCCTTCGGGATCCGGATTGCCGAGCTCGATCCGGATCCTGAACATGTCCCATGTCCAGTTTTTGATGTTTAAGCAATTAAAACCTCTTCCAGGTGTTTCTACACTATAAGAAGTATTCGGATCATCAAAATTCTTTAGTTAAACGTACCTGATCCTTTTGAATTCTTCTTTCTTGAGATTGAGGTATACGATCCAAAGTTTCTTCATCTTCAATCTTCAAGACTTAATACATTCACGAAATACGCCAACTCAAATTCCGTAACAATCTCCCCCTTTGGCGGTTTCGTGACAAAACACAAATCCACAAAAGAAAATTCAAAAAGATATTTTTGTTGCTATCACCATACAACAAAAATTTACAAAAGAGATCCAGAAATTAAAAACATGAGATAAACTCCTAGAACAGACTCTAGACTTAGACATCTGTAATCTCTGCACACAGAAGGCATTCTTGACAAACAAAATCGTTAGATACCTCAAGAATTGAAACATTCAAAACCAACTACAGAGATAGAGTTTATTCTCATCATGACATTTGAAACATTCAGATATGTAAGAGAATCATAGTTAAAACCAACATATCTTCTAAGCAATTGAAAACCAAATGTCAAAGTATGTTAGTCCAACATCAACTTGTTAGTCATATTACATGCCCAAATAGTTAGTCGAATAGTTAGTATAGAGGCATGTCACAAATCACATAAGAAAAACCAAAGTTGAGTGGAAGTCATACTTACCTTGATATTCACAATCATTGTTCATTGTTCAAAGTTCTCGCTAACTCTCTCTCTAACTCTCTCCCCCTTTTTGTCACAAAACAAAGCCAAAACGTAGCAAGAGCTACAATATGTAAGGAGAGTAAAAAAAATCTATTAATATGCACAAATTGAGAGCTAAACTAAAAGTATCAATAAGACTAAAACCTAAAAATCCTGCACAAAAAGAAATGAGTCAAAAAAAATCAGTTGTCAGAATCTGAATCTTCAGAACTTGTGCAACCCAGCTTGTAGAACATCTTTGTCAATCGCTTGTGCACAGAGTTGACCTTTTTAGTGATAGTAATGTGAGCTGCCGTGACTATCTCAAGCTCATTGCAAATTTTTTGTTGCTCTTTCAAGATCTGTTCTTGCTTGACAGATAGTTGTTGTTGCAACTTGAAGATCGAAGTCAATGATGCTTCATCATCCGTGCCGGGTTCTTGTCGAGACGTTGAGGCCGAGGTGCCGTCACAAGGTTTCTTTCCAATAACATGAGGCAATTTGTGAAGTGACTTCACAATTGTTGATTCATCTATCATCCCGCAACTGTGCTGATATGATGTTGAGCTTACATCAATGTCAAACTTTCTTAAGATCCTCATGATGAGTAGAGGAAACGGAAGTCGCTCAGAAGGATGGGAGTGCACGATGTATCTTGACATTCTGTTCCAGATTATATAGGGAATATTCATGTTCAATCCAATAGCCTCAGAGGGATGACTTATGAGATATAGGAATAGCAGCCGCTCCCATCTCACAACCTTGGTCTGCATGTTGGGCAGAATGTTATAACATGTTATGAAGTTTAGAAAACGGTACTCCAGTCGTAGATGTTTGGATCTGACACTCTTGCCGTCAACTGATTTAGTTCCTTCCAAACAGATCCTGTCGATCACAGTTTGCCACAATGCAGTTGTCAAACTTTTTCCTTTCAAAAAGTTAAGCCCCGATGTGCTAGATTCCATTCCAAGGACTTCACCAATTAACTGCGGTGTGATCTTAATCTTCATTCCTTGGATGTTTGTATAGAAATCTATAGACCCATTTTCATCCTCTTGAAGATGTCTCGCATTCGTGTAGAAGGTTCTCACCCGATACAAACAATATCCTAGAAGTTCAGGGAATCGGCAGACTTGAAGAAGAGAAGCTTGTTCAATTAAGGTTCCAAATTCTGGTGAATGATTGCGAAGGGCTTCAATGTTGACATGACGTTCTCCGATGCATTCACGTCGTTCAAAGGCTCCAAGACGGTCAGTATTAACGACTACCTCTTCAACACGTGGCGGAGAGTCAGGAGCTATTGGTGAGTCAATATTAGTGTCTCGTCTTAATCCATAACGTCGAGCAAGTCGTTTCCGTTTCACAGAGATAGTTGGTGCAGACATAGGAGCTTTCCCAGTGTCCATGGGTGCTTTTCCTTTCGAACCATCGGGAGCCTTTTGTTCAGATTTAGTGGGCAATACCTCATCATCATCATCATCTGTCAACATATCCCAGTGTACTTCATCAGGGTTTTCTTCAAGTTCCGTGTCACTTATAACTTCAACTTCACCTTTTCGCTGGAGTTTCTTGGCTCTTTTCAGCTTGTTGGTTGCTCGAGTATGTACCATAGAGACCAGGAGAATAATGATCCAAGAGAAAGCCATTGGTGTGAGTGCTCTGAGTTTTGAGAAAGTGTCCTGTGCAAAACCAACTCAAGAACATATGAAAAATCGTCAATTTTGAAAAATTTGAAAAATTGTACCTAGACAATCATAATCATGTAGAGAAGCCAAGAATCAAATTAGTTTTCCAGAAAGAATTTTAAATATAGATCAATTCCATGATTTTCAAAAATTCCTCTTTTATGCCCTAAACTAGAATTTTTAGAAATCGAAGCCTAAAAACTCGTTTATCTTGAGAAAACCCAGCATAAAAGCAAAACTAATTGACCCAGAGTCCTTATTTCAAAAGAAATTTGATCAAAAACCACTCAAAAACGAAAAAGATTCATGTTTTCAACTCACGTTTGAGAAAAAGAGAAAAACTGTGAAAAACCGAGATTTTGATCAATAAAACTTACTTGAATCCGAAGAACTTTGAGTTTGGACGCTCCAAGATGCAAGAAATCTAGAGAGAGAAGCTCTAGAGACTTGAACAAAAATTAGGGTAAAAGAAATCAAATCCTCTTGTTCTTATAAAAACCCTAGCCGTGATCCGGATCGGATCGAGAATGTGATCCGGATCGGCTACCCGCAGGAAGAATCCTGCGTTCGGGATCCGGATCACTTACCCCGATCCGGATCGGCTTCAAACTTTTTCTCCAGAAAAATTAAGAAAAATTCCATTAAATCCAGAAAAAGTATGTAAGCACTTTACCATGTCAACTTTAAACAAAGACATCGTTTCATACAACAAGAAATAGATTATGCAAAATCTATCAAAAATACCCAAAAATGAAACGAAAATTTACGAAAGTTAAAACACTTAAAGTTGAACAACTTCAATTACATCTATCTTGATCTTATGTGTAATGCCTTTATCAAATCATCAATTTTAGTAAAGAAAATGAAGTACCAAGATCAATAGATGTTTGAAATCCCAGATAAGTTAGATAATATATCTAGACAATCTGTTGAAGGAGTGGCTCTTTGAGCATCTTTTACTAAAAATCCCACCTTATACCAACCATGAAATACGACTGAGTCAAGTATTTCAATATGTATTTCATCAACATTTTCAAAACAAAAATTTGCTTTGCATTCATGGAGTATCTTTTTCTTTCTTTCATTTTCTCCATGTGGTGGTAGTTTTCACACTCCTCATTGGGATGTAACTCTTTCCACATCTTTTGAGCATTTTACATTTCATTGACTCCCCCTCAATTGGCTATCAATTATTTAATATATAAGGTATTCAACCAAACCATTGATCTCGAATTCATACTCGACTAAGCAATCAAATATGATAATGACTATACCAAGAGATCATTGAGAGAGAAATTGACTTTGATCACTTAAAAGATGGTTTAATTAACGTAAATGATCATTGCAACATTGAAATATTATGACATCAAAAGCATAATAAATTTCTAAATGCATAAAAGGATGCAATTAAGTCAACTATGATTTATGCTCAATTAATGTCCTATGTACAAAACATAGATAAAGAACAAAACAAAAACAAAAACAAAACCTAACCTAAGCAAAGGTTTCAAAAAGATTATTTCAAGGAAAGCATTCCAATTGCTTTACGCAAATGAATAAAACGTTTTTGATCCAAAGGTTTTGTTAAGATATCAGCTAATTGATCCTCAGTTGAAATATATGACAGTTGAAGAATGTTTGATTCAACTAGCTCTCTAAGAAAATGATATCTAAGTTCAATATGTTTTGTTCTAGAGTGCAACACAGGGTTTTTAGAAATGTTAATAGCACTAGTGTTGTCACATAAAATGGTTACCGAAGATGTTGAAATCCGGAAATCGCTCAACACGCTTTTCATCCAAATCAATTGGGTTGAACAACTTCCTGCAGAAATGTACTCCGCTTCGGCAGTCGAGAGTGCTATGCAGTTCTGCTTTTTACTGTGCCATGCAACAAGGCAATGGCCAAGATAGAAGCATGCACCACTCGTGCTTTTCCGGTCATCCACTGATCCAGCCCAATCGGCATCTGAGTATCCAACAATATCCAAAGTCGTTCCCATAGGATACCAAATTCCGAAATTGATTGTACCTTTGATATATCGGATGATCCGTTTCACCGCTTTCAGGTGAACCTCCTTCGGTGCTGATTGATATCTCGCACAAATCCCAACACTGAAGGATATATCCGGGCGACTAGCCGTGAGATATAGTAGACTTCCAATCATACTGCGATACAGTTTCTCGTCTACATTCTCACTATGTGATTCACTTCCAAGTCCCTTATGGCTAGTTCCCATTGGAGTCGGAAAATCCTTAGAATTTTCAAGATCAAACTTTTTGACCAACTCCAGTGCATACTTGGATTGACACAAGTGAATTCCTTCATCGTTTTGTTTAACTTGTAATCCAAGAAAATAATTCAATTCGCCCATCATGGACATCTCAAATTCGCTTTCCATGGTCTCCGCGAATTTAGAAGCATCATTATCTCTTGTTGCTCCAAAAACAATGTCATCGACATAGATTTGAGCAACTATGAAATTGTTTTGATAATGCTTCACAAAGAGAGTCCTGTCAGCTCCCCCTCGAGTGTAGCCCTTTTCCAAAAGGTGCTTTGTCAACCTTTCGTACCATGCTCGCGGTGCTTGTTTCAGACCGTAAAGAGCCTTTTTCAGACGAAAAACATGGTTAGGTAGTTTATGATCCACAAAACCTTTCGGTTGAGCTACATAAACTTCCTCATTTAAAAACCCATTTAAAAAGGCGCTCTTAACGTCCATTTGAAATAATCTGATTTTAAAATGACAAGCAATCGCAAACAATATACGAATGGACTCGAGTCTAGCTACAGGGGCGAAAGTTTCATCAAAGTCTATACCTTCTACTTGAGAGTAGCCTTGAGCAACTAACCTTGCTTTGTTCCTGATGATAGTACCTTCTTCATTTTTCTTGTTCTTGAAGATCCATTTGGTACCTATCACATTGTGTTGCTTCGGAGGCTTCGTTAATTCCCAGACTTTGTTTCGCTCGAATTGATGGAGCTCTTCCTGCATTGCTTTAATCCAGTAGTCATCTTGGAGAGCTTCATCAACATTCCTTGGTTCGATTTGAGATACATAGCATGCAAATCCGCAAACCAATTGTCTCCGTGTTCTAACTCCTTCTTGTGGATCTCCAATGATGTTCGATTCAGGGTGATCCTTGGAGATGCGTAACGTTTGAGGTAGAGGAGTAGACGGAGGTACACGAGATGATTCCTGCACATCAGATAAACTTGAAGAACCGTTAGATGCATCATTATTATCGAAAGAATTGTTAGAAGAAGATGCATTAGCAGGTGTATCATCATCAAGAGAGATATCGAGGGTAGATTTTTCAGATTCAAAGTGAAAAGCTTCATCTACCTTAACATTTATCGATTCTACGATCGTCTTAGATTCTAAGTTAAAAACTCGATATGCTCTGCTGTTTGTAGAATAACCTAAGAAAATCCCTTCGTCACTTCGAGAGTCAAATTTTCCAAGATTCTCACGATCACGTAAAATAAAACACCGACTCCCAAAGATACGAAAATATTTGATGTTAGGTTTTCTACAGAACCAAAGTTCATATGGTGTATTCAATGTCCCCGGGCGCAAATACACGCGATTAATAACATAAACAGCAGTGTTTACCGCTTCAGCCCAAAAATAAAAAGGTAAGTTCCGGCTGTGAAGCATAACACGTGCCATTTCCTGTACGACCCTGTTTTTGCGCTCGACTACACCATTTTGTTGAGGTGTGTAAGGTGCGGAGAATTCATGTTTAATGCCATTAGAAGTGCAAAAATCAATGAATTTGGAATTTATGAATTCCCCACCTCTATCACTCCTAACTCGAGTAATCCTATCATTCTTTTCAGTCATAATACGATTGCAGATTTCGAGAAAAGAATCAAAGGTATCAGCTTTTTCTTTTAAGAAAGCTACCCAAGTATATCTAGAGAAATCATCAACCAGTAAGAAAATATACCATTTACCTCCCAGAGATGGTTGACGAGTTGGCCCAAAGAAAGAAAAAAAATATACATAAACTACACAACATTTAATCGTAGAAAGATTAAAGACAAGGAAAGATTTCACCTTTGCATACCCAAACCTTTTGAGTTTTGGAGTATGTTGGCAATGGTTGAGAAATTTTCCTTGATGAAGACGTCTTGTATGTTTGATCTTTTTCTTTTGTCGTCATCTTGTTTGAAGTACTACCAATGTTCTTTTCTTTTAAATGATTTGCATTTGATTTCCGAGGAATCACCCTTTTGGTAGTCGTTGCAAGAGGTGCTTGAGGTGTGCGTTTGGCTTCCGTCTTGCAATTTCTTCTTATGTGCCCTGAAATGCCACAACGAAAACATACCTTGGTTCTTGTCGATTCCGAGGAGGATGAAGTAGGCTTGTTGTCGTTGCTTGTCGTGAATTCCGGTGTCGGAGGAGGAGGTACCGACTGAGGCACAAATACTGTCCCACTCGAACTTGGAATGTCTCCAGTTTGAGTGTATCCGAGGCCGAACTTATTTACTTGACCAAGACCAAGAAGTCTGTCCAACTTACTCCTTCCAGAAGAAAATCTCTTTAAGTCGTCCTTCAGTTGGCATATGGTCTCCGTCATTTGCAATTTTTCCTGTCGAGCCTCGCCGTTGAGCTTCAAGAAGTAATTTGCTTTGTTCACCATATCCATATAATTCTTCTCGAGTTGCTCATTGGACTCTTGAAGGGAAACATTTGTTTTAATCAGATTATCCCTTTCCACTTCAAGATCGGTTGAGAGAGAGGTTACCCTTTTTACTTCTTCTTCGAGATCCTGCAATCTCCCTTTCAACCCCTTGTTTTGCTTAGCCAGTTTCTTTGAATCCCTCAAAAGCTTGTGGTAGGCTAAAGCAAAATCTTCACCTTCCGAATCATCTGATTCATCGTCCGTTGCAATCTTTTCAACAGTGGAGTTGGACAGTGAGTCGGATGTACTTGCCATTAAGCACATGAAGGGTGAAGATGTAGTGGACGCGTGGAAAGCTGTCGCGTTGTCTTCTTCATCACTTGAGGATGACTCATTTGACGTGGAGTTGTCATCCCAAGTAACGACTTGCATCGCTTTCTTCTTTGCCGGATTCTTGTTGGGACACTCCGTTGCAATGTGGCCGTAGCCTCGACATTTGAAGCACTGAACTTGTCCCTCAGAACTTTTCTTATCCTTTGAGAAGTTCTCTTGCTTTCTTGACTTGTAGCTTGAAAACCCTTGCCTTTCTTCGACTTTCCGAAGGATGGAGTTTTGCTTGAATTACCCCTTCGAAAGTTGCGGCGAAACTTCCTTGTCAAGAGAGCGAGCTGCTTCTCAAAGTCCTCCATAGAAAGGTTCTCGTCGTCGTCCGAGGAGGATGAATCCGCGTCTTCTTCTTTAGTTGATTTCAATGCGTAACCTGAAGACTTAGAAGAGGATGCCTTTCCAGAAGAATAGTTAGTAGGAAATGTCATTTCATAAGTTTGTAAAGCACCTACTAATTCTTCTACACGCATTTCGTCCGGGTGTTTAATTGTTTCAATGGCTGCGACCTTCGGGCGAAATCGTTCAGGAAGAGTTCTTAGAATTTTTCTTACAACTTTAAATTCTGGAATCTTCTCTCCCAAGTTAGCACATGAGTTTACGATGTCTTGCAATCGTGTGTAATAGTCAGTGAAAGATTCATTCTCTGCCATAGAGATAGAGTCAAACTTGCTCGTGAGCATTTGCAGTTTCTGAATCTTCACTAGGTTAGTTCCCTCATGCGTAACTTGAAGAACATCCCAGATTTCTTTCGCAGTCTCACATGCCGAGACGCGAGAGAACTCAGTTTGTGACAAAGCATTAAATAGAGCATTAATTCCTTTGCCATTGTAAGAAGATAAGTCTATCTCTTCCTTGGTCCATTTCGACCTAGGTTTTAAGGTGCGAACATCATCTAAAATTTCAGTTGGATTAGACCATCCTAATTCAATTGATTGCCACACCCTTTCGTCGATGGAAATTAAAAAGGCTTTCATCCGTACTTTCCAGTACGCATAATTTGTTCCATCAAAGAAAGGGGGTCGATTGATGTTTCCACCTTCAACCATTGTTTACAACCCTATTCCCGCTCTGATACCACTTGTTGGGTTATAAGTAAATGGATCTAAATAGGGGAAAAAACACCTAGAGGGGGGTGAATAGGTGTAAACAATAAACACTCAAAAAATCATTGCGCAATAAACCCAATGCGGAAAAATAAAAGAACACGCAAGATTTTTACGTGGAAAAACTCCAAACCGGAGTAAAAAACCACGGGACCGATAACACGGCGAAATCCACTAGAATTAACACACGTACAAGGTGATATAACGTACTCACAGACGACTCAACCTTTTACATACGCTCCTAGTAGATCTTCCCGCTCGCTCCACGACGCTTCTCGAATCCACGATCCGCGCCCAACGCTGAATCCACAGCGTCCAACGTCGAGTCCACGACGTCCGACCGAATCCACGGTCTTCACCCAGTGGCACGCTTCGAATCCACGAACGTACCTCGCTCCGAATCCACGAGAGCGGTTGCACCTTGAATCCACAAGGCCACGCGAGTCCACGCGCCGATTTTGGGGTAAATCGTTGTTTGTTTGGGTGGTGATGATCCGCCGAATACTTAGATTAAAGATAGATCGGAAATACCATCTAAGTATTCATTGATTTGATTCTACTCAAAATGTGAGTATGAAAAACCTAGAATCAAATCAATCAATATAGATGAAGAAACATAGAATAAATCTATTGATTTCCTTTCTTCTCTATATATGTGGATTTTTTCTTTTCGGCTATATTTTTCTGTAATGACCGATTCTGCGGATCATAGCCGATCCTGCGGATGCCCTAGAAAATGAATACAGGGCCTATTTATAGGTTAGAAACCCTTGGAAGAATATACGGATCAAAAACAGCCTTTTCTGGAAAGAATTACCGACGGCGATCCGGATTGGATTTGGCGATCCGGATTGCAGAAGCACAAAAGACGGTTTCCAGAAAATTGCTTGTTCGGGATCCGGATCGTAGTCCCCGATCCGGATCGTTCATACAGTTTTACCAAAACATCATGTTCGGGATCCGGATTGCAGTTCCTGATCCGGATCGAGGAAGCAAGCAGGTAAAACTAATGTTCTGTCACGCCCCGGGGGTTTGTTTTAGCGGAAACGGTTCATTTTTTTTTTTTTTTTTTTTTTTTTTGAAAGCCTCTCTTCCCCGGCGCGTGCCCAGACCCGCCGCACGTACAGGATCTCTCTGCAACCGGACAGAGTCTCCCCTGTATGTGCACGGCGTAGAGTTTAGTACATCTCCCAACATGCACAACCATTCATTCACAACAATCATTCACATACAACCAGCATTCTAATTTATTAAAGCGCATGGCCGATCGGTTTGGAAAGGATAAATCCACAGTTTGAAAAGAGCGCCCACCCGGCACTTACGTTTTGAAGACTAGTTTTCGAAATCAGCATAAACCCACAAGGTTTTGAAAACGGTGCCCACACGACACCCGAGTTTTGAAATCCATTTCGCAAACCATAAATCCACAGGGTTTTGAAACCGGTGCCCACACGACACTTAGATTTTTAAAAACAGTTTTCGCAATCTTTTCTTTGGTTTTGCCTTTTTCTTTTTTTTTCAAATGGCCAACAGAAATAAAAGAAAAGTAATGCATAAGAGGATAACCAAATACCGACATCCACGTCGACCCCACGAGGGTATCGAGAACCTCACACCTAACTACAATGTAAATGAAATGCCGGAAAGAAAGAGGAAATACAATCCAGGGTCCCCAACGACCCCGCTGCGTCCGCCCCGTCCTCACCGCCGCCTACCTCTCCCCTCGCCTGAACCCTGTCACGAAGTGGGAAGTCAGTGACTAATAATAGCAGAGCAGGGGAAAAATAATAAAAACAAACCGTAGCGACAACCGGAGCAACCACCCTCTCAAGAGGGGAAACGATGACCTGTACACCTGTGTCCTGCTATACCCGGCCACGTCGGACAACTAAACCGACGGCCGTACCATACCTGCAAAACCCGACCACGTCGGGCAACTAAACCGACGGGTCGCACCGCTCGCACCTCGGCGCCTCAAACCCCACAACTAATAAGGGGCCCCACTACGTCACCTCGTGGGTATACACGGATCATAGACCACTTTTTCGGAAAAGCGCACCCTTGGCGGTGGCCAAACCGCGGGTGCGCGTGCTGCAGCCTCGAGCCAAGTAACCATGATGTATAAACAAGAGCAAGATAGTAGCATGTGTAATCAAAGTACCCTACTAACAAGTAAAATCGAAGTAAAGCGGTAACATGTAACGACTAGAGTGAGGAGGTAACATGCAACATCTAAAGAAACGGTAACCGGTAGCATTTAAAGTGGAACGGTAATATGTAATATTTAAAGTAAACGGTCATCGGGGATCGACGCCAAACACCACACTCAACCCACGTACGCACTTGCTTGTCCCCGTCCAACAAGATAGAACTAAATGCTAAAACTTTCAAAAATCAACCCCACAATGTTTTAATCCAAGCGTGAGACCCATATACGTTTAGAGCATCCCCCCCCCTTTTTATTTCCAATATTCTCTCTTTTCTTTATTTTAAAAGTCGGCACAATCACACAAGTAATATCTACCACCCTTCGATCCCTAACCCCAGTACGCACATGGTTGACCCCACACGCAAGACACAATTTTAATGTTAGAACTTAAAACAGTAACCCACCTGTCACCTGTAGCGTTTCGCGTTCGGTTTCCCCGCGTCCCGGCGCGCTCCTCGAAACTGCAAAATGGGTTCCCCGGGCGGGGAGGTCAAGACCCGAAACGCACAACGAAGGAGAGCCCCAAGTCCCAGCCGGTTCCGCGCGGCAGTCCCGCATGCGCGGCTGCCCCGCGCGGCGGCCCCGCATGCGCGGGCTGCCCCGCGCGGCAGTCCCGCATGCGGGCTGCCCCGCGCGGCAGCCCCGCGTGCGCGGGCTGCCCCGCGCAGCAGCCCCGCGTGCGCGGGCTGCCCCGCGCGGCAGCCCCGCATGCTGGCTGCCCCGCGCGGCAGTCCCGCATGCGCGGGCTGCCCCGCGCGGCAGCCCCGCGTGCGCGGGCGCCCCGCGCGGCAGCCCCGCATGCGGGCTGCCCCGCGCGGCAGCCCCGCATGCGCGGGCTCCCCGCGCGGCAGCCCCGCATGCGTGGGCTGCCCCGCGCGGCAGCCCCGCATGCGCGGGCTCCCCGCGCGGCAGCCCCGCTCGGGGGGGGGGAGCTGCCCGCAGGCACGGGCAGCCCCGCGCGGCATCAAGCTCGCGCGGGCGCCCTGCCGGCGGGTGGCTCGCCCCGTCCCGGAGCTCCCCCTCCGATCGGTCCAAGAAAACCCTCCCCCCTTCTTAATTTATTAGTTTTATTTTTCAAGAACGAGGAAGGGATAAACGAAATCGTGGCTCACCTTGTCCTCGTCGGCACCGGGCGAAGAAGAAAGGTCGCCCCCCCCTTCGCGTTCGCCGGATCTTGCGGGAAGGCGATCGATCTCCTCCTTCTCCTCGTCGGGATCTCGGCTCTCGCGTCGCCTCGATACGGGTGGGGGAAAGTCTTGGGGTTTTCACGCGTCCGAAAGTGGAAAAGAAAGGAGCGGGGAACCCTAGCCCCCCCCTTGGAGTTTAAATCGGTTGTTTGGGCGCGGCCGATGGGGATTTGGTTCCTCGAACCCCTAATTAAACCCGATTAAATTAGGTTAACCTCGATCAACTTTAATTAAATTGAATCGGACTAAATTCAATTAAATCCAGTTAAATTAAGTTAACTAATTCAAATTAAATTAGACCCAATCGAATTAAATTAAATTAAACCCAATCAAATTAAATTAAACTAACCCCAATGAAAATAAATTAAACTAAACCCAATCAAATTAAATTAAACCCGGGCCTGGTTTACCCCTGCGAAGACGTGCTGAAAATCCGAACTACGACGACTTCAGGAATTTATTCCGGAAGATTCCGGGGTCGGAAAACAGATCCGATCGCGCCGCCGGCCTCCGTTTCGCGAGCTTTATTCTCTAAAAATAACCGCGAGCCCCGACGGCCTGCCCAAAACAACGCAAGGAAAGTCGTACCCCGGACCCCTTAGCCGAAAAGCGGTTCGAACTGAATTCACAGGTAATACCAAAAGCGAAATAAACCCGCGGTTATTACACCACTCACCTCTAAAAACGAGTTTCGTCCTCGAAACTCAAACCCGGATGGGAGTGAAAAGGTCGGGGTAGCACTCCCTCACCTTTCATCTTGGACTCCAGTTCCCAAGTTGCTTCCCGCTCTTCGTGGTTGTTCCAACAAATCGGGGATCGGCAGCGCCCTCCGTATAAGGCCTCGTAGGGCGCCATCTGGTTGCTGGCCCAGTGTCACGCCCCCGGGGGTTTTTGAGTCATGTGAAGCGGAAAAACGTGTCTATTTTTTTTTTTCTTTTTTTAATAAGGAAACATAATCTTCAACCCCGGTGCGTGCCAGACCGCCACATACGCAAATTCACTCTGTCCACGGACAGAGTCTCCTTTGCATATGCACGGCGTCTTATTTACAACATGTCATTCACTACAAGAAAATTTACATATTGTGGCGAAACTAATGGCCACAATATGTAACAAATTGGTCACAAAATACTTATTGTGGCCAAATTAGCTTCGCCACAACGTCGCCACAATAGGAGTGCTACAAAAGGTTATTGTGGCCAAAATAATAATTCACCACAAAAAGTACTATGAATTTGCGGCGATAGAATTCGTCACAAAACTTCTAACCTCCTCTACAAAAAGTTACCATATGGCTACAGATAGTGATTAAAATAATAATTAATATTCTAACATTTTGTGGCCAAAATTACTTTTGGCCACAAAAGACATCATATAATTTATGACCAAATATTAAATTGGCCACAATACGTGGTGTAAATATAGTGGCGAAATTAAGTAGTCGGCCACAAATAATATTGAAAGTATTGTGACAAATTTATTTGATGGCCACACATAATGCCACACATTTTATGGCTAAATATAATATTGCCCACAAAATATAGTATAAATATAGTGGCGAAATTAAGTAGTCGGCCACAAATAATATTAAAAATATTGTGACAAATTTATTTGATGGCCACACATAATGCCACACATTTTATGGCCAAATATAATATTGCCCACAAAATATAGTATAAATATAGTGGCGAAATTAAGTAGTCGGCCACAAATAATATTGAAAGTATTGTGACAAATATATTTGATGGCCGCACATAATGCCACACATTTTATGGCCAAATACAATATTGCCCACAAAATGTAGTGTAAATATAGTGGCGAAATTAAATATAATGGCCACAAAATTTATTTGACTGGAACAATATTTGGCCACACTATATTTACATCACATTTTGTGGCCAAATATTGTTCCAGTCACGATAAAGTTTTCAAATTACATATATTGTGGCTATTTATTATTTAGCCACAGAAAATTTGTAGTACTAATTTAAATAAAAATAATAATAAATTTTACACATTATTACTGCACAATAATAGTTGAATACTACTCAATCAGGATTTAAACATAATATCAATCACAATAATCAAGATATGTTCAACAAAATATAGAAATCAAATATATGTTCAACTGACATAATCAAAATAAGCTAACAGTTAATTGTTTACATTAGAATAAAGATAATAAAAATTCTAGCCTAAAAGTGAAATGAAATTCTTGAGATGATCCGACTCTGAAATATTGAGCTTCCAAGGTTTAGTCCTGTAGAATAAAAAAGAATAATGATAAGAATTATGCATATATATTATCTATTTATTTTATCAAAAAAGTAAAATATATTGCTAATTTATACTCCATCTTACCTTTCTTGTCGATGTTGGCTGAATAGGCAACAGGCAATTCCATTTGTGAAAGTTGTTCCATCATATTACGCATTTGAGAATTCATCTAGGCAATCCCATTTGTGAAAGTTGTTCCATCATATTACGCATTTGAGAATTCATCTCGTCACGCATCTGTGCTTGCATTTCAGCAATTCGTGCCTCAGCTTCTTTCTCCTTTTGGCTCATCCGCTCATCCATTTCAGCAATTTGTGCCTCAGCTTCTCTATTCCGTTGGCTCATCCGCTCCTCCACCTCAATTTGAATTCGTGTTGCCATTTCTTTTTCCATCTCTGCTCGTACTTGCGCACGAATCCTTTGTCCTCTAGAACCACCACTTTCAATAGGATAGGAGTAGGACCTCGGCCCATACCACGAATGTAGCTAGATCGATGATTTGTATATATAAGCTCACTTCAAATAAGAAAATCTAATTAGTTATATATAGACTTTGATGGAAATAAATATGCTTGCACACAGATTATATATGCATGACCAAAATATCAGCATAGCTCTTTCATAATGTCAAAAAACAATGGACAGAGTACAGCTACACAGATGAAAGAAAGATCCTAGTACAGTTCATGAGAACTTTACAATATAATAATTCAAAATTGATAATCAAAATTCAAGTTCGCACCAATTTGAGCTTTAAAACTAATGTTAGTCATAAGAAATTAATAACTAGCCATCAGATTTGAGCAATATGTGTACCAACAAAAATACAAATACAGTAATGTGATAAGAGATGAACAAGCGACCAAAAAATTTTCAGATCAAGTGAATCCAAATTTTGTAAATCAAGTGAATTAATCCACGTGAAAAAGAGCAAATAAAACAAGAATATGTGATAAAATAAACATAGGCCTCCTTTGGCACCATTTATAATTTTCTTAGTCTTTAACTCAAATTTTATGTAATCAGATCATAGAAACAATATAGTTCAATACATCTATATGATTTTTTTCGCAAAAAAATAAGCCCCAAAAAAAATCCACAGTTTTTTTTCCAGAAAAGAAGACTTGTAGCTTTGTAGGTAGCCAACAAAAGCAAGGAAAAACCACCAGCCATAATATTATGAATTTGAATTTGAAAAAAATAAATAAATAAAAGGCGTGTTACCTAACATGGCTTAATATAACAAAAGACTATATAAATATTTTATGTAACCTATAAAACCTGAATGAGTAGGAAGAAAAAAGATAACATAATATACAATGAACAAGTCAAGTATATTAACATGCAACCATAAAAAATGTACAACTAAATCAATCAAAATATGAGTTTCAAATTTGCTGATTTGAGAAAAAACAAGTTGATTGGCACAACTACTAAAATAATTTTGGAATTTCTGGGTGAATTAACAACACTCACCAGATATATATAAATGTCAGTAGCCTATTTTCCAAAGAATTGGTGGATCAAAGAATATGACAGATAGGCAGACCCATAGAAGTTAAATATTATCATTAATTCTAAGATCCGTTTATTCATCTTAGGCAATGAAAACTGAAGACACAAAAACCTAGCATCCAAAACATTCCATATTCATTCATTATTATAAAAAATGCCAATTGTATTTAAGTTTCAATTCAGCACATGAAGTAGATACATGGTCCAACTTTGGATTCCCAGATTAATATACAGTGGCCAAAGTTTAATTTAGATTTCAATTTTGTTTATGGAATTTCAATTGTAATAATGAGTCCCTGAAGTTCAAACTTAATTTGAGTAATCCAATTTCATTGTCATAGTCTCACATCTAACAATTCAGCACCTTGACTTTAACCACGAATTCAATCTTATCTGTGAGGTTTCAAATTTAACCAACAAAAGCCTGACATGGAACCATTTTTAAATGATAGATCAAAAGAGAAATTGAGTGGTAAATTGCTGCAACCGAAGCTATGATGAGTTACAGGATTAATTTCAAATGTCCTAGATTAGGTTATGAGGTTTGTTCATGCAAATCTGCACAAAGAACTATTTTAAAAGTTAGAAAAGAAAGTTACAGAAATTTATCGCGAAGGCCGAGGAGGCAGACGCGGTGCCGCGTCCTGCAGTGGCGCCGGAGCTCGGCCTCTGCGTCGCTGGGCGGCGGCGGAGGAGGAGGAGGGTGGGAGTCTTCGACGGCGATGGGAGTCTTCGTCGGTGGTGGCAGAGGGGCGGAGGAGGAGGCGGAGGCGGGGTAGAGGAGTTAAGGTTTGGGGTTTGGGCAAATTAATTAAAGAGGACTGCGCGATCAATGTACTAGCTAGGTTTTCTTTGCTGCAAATTAATTATGAAGGGCCAGGTTGGAAATTTTTTTAATTAGAAGCGGCCGGTTTGGGTTTTTTTTTTTTTTTTTTCCTTGCGCGCGAGCGTGAATTTTATCCCGCGTGCGTAAAAAAAAAATAATTAGAAATTTTTTTTTATTGGTGGCGATCTTAATATTTATTGGTGTCATTTTTATGGGGTATTAAATTAGTGGCAATTATCTTGTATTAAAGTGCCGCTAATTATCTTAAAATTACACGAATTAAAAAATAATAATAATAATAAATATAAAATTTTATTAAAGGCATTTATTTAAAAGTGCCACCAATATATATCATTTGGTGACATTTTTTACAAAAGCCACCAAGAAAATGCCACCAAAGATGATTTATGGTGTAGTGTTTTATACACAAACACTTAGGTTTCTTTTGCATTTAAATTTCACGAGTCTTACATTAAGTGGCCAAATTTTATCGACGGTTACCAATAGTGAATTGAATAGATTAATGTGTGGCAACAAAATTTGCCACAATAATTACTTATTGTTATTGTGGCCAAAATTTATTGTTGGCCGCAAATAGTGCATCGAATTAGTGACGATCATTAAAACACCCCTACCGTAGGTATACGAAAATTCTGATTAAGATTAATAGTGAAGACAAGTTGAAAATAGCCACGAAAATCTTAATAAATATGTGGCCATACAAATTCGCCACAGTTAATTATGATTATTTTAGTGGCCCAACGTTATCGATGGTGACAAATGGTGAATTGAAAAGTAAATATGTGGCGATAATATTTGTCACAATTATTTCTTACTATTATTGTGGCCAAAATCTAGTAATTGCTGCAAATACTGCATTGATTTAGTGACGATTATTAAAACACCCCTACCGTAGGTATATGAAAATTCTGATTAAGATTAATAGTGAAGACAAGTTGAAAATAGCCACGAAAATCTTAATAAATGTGTGGCCATACAAATTCGCCACAGTTAATTATTATTATTTTAGTGCCCAACGTTATCGATGGTGACAAATAGTGAATTGAAAAGTAAATATGTGGCGATAATATTTGTCACAATTATTTCTTACTATTATTGTGGCCAAAATCTAGTGATGGCCGTAAATACTGCATCGAATTAGTGACGATCATTAAAACACCTCTACCGTAGGTATACGAAAATTCTGATTAAGATTAATAGTGAAGACAAGTTGAAAATAGCCACGAAAATCTTCATAAATGTGTGGCCATACAAATTCGCCACAGTTAATTACTATTATTTTAGTGGCCCAACGTTATCGATGGTGACAAATGGTGAATTGAAAAGTAAATATGCGGCGATAATATTTGTCACAATTATTTCTTACTATTATTGTGGCCAAAATCTAGTGATGGCCGCAAATACTGCATCGAATTAGCGGCGCTCATTACTAAATTCCTACGGTATGTGTATGAAAGTTTGAGTTAAGATTAATAGTGAGGAAACGTTGAAAATAGCCACAAAAAAGGTTAATATAGTAGAGTTCATTAATTCGCCACAAAATATTGGCCACAAAAGGTCTATTTTCTTGTAGTGATTCAATCACAAATATTATGCATCAATTCCCAACCAACAACCATACCGTAGACGTTCACCATCAATTATAGCAAGTTAATTAAGCGGCATCACTGTTTGGAAAGGATAAAGCCCAGAGTTGAAAACCCGTGCCCACACGGCACTTCATTTTGAGAAAACATTTTCGCAATCCTTTAACTCATCATGAAAACATGCCGCACATAAGAACACTACTAAAAGTATCATACTATAACCTACACCTCATCCACAGAGCTAATACAAGTTCACAACTAAGCCATCCACAAGCAAAATAAAGATTCATGCATAAGAAATGAGTTGGAGTCAAAAGAATCAAGATAACCAAGTGTCCGACTACGGTCCTCACTACGCAGTCCCACCGTCACCCCGGCTGACGCACCTAATAGCAGTACCTGTCACGGAGTGGGTAACGTCAGTGACAAACAAAGTAGATGTCTAATAGTAACAAGAAGGGAAACAAACCGAATACACCGAGTACCCCGTAACCTTTCGTTAAACCCCCTGTGCATATTTTAAGCTGGGCACCAGTCCCAGAGTACCTGTCGGGGTGACTAAAGTCCCCCCTCGTGCACAAACACCTTTTTGATGCTTTAACCACTTCACGGGGCTAGTGCGGCCCCTATAGCAGCCGTGAAGAGGTCCTCACGGCTCCCACTCCTTTGTGAGGCACACGGGTCAAAAAGACCACTCTTCCGGAAAAGTACACCATGCGGTGGCCCGGTCCGCCAGTGTACGTGCAGCATCCGTCACCGGATTGCCAAAATTGGCGTGTAGTGAGCACCGCGACCGCAGCCGCTTAAATTGTCAGATAAAATATCTTTAATCGAAAGGTTAGCTTACCATCTACTTTGTTAGGTAAATTAAAGAATACTTTAATGGCGATAAATGCACTTACTGCACTTGTTGCACTTATGGCAACTCTACCCACCTGGTTGGAGAGAAGACGGGTCACCCGAGCCCTTTGCACTCTCCCGCTGCGCACCCGGACCTATATAAAGTCCGCACGGACACTAAGGTCAGAAAATATACTAACATATCGCAATAGAAAAATACCCCACATTATTATTTACAAAAGTCCGGCACCGTCCGCTGTCCGGCGGGGCACCCATGCCTTGAACGGCCGTCACCGTCCGTCGGAGCCGCGCATGGCGGGGCTCCGCGGACGGCGTCCTCACAGCACCCAGCGCGGCGTTCGCCGGTGCTCGTGCGACACGGGTCCGCGCGGCGCCCGCGCGAACGCCGCGCGGCGCCCGTGCGGCACCCCGCGCGGGTGCCCGGCGCACCCCGAGTGGCTCCCCCGCGGGGCCGCCCGCAGCGGCACCCCGCGCGGGTGCCCGCGCGGCACTCCGCGCGGGGCCGCCCGCGCAGGGCCGCCCGCGCGGGCCGCCCGCGCGGCACCCCGCGCGGGCCGCCCGCGCAGGGCCGCCCGCGCGGGGCCGCCCGCGCGCACCCCGCGCGGGAGCCCGCGCGGCCCCCGCGCGGGCCGCCCGCGCGGCACCCCGCGCGGGTGCCCGCGCGGCACCCCGCGCGGGGCCGCCCGCGCAGGCCGCCCGCGCGGGCCGCCGCGCCGCGCGGGTGCCCGCGCGGCGCCCGCGCGGCACCCCGCGCGGGGCCGCCCGCGCGGCGGCCGACACGGGTCCGCGCGGCGCCCGCGCGCGCCGCGCGAACCCCGCGCGGCGCCCGTGCGGCACCCCGCGCGGGTGCCCGGGCGGCACCCCGCGTGGCTCCCCGCGCAGGCCGCCCGCGCGGCACCCCGCGCGGTTGCCCGCGCGGCACTCCGCGCGGGCCGCCCGCGCAGGGCCGCCGCGCGGCACGCCCGCGGTGCCCGTGCGGCACCCCGCGCGGGCCGCCCGCGCGGCACCCCGGCAGGGCCGCCCGCGCGGGCCGCCCGCGCGGCACCCCGCGCGGGTGCCCGCGCGCACCCCGCGCGGGGCCGCCCGCGCAGGGCCGCCCGCGCGGGCCGCCCGCGCGGCGCCCCGCGCGTCACCCCGCGCGGGGCCGCCCGCGAGGCGGCCGCGCGGTGTCCGCGCGGCGCCCGCGCGGGTGTGACCCGCGCGGCGCCGCCGGCCGCTTGCGTGGCGCCCGGTCGTCCGTATTTTCTCCCCTTCACCCCGCGCGATGCCCAGTGGCACCGCGCGCCTCCGCGCGCCTCCTTGTCCGTTCCGTTCGTCTAACATAACTACGATGACGACGACGGTAACGGGGACGGGGGAGAAATTCAAGAAACCTAAAACGGGCGACTAGGAAAATTCGGAAAAATTATTAAAAATATAAAACTAACCGGAGATCTTCGGGAAAGTGTCCGGTCACGTTTCTTGCCCTCGGTCGGCGTTTGGGACGATTGGTTCCTTCTCCTTTCTCCGGTTATGGATCCGTTCTCTCTTTTCTCTTACTTTTCCTCACCGGTTGGGGGTTTCGGTAGCACGAAAGAGGAGGGTTTGAGGAGGCGGTAAAATAAGAATAGGGTTTCGCTCGGCGCTCGGTAAACAGGAGAATAAATAGTTCTCCCATTTACTTATCCAAAATCACGCCAAAAATCCCTTCGGATATTTTCGGTTCGATTAATTAATTTATTAATTAATTAATCCCTACCGATAACCCTATCTTTAACTTCCTTAATTTTACGTACGTAGGAAAACCCGAATCTCCCCGTTTCTATCTCTCACATAAATATCGGCTGACGGGATATTAAATCTTAAAATCTGACCACCGGTTATTTAATCACCTTAAATTCTGACCACCCGATTATTTAACCACCCTTATTAAATTTTAGTCACCGATTATTTAATCACCTTTATTAAATAATCTTGTGGGAAACAAATCCCCGATTTAAATATCCCGATTTTATCTCTTATCTAATGCACGAGATAAAATCCCACAATTTAAATCCTAAATTAATTCGTACGTAGGAGGATTTAAATTTCCCTCACCGGATAATTAGTTAATTAATTAAATAATTACCCCTACGAGATAACCCACCTATCTCTAACGGGTGCAAGATATTTTGCACGGTCCCCGATGCGTGACTAATTACCGCAACGCTAAGGATCCCGTTCCGGGAGATCCCGATATCGGATTTCGAATCCGATCGCACCGTCGGTCATCGTTTTTCGCGCTCTATTGCAGAAAAATACACACACCTAGTCCCGGCCGACTTAAGAAAATTAAATAAATTTTATTTCGCTTAAGGCCTAAGCGATTACTTGTGAGTTCAAAAATACCCGAAGGGTCGGATCACTACACCACTCACACTTTATAAAAAGTTTCGTCCCGAAACTTAAACTCAAACCTCACTAAGCAGTTCGGGAAAACATTCCCTCATTTTCGACTCCAGTTCCCACGTCGCCTCGCGCTCCTCGTGGTGCTCCACTGGATCTTCACGTAGGGGATCGTTCGGTTGCGCAGCTTCTTGTCCTCTCTTGCCAAAATCCGCACTGGCGTCTCCTCGACGCTCAAGTCCTCTCGCAACTCAATGGTGGAGGCATCCAAGGCATGAGAGGGGTCAGCGAGGTACTTCCGGAGCATCGAGACATGGAACACGTTGTGGACTCGTTCGAGGTTCGGGGGCAGGGCTAACCGGTACGCCACCGGTCCCACGCGCTCTAGGATTTCGAACGGTCCTACGTATCTTGGGCTCAATTTCCCCTTTATGCCGAAACGTCGGTTTCCCTTGGAGGGTGAGACCCGGAGCAGCACGTGCTCGCCTACCATGAATTCTAAGTCTCGGCGTCTGTTATCTGCATAGCTTTTCTGTCTGCTTTGGGCGGTCAGCAGCCTTTGTTTAATTAATCGCACCTTTGCTTCGGTCTCCTCCACCAAATCTGGGCCCAGGAACTTTCGCTCGCCTAAGTCATCCCAGCATATCGGAGACCGACAGCGGCGCCCGTACAGTGCCTCGTACGGCGCCATCTGAATGCTGGCCTGGTAACTGTTATTGTAGGCAAATTCCACCAGGGGCAAACACCGTGCCCACCCTTCGCCCAAGTCCAGAACGCATGCTCGAAGCATGTCCTCCACGATCTGTATCACCCGCTCTGATTGTCCATCGGTTTGCGGATGAAAGGCTGTGCTGAAGTGTAACTTGGTTCCCATTGCTCGTTGTAGACTTCGCCAAAAGTTCGACACAAAACGTGTGTCTCTGTCCGACGTGATGGATGTTGGTACACCGTGCAACCTCACTATCTCGTCGATGTACGTTTGCGCCAGTCGTTCCCGAGTCCATGTCGTGTGTATGGGCAAAAAGTGGGCCGATTTTGTCAAACGGTCCACGATCACCCATATCGCATCGTGTCCCTGTGGCGACCTCGGAAATCCGGTTACAAAATCCATGGTAATCATGTCCCATTTCCACTCGGCACCGGTAAAGGTTGCAACTTTCCTGCCGGCCGTTGATGTTCGGCCTTCACCCGTTGGCACACTAGGCAGTGCGCCACCAATCGCGTTACGTCTTCCTTCATTTTCGGCCACCAGAAGGTTTGCTTGACGTCTTTGTACATCTTCGTTCCCCCGGGATGCGCTGTATATGGGGCATTATGCGCTTCCCGCAGGATCTCCTCCTTGAGCTCCGGTAGATCCGGCACGCAAATTCGCCCCCGAAATCGTATCGTGCCGTCGGAGCTCACCATAAAGTCGCTCTCCTCGTCTGTGTTTATCCTACTTCGCACCAGCTGGAGCTGTTGGTCAGTCGATTGGCCTTCGAGAATCCTGTCCAGCAGAGTAGGTCTGACCACCAGCGTCAAAAGTCGTGCGACTGTCCCTGCCGGGACTACCTCTAGTCTTAATCGCGAAAATTCCGCAATCAGGCTGTCCTGCCGTGTGATGGAGCTTACATCTACCTCCACGGCCTGTCCTTTGCGGCTCAAGGCATCGGCCACCACGTTGGCCTTTCCCGGGTGATAGTGGATCGTCAGATCGTAATCCTTTAATAGCTCCAGCCACCGCCTTTGTCGCAGATTTAGCTCTCTTTGGGTGAAGAGGTACTTGAGGCTCTTATGATCCGAATACACATTGCAGTGTGCCCCGTACAGGTAGTGCCTCCAAAGCTTGAGCACAAACACCACCGCTGCGAGTTCCAAGTCGTGCACGGGGTAATTCCGCTCATACTCCTTGAGCTGCCTTGACGCATAGGCTATGACCTTTCCCCGTTGCATGAGCACTCCACCCAATCCATTCCGTGACGCGTCGCAGTATACTTCGTAATCCTCCCCAGGCTCTGGCAGGGCGAGAATCGGGGCTCGCGTCAACCTATCCTTAAGCTCCTCGAAGCTTCTTTGACACTTGTCCGTCCAGACAAACTTCTCCCCCTTTTTCGTTAAACGGGTTAGGGGGGTGGCTATCTTGGAGAAGCCCTCCACGAAGCGCCGGTAATACCCGGCTAATCCTAGGAAGCTTCGAATTTCCGTCACCGTGGTCGGTCGGGGCCAGTCCGTTACCGAATCTATCTTCTTTGGATCCACCGCGACTCCGGCCGCTGAGATCACGTGCCCCAAGAACCCGACCTCTCGGAGCCAAAACTCACACTTTTTGAGTTTGGCGTAGAGTTTCTGTTCCCGTAGGGTCTGGAGGACTGTGCGCAGGTGTTCTTCATGTTCCTCGTCTGTACGGGAGTAGATGAGGATATCGTCGATGAAGACCACCACGAACAAGTCCAAGAAGGGTTTGAATACCCTGTTCATCATATCCATGAACACTGCCGGGGCATTTGTGAGCCCGAACGGCATTACCGTAAACTCGTAATGGCCATAGCGAGTACGGAAAGCCGTTTTGGGAACGTCCTCCCCCTTGACCCGGACCTGATGATAGCCCGACTGTAGGTCAATCTTTGAGAACACCGTCGCCCCCCGTAACTGATCGAAGAGGTCATCGATCCTTGGTAGGGGGTACTTATTCTTGACCGTCACTTTATTTATCTCTCGGTAATCGATACACAACCGGAGACTCCCGTCCTTTTTCCTTACAAACAGGACGGGTGCGCCCCAAGGTGATGCGCTTGGTCTGATGAATCCTTTGTCCAGGAGGTCCTCCAACTGCGCCTTGAGTTCCTTCAGCTCCGCGAAGGCCATCCTGTACGGTGCCTTGGTGATGGGCTTGGTGCCGGGAGCAGTTCAATTGGGAAGTCAACCTCCCGCTCCGGTGGCATTCCGGGAAGCTCCGCCGGAAAGACATCCGGGAATTCTCCTACCACGGGAATTTCCGAATGCGGGGGGACGGGTCGGGTGGCTAGATCTACTGAGGCTAGGTAGGCCACGCACCCGCCCTCTATCAACTTCCTAGCTCGTGACGCGGAGATGACGGCAAGAAAGGACGTGCTCTTGCACGCCAAGTACACGTTTTCTGGGAATCCCGGCTTCCGCAGTTGCACCTGTCGCTTCTCGCAGTCGATGACCGCCTGATACTCGGTAAGCCAGTCCATGCCCAAGACCACGTCGTAATCTTTTAACGGTATGACCACCAGATCCCAGGGGCACGACAACCTTCCCAACCGTATCGGACACGAGGTCACCAGGCCGGTTGCCGCAATGGGCCCCCCAGGAGTCTGGACGGTCATTAACACATCCAGAGGACTACCTTCTAACTGATGGGCTAGCGCAAAGGTACGGGAAATAAAAGAGCGAGTCGCCCCAGTGTCAAAAAGAGTTCGAGCTCGAAAACTAGAGACGGAAGTAATACCTGCCACCACTTCCTCTGGCGGTACCGTTCCGTGCTGGTCCATAGAGTAGAGTCTCCCTCCGGGTTGCGGTCGCGATCCTCCTTCTGTTCTTGGTGCTGAGGGTCGCGGGGGCATTCCCGTTGGCGCCTTGCCCCGTCCCGGTGTCTGCGCCGTTGGAGTAGAGGCTGCGGAAGATGCCGTCCCAGGGTTCAGGGGACAGTTGAATCGGAAGTGTCCCTGTTTACCGCAACGGTAGCAGTGATCTTGCTTCTTAGGGCATTCAGTCACCGGATGCGACGCTCCACAAATAATACACGGCTTGTTTGCTGGTCGAGGTCTCCCGGTCGGCGCGCTCTTGTTTCCCTGCTGCGTCTTGGGATATTTTGGGGGCCGGCTCCCGCCAGGAGGGCCCCCTCCCGGGTAGGTCTGCGTTCGTTTCTTTTCCCGGTTGTTTTCCGATCCCTCCCGTCGAGCTCGGGTCATGGCGAATCCCCGCTCCACGATGGTGGCCCTATCCACCACCTCACGGAACGTGCGCAGGTCCGCCGCCTGAACCATCTCGAAGATGTCGCTCCGCAGCCCATCCACAAAGAGACGGGCCTTGTGAGGTTCATCCCGTACAGCAAACGGGACGCAATTGACTAACCTCACAAACTCCCTCTGATACTCCACGACTGGGCGGTTCCCCTGCCTGATGTTCTTCAAATCGTCTTCCAGCTGCCGCTTGACGCTTTCAGAGAAGAACGCACCAAAGAGTTCTTCCCTAAAGACCGACCATGTCGGCAACGGGTCGTTGGTGGTCGGATCCGGACGTACCGTCTTCCACCAGATGCGTGCATTCCCCTCCAGAAAGTGAACAGCTAGTGGAACCCGCTCTTGTTCCTCTATTAGCAAGTCCTCGAAAAGCTTATCCATGGTATCCACCCACTTCTCGACGACCCACGGGTCGGTCGTTTCTCCCTCGAAGATGGGTGGGTCATGCTTCTTGAACGCGGTCAGATTTGTCCTGATCCTTTCCCGCGTCGCTCGCAGCTCCGCGGCTCCTCCTGCGGTGGCGGATCCCCCAAGGGTAGGGTTGTCCCTGCCTCCCCCGCTGCCGCTCCCAACACGGGCCCCGAAGTCGTTGGGTGAGCACTTCCCTTGGGGCTGGGGGCTGCTCCGTCGTCGTACCACCCGCCCCTTGGGGCTCCGTAGTGGGTGCTGTGGTTTCGGGCGGAGGGGTCGGTTGACGTTCGGTGGTTGCGGTAGCCTGTCGCTGCGTCAGCTGACGCACGTGCTCCGTCAGCGTTGCTAACTGTCCGGCCATTTCCTGCAGTTGTCGCCGGAGGGTCTGGTTTTCTGCGGCGGCTGGGGCCGCTCCGTCCGCATCTGCATTTTCGGTGAACGACCTAGTCCGAACCATTGCGTGCTGGTAACAAAGAAACCACGTCAATCCTATGGCTATATCCCTAGCACATCGTCTCACGGTTTCACCTATGTTACGTTCCCGTTTCCCCGTACTCTCTCGTACTACACCTACACCTTGGTTATCTCATTTCCAATTTGCTTGTGGTACCTAGCACTGTGGATGTAAATCACGTCTACTATGGTTGTGGTTGTATCTCTCTGATACCATTTAATCTGTCACGCCCCCGGGGGTTTTTGAGTCATGTGAAGCGGAAAAACGTGTCTATTTTTTTTTTTCTTTTTAATAAGGAAACATAATCTTCAACCCCGGTGCGTGCCAGACCGCCACATACGCAAATTCACTCTGTCCACGGACAGAGTCTCCTTTGCATATGCACGGCGTCTTATTTACAACATGTCATTCAATCACAAATATTATGCATCAATTCCCAACCAACAACCATACCGTAGACGTTCACCATCAATTATAGCAAGTTAATTAAGCGGCATCACTGTTTGGAAAGGATAAAGCCCAGAGTTGAAAACCCGTGCCCACACGGCACTTCATTTTGAGAAAACATTTTCGCAATCCTTTAACTCATCATGAAAACATGCCGCACATAAGAACACTACTAAAAGTATCATACTATAACCTACACCTCATCCACAGAGCTAATACAAGTTCACAACTAAGCCATCCACAAGCAAAATAAAGATTCATGCATAAGGAAATGAGTTGGAGTCAAAAGAATCAAGATAACCAAGTGTCCGACTACGGTCCTCACTACGCAGTCCCACCGTCACCCCGGCTGACGCACCTAATAGCAGTACCTGTCACGGAGTGGGTAACGTCAGTGACAAACAAAGTAGATGTCTAATAGTAACAAGAAGGGAAAACAAACCGAATACACCGAGTACCCCGTAACCTTTCGTTAAACCCCCTGTGCATATTTTAAGCTGGGCACCAGTCCCAGAGTACCTGTCGGGGTGACTAAAGTCCCCCCTCGTGCACAAACACCTTTTTGATGCTTTAACCACTTCACGGGGCTAGTGCGGCCCCTATAGCAGCCGTGAAGAGGTCCTCACGGCTCCCACTCCTTTGTGAGGCACACGGGTCAAAAAGACCACTTTTCCGGAAAAGTACACCATGCGGTGGCCCGGTCCGCCAGTGTACGTGCAGCATCCGTCACCGGATTGCCAAAATTGGCGTGTAGTGAGCACCGCGACCGCAGCCGCTTAAATTGTCAGATAAAATATCTTTAATCGAAAGGTTAGCTTACCATCTACTTTGTTAGGTAAATTAAAGAATACTTTAATGGCGATAAATGCACTTACTGCACTTGTTGCACTTATGGCAACTCTACCCACCTGGTTGGAGAGAAGACGGGTCACCCGAGCCCTTTGCACTCTCCCGCTGCGCACCCGGACCTATATAAAGTCCGCACGGACACTAAGGTCAGAAAATATACTAACATATCGCAATAGAAAAATACCCCACATTATTATTTACAAAAGTCCGGCACCGTCCCGCTGTCCGGCGGGGCACCCATGCCTTGAACGGCCGTCACCGTCCGTCGGAGCCGCGCATGGCGGGGCTCCGCGGACGGCGTCCTCACAGCACCCAGCGCGGCGTTCGCGCGGTGCTCGTGCGGACACGGGTCCGCGCGGCGCCCGCGCGAACGCCCGCGCGGCGCCCGTGCGGCACCCCGCGCGGGTGCCCGGGCGGCCCCCCCGGCGCGGGCCGCCCCCGGCACCCCGCGGGGTGCCCGCGCGTCACCCCGCGGCCGCCCGCGCGGGCCGCCCGCGCGGGCCGCCCGCGCGGCCCCCGCGCGGGCGCGCGCCCCCCGCGCAGGGCCGCCCGCGCGGCACCCCCGCGGCGCCCGCGCAGGGCCGCCCGCGCGGGCCCCCGCGGACCCCCGCGGGTGCCCGCTCCGCCGGGGCCGCCGCGCGCCCCCGCGCGGGTGCCCGCGCGGCACCCCGCGCGGGCCGCCCGCGGGCCCCCGCGCGGGCCGCCCGCGCGGGCCGCCCGCGCGCCGCCCGCGCGGGCCGCCCGCGCGGCCCCCGCCGCCCGCGGGCGCCCCGCGCGGCAGCGCCGCGCACCCCGCGCGGGGCCCCGCGCGGCCCCGGGCGCGCCCGCGCGTGGACCCGCGCGGCGCCGCCGCCTCTTGCGTGGCGCCCGGTCGTCCGTTGTGTTTCTCCCCTTCACCCCGCGCGATGCCCTAGTGGCACCGCGCGCCTCCTTTGTCCGTTCCGTTCGTCTAACATAACTACGATGACGACGACGGTAACGGGGACGGGGGAAAATTCAAGAACCTAAAACGGCGACTAGGAAAATTCGGAAAAATTATTAAAAATATAAAACTAACCGGAGATCTTCGGGAAAGTGTCCGGTCACGTTTCTTGCCCTCGGGTCGGCGTTTGGGACGATTGGTTCCTTCTCCTTTCTCCGGTTATGGATCCGTTTCTCTCTTTTCTCTTACTTTTCCTCACCGGTTGGGGGTTTCGGTAGCACGAAAGAGGAGGGTTTGAGGAGGCGGTAAAATAAGAATAGGGTTTCGCTCGGCGCTCTGTAAACAGGAAATAAATAGTTCTCCCATTTACTTATCCAAAATCACGCCAAAAATCCCTTCGGATATTTTCGGTTCGATTAATTAATTTATTAATTAATTAATCCCTACCGATAACCCTATCTTTAACTTCCTTAATTTTACGTACGTAGGAAAACCCGAATCTCCCCGTTTCTATCTCTCACATAAATATCGGCTGACGGGATATTAAATCTTAAAATCTGACCACCGGTTATTTAATCACCTTAAATTCTGACCACCCGATTATTTAACCACCCTTATTAAATTTAGTCACCGATTATTTAATCACCTTTATTAAATAATCTTGTGGGAAACAAATCCCCGATTTAAATATCCCGATTTTATCTCTTATCTAATGCACGAGATAAAATCCCACAATTTAAATCCTAAATTAATTCGTACGTAGGAGGATTTAAATTTCCCTCACCGGATAATTAGTTAATTAATTAATTAATTACCCCTACGAGATAACCCACCTTATCTCTAACGGGTGCAAGATATTTTGCACGGTCCCCGATGCGTGACTAATTACCGCAACGCTAAGGATCCCGTTCCGGGAGATCCCGATATCGGATTTCGAATCCGATCGCACCGTCGGTCATCGTTTTTCGCGCTCTATTGCAGAAAAATACACACACCTAGTCCCGGCCGACTTAAGAAAATTAAATAAATTTATTTCGCTTAAGGCCTAAGCGATTACATGTGAGTTCAAAAATACCCGAAGGGTCGGATCACTACACCCAGTAGCTGTTGTTGTAGGCGAATTCCACGAGAGGTAGGTAGCGTGACCAACCGATCCCCCAATCAAGCACACAGGCGCGAAGCAGGTCTTCAAGGGTTTGTATCACACGCTCCGACTGTCCGTCCGTCTGAGGGTGGAAGGCTGTGCTGAACTGTAGTCTGGTCCCCATAGCCCGCTGAAGGCTCTGCCAAAACTTCGAGACAAAGCGCGTGTCTCTGTCCGAGATGATCGATGCCGGTACTCCATGTAGTCTCACGATCTCGCTAATATAAGCTTGGGCTAACCGTTCTCGGGTCCAGGTCGTATGAATTGGCAGAAAGTGTGCTGACTTGGTTAACCGGTCGACTACGACCCAAATCGCGTCGTGGCCCTGTTGCGAGCGTGGAAAACCCGTGACAAAGTCCATGGTGATCTGATCCCACTTCCACTCCGGCACCGGTAGAGGCTGTAGCTTCCCTGCTGGCCGCTGATGCTCGGCCTTTATCTGTTGGCACACTAGGCAGTGAGCTACGTGTCGGGTGACGTCCCCCTTCATTTTGGGCCACCAGTAGATCTGTTTGAGGTCCTTGTACATCTTCGTGCCCCCTGGATGTGCCGCATAAGGGGCCCGGTGTGCCTCTGTCAAGATTTTCTCCTTCAACTCCGACGAATCCGCACGGAGATTCGTCCGCGGAACCGTAGGGTGCCATCGTTTTCCACCGCAAAATCGCTCTCTGGTCCAGGGAATCTTGTCTCTTATGCGCTGTAAGTGTGGGTCGGTCTGCTGTCCCTCCTGGATCTTCTCAAGTAACGTCGGCTTGACCACCAAGGTTAGAAGTCGCATAACCGTTGTCACGCCCCGGGGGTTCGTTTTAGCGGAAACGGTTCACAGAAGTCGAACATTTGACGTATAAGAATTTTTTTTTTTTTTTTTTTTTTGATAAAAGAAAACCTTTATTCCCCGGCGCATGCCCAGACCCGCCGCATATACAGAATCTCTCTGCAAACGGACAGAGTCTCCTCTGTATATGCACGGCGTAGCGTTTAGTACAAGTTCCAACACAACCAACCATTCAATCACAACAATCACTAACACACAACTAGGTACCATAATTTATTACAATGCACGGCCGATCAGTTTGAAAAGATAAATCCACAGTCGTTGAAAAAGCGCCTACCCGGCACTCAGATTTTGAAAACGCATTTCGAAAACAGCATAAATCCACAGGGTTTGAAAACAGTGCCCACACGACACTCAGGTTTTGAAATTTTAAAAACGGTTTTCGCAGTCTTTTCTTTGGTTTTGTTTTTTCTTTTTTTTTTCAAACGGCCAACAGGAACAAAGGGAAAATAAATGCATAAGAAGAGAACCAAAAGTAAACCATGCCGACATCCACACCGACCCCACGAGGGTATCGAGAACCTCACAAATAACTACAAACGTAAATGAAATGTAAAAATGAAAGAGGAAATACAGTCCAGGGTCCCCAGCGACCCAGAAGCTCCTGCCCCGTCCTCACCGTCGCCTACCGCTCCCCCCGTCTGGACCCTGTCACGATATGGGAAGTCAGTGACAAATAATAACAATAGAGCAGGAAAAGTAGTAAATCAAATCGTAAAGCAAACCGGAGTAACCACCCTCCCAAGCGTGGAGAGATAACCTGTGCCCCTGTATCCTGCAATACCCGGCCCCGTCGGACAACTAAACCGGCGGGCCGTACCGTACCTGTAATACCTGGCCCCGTCGGACAACTAAACCGACGGCCGTGCCGTACCTGTAACAAACCCGACCACGTCGGACAACTAAACCGACGGGTCGCACCGTACCTGCAAAAAACCGACCACGTCGGACAACTAAACCGACGGGTCGCACCGCTCGCACCTCGGCGCCTCAAACCCCACAACTAATAAGGGCCCCACTACGTCACCTCGTGGGTATACACGGGTCATAGACCACTTTTCCGGAAAAGCGCACCCTTTGCGGTGGCCAAACCGCGGGTGCGCGTGCTGCAGCCTCGAGCCAAGTAACCATAACCACCATCATGTTAGCATCATAATATATAACAAAAGTAAAACGGCAACATGTATAATTAAAAGTAAAACAGCAACATGTGTGATCGAAGGTAACCCGCTAACCTGCATACTCAACAATAACCACAAGGAACACCATGTTAGCACAATTAGATATTTATTTTAAACAAGATACAATTGCCGACAACCCGACGCCGAATCCCAAACCAGACCCCACAATAATGAACCAGTACCCAAACGTAACCAACAATAGTGAGCCGAGCACCACACACACGATAATCATGACAGTAACGAAAATGGGCAATAAGGGGTTCTAAGGATGTACCCACCTGAAACGCGAAGGAGAAGGTTTGCTGAACTCCCGCTAAAACACTCCCACCCTGTGCCCGAAAAAGTTACAGTAAGTAATAATATTAAAAGCATCGTCGCGGTCAAAAACACTCAAAAACGGGGCGAAACGGGCCAAAAACGGAGCTTCTGGGCTCAAAAGCTGAAGGCTGGTGCACGGTCCAGGCGTGGACCGGGTCTGCGGCCAAGGGTGGCGGCCCTCACAGGCCGGGCGCACACTGTGCGGTGAACCGCCCCATCCTGGGCCGGGCCGCGCACGGCAGAAGGCGCGCGCCGGGTTCATCACTTCCCAGCCGCGGCGCAGCACCGGGCGCACACTGTGCGGTGAACCGCGCTTGCGGAATGGGCCGGCGCACGCAACCGTGCACCGGGTCTGCGCCCCCAGGCCGCGGGGCGTGCGCCGGGTGCACGCCCGGCGTGTGGACCGCGCACTTGCGGCCCGGTCTGGCGCACGCAGCTGTGCGCCGGGTTCACGCCCGCAGGTGGCCGAGCCGTGCGCCGGGTGCACGATCGGCCGTGGACCGCGGCTGAGGGAGCCGTACGGGATGAACAGTAGGTTTCCCGTCTTCGCGTTTTCTCTCCGTTTTCGCTCCCGTTTCGCGATTTCTTCTCCGTTTTCGCTCCCGTGCGACACCGGCGATGACCCCGCGAACACGGTAACGGCGGCGGCAGCCTCCCGTTTAACAACGGCGGCGGCGGCCTCCCACTTAGCACCAAACTCGTCTCAAACGCGATACGACAACAAGGAAAACCTCCAACCGAAGAGGAACGGAAAGGTCCAAACCGCTCACCTCGTTTTCGCTAGTAAGGGAGGAAGAAGGAGGATCGTCCCGCTCTCGTTCGCCGGGTTCCGCAGGGCGTGCGATCGTTCTTCCTTCTCTTCGTCTTGCCGCCTCGGTTCCTCACGCCTAACGTCGGATGGTGGAAAGAAGGTAGGAGGAGGGTTTGGGTTTCTCCCGCACTCATCAGAAGAGCCCTAACGCACGAACCCAAAGGAACGAGAAGTAGGGAAAATAATTTAAATCCCCAAAATCAAAACTTAAACGATCGGGTGCAAACCAGCGGTCCCAAAAATTACCTCGAAAAACGTGTCGATCGCCCGCACGCCTTTCGATGCACCCGAAACCGCTAAAAACTTCGAAAAAAATATTCTGGGAGGTCCCGGAGTCCGAATTCAAATCCGATCGCACCGCCGCTCATCATTTTGCGGCCCTACCACCTAAAAATATCCACAAACCCCGACGATCAGCCCAAAAATTCTCGAATTTCAATCCCCTTCTCTAACAACTAAGCAGATTCAGTTAAGACCAAAACGGAAAACTGGAAGGTTGAGGTACTACAAAATAAATAAAACAACCCACTGACAGAAATAAGATGAGACGTCCGATCGTAGAAGTATCCAGTCCGATCACCTCGAAAAGTGTGCCGGCCACTTAGCACGGATTCTACTGCACCACTCGAAAGCAAACGCTTTGACCCCCATTCCGGGAGATCCGTAATTCGGAATTCGAATTCGATCGCTTTGCCATTCTCCGTTTTCCGAGCTCAAACACAGAAAAATACCCGCAGTCCAGGCTGGTCCATTGCAGAAAACACCGTGAACAGTTTTCCCAACACTCCCGTCATGAAAAGAAGGTATACAAAGGTATTGGAACGCCAGGACTCTACAACCGTGCCTGCTGGCACCACCTCCAACTGCATTCGTGCGAACTCCGCGATCAGGTGGTTCTGCTCCGTTATCGCGCTCCCAGACGCCCCTTCCTGATGCCCTTTCCTGCTCAAGGCGTCCACCACCACGTTTGCCTTCCCGGGATGGTATTGGATCGACAGGTCGTAATCCTTTAACAACTCCAGCCACCGCCTCTGCCGCAAGTTTAATTCTTTTTGGGTAAAGATGTACTTAAGACTTTGATGATCTGAGAAGATGTTACAGTGGACTCCAAAGGGGTAATGCCTCCACAGTTTTAAAATGAAGACTACAGCAGCCAACTCCGAATCGTGTATCAGGTAGTTCTTTTCGTAATCTTTCGGCTGCCTGGATATGCAGGCAATCACTTTCCCCCCGTTGCATCCGAACGCCTCCAAGACCGACCCTTGATACGTCGCTGTACACTTCATAATCCTTTACTGGTGTCAGCTGTACCAGTATTGGTGCCCTAGTTAATCTCCTCTTGCGTACCTCAAAGCTCTCCTGGTGTTTGGCCGTCCACACAAACTTTTCTCCTTTCCTGGTCAACCGGTTTAAAAGGGCCGCAATTTTCGAGAAGCCCTCGACAAAACGTCTGTAGTACCCCGCCAATCCCCAGGAATTGCGAGTCTCCGTCACCGTCGTCGGTGGCTGCCAGTCGCTCACCGATTCCACCTTTTTGGGGTCCACGGCGATTCCTCCCGCCGGGATCGCGTGCCCCATGAATCCCACTTCGCGTAGCCAGAAATCGCACTTTTGAGTTCCGAACAGCCTCGGCTTTCGGAGGGTCTGAAGGAGTATCGTCCGTACCTGGTCCTCGTGCTTCTCGTCGGTGGGTGGATGGATCAATATATCGTCGATGAAGACCACTACGAATCGGTCCAGGAAGGGTCAACAACCCGGTTTACCGTATCCATAAGAGAACAAAAATGCGGGGGCGTTCCTAAGCCCGAACGGCATGACCGTAACCTCGTAATGGCCGTATCGGGTCCGGAAGGCGGTCTTCGGGATGTCCCCGTTCCGAACTCGGTACTTACCGTAGCCCGATTACGGATCAATCTTAGAAAGGACCGTCGCCCCCGATTTAGTGCAGAAACCGGAGTGGTTAGAGAATTCGAGGGGTAAGGCTAAAGGTAGGGGGAGGCTCGCAAGGGTCAAAAGAGGGCGGGTTGCTCCGGCTCGGAGAGTACTCCTATCTAGACAAAGGAGGAAAAGAAAACAAAAACAAATAGGTACGTACCTGTCACTCCCCACTTTGGGAGGTCGCGTCGTCCACCGGAGCGGCCGAGGAAGTCCGCCCACAACCCTTGGGCCAGCGTCGCACCGCAAATTGGGGCAGGGGTCTGCTGTCAGAAGAGTCCGCGGATTGTTGGTTGCCGGGCGTGTCCTTTGTCCGAACAGGGGCCGCCGTGCTCTCCGGTCCTTGCTGCGGTTGGGGTGCGGTGGCGGAGTCATGGGTTGGTCCCTGGGGGCAGGAGGCATAGGTGTGATCTGGCAAACCGCACCGGTTACAGTAGTGGTACCTCCAAGTGCATTCTGTCACCGGGTGCGCGCCTTCGCAGATGATGCAGGATTCTGGTTGCACGTGCGCGCTCCCTCTAAGTCCTCGCTCGCCTTCAGGTGCCCGCTTCGGGCGTGGGTTTGGCCGGCTCCTTGGGTCGGGGCCCCCCTGAGAGGTGGGGGCAGCAGTTCCCTTAGGTTCATCACGCCGCGGCGCCGGGGGTCTAGTGGCACCCGGCTTCGAAGGGCAGTCGTAACGCGTGTGGCCTGGCTTGCCACATCGGAAGCAGTGCCCGTCCCGCCACGGGCAGCTCGTCATGGGGTGCGCGTTGCCGCATATGACGCACGGCTTCGGTGGCCTAAGCTCCTCTGTCGTCTGACCAAGGTTTCGCTCGGCTCTCGGGCGTTTGTTCGCCCGGTCCTTCCGCTGGGGGTCCCCTACCGGCCCGGGGTGAGAGTATTCCTGCCGGGCGCGCTCAACATTGGTGTACCCGGCCAAATTAGCCGCCTCCTGGAAGGCGGGAGGGCCCGCCGGTGGCGTCCCGAGAGGGGCAACGCCTCTGCTGCCGCCCCGGAATCGATCGACGCCCTCGAGTTCCTGTATCAGCATGCTCAGGCGCTCCGCGAGTGTTAGCAGTTGCCCAGCCACGTCGCGCAGCTGGTTGCGGAGCAGGCGATTGGCTTCGTCGGCGATGTCCATTTCCGTCGTCGGTTGCTTGCTGAGTCGGCCCTCTATCTGTCACACAAGGAAGGTCAGCTTTAGCCTTTGCTAATAGGCAATCGGACAACGAACCACATAGCGAAAGAAAGGACTCGGACTCTTCCCTCCCCTCTATCGCTCGCATTCTACATTCCTATGCCCTACCCATTTCATTCATCTGTAGGCAAGTGAGGTGTCCCCACGGATGTCGGCACTAACTGTTGTGATTGAATGAATTGTCTCTGATACCATCTTAGTCTGTCACGCCCCGGGGGTTTGTTTTAGCGGAAACGGTTCATTTTTTTTTTTTTTTTTTTTTTTTGAAAGCCTCTCTTCCCCGGCGCGTGCCCAGACCCGCCGCACGTACAGGATCTCTCTGCAACCGGACAGAGTCTCCCCTGTATGTGCACGGCGTAGAGTTTAGTACATCTCCCAACATGCACAACCATTCATTCACAACAATCATTCACATACAACCAGCATTCTAATTTATTAAAGCGCATGGCCGATCGGTTTGGAAAGGATAAATCCACAGTTTGAAAAGAGCGCCCACCCGGCACTTACGTTTTGAAGACTAGTTTTCGAAATCAGCATAAACCCACAAGGTTTTGAAAACGGTGCCCACACGACACCCGAGTTTTGAAATCCATTTCGCAAACCATAAATCCACAGGGTTTTGAAACCGGTGCCCACACGACACTTAGATTTTTAAAAACAGTTTTCGCAATCTTTTCTTTGGTTTTGCCTTTTTCTTTTTTTTTTCAAATGGCCAACAGAAATAAAAGAAAAGTAATGCATAAGAGGATAACCAAATACCGACATCCACGTCGACCCCACGAGGGTATCGAGAACCTCACACCTAACTACAATGTAAATGAAATGCCGGAAAGAAAGAGGAAATACAATCCAGGGTCCCCAACGACCCCGCTGCGTCCGCCCCGTCCTCACCGCCGCCTACCTCTCCCCTCGCCTGAACCCTGTCACGAAGTGGGAAGTCAGTGACTAATAATAGCAGAGCAGGGGAAAAATAATAAAAACAAACCGTAGCGACAACCGGAGCAACCACCCTCTCAAGAGGGGAAACGATGACCTGTACACCTGTGTCCTGCTATACCCGGCCACGTCGGACAACTAAACCGACGGCCGTACCGTACCTGCAAAACCCGACCACGTCGGGCAACTAAACCGACGGGTCGCACCGCTCGCACCTCGGCGCCTCAAACCCCACAACTAATAAGGGGCCCCACTACGTCACCTCGTGGGTATACACGGATCATAGACCACTTTTCCGGAAAAGCGCACCCTTGGCGGTGGCCAAACCGCGGGTGCGCGTGCTGCAGCCTCGAGCCAAGTAACCATGATGTATAAACAAGAGCAAGATAGTAGCATGTGTAATCAAAGTACCCTACTAACAAGTAAAATCGAAGTAAAGCGGTAACATGTAACGACTAGAGTGAGGAGGTAACATGCAACATCTAAAGAAACGGTAACCGGTAGCATTTAAAGTGGAACGGTAATATGTAATATTTAAAGTAAACGGTCATCGGGGATCGACGCCAAACACCACACTCAACCCACGTACGCACTTGCTTGTCCCCGTCCAACAAGATAGAACTAAATGCTAAAACTTTCAAAAATCAACCCCACAATGTTTTAATCCAAGCGTGAGACCCATATACGTTTAGAGCATCCCCCCCCCCCCCTTTTTATTTCCAATATTCTCTCTTTTCTTTATTTTAAAAGTCGGCACAATCACACAAGTAATATCTACCACCCTTCGATCCCTAACCCCAGTACGCACATGGTTGACCCCACACGCAAGACACAATTTTAATGTTAGAACTTAAAACAGTAACCCACCTGTCACCTGTAGCGTTTCGCGTTCGGTTTCCCCGCGTCCCGGCGCGCTCCTCGAAACTGCAAAACGGGTTCCCCGGGCGGGGAGGTCAAGACCCGAAACGCACAACGAAGGAGAGCCCCAAGTCCCAGCCGGTTCCGCGCGGCAGTCCCGCATGCGCGGCTGCCCCGCGCGGCGGCCGCCGCATGCGCGGGCTGCCCCGCGCGGCAGTCCCGCATGCGGGCTGCCCCGCGCGGCAGCCCCGCGTGCGCGGGCTGCCCCGCGCGGCAGCCCCGCATGCGGGCTGCCCCGCGCGGCAGCCCCGCATGCGCGGGCTCCCCCGCGCGGCAGCCCCGCGTGCGCGGGCGCCCCGCGCGGCAGCCCCGCATGCGGGCTGCCCCGCGCGGCAGCCCCGCATGCGCGGGCTCCCCGCGCGGCAGCCCCGCATGCGTGGGCTGCCCCGCGTGGCAGCCCCGCATGCACGGGCTCCCCGCGCGGCAGCCCCGCTCGGGGGGGGGAGCTGCCCGCAGGCACGGGCAGCCCCGCGCGGCATCAAGCTCGCGCGGGCGCCCTGCCGGCGGGTTGCTCGCCCCGTCCCGGAGCTCCCCCTCCGATCGGTCCAAGAAAACCCTCCCCCCTTCTTAATTTATTAGTTTTATTTTTCAAGAACGAGGAAGGGATAAACGAAATCGTGGCTCACCTTGTCCTCGTCGGCACCGGGCGAAGAAGAAAGGTCGCCCCCCCCTTCGCGTTCGCCGGATCTTGCGGGAAGGCGATCGATCTCCTCCTTCTCCTCGTCGGGATCTCGGCTCTCGCGTCGCCTCGATACGGGTGGGGGAAAGTCTTGGGGTTTTCACGCGTCCGAAAGTGGAAAAGAAAGGAGCGGGGAACCCTAGCCCCCCCCTTGGAGTTTAAATCGGTTGTTTGGGCGCGGCCGATGGGGATTTGGTTCCTCGAACCCCTAATTAAACCCGATTAAATTAGGTTAACCTCGATCAACTTTAATTAATTTGAATCGGACTAAATTCAATTAAATCCAGTTAAATTAAGTTAACTAATTCAAATTAAATTAGACCCAATCGAATTAAATTAAATTAAACCCAATCAAATTAAATTAAACTAACCCCAATGAAAATAAATTAAACTAAACCCAATCAAATTAAATTAAACCCGGGCCTGGTTTACCCCTGCGAAGACGTGCTGAAAATCCGAACTACGACGACTTCAGGAATTTATTCCGGAAGATTCCGGGGTCGGAAAACAGATCCGATCGCGCCGCCGGCCTCCGTTTCGCGAGCTTTATTCTCTAAAAATAACCGCGAGCCCCGACGGCCTGCCCAAAACAACGCAAGGAAAGTCGTACCCCGGACCCCTTAGCCGAAAAGCGGTTCGAACTGAATTCACAGGTAATACCAAAAGGGAAATAAACCCGCGGTTATTACATGTTCGGGATCCGGATCAGAGGAGGCTGCGATCCGGATTGAACCAGTGTATGAACCAACACCCTTCGGGATCCGGATTGCCGAGCTCGATCCGGATCCTGAACATGTCCCATGTCCAGTTTTTGATGTTTAAGCAATTAAAACCTCTTCCAGGTGTTTCTACACTATAAGAAGTATTCGGATCATCAAAATTCTTTAGTTAAACGTACCTGATCCTTTTGAATTCTTCTTTCTTGAGATTGAGGTATACGATCCAAAGTTTCTTCATCTTCAATCTTCAAGACTTAAAACATTCACGAAATACGCCAACTCAAATTCCGTAACACTACGCCCCGGGTGCGATGATGATACCGAGCCTGACGAGGCTGCGATGATGCGACTAGTTGATACACTAGATTTCGCTTGAGATAGTCCGTGTGGGACGCCCTACGTAAGTCCCGTCCCAGTGTGGATGAGGTGGCAGTAGGTTTGGCGCAGGCTTGACTGGACCCTATGAGGCTGTAGTGACCCGACCCTTAGGGGTATTTTTGAACCCACATGTAATCGCTTAAGCCTTAAGCGAAATAAAATTATTTAATTTTCAAAAGTCGGCTGGGACAAGGTGTGTGTATTTTTCTGCGATAGAGCGCGAAAAACGATGACCGACGGTGCGATCGGATTTGAAATCCGATGTCGGGATCTCCCGGAACGGGATCCTTAGCGACGCGGTAATTAGTCACGCATCGGAAACCGTGCAAAAATATCTTGCACCCGTTAGAGATAAGGTGGGTTATCTCGTAGGGGATAATTGAGCGATTAATTAATTAATTATCCGATAAGGGGAGTTTGGATTCCCTTACGAGCGAATTAAAGGATTTGAATTGGTGGGATTTTATCTCATGGATTGGATAAGAGATAGAATCCAGATATTTAAGTTGGGAATTTATTTCCCTCAAGATTATTTAATAAAGGTGATTAAATAATCGGTGACCAGGATTTAAAATTGAAAATTTAAAAGGGTGGGATTTTATCTCGTGGATTGGATAAGAGATAAAATCCAGATATTTAAGTTGGAAATTTATTTCCCCAAGATTATTTAATGAAGGTGATTAAATAATCGGTGACCAGGATTTAAAATTGAAAATTTAAAAGGTGGGATTTTATCTCGTGGGTTGGATTAGAGATAAAATCCGGGTATTCGCGGGTTTCTCTTTTCACGTACCGTATGAAATAAAAAGGGAAAAATAATAATTAAATAATAGGGATTATCGGTAAGGATTAATTAATGAATTAATTAAGTAGAGTCAAAAATATCCGAGGAGGATTTTGACGGTGCGTACGTATGAAATAAGATAAAAATGGATAAATAAATAACGAGATTTATTTATTCCCCGTTTACCGAACGGAAACCCTATTTTTGAAATACCGCCTCCTCAAACCCTCCTCTTTGGTGCGTACCGAAAACCAAACGAAACCCTAATTAGAAAAGATAGAGGAAAACCCTAATCGGAGGAGAGAAGAGGAAAAGAAGGAGGAAGCGGAGGAACCCGATCGCCCCGATTTACGTGCCGGAGACCGGAGAACGAGATCGTCAACGGGGAGCGGATCCGGATCTCCAACGCCGCGAGAACCAAGATCGGTTCTTTAATTCCGATAAATTTAAGGTTAGTTATCATCGTTTCGTTTGTTAAACAAATCGGGGGTTTTCCGTGTTCTTGTTAGATTATTTTAATCGGAACATCGTTCGCGGATTTTCGTCGGGTTTTGATCCATATTTTATCCTCGTTCTTGATCGGGTGTGATCGAGGATTTTTTATCGGATTTTAATTGATGGTTTTTAACGGGTTTCTTGTTATCGAACTTCCGATCGACGTTTTGGGTGTTCGTCGATCGTCGGATTAGCCGTTAGAATTACTGGGAATTTTCCGGGAATTTTCCGGGAATTTTTCGGGAATTTTTCGGGAATTTTTCGGGCGACTCCGGCGGGACATAGTGGGTTAACGGGAGACCGCCGCCGCCGTTGTTAGACGGGAGGCCGCCGCCGTCGTTACCATGTACGCGGGGTCGTCGCCGGGATCCCATGGGAGCGAAAACGGAGAAGAAATCGCGAAACGGGAGCGAAAACGGCGAAAAAAGGGAAAAAAAAGGGGTTTACTGTGCTAGCCGTACGGTCTCTTGGCCCGCGGTCCACTGGCCGGGGCGTGCACCCGGTGCACGCCCGCGGCGCGGGAGCCGCAGACCCGGTGCACGCTCCGCCCGTGCACCGGCCCAGCCCGCAGGCGCGGTCCACGACCCGGCGTGCGCCCGGTCTTGGCGCGGCGGCCCAAAGCCGTGAGCCCGGTGCACGCACGGGTCGTGCACCGGCCCGGCCCGTAGCGCACGGTGTACGCTCCCTGCGTGCACCCGGCTCATGCCGCTGCCGCCTAATGCTGTAAACCCGGCCCATGGTGGCCCCCGTGCACCATCCGACAGCCCGGAGTTCATTTGCTCCGTTTGGGTCAGTTTTTCCACCGTTTTGAGCGCGGTTTTCGCCGTTGGGATCGTTATTTTCGTGGCTTTCTTGGCATGGCCACTTGGGACTGTCTTGGTCACTAATTTATTATGTTGGGTGCCGATTTCGCCGACGCTCCGCGCCTCGACGAAATTGTCGGGGGCGCGCCGTCGGGTCTTTCTCTCATCGTTTTCGTCGTCGGGGCTTCTCGGCTGGACCGTTGACGCCCCGAGTTGGCGACTAGTTGGGAGATTGGGTTTTGTTAGTTTTCGTTAGCGGTTTTGGGTTCCGGTTTTCGGCGAACCGGACGGTGTTGGACTTTTCCGTCAAAAAGAGTGAATTGGGTCTTTTGTTTTGGGATGTTAGTACATGTTTGTGACTATAGTTATCCTTGCGGACTTTCCTTAGGTCCAGGTGCGCAGCGGGAGTGCGCAAAGGATTCAGGAGTTCCGATTGCTCTCCAACCAGGTGGGTAGGGTTGCTATAAGTGCAACAAGTGCAGTAAGTGCATTTATCGCCATTAAAGTACTCTTAAATTTACCTAACAAAGTAGATGGACAGTTTAACCTTTCGCTTAATGATGTTTTATCTAACAATTTAAGCGGCTGCGGTCGCGGTGCTCACTACACGCCAATCTTGGCAATCCGGTTTCGGATGCTGCACGTACACCGGCGGATCGGGCCACCGCATGGTGTACTTTTTCGGAAAAGTGGTCTTTTTTTGACCCGTGTGCCTCACAAAGGGGTGGGAGCCGTGAGGACCCCTTCACGGCAGCTATAGGGGCCGCACTAGCCCCGTGAAGAGGTTAAAAGCATCAAAAGGTGTTTGTGCACGAGGGGGGACTTTAGTCTCCCCGGCAGGTACTCTGGGGTTGGTGCCCAGCTTAATTAATAAATAATCTGGGGTTGGTGCCCAGTTTAAAATATGCACAGGGGTTTAACGAAAGGTTACGGTGTACTCGGTGTATTCGGTTCGTTTTTCCTTCCTTGATACTATTAGACATCTATTTTGTTTGTCACTGACGTTACCCACTCCGTGACAGGTACTGCTACTAGGTGCGTTAGCCGGGTGGCGGTGGGACTGCGTCGTGAGGACCGTAGTCGGACACTTGGTTATTATGATTATATCTCATTTCCTTTTTCGTATAAATACTTAATTTGCTTGTGGATGGCTTTAGTTGTGAACATGTATTGATTAGCTCTGTGGATGAGGTGTATTCTTATGTTTTAATTACGTTTAGTGGCGTTCCTTTTATGCGGCATGTTTTCATGATAAATTAAAGGATTGCGAAAATGTTTTCTCAAAACGAAGTGCCGTGTGGGCACGGGTTTTACAAACGCTGGGTTTTATCCTTTCCAAACACTGACGCCGCTTTATAAACTTGCTTTAACTGGTGATGAATGTCTACGGTATGGTTGTTGGTTGGTGATTAATGTGTGATATTTGTAAACGAATTGTATGTTGTAAATGAGACGCCGTGCATATACAAAGGAGACTCTGTCCGTGGACAGAGAGAATTTGTGTATGTGGCGGTCTGGCACGCACCGGGGATGAGGTTTATATTACCTTATTAAGAAAAAAAAAAATAGACACGCAATTTTTCGCTTTGATTGACTCAAAAACCCCCGGGGGCGTGACAGATTAAATGGTATCAGAGAAAAACAACCATAACCATAGTAGACATGATCCACATCCACAGTGTAAGGTGCCACAAGCAAATTGGACATGAGATAACCAAGGTGTAGGTGCGGTAGTACGTGAGAGTACGGGGAAATAGGGGATTTAATGTAGGTGTGTTCGTAAGTCTAGGTGCTAGGGTGATAACCTTAGGGCTAACTTGGTTTCTTTGTTTGCACGGTTAATGGCCCGAAGCCGCTCTTCAATCGATGGTGCAGAAGAGGATACGACAGTTCCGGCAACAGTGGAGAATCGGCTACTCCAACAACGGATTACGCGACATGGCATAGCGCTCCCCCTTTTTTGTTAGGAAAGACGAACCCCACCAGGCTCGCCTTCCCAAAGGTGGTCCACATAGCGACACTAATCGGGTAATACCGACGGTGGGTCTACCCGCTTATCGAGAAGTGATCGATAGGACCACTATGGTGGGACGGGAATTGGCCGTTCCGCGCACCCGGCGGAAGGATCATGAGTCTGCCGGGGGCCGAAACGACCCCAGCCATAACCCGGGAATGACTTTCTCGACGGGGGCCAACCACCCCAATATCCGAAGACACCGCAAGGAACCTGGAAACACATCAGACAGGGAATCGATACGTCATGGAGTATCGACAAGAATATGTAAGGTTGGCCAATTGTGTTTCCGTTGTTATAAGGGATGAAGCACACAAAGCCCGCCTCTTCGTAGACGGATTGCGGAGCAATACTTTCGAAGTCGTGCAGTAGTGGAACTCCACACCTTCCAGAAAGTGGTGGATAGGATAGTGGAGCGCGGATTCGAGGTGACGCGCGCCCGGTAAGAGGACTCGGAGTACGACATGGACAAGAAACGACCCCAGCCCTTCTCAGGAGGGGGAATTTCTAGCGGAGACCGGCCATGCATCATCTACAGAGGAGCACCCCGGGGAAAATTATTCATTCCGGAAGCATGACCTTTGCTTCTAACGTGACAAACTGGGACAGTTCCGTTTTTACTGCCCCGAACCCGGAAATGATTCTTCGGAGTCGCGACACGGATGAGAGGTCTTATGCGACGACACGACAGAGGACGCACTACCCGAGGGAAGTAGTAGCAGGAAAGACCCCTTACGAAGAGTAATGTTGGTCTTGACCCCAGGAGGACCCTTAGGAGCAAATACTCTGTACCTTCCTGCCTAATAAGGATGCGAAGACTTAGTTGTCTTTGGTGTTGGCCCTTTGTTTATGGGTCAAATAGGTCCAACTTCCTGCCTTGAGACAATAGGCCCAGGGGACTAGTGAGTTGGGTTGGGTGAGCCCAATAGGTTGAGTGGGCTGCGGTCCGCAATAGACCTAACGGCAAGAGTGTCACGCCCCGAGTCCGCCAATTTGTACGGTTCGGGCACGCTAACAGACCCGCCAATCGGGTAAAACCTTTTTCTACCCGAAAGGAACGGTAACATCCATAATAACACAACAAGTGTATGCGGAAGCTCAATATCAGAGTACTAAAAATCACTATAAATTTAAAACTTTCATTCAATAACTAATGCGGAAATGAAAGCATACAGGAGTGAACCATAAATTAAACTTATTACACTTTACAATTCTGAACTTGCAAATAAATTATTACATTTCCTTTACATAATTCCTCACCATACAAGGTTCACTCAAGAAATATATGGAAAGGGATACCTCTGCTAAACCCTCTAGGTCACTATGCTGCTGGGCCCTTGCCCCTGTCGTATGCCTCGCTGTCGTCTGCATCTGATCTGTCTCGACCGCTGCATCCATTCCCGAACCTGTGGGGGAGGGGAGTCACCCAAGGGGTGTGAGAACTTACGAGCGAGTTCCCAGTGGGTTCAACCACCGAGAGAAAGTGTCCTACACCACTTGGTCCAATGGAAGCAATAATAATAGTGTGCTAGGAAACTAAAATCCTCAACATCAATATGCAGCTATGCAATAATATATCACTACACTATCTGTGTACAACCATCGACCCAGCACTACTCTGTCTAGCCACACTAGGCTGCTAAGCACCAACTCGGCCACTATGCCGCTGTATACTGGGTTCAACTAACCCGGCCACCCTGGCCACTCTATTTTCTTTATTCTTTAGATTCTGGTGCTTTAGTTCAAGTTAACCCTTGGAAATTCTTATCCAACGGGCCCGAGCCCGGTAGTCTTGCTACCATAAGATAAGATTTCTAAGGTTGCCGATAACACTCGCAAGTGTTACCCCGTCCTGCCGGGGGGACTTGTCATACGGGACACTGCCCGATAGGGTCACTGCCCAACTCTGACAAGAGTACTCTATCTACCAGTCATACGGGTCGCTGCCCGGGAGAGGGACCCTGTCCAACTCCTGACCGTTGTACGTTCGCCCCCGGAGGTACGCCCGTTTTATCTTTAATTTTTCTTTCTTTTCTTTTCTTTTCTTTCTCTTTTATTTTAGTTCTTAGCCTCTTTGCTTTTGAACACTTGCTTTTCTTTCTTATTCGAGCTTATAGCTCCCATTTTGCCACTGGCAATTACTTTCTCTTTTCTTTCGAGCATTTAGCTCCTTGCTTTCACTTTTAGCCCTTCGAAAGTACCTCGTCCGACGGGTCACTGCCCAGGGAGTCCTGCTCCACTTGACGAGTCTCAAATTCGAAGGCGCCATTTACATTTTCTTTATACTTTTTAGCCACTTTTAGCTTGCTTTTAACTTTGCCTTTTTACAACTTTTACCTCTTATCCTAGGTCTTGCCATAAGGATAACTAGAGAGTCTCCTGGACTCTTAAACATTTCTCTTTTATTTCTTTAACTCAAATTGAAGTTAAAGTTATTATCCATTTGCCCAGACACCCTATGACTTTCTAGGGTTATATTTGTTTAATTCTTTAACCTTGGGATCTCATCCCCCTTTCATGATTCCTCACTGAATCCTAGAGTTAACTTAACTCTATTTTCCAAATTTCACTTTTAACTTAGAGTTACACTGACTCTAATTTCCTGTTTTCCCTTTCATGTCTCCATACTTGATCCACCTTTTCCATCTTTGTGATTCCTTACTGAATCTTAGAGTTAACTTAACTCTATTTTTCTGTTCCACCTTTAATTTAGAGTTACACTGACTCTAATCTCCTGTTCCACTTTTATCTTAGAGTTACACTGACTCTAATCTCCTGTTCCACTTTATCTTAGAGTTACACTGACTCTAATTTCCTGTCTGTGAGTTTAAACTCCTCTGGATCACCTTAGGTTCCCTTTACCTAAGTTCCATGTCATACTCATCCTAGAGTTCCTTGACTCTATGTTGATCACTAGCTCTCCTTAGGTTTCCTTCACCTAAGTTCCATGTCACATATGTCCTAGAGTTCCCTGACTCTATGTTGATCACTCTATCCAATGTCCTTAGGTTATCTCCTAAGACAATGCCACTCGTTAATTCCTAGGATAACTCCTATGTTTGATGTCACTCGTCAAACCCCTAAACTAGGTTTTCTCCTAGTCTTACTACCAACAAGTTCTGTTCCCTTATGTCACATGATTCCTAGGGTTGTACCCTAACATGATCACAGTCATCAAGTAATTACTCATTTCTACGCATGCAATTATTTTCATATCCATCATAAAAATAATATTTATCCTCTAAGTCCTTTTTGCACATGAAAATGAATTATCTCCTTTTGGCAACTGACAGTTGCATTTATCATCTGTGTCCATCTACACATACAAATTTATCCCCTATTGTGGATAAATCATAAATATCACTTTTCCTCTAAATTTCTCTACACATGCACATATATCATCTGTAATTGGCAACCAACAGTTGCTCTTTTCATCTGTGTTCCTCTAAACATGCAATCTTATTCATAATTACCTAACGCCTCTAACAGGCTACTATCATGCTTCGAATCGAAAAGCAAAGGAGCAAGGGGAGAGGTCACCCAATTTCGGCAGAATTCCCACCTTGTAGTGTACCCAATTGCTTGTAGACACTTGCAATTGGTCTCCGCGCGATTCCACTTGTCTCCTCGAGCTTGCACGCAAAACGATGCACTTCTCTCGAGTCTGCACGCAAAACGGTGCACGTCCACCAAACCTGCACGCAAAACGATGCACGTCACTAAAAACCACACGCAAAACGGTGCGCGTCATTTTAGTCTGCACGCAAAACGGTGCGCGTTAAATCAACCGGCACGCAAAACGGTGCACGTACCTCGAATCTGCACGCAAAACGGTGCACGGTCTACTGTAGGGTTGCACGTAAAACGGTGCACGTTTTTCTAACCCTGTACGAAAAACGATGTATAATATTAGAGAGTGCACGCAAAACGATGCGCGACAACACAACCGGCACGCAAAACGATGCACGTACCTCAAATCTGCACGCAAAACGGTGCACGTCTTTTCCAACCCTGCACGAGAAACGATGCATAATATTAGGATCGGCACGCAAAACGGTGCGCGATAACACGATCGGCACGCAAAACGGTGCACGTACCTCAAATCTGCACGCAAAACGGTGCACGCCCCACTGTCGGGTTGCACGCAAAATGGTGCACATTTTTTCTTGTCCTGCACGCAAATCGATGCAAAATATTAGACTTGCACGTAAAACGGTGCGCGATAAAACGATCTGCACGCAAAACGGTGCACGCTTAACTGTAAAGTTGCACGCAAAACGGTGCATATTTTTCTATCCCTGCACGAAAAATGATGTATAATATTAGGGTCGGCACGCAAAACGATGCACGACAACGCGATCGGCACGCAAAATGGTGCATGTATCTCAAATCTGCACGCAAAACGGTGCACGTCTCACTGTAGGGTTGCACGCAAAACGGTGCACTTTTCTCTAGCCCTGCACGCAAAACGATGCGCAATATTAGAGACTGCACGTAAACGGTGCACAACAATCTAACCTGCACGCAAAACGGAGCACGTACCTCGGGTTGGCACGCAAAACGGTGCACGTTTTTGTTTCAACGTTGCACGCAAAACGGTGCACGTTTTCCGAGTTTGCGCCCAAAACTGTGCATATTCTCCGAATCCGCACGCAAAACGGTGCATTTCTTCCACAACTGGCACGCAAAACGAGGCGCGCCAAAATGCCTCCGACAGTCCGCGCAGCAAAACGGCACAGTATAACTCGATTTCTAACACGCAATAATGGGGTCAAATCCAAACCCAAATGAGGCATAAAAACTGCCAAAAATACCGTGAAAATAACGTTACCTCGTACAGTTGCGCCGCCCATCGACTTTTGGAACGCCTAGCGCGCTCCACGAGGTTCACGGCGCGCCCGCGAGCCCCACAAAATTCCTCACTTTCTCTCTCTTTTCTCTCTCTCTCTCTCTCTCTCTCTCTCGGGCTCGGGTGGAGAGGAAGAAGAGAAATGAGAGTTCTGCGGGGAGAAGGAAGAAGAAGAAAAGAAAAGGAGGAGAAGGAAGGGAGGGGGTGCGTGGACCCGGTCCACGGCACCCACCAAGGGAACCGCCATGTGGCGGTCCACCCCATAGGTGGGCGCGCACTAGGCGCACGCGCCCACTGCCCGCGCAGGAAGCGCCCTTACCTGGCGCCAGCTGTGTGCCTTGCGCAGCAAGCCACCCCTCGAGCCGCGTGCCGTCGCCGTTTCGAAAATCCGTTTTTATCCTGTTTTCTGTCCATTTTTCGTCCGTTTCCGTCCAAATTTGACAGGCGGCTTCGTTTCAGCTTAATTTATCACAGAAAAATTTAAATTTTCAGTTTGGGCCATTTCTGGGCCACCAAAAGCCTCCCTGTATCTAAAATCGCTGGCGGACCCCGTTCTCACAATCCGGGTATCCGATCAACACGAAATTTTTACTATGACCTTAAAACATAATTACGAAGCTCCCCAAATTTTCTCAGAATTTTTCGACACTGTTGGCGGATCCCGTTTTCACTATCGGGTATCCGATCAAAGCGAAACTTTTTCTGTGGTCTTAAAACATATTTACGGGGCTCCCATAATTTTCTCGTAATTTTCGACACTGTGAATTTTCCACTAAAAATCTGGGCCCCCCTTTCAAATAAATTTTAGATCTCTCAATTTTAACCCGATTGGGCCCAACTCGGTCCAAATGTCCTTACTTCCCCAACTTTCATAACGATAGTATTTTATACCACCTTTATTTATATTTATTTATGTGCCGAAAATTCGGTACATTACAAAGAGGCCCAACAATAGACCCAACATCCAGGTGGGTTGGGTCTGGTCGAGATCTGTGGTGCGGTGTATGCTGCTTTAAGTGAATCGGATGCGCACCTCTAAAAGCTCAGGCTTTTGGGGTTAATGGTTAGCGCCGACGATTCGACATTTGAGGCATAGTGGTAAGGGAATTTTCGGATGTGTTTCCGGCGGAGCTCCCCGGAATGCCGCCGGAACGAGAGGTTGACTTCCCGATTGAGCTGCTTCCCAGCACCAAGCCCATCACCAAAGCACCGTACAGGATGGCCTTCGCGGAGTTGAAGGAACTCAAGGCACAGTTGGAGGACCTTCTGGATAAGGGTTTCATCAGACCAAGCGCGTCACCCTGGGGCGCGCCCGTCCTGTTTGTGAGAAAGAAGGACGGAAGCCTCCGGTTGTGCATCGACTACCGGGAAATAAATAAGGTCACCGTCAAGAATAAGTACCCCCTGCCAAGGATCGATGACCTCTTCGACCAATTACAGGGGGCGACGGTATTCTCAAAGATTGACCTGCAGTCGGGCTATCATCAGGTCCGGGTTAAGGGGGAGGATATCCCCAAAACGGCTTTCCGTACTCGCTATGGCCATTACGAGTTTACGGTAATGCCATTCGGGCTCACAAATGCCCCGGCGGTGTTCATGGATATGATGAACAGGGTATTCAAACCCTTCCTGGACTTGTTCGTGGTGGTCTTCATCGACGATATCCTCATCTACTCCCGTACAGACGAGGAACATGAAGAACATCTGCGCACAGTCCTCCAGACCCTACGGGAACAGAAACTCTACGCCAAACTCAAAAAGTGTGAGTTTTGGCTCCGAGAGGTCGGTTTCTTGGGGCATGTAATCTCGGCGGCTGGAGTCGCGGTGGATCCGAAGAAGATAGATTCGGTGACAGACTGGCCCCGACCGACCACGGTGACGGAAATTCGAAACTTCCTGGGATTAGCGGGGTATTACCGGCGCTTCGTGGAGGGCTTCTCCAAGATAGCCACCCCCCTAACCCGTCTGACAAGAAAGGGGGAAAAGTTCATCTGGACGGACAAGTGCCAGAGAAGCTTCGAGGAGCTTAAGGATAGGTTGACGCGAGCCCCGATTCTCGCCCTGCCAGAGCCAGGGGAGGATTACGAAGTATATTGCGATGCGTCGCGAAATGGATTGGGTGGGGTACTCATACAACGGGGAAAGGTCATAGCCTATGCGTCAAGGCAGCTCAAGGAGTATGAGCGGAATTACCCCGTGCACGATTTGGAACTCGCAGCGGTGGTGTTTGTCCTCAAGCTTTGGAGACACTACCTGTATGGGGCACACTGCAATGTGTACTCAGATCATAAGAGTCTCAAGTACCTTTTCACCCAAAGGGAGCTAAATCTGCGACAAAGGCGGTGGCTTGAGCTATTAAAGGATTACGATCTAACGATCCACTATCACCCGGGAAAGGCCAACGTGGTGGCCGACGCCCTGAGTCGCAAAGGACAGGCCGTGGAGGCGGATGTAAGCGCCATTACACAGCAGGATAGTCTGATTGCGGAATTTTCGCGATTGAGACTAGAGGTAGTACCGGCAGGGACAGTCGCACAACTTCTGACATTGGTGGTCAGACCTACTCTGCTGGACAGGATTCTCGAAGGCCAATCGACTGATAATCAGCTCCAGCTGGTGCGGAGTAGAATAACCGCCGACAAGGAGAGCGATTTCATGGTGAACTCCGACGGCACGATACGATTTCGGGGACGAATCTGCGTGCCGGATCTACCGGAGCTCAAGGAGGAGATCCTGCGGGAGGCGCATACTGCCCCATATGCAGCGCATCCCGGGGGAACGAAGATGTACAAGGACGTCAAGCAAACCTTCTGGTGGCCCAAAATGAAGGGAGACGTGACGCGATTTGTGGCACACTGCCTGGTGTGCCAACAGGTGAAGGCCGAGCATCAGCGCCCGGCAGGAAAATTGCAACCTTTACCGGTGCCCGAGTGGAAGTGGGACATGATCACCATGGATTTTGTGACCGGATTCCCGAGATCGCCACAGGGACACGATGCGATATGGGTGATCGTGGACCGTTTGACGAAATCGGCCCACTTTTTGCCCATACACACGACGTGGACTCGGGAACGACTGGCACAAACATATATCGATGAGATAGTAAGGTTGCACGGAGTACCGACATCCATCACGTCGGACAGAGACACACGTTTTGTGTCGAACTTTTGGCGAAGCCTGCAACAAGCGATGGGGACCAAGTTGCACTTCAGCACAGCTTTTCATCCGCAAACCGATGGGCAATCAGAGCGGGTGATACAGATCGTGGAGGACATGCTTCGAGCATGCGTTCTGGACTTGGGCGAAGGGTGGGCACGGTGTTTGCCCCTGGTGGAATTTGCCTACAATAATAGTTACCAGGCCAGTATTCAGATGGCGCCGTACGAGGCACTGTACGGGCGCCGCTGTCGGTCTCCAATATGCTGGGACGACTTAGGTGAGCGAAAGTTTCTGGGCCCAGATTTGGTGGAGGAGACCGAAGCAAAGGTGCGATTGATTAAGCAAAGGCTACTGACCGCCCAGAGCAGACAGAAAAGTTACGCGGACAACAGACGCCGAGACTTAGAGTTCATGGTGGGCGAGCATGTGCTGCTCCGGGTTTCACCCTCCAAGGGAAACCGGCGTTTCGGCATAAAGGGAAAGCTAAGCCCGAGGTACGTGGGACCGTTCGAAATCCTGGAGCGCGTAGGACCGGTGGCATACCGCTTAGCCCTGCCACCGAACCTCGAACGAGTCCACAACGTCTTCCATGTTTCAATGCTCCGGAAATACCTGGCAGACCCCTCTCATGCCTTGGATGCCTCCACCATCGAGTTGCGAGAGGATTTGAGCGTCGAGGAGACGCCGGTGCGGATTTTGGCAAGAGAGGACAAGAAGTTGCGCAACCGAACAATCCCCTATGTGAAGGTCCAGTGGAGCAACCACGAAGAGCGCGAGGCGACGTGGGAACTGGAATCGAAAATGAGGGAATGTTTTCCCGAGGTGTTTAGTGAGGTTTGAGCTTAAGTTTCGGGACGAAACTTTTTATAAAGTGTGAGTGGTGTAGTGACCCGACCCTTAGGGGTATTTTTGAACTCACATGTAATCGCTTAAGCCTTAAGCGAAATAAAATTATTTAATTTTCAAAAGTCGGCCGGGACAAGGTGTGTGTATTTTTCTGCGATAGAGCGCGAAAAACGATGACCGACGGTGCGATCGGATTCGAAATCCGATGTCGGGATCTCCCGGAACGGGATCCTTAGCGACGCGGTAATTAGTCACGCATCGGAAACCGTGCAAAATATCTTGCACCCGTTAGAGATAAGGTGGGTTATCTCGTAGGGGATAATTAATTAATTAATTAATTATCCGGTGAGGGGAATTTAAATCCTCCTACGTACGAATTAAAGGATTTAAATTGGTGGGATTTTATCTCGTGGATTGGATAAGAGATAAAATCCAGATATTTAAATTGGGAATTTATTTCCCTCAAGATTATTTAATAAAGGTGATTAAATAATCGGTGACCAGGATTTAAAATTGAAAATTTAAAAGGGTGGGATTTTATCTCGTGGATTGGATAAGAGATAAAATCCAGATATTTAAGTTGGGAATTTATTTCCCCAAGATTATTTAATGAAGGTGATTAAATAATCGGTGACCAGGATTAAAATTGAAAATTTAAAAGGTGGGATTTTATCTCGTGGGTGGATTAGAGATAAAATCCGGGTATTCGCGGGTTTCTCTTTTCACGTACGTATGAAATAAAAAGGAAAAATAATAATTAAATAATAGGGTTATCGGTAAGGATTAATTAATGAATTAATTAATAGAGTCAAAATATCCGAGGAGGATTTTGACGGTGCGTACGTATGAAATAAGATAAAAAGGGATAAATAAATAACGAGATTTATTTATTCCCCGTTTACCGAACGAAACCCTATTTTTGAAATACCGCCTCCTCAAACCCTCCTCTTTCGTGCGTACCGAAAACCAAACGAAACCCTAATTAGAAAGATAGAGGAAAACCCTAACCGGAGGAGAGAAGAGGAAAAGAAGGAGGAAGCGGAGGAACCCGATCGCCCCGATTTACGTGCCGGAGACCGGAGAACGAGATCGTCGACGGGGAGCGGATCCGGATCTCCAACGCCGCGAGAACCAAGATCGGTTCTTTAATTCCGATAAATTTAAGGTTAGTTATCATCGTTTCGTTTGTTAAACAAATCGGGGGTTTTCCGTGTTCTTGTTAGATTATTTTAATCGGAACATCGTTCGCGGATTTTCGTCGGGTTTTGATCCATATTTTATCCTCGTTCTTGATCGGGTGTGATCGAGGATTTTTATCGGATTTTAATTGATGGTTTTTAACGGGTTTCTTGTTATCGAACTTCCGATCGACGTTTTGGGTGTTCGTCGATCGTCGGATTAGCCGTTAGAATTACTGGGAATTTCCGGGAATTTTCCGGGAATTTTTCGGGAATTTTTCGGGAATTTTTCGGGCGACTCCGGCGGGACATAGTGGGTTAACGGGAGGCCGCCGCCGCCGTTGTTAGACGGGAGGCCGCCGCCGTCGTTACCATGTACGCGGGGTCGTCGCCGGGATCCCATGGGAGCGAAAACGGAGAAGAAATCGCGAAACGGGAGCGAAAACGGCAAAAAACGGAAAAAAAAGGGGTTTACTGTGCTAGCCGTACGGTCTCGGCCCGCGGTCCACGGGCCGGGGCGTGCACCCGGTGCACGCTCGCGGCGCGGGAGCCGCAGACCCGGTGCACGCTCCGCCCGTGCACCGGCCCAGCCCGCAGGCGCGGTCCACGACCCGGCGTGCGCCCGGTCTTGGCGCGGCGGCCCAAAGCCGTGAGCCCGGTGCACGCACGGGTCGTGCACCGGCCCGGCCCGTAGCGCACGGTGCACGCTCCCTGCGTGCACCCGGCGCATGCCGCTGCCGCCTAATGCTGTAAACCCGGCCCATGGTGGCCCCCGTGCACCATCCGACAGCCCGGAGTTCATTTGCTCCGTTTGGGTCCGTTTTTCCACCGTTTTGAGCGCGGTTTTCGCCGTTGGGATCGTTATTTCGTGGCTTTCTTGGCATGGCCACTTGGGACTGTCTTGGTCACTAATTTATTATGTTGGGTGCCGATTTCGCCGACGCTCCGCGCCTCGACGAAATTGTCGGGGGCGCGCCGTCGGGTCTTTCTCTCATCGTTTTCGTCGTCGGGGCTTCTCGGCTGGACCGTTGACGCCCCGAGTTGGCGACTAGTTGGGAGATTGGGTTTTGTTAGTTTCCGTTAGCGGTTTTGGGTTCCGGTTTTCGGCGAACCGGACGGTGTTGGACTTTTCCGTCAAAAAAGAGTGAATTGGGTCTTTTGTTTTGGGATGTTAGTACATGTTTGTGACTATAGTTATCCTTGCGGACTTTCCTTAGGTCCAGGTGCGCAGCGGGAGTGCGCAAAGGATTCAGGAGTTCCGATTGCTCTCCAACCAGGTGGGTAGGGTTGCTATAAGTGCAACAAGTGCAGTAAGTGCATTTATCGCCATTAAAGTACTCTTAAATTTACCTAACAAAGTAGATGGACAGTTTAACCTTTCGCTTAATGATGTTTTATCTAACAATTTAAGCGGCTGCGGTCGCGGTGCTCACTACACGCCAATCTTGGCAATCCGGTTTCGGATGCTGCACGTACACCGGCGGATCGGGCCACCGCATGGTGTACTTTTCTGGAAAAGTGGTCTTTTTTTGACCCGTGTGCCTCACAAAGGGGTGGGAGCCGTGAGGACCCCTTCACGGCAGCTATAGGGGCCGCACTAGCCCCGTGAAGAGGTTAAAAGCATCAAAAGGTGTTTGTGCACGAGGGGGGACTTTAGTCTCCCCGGCAGGTACTCTGGGGTTGGTGCCCAGCTTAATTAATAAATAATCTGGGGTTGGTGCCCAGTTTAAAATATGCACAGGGGTTTAACGAAAGGTTACGGTGTACTCGGTGTATTCGGTTCGTTTTTCCTTCCTTGATACTATTAGACATCTACTTTGTTTGTCACTGACGTTACCCACTCCGTGACAGGTACTGCTACTAGGTGCGTTAGCCGGGGTGACGGTGGGGCTGCGTCGTGAGGACCGTAGTCGGACACTTGGTTATTATGATTATATCTCATTTCCTTTTTCGTATAAATACTTAATTTGCTTGTGGATGGCTTTAGTTGTGAACATGTATTGATTAGCTCTGTGGATGAGGTGTATTCTTATGTTTTAATTACGTTTAGTGGCGTTCCTTTTATGCGGCATGTTTTCATGATAAATTAAAGGATTGCGAAAATGTTTTCTCAAAACGAAGTGCCGTGTGGGCACGGGTTTTGCAAACGCTGGGTTTTATCCTTTCCAAACACTGACGCCGCTTTATAAACTTGCTTTAACTGGTGATGAATGTCTACGGTATGGTTGTTGGTTGGTGATTAATGTGTGATATTTGTAAACGAATTGTATGTTGTAAATGAGACGCCGTGCATATACAAAGGAGACTCTGTCCGTAGACAGAGAGAATTTGTGTATGTGGCGGTCTGGCACGCACCGGGGATGAGGTTTATATTACCTTATTAAGAAAAAAAAAATAGACACGCAATTTTCCGCTTTGATTGACTCAAAAACCCCCGGGGGCGTGACAGAGGCAGTCATTGAGATTGGGTGACATTGAGAGAGTGATGGCATAGCATGTTCATTGATGAGTTTCCCTTGAGCATAGTACTTGAGGCATATTATTAGCATTGTTAGTGTATGCATAGCAGGGTCAGAGTAGAGTTCCTTCAGCATGATGTTGTTACTTATTAGCTGTAGTTCATTTCCTGCTTTCCTTTTATCTATCTATCTGTTTTGCCTCCAGTAGACTTAGTGGGCATACCGTGGATATTGGGACGGTACCCACTGAGATCTGCCTTCTGCAGTAGATCTCACACCCGCTGCGGTGACAGGTTTGAGGCAGCTGTTCCGGCTTGGATCGCACGGAGACAGCAGATCGACGTGAGGACGCGGCCGATTAGTTCCTTACCAGCTTTGAAAGTCTAAGGTAGATGTACCCGGGGTATTTTATGATTCCACTTTTGTACTGGACATTCTGAGAGGCTTGTGAGGATTGTTGCTATTTCTTATAGCTAGACAGACTTTGTATTGAGGACTTTTATTTTATCCAGATGTTCAGTTGATATATGTAGCTTCTAGTTTTATTTCAGCTCTGATACATGTTTTTTAGCTCTGGATCTGAGTTGCAGGGTAGACGCTTCGTCTGTGCGGCAGTTTCCGTACAGATGGCGGATCTGTTGGCGAGCCCGGATCGCAGTTTCGACCCCGGGGCGTGACAGAGGATGCTCAACATATCTTGCCATTCTATTCCAAATAATGTAAGGAATGTTGATATTTAATCCCATTGCCTCTGATGGATGTCCTAAGAGATACAAAAGGAGCAATCGATCCCACCTCACGACCTTCGTCTGCATATTTGGAAGTATATTGTAACATGTGATGAAGTTCAAGAAACGGTATTCAAGACGAAGTTCTTTCGATCTGACAGATTTTTCGGTTGATTGTGTTCCTTCTAGACAAATTCCCTCTATAACTTTTCGCCATAATGTGTTCGTCAAATTTACCCCCTTCAAGTAATTAACTCCAGTCTTGCTGGCTTCCATTCCCAAAACCTCGCCAATCAACTGTGGAGTAATCTTAAACCTTGTGCCTTGGATATTCGTGTAGAACTCCATAGGACCGTTTTCAAACTCTCGAAGATGCCGTGCATTTGTATAGAAGGTCCTCACATGATGCAAACAGTAGCCAAGCGTTTCTGGGAAACGACATACTTGAATAAGGTTTGCTTGTTCAATCAGAACACCAAATTCAGGGGAGTGACCTCGTAGAGCCTCAATGTTAACGTGCCTCTCACCAATGCATTCACGATGTGTAAAAGCTCTAAGGCGATCAGGGTTAACAAAAACTTCTTCAACACGTGGCGGAGAGTCAGGAGCAATCGGCGTCTCAACATTAATGTCCTGTCGTAGTCCGAAACGTCTAGTTATTCGTTTTCTTTTCACAGAGATGGTTGGTGCGGCCATGGGTGCTTTTCCTCTTTGTTCAAATTTAGCAGGCAATGCCTCATTATCATCATCATCTGTCAACATATCCCAGTGTACTTCATCATGGTTTTCTTCAAGTTCTGTGTCACTTATAACATCCACTTCACCCTTTCGTTGGAGTTTCTTGGCTCTTTTCAGTTTGTTGGTTGCTCGAGTATGCACCATTGTAGCCAGTAACAGGATTAACCGTGAGAGTGCCATTGACTCGAGTGCCTTGAGTTTAGAGAAATTGTCCTGTGAAGAGCAACTCAAGGACACAAGAAAAAATTGTTAATTTTGACAAATTTGAAAAATTGTACCCAAACAATCATAATCATGTAGAGAAGCTAAGAATCAAATTAGTTTTGCAAAAAGAATTTTAAAAATAGATCAATCCATGATTTTCAAAAATTCCTCTTTTATGCCCTAAAACCGAATTTTTAGAAATCGAAGCCTAAAAACTCGTTAATCAGGTAAAAACCCAGCATAAAAGCAAAACTAATCGACCCAGAGTTCTTATTTCAAAAGAAGTTTGATCAAAAACCATTCACAAACGAAAAAGATCCATGATTTCAACTCACGTTTGATAAAAACTGTGAAAAACCGAGATTTGATCAATAAAACTTACTTGGAATTGAAGAACTTTGAGTTTGGAAGCTCCAAGATGCAAGAAATCTAGAGAGAGAAACTCTAGAGGCTTGAGAACAAAAGATTAGGGTAAAAGAAATCAAATCTCTTTGTTCTTTATAAACCCTAGCCGTGATCCGGATCGGATCGAGAATGTGATCCGGATCGGCTACCCGCAGGAAGAATCCTGCGTTCGGGATCCGGATCACTTATCCCGATCCGGATCGGCTTCAACTTTTTCTCCAGAAAAATTTAGAAAAATTCCATAAAATCCAGAAAAAGTATGTAAGCACTTTACCATATCAACTTTAAACAAAAATCATCGTTTCATACAACAAGAAATAGATTATGCAAAATCTATCAAAAATACTCAAAAATGAAACGAAAATTTACGAAAATTAAAACACTTAAAGTTGAACAACTTCAATTACATCTATCCTGATCTTATGTGTAATGCCTTTATCAAATCATCAATTTTGGTAAAGAAAATGAAATACCAAGATCAATAGATGTTTGAAATCCCAGATAAGTTAGATAATATATCTAGACAATCTGTTGAAGGAGTGGCTCTTTGAGCATCTTTTATCAAAAATCCCACCTTATACCAACCATGAAATACGACTGAGTCAAGTATTTCAATATGCATTTCATCAACATTTTTAAAACAAAAATTTGCTTTGCATTCATGGAGTATCTTTTTCTTTCTTTCATTTTCTCCATGTGGTGGTAGTTTTCACACTCCTCATTGGGATGTAACTCTTTCCACATCTTTTGAGCATTTTACATTTCTTTGACTCCCCCTCAATTGGCTATCAATTATTTAATATATAAGGTATTCAACCAAAATTGATCTCGCATTCATACTCGACTAAGCAATCAAATATGATAATGACTATACCAAGAGATCATTGAGAGAGAAATTGACTTTGATCACTTAAAAGATGGTTTAATTAACGTAAATGATCATTGCAACATTGAAATATTATGATATCAAAAGCATAATAAATTTCTAAATGCATAAAAGGATGCAATTAAAGTCAATTATGATTTATGCTCAATTAATGTCCTATGTACAAAACATAGATAAAGAACAAAACACAAAAAAAACAAAACCTAACCTAAGCAAAGGTTTCAAAAAGAGATTATTTCAAGGAAAGCATGCCAATTGCTTTACGCAAGTGAATAAAACGTTTTTGATCCAAAGGTTTTGTTAAGATATCAGCTAATTGATCCTCAGTTGAAATATATGACAGTTGAAGAATATTTGATTCAACTAGCTCTCTAAGAAAATGATATCTAAGTTCAATATGTTTTGTTCTAGAGTGCAACACAGGGTTTTTTGAAATGTTAATAGCACTAGTGTTGTCACATAAAATGGTTACCGAAGATGCTGAAATCCGGAAATCGCTCAACACGCTTTTCATCCAAATCAATTGGGTTGAACAACTTCCTGCAGAAATGTACTCCGCTTCGGCAGTCGAGAGTGCTATGCAATTCTGCTTTTTACTGTGCCATGCAACAAGGCAATGGCCAAGATAGAAGCATGCACCACTCGTGCTTTTCCGGTCATCCACTGATCCAGCCCAATCGGCATCTGAGTATCCAACAATATCCAAACTTGTTCCCATAGGATACCAAATTCCGAAATTGATTGTACCTTTGATATATCGGATGATCCGTTTCACCGCTTTCAGGTGAACCTCCTTCGGTGCTGATTGATATCTCGCACAAATCCCAACACTGAAGGATATATCCGGGCGACTAGCCGTGAGATATAGTAGACTTCCAATCATACTGCGATACAGTTTCTCGTCTACATTCTCACTATGTGATTCACTTCCAAGTCCCTTATGGCTAGTTCCCATTGGAGTCGGAAAATCCTTAGAATTTTCTAGATCAAACTTTTTGACCAACTCCATTGCATACTTGGATTGACACAAGTGAATTCCTTCATCGTTTTGTTTAACTTGTAATCCAAGAAAATAAGTCAATTCGCCCATCATGGACATCTCAAATTCGCTTTCCATGGTCTCCGCGAATTTAGAAGCATCATTATCTCTTGTTGCGCCAAAAACAATGTCATCGACATAGATTTGAGCAACTATGAAATTGTTTTGATAATGCTTCACAAAGAGAGTCCTGTCAGCTCCCCCTCGAGTGTAGCCCTTTTCCAAAAGGTGCTTTGTCAACCTTTCGTACCATGCTCGCGGTGCTTGTTTCAGACCGTAAAGAGCCTTTTTCAGACGAAAAACATGGTTAGGTAGTTTATGATCCACAAAACCTTTCGGTTGAGCCACATAAACTTCCTCATTTAAAAACCCATTTAAAAAGGCGCTCTTAACGTCCATTTGAAATAATTTGATTTTAAAATGACAAGCTATCGCAAATAAGATACGAATGGACTCGAGTCTAGCTACAGGGGCGAAAGTTTCATCAAAGTCTATACCTTCTACTTGAGAGTAGCCTTGAGCAACTAACCTTGCTTTGTTCCTGATGATAGTACCATCTTCATTTTTCTTGTTCTTGAAGATCCATTTGGTACCTATCACATTGTGTTGCTTCGGAGGCTTCGTTAATTCCCAGACTTTGTTTCGCTCGAATTGATGGAGCTCTTCCTGCATTGCTTTAATCCAGTAGTCATCTTGAAGAGCTTCATCAACATTCTTTGGTTCGATTTGAGATACATAGCATGCAAATCCGCAAACCAATTGTCTCCGTGTTCTAACTCCTTCTTGTGGATCTCCAATGATGTTCGATTCAGGATGATCCTTGGAGATGCGTAACGTTTGAGGTAGAGGAGTAGACGGAGGTACACGAGATGATTCCTGCACATCAGATGAACTTGAAGAACCGTTAGATGCATCAACATTATTATCGAAAGAATTGTTAGAAGAAGATGCATTAGCAGGTGTATCATCATCAAGAGAGATATCGAGGGTAGATTTTTCAGATTCAAAGTGAAAAGCTTCATCTACCTTAACATTTATCGATTCTACGATCGTCTTAGATTCTAAGTTAAAAACTCGATATGCTCTGCTGTTTGTAGAATAACCTAAGAAAATCCCTTCGTCACTTCGAGAGTCAAATTTTCCAAGATTTTCGCGATCACGTAAAATAAAACACCGACTCCCAAAGATACGAAAATATTTGATGTTAGGTTTTCTACAAAACCAAAGTTCATATGGTGTATTCAATGTCCCCGGGCGCAAATACACGCGATTAATAACATAAACAGCAGTGTTCACCGCTTCAGCCCAAAAATAAAAAGGTAAGTTCCGGCTGTGAAGCATAACACGTGCCATTTCCTGTACGACCCTGTTTTTGCGCTCGACTACACCATTTTGTTGAGGTGTATAAGGTGCAGAGAATTCATGTTTAATGCCGTTAGAAGTGCAAAAATCAATGAATTTGGAATTTATGAATTCCCCACCTCTATCACTTCTAACTCGAGTAATCCTATCATTCTTTTCAGTCATAATACGATGGCAGATTTCGAGAAAAGAATCAAAGGTATCAGCTTTTTCTTTTAAAAATGCTACCCAAGTATATCTAGAAAAATCATCAACCAATAAGAAAATATACCATTTACCTCCCAAGATGGTTGACGAGTTGGCCCCATTAAGTCCATATGCAAAAGTTCCAAAGGCCGTTTTGTACCTATGTGGTTCAAGTTCTTGTGTGCAGTCCTAGACTGTTTTCCCTTTTGGCAACCGCCACACACAATGTTTTGTTCAAAAGAAAGTTTCGGAACCCCCTTGACCACATCTTTGTTTGAAATTCTAGCAAGTTCCTTAAAGTTTATGTGACCTAGCCTTTCATGCCAAAGTGTTTCATTTTTCAAAGATGCTAGGTTACATTTTTCAGAAATTTAGTAGGAACTACATAACAATTGTTTTCTGATCTAACCCCTTTAAAAAGAAAGCATGGTTCTTGTCAGTTACAGTACATTTATCAGATGAAAAATTAACTGAATAACCATTATCACAAAGTTGACTTATGCTTATGAGGTTAGTCTTAAGGCCATGAACAAATAACACATTATTTAGAACCGGGCCATCTGGAATAGCTACCGTTCCCTTTCCAACAATTTTGGAAGACCGACCATCTCCGAAAACAACAAGTCCTCCGGAGTTTTTCTCAAAGTTTGAAAACAGTTTTTGTCACCGGTCATATGACGGGAACACCCGCTATCCAGATACCAAGACGAACTATCATATGCATGCAAGGAAACATTGGTAACAAGACAAGGGAAAATTTCACCTTTGCGCACCCAAACCTTTTTGGAATGCGTCGGTAATGATCGTGAAGTTGATTCTCCTAGGTGAAAGCGTCTTGCTTGAAGAATTGCTGCTCCTTGATGATGTCGTCTTGAGCGGTGAACTACCAAGGCTCTTTTCCTTCAGATGATTTGCGGTTGATTTTCGAGGAATCACCTTTTTGGTAGTCATTACAAGAGGTGATTGAGGTGTGCGTTTGGCTCCCATCTTGCAATTTCTCCTTATGTGCCCTGAAATGCCACAACGAAAACATACCTTAGGTCTTGACGATCCCAAAGAGGATGAAGTAGGCTTGTTGTCGTTGCTTGTCGTGAATTCCGGTGTCGGAGGAGGAGATACCGACTGAGGCACAAAAACTGTCCCACTCGAACTTGGAATGTCTCCAGTTTGAGTGTATCCGAGGCCGAACTTATTTGTTTGACCAAGACCAAGAAGCCTGTCCAACTTACTCCTTCCAGAAGAAAATCTCTTTAAGTCATCCTTCAGTTGGCGAATGGTCTCCGTCATTTCCAATTTTTCCTGTCGAGCCTCGCCGTTGAGCTTCAAGAAGTAATTCGCTTTGTTCACCATATCCATATAATTCTTCTCGAGTTGCTCATTGGACTCTTGAAGGGAAACATTTGTTTTAATCAGATTATCCCTTTCCACTTCAAGATCGGTTGAGAGAGAGGTTACCCTTTTTACTTCTTCTTCGAGATCCTGCAATCTCCCTTTCAACCCCTTGTTTTGCTTAGCCAGTTTCTTTGAATCCCTCAAAAGTCTGTGATAGGCTAGAGCAAAATCTTCACCTTCCGAATCATCTGATTCATCGTCCGTTGCAATCTTTTCAACAGTGGAGTTGGACAGTGAGTCGGATGTACTTGCCATTAAGCACATGAAGGGTGAAGATGTAGTGGACGCGTGGAATGCTGTCGCGTTGTCTTCTTCATCACTTGACGATGACTCATTTGACGTTGAGTTGTCATCCCAAGTGACGACTTGCATCGCCTTCTTCTTTGCCGGATTCTTGTTGGGACACTCCGTTGAAATGTGGCCGTAGCCTCGACATTTGAAGCACTGAACTTGTCCCTCTGAACTTTTCTTATCCTTTGAGAAGTTCTCTTGCTTTCTTGACTTGTAAGTTGAAGAACCCTTGCCTTTCTTCGACTTTCCGAAGGATGGAGTTTTGCTTGATTACCCCTTCGAAAGTTGCGGCGAAACTTCCTTGTCAAGAGAGCGAGCTGCTTCTCAAAGTCCTCCATAGATAGGTTCTCGTCATCGTCCGAGGAGGATGAATCCGCGTCTTCTTCTTTCGTAGTTTTCAATGCGTAACCTGAAGACTTAGAAGAGGATGCTTTTCCAGAAGAATAGTTAGTAGGAAATGTCATTTCATAAGTTTGTAAAGCACCAACTAATTCTTCTACACGCATTTCGTCCGGGTGTTTAATTGTTTCAATGGCTGCGACCTTCGGGCGAAATCGTTCAGGAAGAGTTCTAAGAATTTTTCTTACAACTTTAAATTCTGGAATCTTCTCTCCCAAGTTAGCACATGAGTTTACGATGTCTTGCAATCGTGTGTAATAGTCAGTGAAAGATTCATTCTCTGCCATAGAGATAGAGTCAAACTTGCTCGTAAGCATTTGCAGTTTCTGAATCTTCACAAGGTTAGTTCCCTCATGCGTAACTTGAAGAACATCCCAGATTTCTTTCGCAGTCTCACATGCCGAGACGCGAGAGAACTCTGTTTGTGACAAAGCATTAAATAGAGCATTAATTCCCTTGCCATTGTAAGAAGAAGAATCTATCTCTTCCTTGGTCCATTTCGACCTAGGTTTTAAGGTGCGAACATCAGAAATAATTTCAGTTGGATTAGACCATCCTAATTCAATTGATTGCCACACCCTTTCGTCGATGGAAATTAAAAAGGCTTTCATCCGTACTTTCCAGTACGCATAATTTGTTCCATCAAAGAAAGGGGGTCGATTGATGTTTCCACCTTCAACCATTGTTTACAACCCTATTCCCGCTCTGATACCACTTGTTGGGTTATAAGTAATTGGATCTAAATAGGGGAAAAAACACCTAGAGGGGGGTGAATAGGTGTAAACAATAAACACTCAAAAAATCATTGCGCAATAAAACCCAATGCGGAAAAATAAATGAACACGCAAGATTTTTACGTGGAAAAACTCCAAACCGGAGTAAAAAACCACGGGACCGATAACACGGCGAAATCCACTAGAATTAAACACGTACAAGGTGATATAACGTACTCACAGACGACTCAACCTTTTACCATACGCTCCTAGTAGATCTTCTCCGCTCGCTCCACGACGCTTCTCGAATCCACGATCCGCGCCCAACGCTGAATCCACAGCGTCCAACGTCGAGTCCACGACGTCCGACCGAATCCACGGTCTTCACCCAATAGCACGCTTCGAATCCACGAACGTACCTCGCTCCGAATCCACGAGAGCGGTTGCACCTTGAATCCACAAGGCCACGCGAGTCCACGCGCCGATTTAGGGTAAATCGTTGTTTGTTTTGGGTGGTGATGATCCGCCGAATACTTAGATTAGAAATAGATCGGAAATACCATCTAAGTATTCATTGATTTGATTCTACTCAAAATGTGAGTATGGAAAACCTAGAATCAAATCAATCAATATAGATGAAGAAACATAGAATAAATCTATTGATTTCCTTTCTTCTCTATATGTGGATTTTTTCTTTTCGGCTATCTTTTTCTAATTTTTGCCGATGTATGTGGATGCCCTAGAAATGAATCATAGGGTCTATTTATAGGTTAGAAACCATTGGAAGAAGATAAGGATCAAAAACTGCCTTTTCTGGAGATTTTACCGACGGCGATCCGGATTGGAATTGGACGATCCGGATCGCAGAAGCAAGAAAGACGATTTCCAGAAAAATGCCAGTTCGGGATCCGGATCGTAGTCCCGATCCGGATCGTTCATACAGTTTCACCAAACATCACGTTCGGGATCCGGATTGCAATTCCTGATCCGGATCGTGCAAGTGAAAAGGCAAAACCAGTGTTCGGGATCCGGATCATGAAATGCTGCGATCCGGATTGAAACATTGTATGAACGAACACCCTTCGGGATCCGGATTGCCGAGCCCGATCCGGATCCTGAACATGTCCCATGTCCAGTTTTTGATGTTTATTCAATAAAACATTCTTCCAGGTGTTTCTACACTACAAGAAGTATTCGGATCACCAAAAAATCTTTAGTTAAACATACCTGATCCTTTTGAATTCTTCTTTCTTGAGATTGAGGTATATGATCCAAAGTTTTTTCCATCTTCAATCTTCAAGACTCAATACTTTCACGAAATACGCCAACTCAAATTCCGTAACACTAACTGTCCAAGTCCCAACTGCTGAAAATACCAGATAAAACAAATCTCTTGCTCCAATAAGTTCAGCACACCCGTAACACTCCTGGCACAATACAAAGTCCACTATTACACATACATTCCCAAAATCTGCTCTTACACACACATACAACAACAGTCCCAAAGATGCTTAATTTTCACCTGCTAAAAATTCCCAAAAAATTCCTAGAAAAATATCACGGCGATCCTCGCGTCGATACCTTCGAAACGGCTGCTTGCACGCCCAAATCTGAGTTCGATAAGTCAAGACATAAATTCGGTAAGGTGGTATACTCAAACAACAAAACTGTAGAAAGACTGTACACTATTCACAGGGAAAACAGGGAATTTCACCTCGAAATAATTCTCTGAAAATTTCGAGAAAAATACGAGCGCGTTCCTTGCGATCCGTAGATGAAAAAGTTGTAAAAGCACGTTTCCGTCTGACGGTCGTGCGCGAAGATACGGCCGAAATACTCTGCTGCTGTCTCAGAAATCCACACAGAAAAAGGGGTCACTGTTTGCCTCGGGGTCCGTGCCAAAACCTCGAAAAGGGAAAGTACGATCAATACGAAAGATGAAGCCCTACCTCTTAGGAGTCTGCCAGCGCAAAAATCACTAAAAAAGGAGGTCGGGGAAGCCCAGGGGAGAATTTACACTGCCGCTGCGTCGAAGAAGAACACAGGAAATGCAACGTCGCACCGCGCCGTAAAAACCAGAACCTCGGGATGCGTGCACCAAAAATCCTGAAACTATGCAGGTGGATCAAGAACATAGAGTGGAAGAATTCGTCTTAAGGGTGCTCGGGCAGATGGTGCGTGGGCTGAGAGAAAAAAGCCAAAGAAGAGGGCTCGGGCTGCTATTTATAGGCTGAAGAAACAAATGGGAAAATTCCCATTTTGTCCGGGATTTCGGGCGCCCGAAATCTTTCGGGCGCACATAGTGCGGCCCGGCTGTCACGCCCCGAGGTCAAAACTGCGACCCGTGCTCGCTAACAGATCCGCCATCTATACGGAAACTGCCGTACAGACGAAGCGTCTAACCTGCAAAAAGAATCAACTACAGTATACAGATATCAGAGCTGAAAATAAACTACTAAAAGCTGAAATCCAAACACTGTACAACTAAAAAATAATACAATATCTATCTCCCAAATACGATCGTATACAAAGTCCTCTGATACAAACTCAAAAGGGAGATATCTCCAATAAAAAACATCGATGTACAAGCTCTCAATACAAAAAAAATCCTCACTACAACAGTCTCTCAAACTGTAAAATAAAGTACAACTCTATACCTCACAACAAAGGTCTCTCAACAGAGGAAAAAGAAGTAAACTAAACTACTGAAGCTCTCCTCGGAAGGGGTACCGCTACACTCCAACGATGGGTAGGGAACTAGCTCGCGACTCCCTCGCCTCGGTCAGAAGGATCAGCAACAGGAGCCCAGGAACAGGAGAAGAAGTCCCTAGGGAAAAAGACACCACGACGGGTGTGAGAACTACTTCCCACAGTAGTTCTCAGTGGGTGCCGCCAACAAGCCCAACGGTCTGCCCACTAAGTCTACTAGAGGCAAAAGGTAACAGTGCAATGAAAAATATGAACAAGAAAAGCTGGAGCTACTCTACAACTACCATGCCTCTATCTAGATGCTCACAAAGTGGAACAGATGAAAGTAAAAGTGACCACTCGCACCCAAGGTGCTCAATCGACCCAAACAACTGACTCAATCATAGGGTCCAGTCAAGCCTGCGCCTGTCGACTAGGAACGCACCTGCCCACTACCACACATCCACATGAGGACGGGATTTACGTGGGGCGTCCTGTCCGACTAACTCATCCCTCGCGCAAAACTGCCTCAACAGGCCCATCGTTGCCTCCACTGCGGAAAACTGCCTCAACAGGCCCATCGTATCCACAGCGGCATCTCAGGGGGCGCGACTCCAACTGAGGAAAACGGCGCGGCATAGAGTATCAAAAATTGGCATAAGCAGGCTATAGTCAAAATCCACGCTCACTCCCAGAACGGTAGGACTCAAGATCCCCAAAAATATCTCGCACAACAGTCGGAGCACTCTCGACGACTCAGCCGATCAGCTCACACGAAACACGAGACACTAGCCTCTCCAACAGCTCGCAGCACAACGCACACTGGCTGGAGGCACTCCACAGCTAGGAACGACCCACAACTCAGGCTAACAATACTGGTCGGACAACACTCAACGACCTGGGCCCACCGTCAACACCAACGGTTCCCAACAACTCTGACCGGAAGATACTCGACGGCCCGGGACTGCCGTCTGCGCCACGGCTCCCTACCATGACAGCACAACAGGGATACAAGACCTCCCGGGACTACCGTTTACCCAAACGGTTTCCGGCACAGGTAAGCAACCCACTACAACTACCAGACTCCACTCTGCTCCCAAGCACGAGTGCAAATGCATCCCACACTAAAAGAAAGACCCGACCTCTCGGCCCACTACCCGGGCGAGGATAACACTATGTCCAGGAATAGAAAAACAGTGTGGGTGTCTAACATAAATAACCCTAGCCCAAGTGAGGGTTTTCTACTGGTCTGGTTACACATGCAACATATGACGGGGGTGCTAGGTCAAGTTCCAAGATAACTATAATTTAACAAATAATAAAAGGAATAATCATTCCTACAATCTAGCATGCTACACAAGGAAATAAACTATCATGCATAGTCCTACAATAGTAGAATTACTGTACAGTCCATAAAACTTGGAGATAAGGCCACCCACCTCGATTTGCCACCAATTGCTCGTAGACACTTGCAATTGGCCTCCACGCGATCCGCACGCAAAACGATGTTCGCTGCAGGAGTCCGCACGAAAAACGGAGCACGATGCCAAAGTTCGCTCGCAAAATGGAGTCTGCACGCAAAACGGTGCACGGTGCCGGAATTCGCACGCAAAACGGTGCACGGTGCCGGAGTCCGCACGCAAAACGGAGTTCGCACGCAAAACGGTGCACGGTGCCGGAGTCCGCACGCAAAACGGTGCATGGTGCCGGAATCCGCACGCAAAACGGAGCACGGTGCCAGAATTCGTAGACAAAACGAAGTCCGCACGCAAAACGGAGCACGTCGTCGGGGACCGCACGCAAAACGATGCAGTAAAACACAGTCCCTAACACAGATAAGAGCAAGAGGGTTAATTTACTGTCCAAAAGATCGCTCCAAAACTGTGCCAAAAGTACCGTAAAATTAACACACGGGACCTACCCGACTGCGCCGCCGTCGCCGAAACTACTCCGTTGGAACACCTCGCGCGCTTCACGAGGCCCACGACGCACCGCCGCACCACCCACAAATCCCCCCCTCACTCCCTCTCTCGCTTGGGTGAAGAAGAAAGAAAGAAAAGGAGGAGAAATGGCGCTCGGGGGAGAAAGAAGAAGAAGAAGAAGAAAAAGAAAAGGAAGTGGTCCACGGCACATGGTCCACCGTGGACCGGCCAATGGGAGCCACCCACCTCGCGGTCCACAGCAAATGGGCGCGCGCGCCCGGTCCACGCGCGCGCCCACAGCGCCACGCGGCGCGCGGCAACGCGCCCGCCACATGGGCGCGTTACACGCACCGCGCAGCCCGGGCGCGGGACACGCGCGCGCGCCCCCGCGCCCGCGCAGGCGCCAACGGGGGCCCGCCACGTGGCGGCCCCCGCGCGTTCCGCGCCGAAGGCGCGTCTGCCGCGCCGTACAGCCGCGCTCCTCAGGATTTGTGCCGCGCCAAAGCCTCGGTTTGCGTGCCACGTCATCTCGAAAAACGCGCACGCCTACCGGACTCCAAATCCAACAAATAAATAGTCCATCCTTAGCGATTTCGCGCGCTGAATCCAAAAACGATGTCCGTTTCTCCAAATTCTCGTCCGAAAATTTGCCGAATGCCCACTCGATCCGATTTTCGCGCCGGGTCCATTTCTGAAGTCCGATTTGCTAAATTCCAACTCTAAAAATTCCCGAAGGCGACCGGAGAGGTAATCTTTTATCCAAACTTCGCCCGGAGTCCAATTTTGACATCTGAATCGCGCGAAACCACTTCTGAACACCCGACGGGTCCTCCAAATTCCCACGGGATCACCTTTTAAGCCCAAAGTCCAACACTTGTGTCCAAATTGCGCGCAAACACTACCGACACACCACGCAGGCCTCCAGTGATGCAACTAAATCCCAAATTGCATCACAAATCCATTTCTGGGCCCCAACACGCGCACAAACACCCCCAACGGCGACCGAAAGCTGCAAAACAACTAGCAAACCCTACGCGGGGGATTCCGGGACCTCACATCCTCCCCCACTAAAAGAAAGTTTCGTCCTCGAAACTAAATCAAGTCCATCAGGAGTCACAAATACCACGGGTAGGTATCCATCAATACGCCTCCAGCTCCCGAAACACCACTCACTCCCCGTGATTACTCCGCAACAACAACAGCAACAAGTACGGTATGGCCCGATGTGCAATTCTCTTCTCTCTCGAGCCAGAAATTGCAACGGGCATCCCTCGCACTCCAATAATCGCAGATCTCAAAGGGGCAAGTAAATCACGGGCGAGGAAAAACACATCACTCCTGAGCTGAGACGTGAAATACCAAAGGGCTCCAATAAAAGGCTGGGGGAAACTAAAATAACCACATCATGGTGTCAACCTCAACAAGACGACCCGAAGTATACCCCACACATTCATCCAATAAGGAAGGGAATCCAATAAGTTGGGGTCTTCACTCGGTTACTTCCCGATCCGAAACCACTCGAGTGGACTACACAACTGCAGGCTACCCTCAAAAGGGATCCTCAAGAGACACAATCTCGTGCCACAGTTGGTCGCTCAACATGCTATCATAACCCCAACGGACCCACGGGTCGAAGTCGATCCCTCAACTAATAAAGAACACCCTGACGGGGACCAAACCGTCGGTGAACGGGACTGAAAACTGGCTCACAAGGCGATCATAAAGCTGATGCCCAAACTCGCGGTCAAAAGTCCGAACCATCCAAAAACTCTCACCGTTGTGTACCTACAACGTGGCATCACTGCCGTACACCAACAACGTGGCATCACCGCCGTGTATCAATGGTGTGGCATCACCACCGTGTATCAACGGTGTGGCATCACCACCGTGCATCAACGGTGTGGCATCACTCAAGCATCAAGGTCTCAGATCCTCACAGTCCTATACCCAACACTACCTCGAAATCCCGGAGCTGAGGAAGGGCCAAAAGATCAACAGGCCAAAAACCAGGGCCCTAACTGCACTGGGCAGGACCAACGACACACATCTATGTGCAACACGTGATCAGGTATCTGAACCTCACGAGCACAAGCTAAGGGTCCTATTTCTATGTCAACCAATCCCCAAGCGCTGGGTCAAAACACCAAACAGCCACAGTTTCCATCAAGTCTGCCGACACAACTCACGGCCTCAACTGCATTGGACATAATCCACAGGCCTCCTCCACATGCACACACCAACGGAAACCTGTATCTCTAGTGCACGTGGTAACAATCTACCTCCAGTCCAGACAGGAAAGCCCAAAAACACTCAACTCAAACTGCGGTAAGGAAATCATGCCCGCGATAATCTGGTCCACTGCTGTAGCGCCCTCCAACCGGGCGGTACAGACTCATCCGCTTAATGTAGATGGTCGTCGCTCAGTCTGCCCCGACGTCGTGGCCCTATCTGCCTGAAAATGTCCCGACTGTCCACCCGAAAAAAAATATCGCCCCTGCCTGTGGTCACACTGCGGCGCAGAATGCGGCCCACCACACATGACACAGTCATCCCGTTGCTGCTGCTGATACATCGGCTGTGGAAAACCTCCTGGTCTCTGTCTCCTCTGAGACTCACGACCCTCAGACTGGAATCGTGGCGGCCCCGGAGTCTCGATTTACTCGACTGTCCAAACTCAGGCGGCACTGGATGCCTATCCCCGGAGCTGGTCCCTGGCGCTCCGTCTCTCTCTGACATGATCACAGATCCTCGGTCAACCCACCGAGCATACTCAATTGCTGCATCTAACGTCGGCGCTAGCCGAGAATGCACCAAGTGATAAATATTCCGATGCAGTCCTTTCTCAACTAGCTCCACCTCCTGGGCCTCATCTAGGCGACATGGGGTACACCGCTCAACAATCGCAAAACTCGCGAACATACTCCAGAAAAGGTCGACTCCCCTGCTGCAGGAGTCTAAGATCCCCTTCCCGTTTCTGCTTACATTGTCAGGAAAGAAGGCCCTGAGCCGCAAAGCACGAAACTGGTTCCAAGTCAACAACTGCGCTCCTGGTAGTCCAATAGGACGAACTCGACGCCACCAATCTCGGCGTCCTGTCAGACCATCTCAATCTCAGTAAAGCAACCACCTGGTAACTCGACCAGGGCATGTACCCACCTGGTAACTCGGCCAGGGGTATGTACCCATCTGGTAGCTCGGCCAGTGGAAAGTATCCTCCTGGTAACTCGGCCAGGGCATGTGTCCTCCTGGTAACTTAGCCAGGGCATGTGCCCACCTGGTAACTCAACCAGGGGCAATGTATCCATCTGGTAGCTCGGCCAGTGGAAAGTGTCCTCCTGGTAACTCGACCAGGGCATGTGTCCTCCTGGTAACTCAGCCAGGGCATGTGCCCACCAGGTAACTCAGCCAGGGGCAATGTATCCATCTGGTAGCTCGGCCAATGAAAAGTGTCCTCCTGGTAACTCGGCCAGGGCATGTGTCCTCCTGGTAACTCAACCAGGGCATGTGCCCACCTGGTAACTCAGCCAGGGGCAATGTATCCATCTGGTAGCTCGGCCAGTGGAAAGTGTCCTCTTGGTAACTCGGCCAGGGCATGTGCCTTCCTGGTAACTCAGCCAGGGCATGTGCCCACCTGGTAACTCAGCCAAGGGCAATGTATCCATCTGGTAGCTCGGCCAGTGGAAAGTGTCCTCCTGGTAACTCGGCCAGGGCATGTGTCCTCCTAGTAACTCAGCCAGGGCATGTGCCCACCTGGTAACTCAGCCAGGGACAATGTATCCATCTGGTAACTCGGCCAGTGGAAAGTGTCCTCCTGGTAACTCGGCCAGGGCATGTGTCCTCCTGGTAACTCAGCCAGGGCATGTGCCCACCTGGTAACTAAGCCAGGGGCAATGTATCCATCTAGTAGCTCGGCCAGTGGAAAGTGTCCTCCTGGTAACTCGGTCAGGGCATGTGTCCTCCTGGTAACTCTGTTGGTTTATACTAATATGGATCTAAATAGGGAAAAAAAATACCTAGAGGGGGGTGAATAGGTGTAAACAATAAACACTCAAAAAATCATTGCGTAATAAAACCCAATGCGGAAAAATAAATGAACACGCAAGATTTTTACGTGGAAAAACTCCAAACCGGAGTAAAAAACCACGGGACCGATAACACGGTGAAATCCACTAGAATTAACACACGTACAAGGTGATATAACGTACTCACAGACGACTCAACCTTTTACCATACGCTCCTAGTAGATCTTCTCCGCTCGCTCCACGACGCTTCTCGAATCCACGATCTGCGCCCAACGCCGAATCCTCAGCGTCCAACGTCGAATCCACGACGTCCGACCGAATCCACGGTCTTCACCCAGTAGCACGCTTCGAATCCACGAACGTACCTCGCTCCGAATCCACGAGAGCGGTTGCACCTTGAATCCACAAGGCCACGCGAGTCCACGCGCCGAATTAGGGTAAATCGTTGTTTTTGGGTGGTGATGATCCGCCGAATACTTAGATTAGAAATAGATCGGAAATACCATCTAAGTATTCATTGATTTGATTCTACTCAAAATCTGAGTTTGGAAAACCTAGAATCAAATCAATCAATATAGATGAAGAAATATAGAATTAAATCTATTGATTTCCTTTCTTCTCTATATGTGGATTTTTCTTTTTCGGTCGTATTTTTCTATTAAGTCCCGTTATTTACCGATGTATGCGGATTGCCCTAGAAAAAGAATCATAGGGTCTATTTATAGGTTAGAAACCATTGGAAGAAGATAAGGATCAAAAACACACCGTTTCTGGAAATTTTCAGGACGGCGATCCGGATCGGATTTACTGTGATCCGGATCGTCGTAACGAGATTGACAATTCCAGAAACCAGGGTTCGGGATCCGGATCTGTGACGCCCCACTTCCCAGGGGGTCACCCATCCTAGAACTACTCTAGCTCTAGCATGCTTAACTCTCATGTTCCTCTTGGATCTTGCTACCATCCAAAATGCTATAGCCGGGTTAGAGATTTAGTCCTATTATATCATTTATATAGAGGACTAATCCAAATTCCGGGGGTGTCATATTCTTCCCCCCTTTAAGCCCTGACGTCCACGTCAGGCTCAAGCACACTCACAAGCACCAGGCGATGTGAGACTCGTCTCGCTAGCCTTACCCGACCTTGTGAGGAGCTGCACTCCACTCACAACGGTCATTAGCCGGGGAGCCTCGCTCTACCCGCTATATAACCCTGGCTCAGCCGAGACTCATCTCACATTTCCGGCTGGTGAATGGCTCTGATACGGTTTGGCCTGTTGAGGCGGTTCCGTGAGATGCCGCCCAGTGAGAGGCGATGCCGCCCAGTGAGGGGCGATGCCGCCCAGTAAGAGGTGATGCCGCCCAGTGAGAGGCGATGCCGCCCAGTGAGTGGCGATGTCGCTCAGTGAGTGGCGATGGTTTGGCCTGTTGAGGCGGTTCCGTGAGATGCCGCCCAGTGAGGGGCGATGCCGCCTAGTGAGAGGCGATGCCGCCCAGTGAGGGGCGATGCCGCCCAGTGAGTGGCGATGGTTTAGCCTGTTGAGGCGGTTCCGTGAGATGCCGCCCAGTGAGAGGCGATGCCGCCCAGTGAGGGGCGATGCCGCCCAGTGAGAGGTGATGCCGCCCAGTGAGTGGCGATGCCGCCCAGTGAGTGGCGATGGTTTGGCCTGTTGAGGCGGTTCCGTGAGATGCCGCCCAGTGAGAGGCGATGCCGCCCAGTGAGGGGCGATGCCGCCCAGTGAGAGGTGATGCCGCCCAGTGAGTGGCGATGCCGCCCAGTGAGTGGCGATGGTTTGGCCTGTTGAGGCGGTTCCGTGAGATGCCACCCAGTGAGTGGCGATGACGCCCAGTGAGTGGCGAAGGTTGGATGGTTCTATTGGTTCGATTAGTATTCTCTTGAGTATGATGTTTGAGACATATTAGCTGTAATTTTTCTTCAGCTTATCTATCTATCTATCTATCTATCTATCTGCATACCTATCTGTTTTGCCTCCAGTAGACTTAGTGGGCATACCGTGGATATTGGGACGGTACCCACTGAGATCTGCCTTCTGTAGTAGATCTCACACCCGCTGCGGTGGCAGGTTTGAGGCAGCTGTTCCGGCTTGGTTCGCGCGGAGACAGCAGGTCGAGGTGAGGACGTGGCCGATTAGTCCCTTACCAGCATTGAGAGTCTGAGGTAGATGTACCCGATGTATTTTATGTTTCCGCTTTTGTACTGGACATTCTGTGAAACTTTGTACCTTGTATTTTTGTGTACTAGTAGAGATTTTTACTATTCCAGATGTTCAGTTTTATTTCTATAGCTATTAGTTCTTTTTCATCTCTGATACCAACTGTGACGCCCCACTTCCCAGGGGGTCACCCATCCTAGAACTACTCTAGCTCTAGCACGCTTAACTCTCATGTTCCTCTTGGATCTTGCTACCATCCAAAATGCTATAGCCGGGTTAGAGATTTAGTCCTATTATATCATTTATATAGAGGACTAATCCAAATTCCGGGGGTGTCACAGGATCGCAAGGTCCGATCCGGATCGTTCATGCAATTCAGCAAACTCCCATGTTCGGGATCCGGATCGGAATGGCCTAGGATCCGGATTGAAATTGCCAATGAACAATCACCCTTCGGGATCCGGATTGCAAGGTCTGATCCGGATCCTGAACATGTCCCATGTCCAGTTTTTGATTTTTATGCAATAAAAAATTCTTCCAAGTGTTTCTACACTACAAGAAGTATTCGGATCACCAAAAATCTTTAGTTAAACATACCTGATAATTTTGAATTCTTCTTTCTTGAGATTGAGGTACATGATCCAAACTTTTCTCATCTTCAATCTTCAAGACTTAACACTTTCCACGAAATACGCCAACTCAAATTCCGTAACAATCTCCCCCTTTGGCGGTTTCGTGACAAAACACAAATCCACTAAAGAAAATTCAAAAAGGATATTTTTGTTGCTATCACCATACAACAAAAATTTACAATGAGATCCAAAAATTAAAAACATGAGATAAACTCCTAAAACAGACTTTAGACTTAGACATCTGTACTCTCTGCAAAAGAAATCATTCTTGACAAAAAGAAATCGTTAGATACCTCAAGAATATTTAGCAATCAAAACCTAGCAGAGATGAAGTTTATACTTATCAGGACATGTAGTAATCCAGATATGTAATAAGATCACAATCAAACATTGACATATCTTTTAAGCAATAAGATTCCAAATGTCATAACTTATGTCATAACTTTGCTTTGTTAGTAATCAAACAACTTGTTAGTAATAATACATGTCCAAATAGTTAGTCGAATAGTTAGTAGGGACATGCAACAACAAATCACAAGATAAAATCACAAGATAAAATCAAAGTTCCAAGTTGAAGTGATACTTACCTTCCACCAAAGTCAAAGTTCAAAGTTCTCTCTAAACTCTCTCCCCCTTTTTGTCACAAACTAAGCCAAAATTACAAAAATTTAAGGAGAGTTAAAAAATTCAAAATCTAGAAAAACCTGAGAACTAAAACTAAAGCAAAGTAAAAAAAACAGAACTAAATCCTAAAAAGTGAAATCCTGCACAAAACGAAAAATATTTTAATCCGAGGTGTCTGAACTGGTGCAACTGAGCTTGCTTAAGATTCCTTTAAGCATTTTTGATATATTTGAAAACTTCTTCCTGATTTTCTTATGCTCAGATGAGATGCGCTGAAGTTCTCTGGACAGCCTTTCCTGTTCAGCAAAAAGTTTTTGCTGTTCATGGCGAATGGATGCCAACGCATCTGTTTCTGGAGTCATTCTTTTGGAGGTTGATGGATTTTCCGTAGACGCAGATGGCGCGTTCTGGCCCTCAATCCATGGAGATTTACTCTGTCGAACTTCAGAGAATGAGCGTGCTCTAGTACGAGGCTCATTAAGTAGAATGCTTCCTTCTTTGACATTCTTCCGTCGTGTATATTGTTTCGTCGTTGAGGCAGATTTCTTTAGCTTTTTGTTCTTCACAAATTGCCTATCCTCCTCATCAATTTTTTGTTGAACTTCTTTGAAAAATTCTTCCTATTCTTCTTCATCAAACTCTGAGCTGTCTTCATCGGCTTCTTTCGTCTTGTCTCGAGTTGAATCATCCTGTTCCTTTTTAACAGTTGTACGCGTGTGCACCATTGTGACCAACAGCAAGATGATCCAAGAGAAATCCATTGTTGAATGTGCTTTGAGTTTAGAAAGTGTCCTGTGAAAAACCAACTCAAGAACACATGAAAAATTGTTAATTTTGAAAATTTTGAAAAATTGTACCCAAACAATCATAATCATGTAGAGAGACCAAGAATCAAATTAGTTTTGCAAAAAGAATTTTAAAAATAGATCAATTGCATGATTTTCAAAAATTCCTATTATATGCCCTAAAACCGAATTTTTAGAAATCGAAGCCCAAAAATTCATTAATCAGGTGAATACCTAGCATATAATCAAAACTAATGTACTCAGAGTTCTTATTTCAAAAGAAATTTGACTAAAAACCATTCACAAACGAAAAAGATAGAGAAATTTCATCACGTTTTGGTGAAAAAATAGAAAAAACAGTGAAAAACCGAGATTTGATCAATAAAACTTACTTGGAATTGAAGAACTTGAGTTAGGAAAGCTCCAAAAAGCAAGATTTCTAGAGAGAGAAAACCTAGAGACTTGAGAACAAAAGATTAGGGTAAAAGAATTCAAAACCCTCTTGTTCTTATTAAAACCCTAGCCGTGATCCGGATCGGATCGTGAATGTGATCCGGATCGGCTACCCGCAGGAAAAAGCCTGCGTTCGGGATCCGGATCACTTAGCCCGATCCGGATCGGCTGCAACTTTTTCTTCAGAAAAATTTAGAAAAATTCCATAAAATCCAGAAAAAGTATGTAAGCACATTAGCATATCAACTTTAAACAAAAATCATCGTTTCATACAACAAGAAATAGATTATACCAAATCTATCAAAAATACTCAAAAATGAAACGAAAATTTACGAAAATTAAAACTCTTAAAGTTGAACAACTTCAATCACATCTAACCTGATCTTATGCGTAATGCCTTTATCAAATCATCAATTTGGTAAAGAAAATGAAATACCAAGATCAATAGATGTTTGAAATCCCAGATAAGTTAGATAATATATCTAGACAATCTGTTGAAGGAGTGGCTCTTTGAGCATCTTTTATCAAAAATCCCACCTTATACCAACCTTGAAATTTGACAAAGTCAAGTATTTCAATATGCATTTCATCATCAATTTTTAAACACAAAAATTTGCTTTGCATTCATGGGGTATCTTTTTCTTCTCTTTTCTCCATGTGGTGGTAGTTTTCACACTCCTCATTGGGATGTAACTCTTTCCACATCTTTTGAGCATTTTACTTTTCTTTGACTCCCCCTCAATTGGCTATCAATTATTTAATATATAAGGTATTCAACCAAAAATTGATCTCGCATTCATACTCGACTAAGCAGTCAAATAAGATAATGACTATACCAAGAGATCATTGAGAGAGAAATTGACTTTGATCACTTAAAAGATGACTTAATTAACATAAATGATCATTGCAACATTGAAATATTATGATATCAATAAGCATAATAAATTTCTAAATGTGCGAAAAGATGCAATTAAAGTCAATTATGATTTATGCTCAATTAATGTCCTATGTACAAACATAGATGAAGAACAAAACAAAAACAAAACAAAACCTAACCTAAGCAAAGGTCTCAAAAAGAGATTATTTCAAGGAAAGCATTCCAATTGCTTTACGCAAATGAATAAAACGTTTTTGATCCAAAGGTTTTGTTAAGATATCAGCTAATTGATCCTCAGTTGAAATATATGAAAGTTGAAGAATATTTGATTCAACTAGCTCTCTAAGAAAATGATATCTAAGTTCAATATGTTTTGTTCTAGAGTGCAACACAGGGTTTTTGGAAATGTTTATAGCACTGGTGTTGTCACAAAGAATTGTTACCGAAGTTGCTGAAATCCGGAAGTCGCTCAACACGCTTTTCATCCATATCAATTGGGTTGAACAACTACCCGCTGAAATATACTCTGCTTCGGCAGTCGAGAGTGCTATGCAGTTTTGCTTTTTACTGTGCCATGCAACAAGGCAATGGCCAAGATAAAAACATGCACCACTCGTGCTCTTCCGATCATCCACTGATCCTGCCCAATCGGCATCTGAGTATCCAACAATGTCCAAACTTGTTCCCATAGGATACCAAATTCCGAAATTTATTGTTCCTTTGATGTATCGGATGATCCGTTTCACCGCTTTCAGGTGAACCTCCTTCGGTGCTGATTGATATCTCGCGCAAATCCCAACACTGAAGGATATATCCGGGCGACTAGCCGTGAGGTAAAGTAGACTTCCAATCATACTTCGATACAGTTTCTCGTCTACATTCTCACTGTTTGATTCACTTCCAAGTCCCTTATGGCTAGTTCCCATTGGAGTCGGAAAATCCTTAGAATTTTCTAAATCAAATTTCTTGACCAACTCCATTGCATACTTGGATTGACACAAGTGAATACCTTCATCATTTTGTTTAACTTGTAATCCAAGAAAATAAGTCAATTCGCCCATCATGGACATCTCAAATTCGCTTTCCATGGTCTCCGCGAATTTAGAAGCATCATTATCTCTTGTTGCGCCAAATACAATGTCATCGACATAGATTTGTGCTACAATGAAATTGTTTTGATAATGCTTCACAAAGAGAGTCCTGTCAGCTCCCCCTCGAGTATAGCCCTTCTCCAAAAGGTGCTTTGTCAACCTTTCGTACCATGCTCGCGGTGCTTGTTTCAGACCGTAAAGAGCCTTTTTCAAACGAAAAACATGGTTAGGTAGTTTATGGTCCACAAAACCTTTCGGTTGAGCCACATAAACTTCCTCATTTAAGAAACCATTTAAAAAGGCGCTCTTAACGTCCATTTGAAATAATTTGATTTTAAAATGACAAGCTATCGCAAATAAGATACGAATGGACTCGAGTCTAGCTACAGGGGCGAAAGTTTCGTCAAAGTCTATACCTTCTACTTGAGAGTAGCCTTGAGCAACTAAACGTGCTTTGTTCCTGATGATAGTACCATCCTCATTTTTCTTGTTCTTGAAGATCCATTTGGTACCTATCACATTGTGTTGCTTCGGAGGCTTCGTTAATTCCCAGACTTTGTTTCGCTCAAATTGATGGAGCTCTTCCTGCATTGCTTCAATCCAGTAGTCATCCTGAAGAGCTTCATCGATGTTCTTTGGTTCGATTAATGATACGTAGCAAGCGAATCCGCAAACCAATTGTCTCCGAGTTCTGACTCCTTCTTGTGGGTCTCCAATGATGTTCGATTCAGGATGATCCTTGGAGATGCGTAACGTTTGAGGTAATGGAGTAGTCGGAGGTACTTGAGATGATTCCTGCACATCAGATAAACTTGAAGAACCGTTAGATGCATCATTATTATCGAAAGAATTGTTATTAGAAGATGCATTAGCAGGTGTATCATCATCAAGAGAGATATCGAGGGTAGATTTTTCAGATGCAAAGTGAAAAGCTTCATCTACTTTAACATTTATCGATTCTACGATCGTCTTAGATTCTAAGTTAAAAACTCGATATGCTCTACTGTTTGTAGAATAACCCAAGAAAATCCCTTCGTCACTTCGAGAGTCAAATTTTCCAAGATTCTCGCGGTCACGCAAAATAAAACACCGACTCCCAAAGATACGAAAATATTTGATATTAGGTTTTCTACAAAACCATAGCTCATATGGTGTATTTAAAGTCCCCGGGCGCAAATACACTCGATTAATTACATAGACGGCCGTGTTCACCGCTTCAGCCCAAAAATATAACGGTAGGTTCCGGCTATGAAGCATAACACGAACCATCTCCTGTACGACCCTGTTTTTGCGCTCGACTACTGTTGGTTTTTAATATAAGGATCCACAAGGATCTAAATAGGTACTATCAAACACCTAGAGGGGGGTGAATAGGTGTAATATTTAAAAAACAAATCTCAGTGCAAAATAAAAACCAATGCGGAAAATAAAAACAGCACACCGAGATTTACGTGGAAACTCCAATCCAGGAGAAAAACCACGGGACCAACACGCAATAACAATCCACTAAGAAAAGAAGAATAACAAGGTGATTACCGACTCCACGGACTCAAACCCCTCCTTCAACTTCTTCGGACCTTGCGCTCACCGATTGCACGTCCACTGCACACGTTCGAATCCACGAACGCCACTCGAATCCACGAGCACACGTTTCGAATCCACGAAACGCCTTTAGCACACCGAATCCACGATGCCACATCGAATCCACGACGCAAACTTGGCCGATAGAAATATTGGCTTCGATGGTGATCCTTTGCTTAGATTATCATTGAGGAACCGTAGAAGAAATCTCTAAGCAAAGACTAGATCAATTCGACAAAAGATAGATCTTGGAAGAACCGTCGAATTGACCTAAAAGAGGCTATAAAGAAGAACGATAAAAACCTAGCCTCTAGGGTTGCTCTCAAGTGTTTTATAAATTGATCGGTATTTTTGAGAAACCCTAAATGTCTATTTATAGTTTAGAAACCTTTAGAAAGAGATAAGCATCAAAAACTGACTTAACAGAAATTTTCCCGCACGACGATCCGGATCGGATTTACGGCGATCCTGACTGTCGTCTTTTTTTCAGCAATTCCTGAAAAAACAAGGTTCGGGATCCGGATCGGAATTCTGATCCGGATCGGTTCAGGATCAGAAATTCTGATCCGGACTCTGAACATCCAATTTGTCCAGTTTTTGATTTTTAAGCAATGAAAATGTCACGCCCCGGGGTCGAAACTGCGACCCGGGCTCGTCAACAGATCCGCCATCTGTACGAAAACTGCCGCACAGACGAAGCGTCTACCCTGCAAGCCAGATCTATAGCTAAAAACATGTATCAGAGCTGAAGCTAAAAAAATCAAAAGCTATAGAATAAAACTGAACATCTGGAATAGTAAAATCTCCACTAGTACACAAATCCTCAAGGTACAAAGTCTCACAGAAATAAAACAAATACTATCCTCACAAGTCTCTCAGAATGTCCAGTACAAAAGTGGAACATAAAATACACCGGGTACATCTACCTCAGACTCTCAATGCTGGTAAGGAACTAATCGGCCGCGTCCTCACCTCGATCTGCTGTCTCCGCGCGAACCAAGCCAGAACAGCTGCCTCAATAACCTGTCACCGCAGCGGGTGTGAGATCTACTGCAGAAGGCAGATCTCAGTGGGTACCGTCCCAATATCCACGGTATGCCCACTAAGTCTACTGGAGGCAAAACAGATAGGTATGCAGATAGATAGATAAAGGGTAAGCTGAAAGAAAACTACAGCTAAAAAGTCTCAATCATAAAGCTCAATAAACTCTACCAATAAAATGATATGCATACACCCTCTACTGCTAAGATGCCTCAGTATCAATGCTCAAAGGAAAGAAACCCATCTAAGAACATAATATGTAAACCACTCGCACACGAGGTGCCCAATCGACCCAATCGAACTGACTGCCTCATAGGGTCCAGTCAAACCTGCGCCTACCTACTGCCGTTACATCCCGGAGGACCGGACTTACGTAGGGCGTCCGTGACTGCCACTAACTGGCCCAGCCAGAGGGACTGCGTCCGTAACTGCCACTAACTGGCCCAGTCAGAGGGACGGCGTCGACAAGTCGCGATACAAAAGTAACAGATCCACCCCGGGCGTGGCTCTCGAGGGGCGCGACCCCACCGAGGAAAAGGTATCCGCGCACTCTGTCGCTCAGGTGGCACTGCAGGCTATAGTCCAAAATCCACGCTCACTCTCAGAACGGAAAGACTCAGGATCCTCAAACATCTCGCACAACGGTCGGAGAACTCTCGACGACTCAGCTGATCAGCTCTCTCGAATCACGAGACACAAGCAAACTCTACCAACCCGTGGCACAAAACACACTGGCTGGAGATACTCCACAGCCGGGATCGACCCACATCTCAGGGCTAATAAAACTGGTCGGACAACACACAACGACCCGGGACCACCGTCACCCCCAATGGTTCCCAACGACACTAGCACAGTCTAAACTCAGCTACCGGACCCCACTCAGCCCCCAGGCACGAGTGCAACAATGCCCCACAGAAACCTGACCCCTCGGCCCACTACCCGGGCGAGGCAACACTATGTCCAGGAAAGATGCAAGGTGTGAGATGTCTAATACATAAAGGAACCTAGCCCAAGTGAAGGCTCTCTACTGTCTCATCTGTGTCAACAAGCGGCACATGCAGGCTAAGATCCACAATCAAATGCTCAAATAGCACAACTCAGTCGGAAAAAGACTCCACGACTCAATCTGATATGAAAAATCCACGATGTAGAATAATCACCTCAATCCCCACAAGGAAGCTCAACTCACATGACACTAGAACTCAGCACACAATGCTCTAAAATCCTCTCGGCCCCGCGGCAAGAGTATACATGCACCCTGAACCTATGCCGTACCCCTGGCGAACTCATAATTTAAAAACCACCTTTGAAAATATTGATTTTCCTTAAAACGGGCTTTCTCGATTTTTAAAACGGTTCAGGTGCAATTATGATGCAAACAAAACATGAAACCTAGTCTCATATGATATCAGGAGTCTACTAAAAATAATTCGGGGTCCCAATAAATTTTACAGAAAATTCCAGGCAACTATCAGATGTAAAAACAGCGAAAACGCCTAATAAATATGATCAACTTGCATTCAATAGCATTAAGGGGCATTCCATAAATTTTGGAGAAATTCCAACCCACCTCAAATGCATTCCGCAGGCAATCGCTAAAGTCGGTGAAGTGCAGCTAGCTCAAAAAGGAAGATCTGCTGAAGTTGCTTCATCGGCGCACCGTTGCTTTTACTTCTGCCACAAGCTTAATGCACACCCAGTGCTCCCAAGAACCACTAACAACTCCACTGTACACAACAAGTCCACCCCAACTCCAAAAGTTTACAATTAAAATACAAGCTCCAACTACACACATCCAATTACATAAATCCAAATCCATCATAAAGATTTGCACACTAACAAAATAATCATTCACTTATTTACGCATCACACTGCACACAATAAAAGGATTCACTCTCACATTCCCTTAGCTCCACGGTCCACACCAACCAACTCACATTAAGCTCCAGCACAACCTCAACTTCAACACAATTCTTGTGCTCCCAGCCACTACAAATTAGATACATGCTCACATTCATAAGGTGCATCTGTACACCCACATAATCCCCACAACACGAACACACCACTGTCCAAACCGCTCAAGTAAAGACCGCACTCCGCGCACTCGATCCGATCTCCGCCTGGCACTTCGCCGAAAACCGCGCAACCCGACGGTGTCCTAAGAGAGCAAAGAAGGGAAAAAAAAACCACGTCACAAACCGAGCTCGCTCGCCGCGCCCCAATGCCGCGGCTGCCACGCGCTGCGCAACGCGCGCCTGCGCGCTGCGCACTGCGCGCCAGCGCACTGCGCGCTCGCCGCGCTTGCGGCGCGCGCTGCGCATCGCGTGCCTGCGCGCTGCGCACTGCGCGCCAGCGCGCTGCGCGCCCGCCGCGCGCGCACTGCGCATCGTGCGCCTGCGCGCTGCGCACCACGGTGCGAGCCCCTCCCCCCCTTGCTGCCTGCTGCTGGTCAACAAAGGACAGCAGTCCAATGCTCTCTCCCACCTTGGCAGATCCAATAAGGCTAGCAAGCCAAAAACTAAAACCACATACAAGAACACCAAAAACTCAGCTTCTAAAAAAAACTGTACATACCTTATAGAGGCTCCCCTTGCGCACGCTGCCCGGCAACGATCCGAAGGTCCACCATCGCATCTCCCATCCACTTCCCTCTCTTTTCCAATTTTTCTTCACTTTTTCATCATCTTCTTCCTTCATTTCTCCTATTTTTCCCATTCCTCTGTTCACAACCTTTTTCCTCTGTTTACTTTGTGAAGGAGACGATGACGTGGAGTGGAGGCTTCTTAATTAAGAGAACTTAATTAGTGTGGTAGGTGGGCAGCATTAAAAGCACCTATGCAACATCTCACGCCACCTTTAAAGCCAACCTTCTCTTTCTTTCTTTTTACCATCCAGACCCAAGCCAAAAATCACTAAATAATTTAATTTAATTTAAGTAATTAAATAATCCATCAAAAGCCCCCCGTCAACTCACTTTTTGCCTTCGGGTCCTGCGCGTCAGTCCGGAATCTCCCGAACTCCGCTGTAATCTAAAAATACAAATGCCCACAGCTTTTTCTCCTCAAAAAGCTCAACCGTTGAGTCGGGGTGCTCAATCCAAAAACCGGCTCCAAAACTGTCAGTTCCGACTCACTTTTCGCCTTCGGGTTCTCCGTGTCAGTCCGGAACCTCCCGAACCCCGCTGTAATCATAAAGTACACTTGTTCCAAGTGTTCCCAATATTCCTGCACTCCATTGTGAAGTCGGAGCTTCCCCGAAACCGGTCCTCTAACGGCGGACAATGCCCGGAAAACTCCGAATCGACCTGGGGCTTCCGCGTTGATCCGAATCAACCTGAACTCATCTGTAAACACATAGGGAACACGCTCGAGGCAATTTCTCCGCACCATGCCATCTTGTGAGGTCGGTGCGCTATCCGAAAACCCGGTATTCTACACTCTCCCCTCCTTAAAAGGGTTTCGTCCTCGAAACCAGAATAAATCCATAACTTATGAGGGTGTCTCAAACAAATGGGGATAGGAAACACTCAACTCATCCTCTGGCTCTCAAGTGGCCGCTCTTACTTATCACAAAGGCTACACTGAACCTTCACCAAAGGTAGATCTCGACTGCAAAATTACCTTGTCACATAAAAAGATCCGCATCGGTCGCTTTAGATAGCTCGAGTCCTCATCCATCTCTAAAGAAGTGAAATCCAAAATATGCAAGGGGGGTCAAATACACTTCTTCCAGCCAGAAAAACACTCGCGGAACAAACTCCCCGCGTAAAACTCGAATGATCGCATTCCTGCGGATAGTGGCTTTCACAATCATGGTTCCCAAATCCAAACCCTAAGCCTCCAATAGGCAAAACTCCTTCGTTGCCCCTTAGCAACCAAAACACTCAAGTTCCGCAGACGCATCTCTCATATCAATTTACAGGGGAAGTAGTTCAACATCGGGGAAACAATGCTCAAATTCCAACTCACAAATCCCAAGTTCCAAAAGTGGCTACCACGGATCGAAGACCTCATTCCAAGGTTGCATGCTCGCCTAACCAAGGCGTACTGACCATAAAGTCCTTGCTGGGATAATATGATATAAGACCAAACTTACAATTCCAATAACTCTGTTCACCGGTGCTGCTTCAACCAAGCTCTTCCTGAGTAACCAAGTGCCTCAGGTTCAAGGGTCTATGGATAACTCCATGATCTCTCTATCGCTGGCAACATCTACAACAATGCTGGTATCCTCCTCAGCTTTTTCCCCCCATAGCTACACTGGCCCTGCTTAGTCCAAAAACTTCTGACCCCAGTCACTAATATAGGTTTAGGCCAAACCCAAACGGCATCACTCTTCGTTGGGTCTACAGTCACTCCTGCAGCTGAAATCATAAGGCCTAACCACAGAACCTTTCGAAGTCGACATGCATACCCTAATAACTTGGCATAAGACTCCTTTTCTCCGAAGTTGCTGCACTACTCTCAAGTGCTCCTCATGCTCTATGTCACTTCGGGAATAAATCCAAATATCCATGACAGGTCCGGCTGCCAACCCGTCCAAACACAGCTGGAACACTCAATTCCTCAAATCCTAAAGGCGACAGGGCACAGTCAATCCACTCAACCTCGCTAAAAGCTCATAATGCCCTTACAGGTTCCTGAAAACAATCAGGGCACAACCCTCGGCTGTAAGGTTCCATAACGCTATCAATCTCACAAAGGGCATCTGCCGCAACACACTCCAACCTGTCTGTGTTCGAACCATCAAAGAACTCTCACCGTTGTGTACTCACAACGTGGCATCACTGCCGTGCACCTACGGCGTGGCATCACCACCGTGTATCAACGGTGTGGCATCATACTCAAGCATCAAGGTCTCAGATCCTCACAATCCTATACCCACGACGTGGCTCTGGGTCACTCAGACCCGCTTGATCCATCAGATCCCGCAACTGCCCTATCAGCTCTCTGTCTCACAGTTCATACTTCAAGGAAGGCTGCCACAGTCGGCGTGGTTTCCAAAACCACGTCGACCACTAACTTGATCCCAATCTCACTAAACGGCGGCTTAAAGACAGCTCAAGTAGACTCACACCCGGAATCACACGACGATAAGGATATCCTTTAGTCCCGGTGCCGCCGCAGGCACCTCTCAACAATCGCTAGCAAGCGATACGACCACGACTCATCCTCTGTCATGATCTAGCCTCCTCTATAAACACACTCCTCCTGACCAGGTCCACGGAGGGTCATTGTCCTCTCTCGACAAACCAAGGTAGCCTAACAACGGGATAACCAATCCCTATCCAACACGTAACAACATCCCGAAGCTTATGTAGGACTAAAAACTCAAGGAATCAAACCGAATGTCCTACTTACTCTGGCGGGACTGGCAACACTCATCCATGTGCTATACGTGATCAGGAACCTGATCCTCATGTGCACAGGCCAACAGTCCTATCTCTGGCCCACGCAAAGCTACCCATGCTCTACTGAAACATGCACATGCGGTGTCGGCATCTAAATGCTCTAAATCCAAAGACTATAGGGAAGGCTACATCAAGTAAGATACAATCCACTATCCTGGTGCCTCTATCCAGCTGCACAAACTCATCCACCAGATGCTGGCGGTCAACGCTCTATCAGTCTCGGTATCACGGCTTCATCAGCCCACTGGTAGACTGGATGAACCTCTTATCCTAAAGGGGGCAGTGGGGTGCCGTGGCAAGCGGCAATTCCAAGAGCACTAGGTAGGGACACTCTGCCTGAAATGTCCTGACACTGCTACTGGTGCTTCAACTGTCGAGAACCTCCAGGTCTCTGTCTCCTCTGAGACACATGATCCTGAGACTGGCACCATGGCAACCTCGATCCACTCACTATCCCAAAATTCGATGATGCTGGACGTCTCTCACTGGAGCTGGTCCCTCGCTCTTCGTCCCTCCTGGACGTGATCAGTGATCCTCGGTCAATCCATCGAACATGCCCAATCGCTGCATCTACAGTCGGCACTCGCCGAGAATACACAAAGAGATAGATATCCAGATGCAGTCTCTTCTCAACATGATCAACTTTCTGAGCCTCATCCTGAGCGACATGGGGTACACTGCTCAACAATCGCAGAAACTCACTCCAGGTCATCAACTGCGCTCCCGGTGGTCCAATGGGACGAACTCGACGCCGCCTACTCTCGGCGTCCCTATCCAAAAGTGCGCAACCAAGTGCACCTGATGCTTCTCCGGAATGAACAATTCTCAAATAATTTTTCCAAAGCAGCAATCCAGTTCTCGGCCTCCTAAGGCTCCAACTCGGTCCCGAAATCTACAGGGGATGGAACTGGATGAAGTACACAACCGGTCAGCCTCCTCGCTGCTTCTGCACTACTCACCGTGCAATCTGGGTCGAAGTCGACGATGTCGCGGCTAAAGATGCTCCTGGCGATACCTCGGGAGATGCTCTCGGTCCAAGCATGCGCATCGCGCGCTCCATGTTCTCTTCCTGGCGCCGCATCGCCTCAAACACCTGGCTACCTGGGCCCGTAACTCTCAGACCTTACTCTGCTCTGTCCATTCAGCCTCCCGCTGTTCGGGCTCCTCATCCAGGGTCAAGCACGCCCTCGCCGCTGCACGGCGACTCGGAAGCATCGAAAACCACTGCAACAAAACAAACATTAGGACCAAAACTCTCTCGACCCAATCAAGCGAAAGTCTAGAACATGTTACTCATACTAAAGCATTATGTTGTCTGCAGCCAACATAATCATCTTTAGAGAAATAACATGTAAGATCACTCGCCCCAGTCCTCTGGGGGAGGTATAGAATCAATCAGGACTCTCGCTAAAGTCACGTCTCTCACGACAGTCATCCTACTGTCCAACCAATAGCCTAGGGTCACTAAGTCCACAACGACCTATATTCCTAGGCTCTGATACCACCTAAATCTGTCACGCCCCGGGGTCGAAACTGCGACCCGGGCTCGTCAACAGATCCGCCATCTGTACGAAAACTGCCGCACAGACGAAGCGTCTACCCTGCAAGCCAGATCTATAGCTAAAAACATGTATCAGAGCTGAAGCTAAAAAAATCAAAAGCTATAGAATAAAACTGAACATCTGGAATAGTAAAATCTCCACTAGTACACAAATCCTCAAGGTACAAAGTCTCACAGAAATAAAACAAATACTATCCTCACAAGTCTCTCAGAATGTCCAGTACAAAAGTGGAACATAAAATACACCGGGTACATCTACCTCAGACTCTCAATGCTGGTAAGGAACTAATCGGCCGCGTCCTCACCTCGATCTGCTGTCTCCGCGCGAACCAAGCCAGAACAGCTGCCTCAATAACCTGTCACCGCAGCGGGTGTGAGATCTACTGCAGAAGGCAGATCTCAGTGGGTACCGTCCCAATATCCACGGTATGCCCACTAAGTCTACTGGAGGCAAAACAGATAGGTATGCAGATAGATAGATAAAGGGTAAGCTGAAAGAAAACTACAGCTAAAAAGTCTCAATCATAAAGCTCAATAAACTCTACCAATAAAATGATATGCATACACCCTCTACTGCTAAGATGCCTCAGTATCAATGCTCAAAGGAAAGAAACCCATCTAAGAACATAATATGTAAACCACTCGCACACGAGGTGCCCAATCGACCCAATCGAACTGACTGCCTCATAGGGTCCAGTCAAACCTGCGCCTACCTACTGCCGTTACATCCCGGAGGACCGGACTTACGTAGGGCGTCCGTGACTGCCACTAACTGGCCCAGCCAGAGGGACTGCGTCCGTAACTGCCACTAACTGGCCCAGTCAGAGGGACGGCGTCGACAAGTCGCGATACAAAAGTAACAGATCCACCCCGGGCGTGGCTCTCGAGGGGCGCGACCCCACCGAGTAAAAGGTATCCGCGCACTCTGTCGCTCAGGTGGCACTGCAGGCTATAGTCCAAAATCCACGCTCACTCTCAGAACGGAAAGACTCAGGATCCTCAAACATCTCGCACAACGGTCGGAGAACTCTCGACGACTCAGCTGATCAGCTCTCTCGAATCACGAGACACAAGCAAACTCTACCAACCCGTGGCACAAAACACACTGGCTGGAGATACTCCACAGCCGGGATCGACCCACATCTCAGGGCTAATAAAACTGGTCGGACAACACACAACGACCCGGGACCACCGTCACCCCCAATGGTTCCCAACGACACTAGCACAGTCTAAACTCAGCTACCGGACCCCACTCAGCCCCCAGGCACGAGTGCAACAATGCCCCACAGAAACCTGACCCCTCGGCCCACTACCCGGGCGAGGCAACACTATGTCCAGGAAAGATGCAAGGTGTGAGATGTCTAATACATAAAGGAACCTAGCCCAAGTGAAGGCTCTCTACTGTCTCATCTGTGTCAACAAGCGGCACATGCAGGCTAAGATCCACAATCAAATGCTCAAATAGCACAACTCAGTCGGAAAAAGACTCCACGACTCAATCTGATATGAAAAATCCACGATGTAGAATAATCACCTCAATCCCCACAAGGAAGCTCAACTCACATGACACTAGAACTCAGCACACAATGCTCTAAAATCCTCTCGGCCCCGCGGCAAGAGTATACATGCACCCTGAACCTATGCCGTACCCCTGGCGAACTCATAATTTAAAAACCACCTTTGAAAATATTGATTTTCCTTAAAACGGGCTTTCTCGATTTTTAAAACGGTTCAGGTGCAATTATGATGCAAACAAAACATGAAACCTAGTCTCATATGATATCAGGAGTCTACTAAAAATAATTCGGGGTCCCAATAAATTTTACAGAAAATTCCAGGCAACTATCAGATGTAAAAACAGCGAAAACGCCTAATAAATATGATCAACTTGCATTCAATAGCATTAAGGGGCATTCCATAAATTTTGGAGAAATTCCAACCCACCTCAAATGCATTCCGCAGGCAATCGCTGAAGTCGGTGAAGTGCAGCTAGCTCAAAAAGGAAGATCTGCTGAAGTTGCTTCATCGGCGCACCGTTGCTTTTACTTCTGCCACAAGCTTAATGCACACCCAGTGCTCCCAAGAACCACTAACAACTCCACTGTACACAACAAGTCCACCCCAACTCCAAAAGTTTACAATTAAAATACAAGCTCCAACTACACACATCCAATTACATAAATCCAAATCCATCATAAAGATTTGCACACTAACAAAATAATCATTCACTTATTTACGCATCACACTGCACACAATAAAAGGATTCACTCTCACATTCCCTTAGCTCCACGGTCCACACCAACCAACTCACATTAAGCTCCAGCACAACCTCAACTTCAACACAATTCTTGTGCTCCCAGCCACTACAAATTAGATACATGCTCACATTCATAAGGTGCATCTGTACACCCACATAATCCCCACAACACGAACACACCACTGTCCAAACCGCTCAAGTAAAGACCGCACTCCGCGCACTCGATCCGATCTCCGCCTGGCACTTCGCCGAAAACCGCGCAACCCGACGGTGTCCTAAGAGAGCAAAGAAGGGAAAAAAAAACCACGTCACAAACCGAGCTCGCTCGCCGCGCCCCAATGCCGCGGCTGCCACGCGCTGCGCAACGCGCGCCTGCGCGCTGCGCACTGCGCGCCAGCGCACTGCGCGCTCGCCGCGCTTGCGGCGCGCGCTGCGCATCGCGTGCCTGCGCGCTGCGCACTGCGCGCCGCGCACTGCGCGCGCACTGCGCATCGTGCGCCTGCGCGCTGCGCACCACGGTGCGAGCCCCTCCCCCCCTTGCTGCCTGCTGCTGGTCAACAAAGGACAGCAGTCCAATGCTCTCTCCCACCTTGGCAGATCCAATAAGGCTAGCAAGCCAAAAACTAAAACCACATACAAGAACACCAAAAACTCAGCTTCTAAAAAAAACTGTACATACCTTATAGAGGCTCCCCTTGCGCACGCTGCCCGGCAACGATCCGAAGGTCCACCATCGCATCTCCCATCCACTTCCCTCTCTTTTCCAATTTTTCTTCACTTTTTCATCATCTTCTTCCTTCATTTCTCCTATTTTTCCCATTCCTCTGTTCACAACCTTTTTCCTCTGTTTACTTTGTGAAGGAGACGATGACGTGGAGTGGAGGCTTCTTAATTAAGAGAACTTAATTAGTGTGGTAGGTGGGCAGCATTAAAAGCACCTATGCAACATCTCACGCCACCTTTAAAGCCAACCTTCTCTTTCTTTCTTTTTACCATCCAGACCCAAGCCAAAAATCACTAAATAATTTAATTTAATTTAAGTAATTAAATAATCCATCAAAAGCCCCCCGTCAACTCACTTTTTGCCTTCGGGTCCTGCGCGTCAGTCCGGAATCTCCCGAACTCCGCTGTAATCTAAAAATACAAATGCCCACAGCTTTTTCTCCTCAAAAAGCTCAACCGTTGAGTCGGGGTGCTCAATCCAAAAACCGGCTCCAAAACTGTCAGTTCCGACTCACTTTTCGCCTTCGGGTTCTCCGTGTCAGTCCGGAACCTCCCGAACCCCGCTGTAATCATAAAGTACACTTGTTCCAAGTGTTCCCAATATTCCTGCACTCCATTGTGAAGTCGGAGCTTCCCCGAAACCGGTCCTCTAACGGCGGACAATGCCCGGAAAACTCCGAATCGACCTGGGGCTTCCGCGTTGATCCGAATCAACCTGAACTCATCTGTAAACACATAGGGAACACGCTCGAGGCAATTTCTCCGCACCATGCCATCTTGTGAGGTCGGTGCGCTATCCGAAAACCCGGTATTCTACAGAAAACTTATCCAAGTGTTTCTAAACTACTCAAATGTATTCGGATCACCAAAATTATTTAGTTAAACGTACCTGATCAATCCGAATTCATTTTCCTTGAGATTGATGTATATGATTCATAATTCTTCAACTTCAATCTTCAAGACTCAAAACACTGAGTGTCAACTTGAGATCTTGTTGAATCTTCTCTGAGTCTTCAATTGCTGATTGACAATTTGATCACTTCAAGACTCCGACTCAACTCACCGACTTGACTCACGAAATATGCCAACACCAAAATGCCGTAACAATCTCCCCCTTTGGCAATTTCGTGACAAAACCCAAAAATACATAAAAACGCTCAAGTCACTCATCTTAAACCAAAAAAAGCGAAATTCAATGTTATCACCAAAACATTGATTTTCTTTGCGTGAAAGATCCAATAAATACAAAATTACATTTGAACCAAACAGTCCTAGAACATACTCTATGACTTAGGACTTGGAGTCTTAAAGTGATGTAATTCCTGCAAAACAAAACTCCAAACAAAATCAAACGTTAGTCGTTAGAAATTAAAATCCTACATTTGATTCGTCCTTTTGGTTCTTTTGTTTTTCGACTCTTTCAATCTTTTCATTATCTCCCCCTATCTTGAGCATCTCTAACATGTTCTCCATGTTCTCCCCCTGTCTTGAGCATTTATGTTCTCCCCCTTTGTGATACGATCATTATTTTCTGTTCTCCCCCTTTATGTCACAAATTGTCAAACAGTGAACATACTAGACAAAAGGAAATCACTAACAACATTAGTTCATAGAGAAAGAGAGATAAAAGCTCAGTTCTGGTATATAACAAAAATGCAGATTGTGTACCGGTACTCGAGAGCAAAAATCACAAAAATTCTTGAAACAAATCCAAATTTTGAAATCTTTCGAATACCGATTTGTATTCCATCAAGAAAACAATTTAAGTGCTTTAAACAACGAATTCACACAGATGCCATTCAATCCAATTAATTTCACAAAATTAAAAAGATTTACTCCTAAATCATGAAAAACAAAGATAAAACATTATAAACAGTTTTTCATGTTATATTCATCAAACACAAGTCATCAAAAATAATCTTGAGATCCAAACTCTATCAAGATGTAACGGATTTACAAAGATGACTTACGGAGATTTTTCAAATGACACCAATTCTGAATTCTACCCTTTCAAATTGAGATAAGCACTAAAATACCTAAGGGTGGCTCTTTGAGCATCTTTTTAACTATCCCACCTTATACCAACCAGGAGATTGTTCAAAATAAGAACTTTGAATTTAAATCTCCGAATGCTTCAACTAAAAATTTCAAAAAAATATTTTCCAAGCATCCATAACATGTGGTAGCTTCACACACAAACCGGACGACCGGGGTGGCAGCTCTTTCCTACATGTGGTGGTAGTTTTCACACTCCTTTCGGATGTAACTCTTTCCATATCTTTTACAATTCATTTATTTACCCTTGTAAGAATGCAATCTCTTACGTGAAAGAATTAAATCCCAAATTTTAGTCTATCGGTTGTCTCACGTTTATCACAATGAATTCACACAACCGAGATAGATTAAGCATCTAAAGATCACACATGATTTCTAAAATTTGATGCTTATAACTATCAAAAACTCCTATAATGAAGTATCTTCAAGATTATGATTATGGAGTAAAGTTGATAATCCATATAAAATTAAATTGGAGTGAATGAACGTGAAACCCTTTTTATTCAATGCACTTGTTCAATAAAAACCCTTTTGTTCAAAAATAAAGTATAAAAACGAAGAGCATTGAAAAACATGTAATGCAAAGATTAAGAAAAAATATGAAGGGAAAACCAATCAAAGCATTACATACAGTCATAAGCTATTTAGAACTTAAGACAAGGAAAGATATCACCTTTCCGAATCCAAAATCGTCGGATCTTGGGTTGTCTTGATTCATTGTGCCCGGGGGTTGGTAGCTTTGACTGTTGGTCCACCTTAGGTCTTTGCCTTGCAATGATCCACTTGAATGATTGATGTTGTGGCTCGGACCTTTGGTGGGTTGAGTGAACTCCTTTGACTTGATGTGTCTTTTGATTCCGTTGAGTTCGCTCCGTAGATGAAGTTGCCGAAGAATTTTTCTTTCTCTTTTTAGGGCACGTCTTCATCAAGTGTCCTTCAAGTCCACATAGGTGACAAGTTCTTTCTTTCAATTTAGTTGTGGAACTTGAAGCCTTTACAGTTTGGTTTTTTTTGAATCCCAAACCAACCTTGCTTGATTGACCTAATCCGGACATACGGTCAAGATTCTTGGAACCGGTTGAAAGCCTTTGTATGTCGGATTTGAGTTGATGAACTTGCTTGGTCAAAGCTTGGTTGGTGACATGAATTTCTTCAAACTGTTTTTCTAGAAAGCCAATCTTGTCCATATATGATTTAGCGTTTGTCTCCGATTGGTTTAATTTTTCTTGGAGGATTTTATTGTTCTCCAATAAACGTCCTTTTTCCTCCTCGAGATCATTAAGTTTGATCTTTAAAGCTTGATTCTCGTCTTGAACCTCAAGTCGTTGCTTCCTCAACTTCTTGATATGCTTGGTCATCTTCTTAGATTCCGCAATAAGTTGTTGGTATGCCTCAACGAGTTCTTCTTCATCCGACTCCCCCTGACTTGATGACTCTCCTCCGGATGTTGATGTTTCATGCAAAATCAAAGGAATAGAGTCAGTGACTAAAGATGATAAGCACAAATTAGAAGAGGGAATTTGAGAAGCATGTAAGGCAATGACTTTTTCCTCTTTACTTGAGGTCGATTCATTAGAAATAGAATCGTCCCAAGTTTTCGCTTGCAAAGCCTTCTTTTTATATGATTTCTTAGAAGGACAATCCGTTGAAATATGGCCGTAGCCTTTGCATCGATAACATTGGATTTCCCCTTCGAAATCATCTTTTTCTTTTTCTTTAGAAGGTTTTGCAACGCTTTTGAGTTTAGAGGATTTAGAACCCGATGATCCTTTAGATGGTTTCGTGGATGAAGATCCATCGGTTCGATTCTTCCAAAATTTCCGTCGAAATTTCTTTACAATCCGCGCCAATTGTTCTTCAAAATCGGCTAAAGAGATTTCATCGTCGGAACTTGATTCGTCATCTTCTTCCTTTGTTGATTTGAATGCAATACCTGTAAGCTTAGAAGAAGACTTGGAAAAAACTTGATTAGTAGGAAAAGTCATATCATAAGTTTGCAAAGCACCTACTAATTCCTCTACACTCATCTCATCCGGATGACTAACGGTTTCAATGGCGGTAACCTTTGCCCTAAACCGTTCCGGAAGAGTCCGAAGTATCATTCTTACAATTTTCGACTCCGGGATCTTTTCTCCTAAATTAGCACATGTATTAATTACATCTTGAAGTCTAGTGTAATAATCTGTAAACAATTCATGCTCTTCCATAGGAATAGAGTCAAATTGACTTGTAAGCATCTGGAGCTTTTGAATTTTTACAAGATTAGTACCTTCATGTGTAATTTTGAGAATATCCCAAATTTCCTTCGCGGTTTCACACGCGGAAATTCTTGTAAACTCAGTCGAGGAAAGAGAATTATATAAAGCGTTCATACCTTTCCCATTGTAAGAAGATCTTTCGATTTCCTCTTTAGACCATCTAGAGCGAGGTTTTGGGGTAGTAGAATTTCCTACTTCCTCAACAGGATGCACCCAACCGTATTCAACGGTTTGCCATACCCGCTCATCAATTGAGATGAGAAAAGCTCTCATCTGCACTTTCCAATATGCATAATTGGTCCCATCAAAAAGAGGAGGTCTAAAAATATTACCACTTTCACCCGACATGATAGATAAACCTAAAACCCTCTCTGATACCAATTGTTGGTTTTTAATATAAGGATCCACAAGGATCTAAATAGGTACTATCAAACACCTAGAGGGGGGTGAATAGGTGTAATATTTAAAAAACAAATCTCAGTGCAAAATAAAAACCAATGCGGAAAATAAAAACAGCACACCGAGATTTACGTGGAAACTCCAATCCAGGAGAAAAACCACGGGACCAACACGCAATAACAATCCACTAAGAAAAGAAGAATAACAAGGTGATTACCGACTCCACGGACTCAAACCCCTCCTTCAACTTCTTCGGACCTTGCGCTCACCGATTGCACGTCCACTGCACACGTTCGAATCCACGAACGCCACTCGAATCCACGAGCACACGTTTCGAATCCACGAAACGCCTTTAGCACACCGAATCCACGATGCCACATCGAATCCACGACGCAAACTCAGCCGATAGAAATATTGGCTTCGATGGTGATCCTTTGCTTAGATTATCATTGAAGAACCGTAGAAGAAATCTCTAAGCAAAGACTAGATCAATTCGACAAAAGATAGATCTTGGAAGAACCGTCGAATTGACCTAAAAGAGGCTATAAAGAAGAACGATAAAAACCTAGCCTCTAGGGTTGCTCTCAAGTGTTTTATAAATTGATCGGTGTTTTTGAGAAACCCTAAATGTCTATTTATAGTTTAGAAACCTTTGGAAAGAGATAAGCATCAAAAACTGACTTAACAGAAATTTTCCCGCACGACGATCCGGATCGGATTTACGGCGATCCTGACTGTCGTCTTTTTTCAGCAATTCCTGAAAAAACAAGGTTCGGGATCCGGATCGGAATTCTGATCCGGATCGGAATTCTGATCCGGATCGGTTCAGGATCAGAAATTCTGATCCGGACTCTGAACATCCAATTTGTCCAGTTTTTGATTTTTAAGCAATGAAAACTTATCCAAGTGTTTCTAAACTACTCAAATGTATTCGGATCACCAAAATTATTTAGTTAAACGTACCTGATCAATCCGAATCCATTTTCCTTGAGATTGATGTATATGATTCATAATTCTTCAACTTCAATCTTCAAGACTCAAAACACTGAGTGTCAACTTGAGATCTTGTTGAATCTTCTCTGAGTCTTCAATTGCTGATTGACAATTTGATCACTTCAAGACTCCGACTCAACTCACCGACTTGACTCACGAAATATGCCAACACCAAAATGCCGTAACAACTACACCATTCTGTTGAGGTGTATAGGGTGCCGAGAATTCATGTTTAATGCCGTTTGAAGTGCAAAAATCAATGAATTTAGAATTTATGAATTCTCCACCTCTATCACTTCTAACACGAGTAATCTTTTCATTCTTTTCAATCATAATACGATGGCAAATCTCGTGAAAAGAATCAAAAGTATCAGCTTTCTCTTTTAAAAATGCTACCCAAGAATATCTAGAGAAATCATCAACCAATAAGAAAATATACCATTTACCTCCCAAAGATGGTTGACGAGTTGGCCCCATTAAATCCATGTGCAAAAGTTCCAAAGGCCGTTTTGTACCAATGTGGTTCAAGTTCTTGTGTGCAGTCCTTGACTGTTTTCCCTTTTGACAACCGCCACACACAATGTTTTGTTCAAATGAAAGTTTAGGAACCCCCTTGACCACATCTTTGTTTGAAATTCTAGCAAGTTCCTTAAAGTTTATGTGACCTAGCCTTTCGTGCCAAAGAGTTTCATTTTTCAAAGAAGCTAGGTTACACTTTTCAGAAATTTTATGAGGAACTACATAACAATTGTTTTCTGATCTAACCCCTTTTAAAAAGAAGACATGGTTCTTGTCAGTTACAGTACATTCATCAGATGAAAAATTAACTGAATAACCATTGTCACAAAGTTGACTTATGCTTATGAGGTTAGTCTTAAGGCCATTAACAAATAACACATTATTTAGAACCGGGCCATCTGGAATAGCTACCGTTCCCTTTCCAACAATTTTGGAAGACCGACCGTCTCCGAAAACAACAAGTCCTCCGGAGATTTTCTCAAAGGTTTGAAAACAGTTTTTGTCACCGGTCATGTGACGGGAACACCCGCTATCCAGATACCAAGACGAACTATCATATGCATGCAAGGAAATATTGGTAACAAGACAAGGGAAAATTTCACCTTTGCGCACCCAAACCTTTTTGGAATGCGTCGGTAATGGTCGTGAAGTTAATCTCCTAGGTGAAAGCGTCTTGTTAGCGCGATTGCTGCTCCTTGATGATGTCGTCTTGAGCGGTGAACTACCAAGGCTCTTTTCCTTCAAATGATTTGCAGTTGATTTTCGAGGAATCACCTTTTGGTAGTCATTGCAAGAGGTGCTTGAGGTGAGCGTTTGGCTCCCGTCTTGCAATTTCTTCTTATGTGCCCTGAAATGCCACAACGAAAACATACCTTAGTTCTTGACGATCCCGAAGAGGATGAAGTAGGCTTGTTGTCGTTGCTTGTCGTGAATTCCGGTGTCGGAGGAGGAGATACCGACTGAGGCACAAAAACTGTCCCACTCGAACTTGGAATGTCTCCAGTTTGAGTGTATCCGAGGCCGAACTTATTTGTTTGACCAAGACCAAGAAGCCTGTCCAACTTACTCCTTCCAGAAGAGAATCGCTTTAAGTCATCCTTTAGTTGGAGAATGGTCTTTGTCATTTCCATTTTTCCTGTCGAGCCTCGTCGTAGAGCTTTGAGAAATAATTCGCTTTATCCACCAATTTCTCATGTTCTTTCTCGAAAAGCTCATTTTTCTCTTGAAGGGAAACATTTGCTTTGGCTAGATTATCCCTTTCCACTTCAAGAGCGTTTGAGAGAGAAGATGCCCTTTTTGCTTCTTCTTCGAGATCCTGCAATCTCCCTCTCAAACTCTTGTTTTGCTTTGCCAGTTTCTTTGAATCCCTCAAAAGCTTATGGTAGGCAAGAGCAAAATCTTCACCTTCAGAATTGCTCGATTCGCTGTCCGTAGCGTTCTTTTCAACATGGGAGGAGTTGGACAAGGAATCGGAGGTACTTGCCATCAAGCACATGAAGGGTGAAGAGGTGGACGCGTGGAACGCTGTCGCGTTGTCTTCTTCATCACTTGAGGATGACTCATTTGACGTGGAGTTGTCATCCCAAGTAACGACTTGCATCGCTTTCTTCTTTGCCGGATTCTTGTTGGGACACTCCGTTGCAATGTGGCCGTAGCCTCGACATTTGAAGCACTGTACTTGTCCCTCTGAACTTTTCTTATCCTTTGAGATGTTCTCTTGCTTTCTTGACTTGTAGCTTAAAGAACCCTTGCCTTTCTTCGACTTTCCGAAGGATGGAGTTTTGCCTGAATTACCCCTTCGAAAGTTGCGGCGAAACTTTCTTGTCAAGAGAGCGAGCTGCTTCTCAAAGTCCTCCATAGATAGGTTCTCGTCATCGTCCGAGGAGGATGAATCCGCGTCTTCTTCTTTGTTGTTTTCAATGCATAACCTGAAGACTTAGAAGAGGATGCCTTTCCAGAAGAATAGTTAGTAGGAAATGTCATTTCATAAGTTTGTAATGCACCAACTAATTCTTCTACACGCATTTCGTCCGGGTGTTTAATTGTTTCAATGGCTGCGACCTTCGGGCGAAATCGTTCAGGAAGAGTTCTTAAATTTTTCTTACAACTTTAAATTCTGGAATCTTCTCTCCCAAGTTAGCACATGAGTTTACGATATCTTGCAATCGTGTGTAATAATCAGTGAAAGATTCATTTTCTGCCATAGAAATAGAGTCAAACTTGCTCGTAAGCATTTGCAGTTTCTGAATCTTCACAAGGTTAGTTCCCTCATGCGTAACTTGAAGAACATCCCAGATTTCTTTCGCAGTCTCACATGCCGAGACGCGAGAGAACTCTGTTTGTGACAAAGCATTAAATAGAGCATTAATTTCCTTGCCATTGTAAGAAGATAAATCAATCTCTTCCTTGGTCCATTTCGACCTAGGTTTTAAGGTGCGAACATCAGAAATAATTTCAGTTGGATTAGACCATCCTAATTCAATTGATTGCCACACCCTTTCGTCGATGGAAATTAAAAAGGCTTTCATCCGTACTTTCCAGTACGCATAATTTGTTCCATCAAAGAAAGGGGGTCGATTGATGTTTCCACCTTCAACCATTGTTTACAACCCTATTCCCGCTCTGATACCACTTGTTGGGTTATACTAATATGGATCTAAATAGGGGAAAAAACACCTAGAGGGGGGTGAATAGGTGTAAACAATAAACACTCAAAAAATCATTGCGCAATAAAACCCAATGCGGAAAAATAAATGAACACGCAAGATTTTTACGTGGAAAAACTCCAAACCGGAGTAAAAAACCACGGGACCGATAACACGGCGAAATCCACTAGAATTAACACACGTACAAGGTGATATAACGTACTCACAGACGACTCAACCTTTTACCATACGCTCCTAGTAGATCTTCTCCGCTCGCTCCACGACGCTTCTCGAATCCACGATCTGCGCCCAACGCTGAATCCACAGCGTCCAACGTCGAGTCCACGACGTCCGACCGAATCCACGGTCTTCACCCAGTAGCACGCTTCGAATCCACGAACGTACCTCGCTCCGAATCCACGAGAGCGGTTGCACCTTGAATCCACAAGGCCACGCGAGTCCACGCGCCGATTTAGGGTAAATCGTTGTTTTTGGGTGGTGATGATCCGCCGAATACTTAGATTAGAAATAGATCGGAAATACCATCTAAGTATTCATTGATTTGATTCTACTCAAAATCTGAGTTTGGAAAACCTAGAATCAAATCAATCAATATAGATGAAGAAACATAGAATTAAATCTATTGATTTCTTTCTTCTCTATATGTGGGATTTTTCTTTTTCGGCGTATTTTTCTATTTCTTATTTACCGATGTATGCGGATTGCCCTAGAAAATGAATCATAGGGTCTATTTATAGGTTAGAAACCATTGGAAGAGGATAAGGATCAAAAACATACCGTTTCTGGAAATTTTCAGGACGGCGATCCGGATCGGATTTACTGCGATCCGGATCGTCGTAACGAGATTGACAATTCCAGAAAACAGGGTTCGGGATCCGGATCGCAAGGTCCGATCCGGATCGTTCATGCAATTCAGCAAACTCCCATGTTCGGGATCCGGATCGGAATGGCCTAGGATCCGGATTGAAATTGCCAATGAACAATCACCCTTCGGGATCCGGATTGCAAGGTCTGATCCGGATCCTGAACATGTCCCATGTCCAGTTTTTGATTTTTATGCAATAAAAAATTCTTCCAAGTGTTTCTACACTACAAGAAGTATTCGGATCACCAAAAATGTTTAGTTAAACATACCTGATCCTTTTGAATTCTTCTTTCTTGAGATTGAGGTACATGATCCAAACTTTTCTCATCTTCAATCTTCAAGACTTAACACTTTCCACGAAATACGCCAACTCAAATTCCGTAACAAACTCAGCCAGGGCATGTGCCCACCTGGTAACTCAGCCAGGGGCAATGTATCCATCTGGTAGCTCGGCCAGTGGAAAGTGTCCTCCTGGTAACTCGGCCAGGGCATGTGTCCTCCTGGTAACTCAGCCAGGGCATGTGCCCACCTGGTAACTCAGCCAGGGGCAATGTATCCATCTGGTAGCTCGGCCAGTGGAAAGTGTCCTCCTGCTAACTCGGCAAGGGCAAGTATCTACACAGCTGGGACCGCCGTCACTCCAAACGGCTCCCACGACAACACCCCACTCATAGGCGAGAAGAACCAACTGACGCGGCAAAGATCCGAAAATCCCGATAGACCGGTGCCTAGAACCCCAATCAAACAAGAACAGACTCTAGGCTCAGCCTATCGAAGTTCTCGATCCTTTACCGTTCAGGGATTCGGCCCCTCTCGGTTAAAGTGGGAAACTAACTCAACACACAAACTCCTGGGTCTCGCTCTGCTCTGATAGCTCTGCCTCCCGCTGCTCGGGTATTCATCAGGTGCGGGGTGTGTCCTCTTCACAACACGACGTCTCAGGGGTATCGCAATCCGCTGCACAATAACAAACGTCAGGACACAACAACCATACGAACCAATCCAGCGAAAGTCTAAGACATGTCATCCATTCCATAGCATTATGTTGTCTGCAGCCACATAATCGCTTGGGAAAGTAAACATGCCAATCACTCATCCCGTCTCTTGGGAGAGGTATAAAACTCAATCTGGACTCTCGCTATAAGTCACGACTCTGACGCAGTCATCCTAATGTCCAACCATAAGCCTAGGGTTTCTAAGTCCACCATGACCTACAACCTAGGCTCTGATACCACTCTAATCTGTCACGCCCCGGGGTCGAAACTGCGACCCGGGCTCGCAAACAGATCCGCCATCTATACGGAAACTGCCGTACAGACGAAGCGTCTAACCTGCAAAAAGAATCAACTACAGTATATAGATATCAGAGCTGAAAATAAACTACTAAAAGCTGAAATCCAAACACTGTACAACTGAAAAATAATACAATATCCATCTCCCAAATACGATCGTATACAAAGTCTTCTGATACAAACTCAAAAGGGAGATATCTCCAATAAAAAACATCGATGTACAAGCTCTCAATACAAAAAAAATCCTCACTACAACAGTCTCTCAAACTGTAAAATAAAGTACAACTCTATACCTCACAACAAAGGTCTCTCAACAGAGGAAAAAGAAGTAAACAAAACTATTGAAGCTCTCCTCGAAAGGGGTACCGCTACACTCCAACGATGGGTAGGGAACTAGCTCGCGACTCCCTCACCTCGGTCAGAAGGATCAGCAACAGGAGCCCAGGAACAGGAGAAGAAGTCCCTGGGGAAAAAGACACCACGACGGGTGTGAGAACTACTTCCCACAGTAGTTCTCAGTGGGTACCGCCAACAAGCCCAACGGTCTGCCCACTAAGTCTACTAGAGGCAAAAGGTAACAGTGCAATGAAAAATATGAACAAGAAAAGCTGGAGCTACTCTACAACTACCATGCCTCTATCTAGATGCTCACAAAGTGGAACAGATGAAAGTAAATGTGACCACTCGCACCCAAGGTGCTCAATCGACCCAATCGAACTGACTCCTCATAGGGCCCAGTCAAGCCTGCGCCTGTTGACTAAGAACGCACCTGCCCACTACCACACATCCACATGAGGACGGGATTTACGTTGGGCGTCCTGTCCGACTAACTCATCCCTCGCGCAAAACTGCCTCAACAGGCCCATCGTTGCCTCCACTACGGAAAACTGCCTCAACAGGCCCATCGTATCCACAGCGGCATCTCAGGGGGCGCGACTCCAACTGAGGAAAACGGCGCGGCATAGAGTATCAAAATTGGCATATGCAGGCTATAGTCAAAATCCACGCTCACTCACAGAACGGTAGGACTCAAGATCCCCAAATATCTCGCACAACAGTCGGAGCACTCTCGACGACTCAGCTGATCAGCTCACTCGAAACACGAGACACTAGCCTCTCCAACAGCTCGCAGCACAAAGCACACTGGCTGGAGATACTCCACAGCCAGGAACGACCCACAACTCAGGCTAACAATACTGGTCGGACAACACTCAACGACCTGGGACCACCGTCAACCCCAACGGTTCCCAACAACACTGACCGGAAGATACTCGACGGCCCGGGACTGCCGTCTGCGCAACGGCTCCCTACCATGACAGCACAACAGGGAAACAAGACCTCCCGGGACTACCGTTTACCCAAACGGCTCCCGGCACAGGTAAGCAACCCACTACAACTACCAGACTCCACTCTGCTCCCAAGCACGAGTGCAAATGCATCCCACACTAAAAGAAAGACCCGACCTCTCGGCCCACTACCCGGGCGAGGATAACACTATGTCCAGGAATAGAAAAACAGTGTGGGTGTCTAACATAAATAACCCTAGCCCAAGTGAGGGTTTTCTACTGGTCTGGTTACACATGCAACATATGACGGGGGTGCTAGGTCAAGTTTCAAGTGTCACGCCCCCGGGGGTTTTTGAGTCACTCAGAGCGGAAAATTGCGTGTCCATTTTTTTTTTCTTAATAAAGTAACATAAACCTCATCCCCGGTGCGTGCCAGACCGCCACATACACAAATTCTCTCCGCCAACGGACGGAGTCTCCTTTGTATATGCACGGCGTCTCATTTACAATATGCGTTTCATTTACATCACAATCCATCAACCATCAACCATACAGTAGACATACATCACCAATCAAAGCATATTACTCTAACTACTGTTTTAAAAGATCGGTGTCCACTCGACACCTTATTTTTCAAACAAGTCATTAAGGCGGCGTCAACGTTTGGAAAGGATAAAACCAGCGATTGTAAGACCCGTGCCCACACGGCACTTCGTTTGGTGAAAGAATTTTCGAAATCATTTGGTTTATCATGAAAACGTGCCGCGTATGAAAACATCACTAGAAATATCAAAAGTCACGAAAGAACGTCTCATCCACAGTGCTAACTAATACATGTCCACAACTAAAGTAATCCACAACTAATGTGATCCACAAGCAAATTAACTATTTAAAGCATAGAGGAAAATGAGATGAAAAACCAAGTGTCCTGACTACGGTCCTCGCGACGCAGTCTCACCGCCATCCCGGCTAACGCACCTAGTAGCACCTGTCACGGAGTGGGTAAAGTCAGTGACAAACAAAGTAGATGTCTAATAATAGCAAAGAAGGAAAACGAACCGAATACACCGAATACACCGAAACCTTTCGTTAAAACCCTGTACATAATTAAGCTGGGCACCAACCCCAGATTTAATAATTAGGCTGGGCACCAACCCCAGAGTACCTGTCGGAGAGACTAAAGTCTTCCCTCATGCGCAATCACCTTTTGATGCTTTTAACCTCTTCACGGGGCTAGTGCGGCTCCTATAGCTGCCGTGAAGAGGTCCTCACGGCTCCCACTCCTTTGTGAGGCACACGGGTCAAAAAGACCACTCTTCCGGAAAAGTACACCCATGCGGAGGCCAATCCGCCTGTGTACGTGCAGCATCCGAAACCGGATTTGCCGAGATCGGCGTGTAGTGAGCACCGCGGCCGCAGCCGCTTCAATTGTTAGACAAATACAATTATGCGAAAGGTTAACTGTCCATCTACTTTGTTAGGCAAATTGAGAGCAATTTAATGATGATAGATGCACTTACTGCACTTGTTGCACTTATAGCAACCGTACCCACCTTGTTGGAGAGAAATCGGAACACCTGAATCCTTCGCGCACTCCCGCTGCGCACCTGGACCTAAAGAAAGTCCGCAAGGATAACTATAGTCAAAAACGTGTACTAACAACCCCAAAACGAAAGACCCAATTTACTCTTTTTGACGGAAAAAGCCCGGCACCGTCCGGTTTGCCGAAACCGGAACCCCGCGCCGCCGTCGCTGCCCGTCGGAGCCCCGCGCGGCTCGAAACCGCGCGGTGTGGCTCCGCGGGCAGCGCCCACGCGGCGCGGCCCTCGCGTGGCGCCCGTGCGGGTGCTGCCCGCGCGGCGGCCGCGCGGGTGCGGCCCCGCGCGGCGCCCGCGCGCGGTTGCCCGCGCGGCGCCCGTGCGGGTGCCCCGCGCGGCGCCCGCGCGGTTGCGGGCCCGCGCGGGTGCCGCCCGCGCGGGTGTCGCCCGCGCGGCGGCCGCGCGGCGCCCGCGCGAGTACGACCCGCGCGGAGCCCGCGCGGTCCCGTCGCCGCTTGCGGCGGCGACCGGCCGTCCGTGGCTCTCCTCCGCGCGATGCCCTAGCGGGGCCGCGCGTCTCCCCCGTCCGTTCCGTGCCCTAGCATGACGGCGATGACGGCGACGGTAACGCGGTCGACGGAGAATCCCCAAAATTCAACAAAAAGGACGACGGAAAAATCCCGAAAAAATTCTTAAAAATTATTCTACTAACCAGAGATCGACGGGAAGGTCGCCCGGTCGCGTTCTTCCCTTCGGTTCGATATCCGGGAAGATCGGGCTCCTTCTCTTTCTCCTTTTCCTTTCGTCCGGCTAGGGTTCCGTCTTTTACTTTTTCTTTTCTTTCTCTCCTCACCGGTTAGGGTTTTATTTTCCTTTTTCCTTTTCTTCCGATAATCGGGATCGCTTATATAATCCCTATTATTTGATTATTTATTTAATTATTTTTTCCCATTTATTTCATACGGTACGTAAGAAGGAAAAACCCGTAAATATCCGGATTTATTAAATATCTGATTTACGAGATAAAATCCCCACCCTTTAAATCCTGGTCACCGATTATTTAATCCCCTTCATTAAATAATCATGGGAAATAAATTCCCAATTTTAAATACACATATAATTAATTTCCTTTTAATTCGTTCGTAAGAGAATTCTAATTTCCGTCATCGGATAATTTATTAATTAATTAATTAATTATCCCCTACGAGATAACCCACCTTATCTCGAACGGGTGCAAGATATTTTGCACGGATTCCGATGCATGACTAATCACCGCGTCACTAAGGATCCCGTTCCGGGAGATCCCGACATCGGATTTCAGATCCGACCGCACCGTCGGTCATCATTTTCCGCGCTCTATCACAGAAAAATACCCGCACCACCCACCGGCCAACTTTTCGAAATTAAATAATTTTATTTCGCTTAAGGCTTAAGCAATTACATGTGAGTTCCAAAATACCCCTAAGGGTCGGATCACTACACCACTCACACTTTATAAAAAGTTTCGTCCCGAAACTTAAGTACAAACCTCACCAAACAATTCGGGAAAACATTCCCTCATTTTCGACTCCAGTTCCCATGTCGCCTCGCGCTCTTCGTGGTTGCTCCACTGGACCTTCACATAGGGGATAGTTCGATTTCGCAATTTCTTGTCCTCTCTTGCCAAAATCCGCACCGGCGTCTCCTCGACGCTTAAATCCTCTCGCAACTCGATGGTGGAGGTATCCAAGGCATGTGAGGGGTCAGCCAGGTACTTCCGGAGCATCGAGACATGGAACACGTTGTGGACTCGTTCGAGGTTCGGCGGCAGGGCTAACCGATACGCCACCGGTCCTACGCGTTCTAGGATTTCGAACGGTCCCACGTACCTCGGGCTTAGCTTTCCCTTTATGCCGAAACGTCGGTTCCCCTTGGAGGGCGAAACTCGGAGTAACATGCTCGCCCACCATGAATTCTAAGTCTCGGCGTCTGTTGTCCGCGTAGCTTTTCTGTCTGCTCTGGGCGGTCAGTAGCCTTTGCCTAATCAATCGCACCTTTGCTTCGGTCTCCTCCACCAAATCCGGGCCCAGAAACTTACGCTCACCCAAGTCGTCCCAGCATATTGGAGACCGACAGCGGCGCCCGTACAGGGCTTCGTATGGCACCATCTGAATGCTGGCCTGGTAACTGTTATTGTAGGCAAATTCCACTAGGGGCAAACACCGTGCCCACCCTTCGCCCAAGTCCAAAACGCATGCTCGAAGCATGTCCTCCATGATCTGTATCACTCGCTCCGATTGTCCATCGGTTTGCGGGTGAAATGCCGTACTGAAGTGCAACTTGGTACCCATTGCTTGTTGCAGGCTTCGCCAAAAGTTTGACACAAAACGCGTGTCCCTGTCCGACGTGATAGATGTCGGCACCCCATGCAACCTTACTATCTCGTTGATGTAAGTTTGTGCCAGTCGTTCCCGCGCCCACGTCGTGTGTATGGGCAGAAAGTGGGCCGATTTCGTCAAACGGTCCACAATCACCCATATTGCATCGTGTCCCTGTGGCGATCTCGGGAATCCGGTCACAAAATCCATGGTAATCATGTCCCATTTCCACTCGGGCACTGGTAAAGGTTGCAATTTTCCTGCCGGGCGCTGATGCTCGGCCTTCACCTGTTGGCACACCAGGCAGTGTGCCAAAAATCGAGTCACGTCTCCCTTCATTTTGGGCCACCAGAAGGTCTGTTTGACGTCCTTGTACATCTTCGTTCCCCCGGGGTGCGCTGCATATGGGGCAGTATGCGCCTCCCGCAGGATTTCCTCTTTGAGCTCCGGTAGGTCCGACACGCAAATTCGTCCCCGAAATCGTATCGTGCCGTCGGAGTTTATTGTGAAATCACCTTCCTGGTCGGCGGTTATCCTACTTCGTACCAGCTGGAGTTGGTCGTCAGTCGATTGCCCTTCGAGAATCCTGTCCAGCAAGGTAGGTCTGACCACCAGTGTCAGAAGTCGTGCGACTGCTCCTGCCGGTACTACTTCTAGTCTCAATTTGTCACGCCCCGGGGGTTTGTTTTAGCGGAAACGGTTCGCAAAAGTCAAGCATTGACGTATAAAAATTTTTTTTTTTTGATAAAAGAAAACCCTTCTTCCCCGGCGCATGCACAGACCCGCCGCATATACAGAATCTCTCTGCAAACAGACAGAGTCTCCTCTGTATATGCACGGCGTAGCGTTTAGCGCAAGTTCCAAACACAATCAACCGTTCAATCATTCAATCACAACAGTCACTAACATACAACTAAGTACCATAATTTATTAAAACGCACGGCCGATCAATTTGAAAGGATAAATCCACAGTCGTTGAAAAAGCGCCTACCCGGCACTCAGATTTTGAAAACGCGTTTCGAAAACAGCATAAATCCACAGGGTTTTGAAAACAGTGCCCACACGACACTCGAGTTTTGAAATTCATTTTCACAATCCGTAAATCCACAGGGTCTTGAAATCAGTGCCCACACGACACTTAAATTTTAAAAAAAAACGGTTTTCGCAGTCTTTTCTTTGGTTTTACTCTTTTTTTTTTCTTTTCCAAACGGCCAACAGGAATAAAAGGAAAGATAAATAGATAAGAGGACAACCAATTAGAAATCATGCCGACATCCACACCGACCCCACGAGGGTATCGAGAACCACACAAATGACTACAAACGGAAATGAAATGCAAAGATAAAAGAGGAAATACAGTCCGGGGTGTAGAGTTATTTAGGATCCACAAGGATCTAAATAGGTACTATCAAACACCTAGAGGGGGGTGAATAGGTGTAATATTATAAAAACCAATCTCAGTGCAAAAATAAAAAAACAATGCGGAAAATAAAAATCAACACACCGAGATTTACGTGGAAACTCCAATCCAGGAGAAAAACCACGGGACCAACACGCAATAACAATCCACTAAGAAATGAAGAATAACAAGGTGATTACCGACTCCACGGACTCGACCCCTCCTTCAGCTTCTTCGGACCTTGCGCTGACCGGTTGGATGTCCACGCAATAACAATCCACTAAAAAACGAAGAATAACAAGGTGATTACCGTCTCCACGGATTCAACCCCTCCTTCAATTTCTTCGGACCTTGCGCTCCAATGTTTGCACGTCCACTGCACACGTTCGAATCCACGAACGCCACTCGAATCCACGAGCACACGTTTCGAATCCACGAAACGCCTTCAACACACCGAATCCACGGTGCCACGTCGAATCCACGACGCAAACTCAGCCGGTAAGAATATTGGCTTCGATGGTGATCCTTTGCTTAGATTATCAATGAAGATCCATGGGAAAAATCTCTAAGCAAAGATTAGATCAATTCGACAAAAGATATGTTCTTGAAAGAACCATCGAATTGACCTAAAAGAGGCTATAAAGAAGAACGATAAAAACCTAGCCTCTAGGGTTGCTCTCAAGTGTTTTATAAATTGATCGGCCGTGCTCCCCACGTTTTTGAGAAACCCTAAATGTCTATTTATAGTTTAGAAACCTTTGGAAAGAGATAAGAATCAAAAACTTACCTTATCTGGAAATTTTCAGGACGGCGATCCGGATCGGGATTACTGCGATCCGGATCGTCGTAACGAGATTGACGATTCCAGAAATCCAAGGGTTCGGGATCCGGATCGCAAGGCCCGATCCGGATCGTTCATGAAATTCAGCAACATCCAATGTTCGGGATCCGGATCAGAATAGGCTTGGATCCGGATTGGATTTGCACATGAACTAATACCCTTCGGGATCCGGATTGGATCATCTGATCCGGATCCTGAACATGTCCCATGTCCAGTTTTTGATTTTTATGCAATTAAAAATTCATCCAAGTGTTTCTACACTATAAGAAAGTATTCGGATCACCAAAATTATTTAGTTAAACATACCTGATCCTTTTGAATACTTTCTTCTTGAGATTGATGTAACTGATCCACAATTCTTCATCTTCAATCTTCAAGACTCAAGACACTGAGTGTCAACTTGAGCTCTTGTTGAATCTTCTCTAAGTCTTTGATTGCTGATTGACAATTTGATCCCTTTAAGACTCCGACTCAACTCACAGACTTGACTCACGAAATATGCCAACACCAAAATGCCGTAACAATCTCCCCCTTTGGCAATTTCGTGACAAAACCCAAAAATACATAAAAACGCTCAAGTCACTCATCTTAAACCAAAAAATTCGAAATTCAATGTCATCACCAAAACATTGATTTTCTTTGCGTGAAAGATCCAATAAATACAAAATTACATTTGAACCAAACAGTCCTAGAACATACTCTATGACTTAGGACTTGGAGTCTTAAAGTGATGTAATTCCTGCAAAACAAAACTCCAAACAAAATCAAACGTTAGTCGTTAGAAATTAAAATCCTACATTTGATCCGTCTTCCTTTTGGTTCTTTTGTTTTTCGGCTCTTTCAATTTTTTTCTTTGTCTTCCCCTATCTTGAGCATCTATGTTCTCCCCCTTTGTGATACGATCATCATTTTCCGTTCTCCCCCATTTTTCCATTTTCGTTTGTCCTCTCTTGATGATCTCATCTCCGTCATTTCTCTTCTCCCCCTTTTTGTCACAAATTGTCAAACAGTGAACATACTAGACAAAAGGAAATCACTAACAACATTAGTTCATAGAGAAAGAGAGATAAAAGCTCAGTTCCGGTATATAACAAAAATGCAGATTGCGTACCGGTACCAGAAGGCAAAAAATAAATAATTCCTTGAAACAAATCTAGATTTTAGAATCTTTTCAAATACCGATTTGTATTCCATCAAGAAATCAATTTAGGTGCTTTGAAGAACAATGAATTTGCATAGATGTCATTCACTCCAAATTTCTTTCATTAGAATAATTTAGAAAAATAATAACCAGAAAGAGTATGTAAGCACTTTAGCGTATCAACTTTAAACAAAAGTTATCGTTTCATGCAACAAGAAATAGATTATACCAAATCTATCAAAAATACTCAAAAATGAAACGAAAATTTATGGAAATTAAAACACTTAAAGTTGAACAACTTCAATCACATCTATCCTGATCTTATGAGTAATGCCTTTATCAAATCATCAATTTTGGTAAAGAAAATGAAATACAAAGATCAATAGATGTTTGAAATCCCCGATAAGTTAGATAATATATCTAGACAATCTGTTGAAGGAGTGGCTCTTTGAGCATCTTTTATCAAAAATCCCACCTTATACCAACCATGAAATATGACTGAGTCAAGTATTTCAATATGCATTTCATCAACAAAAATTTGCTTTGCATACATGGGGTATCTTTTTCTTCTTTTCTTTTCCCTCCATGTGGTGGTAGTTTTCACACTCCTCATTGGGATGTAACTCTTTCCACATCTTTTGAGCATTTTACTTTTCTTTGACTCCCCCTCAATTGGCTATCAATTATTTAATATATAAGGTATTCAACCAAAAATTGATCTCGCATTATACTCGACTAAGCAATCAAATATGATAATGACTATACCAAGAGATCATTGAGAGAGAAATTGACTTTGATCACTTAAAAGATGAATTAATTAACATAAATGATCATTGCAACATTGAAATATTATGATATCAAAAGCATAATAAATTTCTAAATGCGTGAAAGGATGCAATTAAAGTCAATTTAGCCAATGCTCAATTAAACAACTCCTTTAAATGAAGTGTCTTCAAGAATATGAATATGGAGTCAAGTTGATAATCCAAGAAAACTTAATTTGGAGTGAATGAACGTGAAGCCCTTTTTATTCAATGCACTTGTTCAATAAAAATCCTTTTGTTCAAAAATAAAGTATAAAAACAAAGAGCATTGAAAAACATGTAATGCAAAGATTAAGAAAAATATGAAGGGAAAACCAATCAAAGCATTACATACAGTCAAAAGCTATTTAGAACTTAAGACAAGGAAAGATATCACCTTTCCGAATCCAAAATCGCTGGATTTTGGGTTGTCTTGATTCGTTGTGGCCGGGGGTTGTCCGCTTTGACTGTTGATCCACCTTAGGTCTTTGCCTCGCAGTGATCCACTTGAATGATTGATGTTGTGGCTCGGACCTTTGGTGGGTTGAGTGAACTCCTTTGACTTGATGTGTCTTTTGATTCCGTTGAGTCCGCTCCGTAGATGAAGTTGCCGAAGGATTTTTCTTTCTCTTTTTCGGGCAATTCTTCACCAAGTGTCCTTCAAGTCCACATAGGTGACAAGTTCTTTCTTTCAATTTAGTTGTGGAACTTGAAGCCTTCACAGTTTGGTTCTTTTTATATCCCAAACCAACCTTGCATGTTTGACCTAATCCGGACATACAATCAAGTTTCTTGGAACCGGTGGAAAGCCTTTGTATGTCGGATTTAAGTTCATGTACTTGCTTGGTCAAGGCTTGGTTGGTGACATGAATCTCCTCAAACTGCTTTTCTAGAAAACCAATCTTGTCCATATATGATTTAGCGTTTGTCTCCGATTGGTTTAATTTTTCTTGGAGGATTTTATTGTTCTCCAATAAACGTCCTTTTTCCTCCTCGAGATCATTAAGTTTGATCTTTAAAGCTTGATTCTCGTCTTGAACCTCAAGTCGTTGCTTCCTCAACTTCTTGATATGCTTGGCCATCTTCTTTGATTCCGCAAGAAGTTGTTGGTATGCCTCAACGAGTTCTTCTTCGTCCGACTCCCCCTCACTTGATGACTCTCCATCGGATGTTGATGTTTCATGCAAAATCAAAGGAATAGAGTCAGTGACTAAAGATGATAAGCAAAAATTAGAAGAGGGAATTTGAGAGGCATGAAAAGCAACAAATTTTTCTTTTTCCTCTTCACTTGAGGTCGATTCATCGAAACTAGAATCGTCCCAAGTTTTTGCTTGCAAAGCCTTCTTTTTATATAATTTCGGAGAAGGACAATCCGTTGAAATATGGCCGTAGCCTTTGCATCGATAGCATCGGATTTCCCCTTCGAAATCATCTTTTTCTTTTTCTTTAGAAGGTTTTGCAACGCCCTTGAGTTTAGAGGATTTAGAACCCGATGATCCTTTAGATGATTTCGTGGATGAAGATCCATCGGTTCGATTCTTCCAAAATTTCCGACGAAATTTCTTTGTGATCCGCGCCAATTGTTCTTCAAAATCGGCTAAAGAGATTTCATCGTCGGAACTTGATTCGTCATCTTCTTCCTTTGTTGATTTGAATGCAATACCTGTAAGCTTAGAAGAAGACTTGGAAGAAATTTGATTAGTAGGAAAAGTCATCTCATAAGTTTGTAAAGCACCTACTAATTCCTCTACACTCATCTCATCCGGATGACTAACGGTTTCAATGGCGGTAACCTTTGCCCTAAACCGTTCCGGAAGAGTCCGAAGAATCTTTCTTACAATTTTCGACTCCGGGATCTTTTCTCCTAAATTAGCACATGTATTAATTACATCTTGAAGTCTAGTGTAATAATCTGTAAACAATTCATGCTCTTCCATATGAATAGAGTCAAATTGACTTGTAAGCATCTGGAGCTTTTGAATTTTTACAAGATTAGTACCCTCATGTGTAATTTTGAGAATATCCCAAATTTCCTTCGCGGTTTCACACGCGGAAATTCGTGTAAACTCAGTCGAGGAAAGAGAATTAAATAAAGCGTTCATACCTTTCCCATTGTAAGAAGATCTTTCGATTTCCTCTTTGGACCATCTAGAGCGAGGTTTTGGGGTAGTAGAATTTCCTACTTCCTCAACAGGATGCACCCAACCGTATTCAACGGTTTGCCAAACACGCTCATCAATAGAGATGAGAAAAGCTCTCATCCGCACTTTCCAATATGCATAATTGGTCCCATCAAAAAGAGGAGGTCTAAAAATATTACCACTTTCACCCAACATGATAGATAAACCTAAAACCCGCTCTGATACCAATTGTAGAGTTATTTAGGATCCACAAGGATCTAAATAGGTACTATCAAACACCTAGAGGGGGGTGAATAGGTGTAATATTATAAAAACCAATCTCAGTGCAAAAATAAAAAACAATGCGGAAAATAAAAATCAACACACCGAGATTTACGTGGAAACTCCAATCCAGGAGAAAAACCACGGGACCAACACGCAATAACAATCCACTAAGAAATGAAGAATAACAAGGTGATTACCGACTCCACGGACTCGACCCCTCCTTCAACTTCTTCGGACCTTGCGCTGACCGGTTGGATGTCCACGCAATAACAATCCACTAAGAAACGAAGAATAACAAGGTGATTACCGTCTCCACGGATTCAACCCCTCCTTCAATTTCTTCGGACCTTGCGCTCCAACGTTTGCACGTCCACTGCACACGTTCGAATCCACGAACGCCACTCGAATCCACGAGCACACGTTTCGAATCCACGAAACGCCTTCAACACACCGAATCCACGGTGCCACGTCGAATCCCCGACGCAAACTCAGCCGGTAAGAATATTGGCTTCGATGGTGATCCTTTGCTTAGATTATCAATGAAGATCCATGGGAAAAATCTCTAAGCAAAGATTAGATCAATTCGACAAAAGATATGTTCTTGAAAGAACCATCGAATTGACCTAAAAGAGGCTATAAAGAAGAACGAAAAAAAAACTAGCCTCTAGGGTTACTCTCAAGTGTTTTTTAAATTGATCGGCCATGCTCCCCACGTTTTTGAGAAACCCTAAATGTCTATTTATAGTTTAGAAACCTTTGGAAAGAGATAAGAATCAAAAACTTACCTTATCTGGAAATTTTCAGGACGGCGATCCGGATCGGGATTACTGCGATCCGGATCGTCGTAACGAGATTGACGATTCCAGAAATCCAAGGGTTCGGGATCCGGATCGCAAGGCCCGATCCGGATCGTTCATGAAATTCAGCAATATCCAATGTTCGGGATCCGGATCAGAATAGGCTTGGATCCGGATTGGATTTGCACATGAACTAATACCCTTCGGGATCCGGATTGGATCATCTGATCCGGATCCTGAACATGCCCCATGTCCAGTTTTTGATTTTTATGCAATTAAAAATTCATCCAAGTGTTTCTACACTATAAGAAAGTATTCGGATCACCAAAATTATTTAGTTAAACATACCTGATCCTTTTGAATACTTTCTTCTTGAGATTGATGTAACTGATCCACAATTCTTCATCTTCAATCTTCAAGACTCAAGACACTGAGTGTCAACTTGAGCTCTTGTTGAATCTTCTCTAAGTCTTTGATTGCTGATTGACAATTTGATCCCTTTAAGACTCCGACTCAACTCACAGACTTGACTCACGAAATATGCCAACACCAAAATGCCGTAACACGGGGTCCCCAGCGACCCAGAAGCTCCTGCCCCGTCCTCACCGTCGCCTACCTCTCCCCCCGTCTGGACCCTGTCACGAAGTGGGAAGTCAGTGACGAATAATAGTAGAGCAGGAAAAGTAGTAAAACAAACCGTAAAGCCAACCGGAGCAACCACCCTCCCAAGAGGGAAAAAGACAACCTGTACCCCTGTATCCTGCAATACCCGACCACGTCGGACAACTAAACCGACGAGCCGTACCGTACCTGCAATACCCGACCACGTCGGGCAACTAAACCGACGGGCCGCACCGTACCTGCAATACCCGACCACGTCGGGCAACTAAACCGACGGGTCGCACCGCTCGCACCTCGGCACCTCAAACCCCACAACTACAGGGGCCCCACTACGTCACCTCGTGGGTATACACGGGTCATAGACCACTTTTCCGGAAAAGCGCACCCTTTGCGGTGGCCAAACCGCGGGTGCGCGTGCTGCAGCCTCGAGCAAAGTAACCGTAACCACCATCATGTTAGCATCATAATATATAAACAAGAGTAAAACGGTGACATGTATAATCCAAAGTAAAACGGTAATATGTGTGATCGAAAGTAACCCGCTAACATGTAGAATCAAAGGTAAAACGGTAACATGTGTAATCGAAAGCAACCCGCTAACATGTAATATCAAAAGTGAAACGACCGCCGGAGATCGACGCTAAACACCACGATGAAACCCACCACATAATAAACATGAACATAACGACATTACGCATAAAGGGATGCTAAGGGTGTACCCACCTGAAATGCGGAGAAGAAAGTGTGCGGAAACTTCAGTTAAAACGCTCCCACCTTGTGTTCGAAAAGAGCTACAGTAAGAAGTATCGTTAATAATCTCGTCGTGGTCAAAAACACTCAAAAACGGGGCGAAACGGGCCAAAAACGGAGCTTCTGGACACTTTGGCGGCAGTCGGGTGCACGGGTCCAGGCGTGGACCGGGTTCACGGCTCAGAGGAAGCGGCGGCGTAGACCGGGCTCACCCCGGGGCGTGCACCAACCGAAATGGGCCGGGCCGGTGCACGGCAGAGCGCGCACCGGGCTCACGCGCTCCCGACCGCAGCGGCAGCGCCGGGTGCACACCTGGCGCGTGCACCGCGCTCCCTGGGCTGGGCCGGCGCACGCGCCCGTGAGCCGGGTCCTCACCACCGGGCTGCGGGGCGTGCGCCGGGTGCACGCCAGGCACGGTGGACCGCGCGGCCTGGCGCACGCCTTCGTGCGCCGGGTCCGCGCCCCCGTGCCCGGGAGCCATGCGCCGGGTGCACGCCGAGCTCTGTGGACCGCGGCCGTACCAGGGTGAACCGTAATCTCTTTTTCGTCTCCCGCGGCTCCGGCGATGACCCCACGAACACGGCGACTGCGGCGACGACTCCGTGGGCATGATAACGGCGGCGGCGGCCTCCCGTTTAACAACGGCGGCGGCGGCTTCCCGTTACCACCAAACCCACGCGACGTGCGACACCCGAACGACCATCGCCCAACCCTCGACCCCACAGAAAAAAACAAACGGAAACAACGCGATCACTTACCGACCCTGCGAGGAAGAGGAAAAAGGATCGTCCTCTGTCTCCAACGTAAAGCTCCCCGAAAGGTGGATTCCCCGTTCTTCCTTCTCCTTTCCTCGGTTCTATACGCCAATACTTGAATTGAGAAATGGGGATTGGGGCTTTTTCCTCTTTTTTTTGTACGCCCCCGAAAACCTAACGCACGATCCAAGGCGATGAGAATAGGGAAATAAAAACCCTAGTCCCCAAACTCAACACTCAACGATCGGGCGCGGACCAGGGGTCCAATCTTACCTCGAAAAACATGCCGATCGTCCGCACGCTTTTTGATGCACCCGAAACTGCTGGTTACCTTCAAAAATTTAATCTGGGAGATCCCGGGGTCGGAATTCAAATCCGATCGCGCCACCGCTCTCTGTTTCGCGAGCTCTACCACCTAAAAATACCCGCAAACCCCGATGATCAGCCCAAAAATTCTCGAATTTCCGCCCCACCTTAGTCAACTAAAAAAAAAATTAAATTAGGACCCTGAACGAAAAACCGAAAGGTCGAGGTACCACCCAAAAGATAAAATAACCCACTGACATAAAAAAATAAAAAGTCCGATCGCCTCGAAAAGCGTGCCAGCCACTTAGCACGGATTCCGATGCACCACTCAAAGCAAACGCTTTGACCCCCATTCCGGGAGATCCGTAAATCGGAATCCGAATCCGTTCGCTTTGCCGCCCTCCGTTCTTCGAGCTCAAACGCAGAAAAAATACTAGCGGCCCCGGTCAGTCCATTGCAGAAAGCGGTGAAAAGTTTTCCTACCAGTCCCGTCAAAATAAAAGGGGGGGGTATACAAGGGCAAGGGAACGCCAGGACTCTACACAATTGCGAGAATTCCGCAATTAGACTATCTTGCTGGGTGATGGCACTTACACCTGCCTCCTCGGCCTGCCCCTTGCGACTCAGGGCGTCGGCCACAACGTTTGCTTTTCCCGGGTGATAGTGGATCGTTAAATCGTAATCCTTCAGTAGCTCGAGCCACCGTCTTTGTCGTAAATTTAACTCCTTTTGGGTGAAAAGGTACTTAAGACTTTTATGATCTGAGTACACATTGCAGTGTGCTCCATACAGGTAGTGTCTCCAAAGCTTGAGGACAAACACCACCGCTGCGAATTCCAAATCGTGCACGGGGTAATTTCGCTCGCACTCCTTGAGCTGCCTTGACGCATAGGCTATAACCTTTCCCCGTTGCATGAGTACTCCACCCAGTCCATTTCGCGACGCATCGCAATATACCTCATAATCCTCCCCTGGTTCTGGCAGGGCGAGAATCGGGGCTCGCGTCAATCTATCCTTGAGCTCCTCGAAGCTTCTCTGGCATTTGTCCGTCCAGATGAACTTTTCCCCCTTTCTAGTCAAACGGATCAAGGGGGTGGCTATCTTGGAGAAACCCTCCACGAAGCGCCGGTAATACCCGGCTAATCCCAGTAAGCTTCGAATTTCCGTCACCGTCGTCGGTTGGGGCCAGTCCGTCACCGAATCTATCTTCTTCGGATCCACTGCGACTCCAGCCGCCGAGATTACGTGCCCCAGGAAGCCGACCTCACGGAGCCAAAACTAACACTTTTTGAGTTTGGCGTAGAGGTTCTGTTCCCGTAGGGTCTGGAGGACTGTGCGCAGGTGTTCTTCATGTTCCTCGTCCGTACGAGAGTAGATGAGGATATCGTCGATGAAGACCACCACGTATAAGTCCAGGAAGGGTTTGAATACCCTGTTCATCATATCCATGAACACCGCCGGGGCATTTGTGAGCCCGAACGGCATTACTGTAAATTCGTAATGGCCATAGCGAGTTCGAAAGGCCGTTTTGGGGATGTCCTCCCCCTTAACCCGGACCTGATGATAGCCCGACTGCAGGTCGATCTTTGAAAACACCGTCGCCCCCTGTAGTTGGTCGAAGAGGTCGTCGATCCTTGGCAGGGGGTATTTGTTCTTAACGGTGACCTTATTTATTTCCCGGTAGTCGATGCACAACCGGAGACTTCCGTCCTTCTTCCTCACAAACAGGACGGGCGCGCCCCAGGGTGACGCGCTAGGTCTGATAAAACCCTTATCCAAAAGGTCCTCCAACTGCGCCTTGAGTTCCTTCAACTCCGCGAAGGCCATCCTGTACGGTGCTTTGGTGATGGGTTTGGTGCCGGGAAGCAGCTCAATCGGGAAGTCAACCTCCCATTCCGGCGGCATTCCGGGGAGCTCCGCCGGAAACACATCCGGAAATTCCCTTACCACGGGAATTTCGGAAGGCGAGGGAACGGGTCGGGTGGCTAAATCTACCGAGGCTAGATAGGCCACGCACCCGCCCTCTATCAGCTTCCTAGCCCGCGACGCGGAGATGACCGCCAAAAAGGAAGTACTTTTACACGCCAGGTAGACGTGTTTCGGGAATCCCGGTTTTTGCAGTCGTACCTGACGTTTCTCGCAATCGATTAGCACCTGTCACTCGATAAGCCCATCCCCTCCGAGTATCCCCTCGGATTCTCTTACCACTAAGTCTCAAATGTCGGATCGTTGGCGCTAACCACTAACCCCAAAAGCCTGAGCTTTTAGAGGTGCGCATCCGATTCACTTAAAGCGGCATACTCCGTACCACAGATCTCGACCGGACCCAACCCACCTGGATGTTGGGTCTATCGTCGGGCCTCTTGCCGTTAGGTCTATTGCGGACCGCAGCCCACCCACCTATTGGGCTCACCCAACCCAACTCACTAGTCCCCTGGGTCTATTGTCTGAAGGCAGGAAGTTGGACCTATTTCACCCATAAATAAAGGGCCAACACCAAAGACAACCAAGTCTTCGCATCCTTATTGGGCAGGAAGGTACAGAGCATTTGCTCCTAAGGGTTCTCCTGGGGTCAAGACCAACATTACTCTTCGAAAGGGGTCTTTCCTGCTACTACTTCCCTCGGGTAGTGCGTCCTTTGTTGTGTCGTCGCATAAGACCTCTCATCCGTGTCGCGACTCCGAAGAATCATTCCCGGGTTCGGGGCAGAAAAAAAACGGAACTGTCCCAGTTTGTCACGTTAGAAGCAAAGGTCGTGCTTTCGGGATGAATAATTTCCCCTGGGTGCTCCTCTGTAGATGATGCATGGCCGGTCTCCGCTAGAAAATCCCCCTCCTGAGAAGGGCTGGGGTCGTTTGTCCATGTCGTACTCCGAGTCCTCTTGTCGGGCACGCGTCACCTCGAATCCGCGCTCCACTATGGTGGCCCTATTCACCACTTTCTGGAAGGTGTGGAGTTCCACTATTCGCACGACTTCGAAAGTATTGCTCCGCAATCCGTCTACGAAGAGGCGGGCTTTGTGTTCTTCATCCCTTATAACAACGGAAACACAATTGGCCAACCTTACATATTCTTGTCGATACTCCATGACGTATCGATTCCCCTGTCTGATGTGTTTCAGGTTCCTTGCGATGTCTTCGGATATTGGGGTGGTCGGCCCCCGTCGAGAAAGTCATTCCCGGGTTATGGCTAGGGTCGTTTCGGCCCCCGGCAGGCTCATGATCCTTCTGCCGGGTGAGTGGAACGGCCAATTCCCGCCCCACCATAGTGGTCCTATCGATCACTTCTCGGTAAGCAGGTAGGCCCACCGTCGGTATTACCCGATTAGTGTCGCTATGCGGACCACCCTTGTGAAGGCGAGCCTGGTGGGGTTCGTCTTTCCTAACAAAAAGGGAAGAGCGCTAAGCCATGTCGCGTAATCCGTTGTTGGAGTAGCCGATTCTCCACTGCTGCCGGAACCGTCGTATCCTCTTCTGCACCATCGATTGAAGAGCGGCTTCGGGCCATCAACCGTTCAAACAAAGAAGCCAAGTTAGCCCTAAGGTTATCACCCTAGCACCTAGACTTACAAACACACCTACATTAAATCCCCTTTTTTCCCGTACTCTCACGTACTACCGCACCTACACCTTGGTTATCTCATGTCCAATTTGCTTGTGGCACCTTACACTGTGGATGTGGATCACGTCTACTATGGTTATGGTTGTTTTCTCTGATACCATTTAATCTGTCACGCCCCCGGGGGTTTTTGAGTCACTCAGAGCGGAAAATTGCGTGTCCATTTTTTTTTTTCTTAATAAAGTAACATAAACCTCATCCCCGGTGCGTGCCAGACCGCCACATACACAAATTCTCTCCGCCAACGGACGGAGTCTCCTTTGTATATGCACGGCGTCTCATTTACAATATGCGTTTCATTTACATCACAATCCATCAACCATCAACCATACAGTAGACATACATCACCAATCAAAGCATATTACTCTAACTACTGTTTTAAAAGATCGGTGTCCACTCGACACCTTATTTTTCAAACAAGTCATTAAGGCGGCGTCAACGTTTGGAAAGGATAAAACCAGCGATTGTAAGACCCGTGCCCACACGGCACTTCGTTTGGTGAAAGCATTTTCGAAATCATTTGGTTTATCATGAAAACGTGCCGCGTATGAAAACATCACTAGAAATATCAAAAGTCACGAAAGAACGTCTCATCCACAGTGCTAACTAATACATGTCCACAACTAAAGTAATCCACAACTAATGTGATCCACAAGCAAATTAACTATTTAAAGCATAGAGGAAAATGAGATGAAAAACCAAGTGTCCTGACTACGGTCCTCGCGACGCAGTCTCACCGCCATCCCGGCTAACGCACCTAGTAGCACCTGTCACGGAGTGGGTAAAGTCAGTGACAAACAAAGTAGATGTCTAATAATAGCAAAGAAGGAAAACGAACCGAATACACCGAATACACCGAAACCTTTCGTTAAAATCCTGTACATAATTAAGCTGGGCACCAACCCCAGATTTAATAATTTGGCTGGGCACCAACCCCAGAGTACCTGTCGGAGAGACTAAAGTCTCCCCTCGTGCGCAATCACCTTTTGATGCTTTTAACCTCTTCACGGGGCTAGTGCGGCTCCTATAGCTGCCGTGAAGAGGTCCTCACGGCTCCCACTCCTTTGTGAGGCACACGGGTCAAAAAGACCACTCTTCCGGAAAAGTACACCCATGCGGAGGCCAATCCGCCTGTGTACGTGCAGCATCCGAAATCGGATTTGCCGAGATCGGCGTGTAGTGAGCACCGCGGCCGCAGCCGCTTCAATTGTTAGATAAATACAATTATGCGAAAGGTTAACTGTCCATCTACTTTGTTAGGCAAATTGAGAGCAATTTAATGATGATAGATGCACTTACTGCACTTGTTGCACTTATAGCAACCGTACCCACCTTGTTGGAGAGAAATCGGAACACCTGAATCCTTCGCGCACTCCCGCTGCGCACTTGGACCTAAAGAAAGTCCGCAAGGATAACTATAGTCAAAAACGTGTACTAACAACCCCAAAACGAAAGACCCAATTTACTCTTTTTGACGGAAAAAGCCCGGCACCGTCCGGTTTGCCGAAACCGGAACCCCGCGCCGCCGTCGCTGCCCGTCGGAGCCCCGCACGGCTCGAAACCGCGCGGTGTGGCTCCGCGGGCGGCGCCCACGCGGCGCGGCCCTCGCGCGGCGCCCATGCGGGTGCTGCCCGCGCGGCGCCCGCGCGGGGTTGCGCGCGCGGCGCCCGTGCGGGTGCCCCGCGCGGCGCCCGCGCGGTTGCGGGCCCGCGCGGGTGCCGCCCGCGCGGCAGCCGCGCAGTGCCCGCGCGGTTGCGGGCCCGCGCGGGTACGACCCGCGCGGTGCCCGTGCGGTCCCGTCGCCGCTTGCGGCGACGACCGGCCGTCCGCGGCTCTCCTCCGCGCGATGCCCTAGCGGCACCGCGCGTCTCCGCCGTCCGTTCCGTGCCCTAGCATGACGGCGATGACGGCGACGGTAACGGGGACGACGGAGAATCCCCAAAATTCGACAAAAAGGACGACGGAAAAATCTCGAAAAAATTCTTAAAAATTATTCTACTAACCGGAGATCGACGGGAAGGTCGCCCAATCGCGTTCTTGCCTTCGGTTCGATATCCGGGAAGATCGGGCTCCTTCTCTTTCTCCTTTTTCTTTCGTCCGGCTAGGGTTCCGTCTTTTCCTTTTTCTTTTCTTTCTCTCCTCACCGGTTAGGGTTTTATTTTCCTTTTTCCTTTTCTTCCGATAATCGGGATCGCTTATATAATCCCTATTATTTGATTATTTATTTAATTATTTTTTCCCATTTATTTCATACGGTACGTAAGAAGGAAAAACCCGCAAATATCCGGATTTATTAAATATCTGATTTACGAGATAAAATCCCCACCTTTTAAATCCTTGTCACCGATTATTTAATCCCCTTCATTAAATAATCATGGAAAATAAATTCCCAATTTTAAATACACATATAATTAATTTCCCTTTTAATTCGTTCGTAAGAGAATTCTAATTTTCGTCATCGGATAATTAATTAATTAATTAATTAATTATCCCCTACGAGATAACCCACCTTATCTCGAACGGGTGCAAGATATTTTGCACGGATTCCGATGCATGACTAATCACCGCGTCACTAAGTATCCCGTTCCGGGAGATCCCGACATCGGATTTCAGATCCGACCCCACCGTTGGTCATCATTTTCCGCGCTCTATCACAGGAAAATACCCGCACCACCCACCGGCCAACTTTTCGAAATTAAATAATTTTATTTCGCTTAAGGCTTAAGCAATTACATGTGAGTTCCAAAATACCCCTGAGGGTCGGATCACTACACCAAGATAACTATAATTTAACAGATAATAAAAGGAATAATCATTCCTACAATCTAGCATGCTACACAAGGAAATAAACTATCATGCATAGTCCTACAATAGTAGAATTACTGTACAGTCCATAAAACTTGGAGATAAGGCCACCCACCTCGATTTGCCACCAATTGCTCGTAGACACTTGCAATTGGCCTCCACGCGATCCGCACGCAAAACGATGTCCGCTGCAGGAGTCCGCACGAAAAACGGAGCACGATGCCGAAGTCCGCTCTCAAAACGGAGTCTGCACGTAAAACGATGCACGGTGCCGGAATCTGCACGCAAAACGGTGCACGGTGCCGGAGTCCGCTCGCAAAACGGAGCCCGCACGCAAAACGGTGCACGGTGCCGGAATCCGCACGTAAAACGGTGCACGGTGCCGGAGTCCGCACGCAAAACAGAGTCCGCACGCAAAACGGTGCACGGTGCCACAATCCTCATGCAAAACGGAGCACGGTGCCAGAATCCGTACGCAAAACGGAGCACGCCGTCGGGGACCGCATGCAAAACGATGCCGTAAAACACAGTCCCTAACACAGATAAGAGCAAGAGGGTTAATTTACTGTCCAAAAGATCGCTCCAAAACTGTGCCAAAAGTACTGTAAAATTAACACACGGGACCTACCCGACTGCGCCCCCGTCGCCGAAACTACTCCGTTGGAACACCTCGCGCGCTTCACGAGGCCCACGACGCACCGCCGCACCACCCACAAATCCCCCCCTCACTCCCTCTCTCGCTCGGGTGAAGAAGAAACAAAGAAAAGGAGGAGAAATGGCGCTCGGGGGAGAAAGAAGAAGAAGAAGAAGAAAAAGAAAAGGAAGTGGTCCACGGCACATGGTCCACCGTGGACCGGCCAATGGGAGCCACCCACCTCGCGGTCCACAACACATGGGCGCGCGCGCCCGGTCCACGCGCGCGCCCACAGCGCCACGCGGCGCGCGGCAACGCGCCCGCCACACGGGCGCGTTACACGCACCGCGCAGCCCGGGCGCGGCACACGCGCGCGCCACACGGGCGCGCGCCCCCGCGCCCGCGCAGGCGCCAACGGGGGCCCGCCACATGGCGGCCCCCGCGCGTTCCGCGCCGAAGGCGCGTCTGCCCCGCCGTACAGCCGCGCTCCTCGGGATTTGTGCCGCGCCAAAGCCTCGGTTTGCGTGCCGCGTCGTCTCGAAAAACGCGCACGCCTACCGAACTCCAAATCCAACAAATAAATAGTCCATCCTTAGCGATTTCGCGCGCTGAATCCAAAAACGATGTCCGTTTCTCCAAATTCTTGTCCGAAAATTTGCCGAATGCCCACTCGATCCGATTTTTGCGCCGGGTCCATTTCTGAAGTCCGATTTGCTAAATTCCAACTCTAAAAATTCCCGAAGGCGACCGGAGAGGTAATCTTTTATCCAAACTTCGCCCGGAGTCCAATTTTGACATCTGAATCGCGTGAAACCACTTCTGAACACCCGACGGGTCCTCCAAATTCCCACGGGATCACCTTTTAAGCCCAAAGTCCAACACTTGTGTCCAAATTGCGCGCAAACACTACCGACACACCACGCAGGCCTCCAGTGATGCAACTAAATCCCAAATTGCATCACAAATCCATTTCTGGGCCCCAACACGCGCACAAACACCCCCAACGGCGACCGAAAGCTGCAAAACAACCAGCAAACCCTACGCGAGGGATTCCGGGACCTCACACCGGCCCACTATTTTCGGGCGCGCACAGTGCGGCCCGGCCCGTTACGCGCCGTCGGACGGGATCCGTGCTTCGTCCGACCCGCCTCGGGGCCTGCCGCGTGTCACCCTAACAGGCAGCAGCCGTGCAAGTTGCCGCGGAGAGTGCCACGTGTCCCTGCCCGCGTCAACGCGGTGGGTGGCGCCCGCGAATCAGCAGGCGCCACGTGGCGCTGCCCACGTCGCCCGCACCTGCCCCGCGTACGGCCACCTGCCCCGTACCTGCCCCGCGCGTCGCGTGGACCGCGCGCCCGTGAGCCCGCCTATCCAGTGCTGCCACGTGGCGCGCCCCCGGTCCACGACTCCCCGCGCGCTCCCGTGGACCGAGCGCGCGTGGGTCGGCCAATCCGGCGCTGCCACGTGTACACCCGCCGGTCCATGACTCCAGCGGTGCACCCCGGTCACAGACCAAGCCTTCCGTGGACCCAGCCGCGTGCGCCGACCAATCCGGTGGTGCCACGTGGCACCCCCGTCGGTCCACGGCTCCCCCATGCACCAGAAATCCAATAAATTTTCCGGGAGTCCGTTTTTGGGCATCCGGACTCAGAACTTAGCAAACAAAAAGCCATTTTCAAGCATTTTTCCGCGCTGAATCCAAATCCAACCTCCGTTTGGCCTAAAAACTTTTCTAAAATTCGACAAAAGCAGACGAAGGCCAACACAGCTAACAAAAGCTCACAGGGTCCATCTGTGGCATCCCTTTGATGCACTATGGGCCAAATACACCATCAACAGGTGTTTGCACAGTGGATTCACGGGAAAAAGCTGCATGGGGTTCCGGGGTCCTACACGGTTGTACTTTCACTTTTGGGACTGGCTTTTGCCAGCAGGTTGTATTTATTATTTATGAGCTGGGAGAGACTGATGTATCATTTATACAGATGTATTGTATTTTATTTCCAACTACAGTCTGAGATGTATTAGTTTTAGTTCAGCTCTGTTTTTATTGCTCTTTTATTGTATCTCTTATATTTGAACAGGTTATTGACGCTTCGTGTACACGGAAAATACCGTGTGCACGGCGGATCTGTAGATGGGCCCGGGTTCTGGTTTACACCCAGGGCGTGACAAATATGACTGAACCGGTCGGTCGTCCTGCTGAAGGTTCTTCAAATCATCCTCCAGTTTCCTCTTCACGCTGGTCGAAAAGTAGTGTCTGCGATCTCGAATGACTCACCCCGCGCGGTTCACCTTTTTTGGGTTTCCCGTGGGATGGTATTCGCGATTCAGATGAATATTTGTATGTAGATGGGTGTATGTGGGTATCAGGTATTGCGGATCCATGACTTCCAATAGACGCAAGCATCTATTGTTAATTACCCCCTTGTGATTGGGGCACCTTCGATTAAGAGACCTTCGTGAGGAGGATAGAATAAATCGTATCCTAATAATTGACCAAATCCTAAGTATATGCGTTAAGTTTTATATGGATTTGAAATTGACTTGATCCCAATTATGTGTGTCGAGAACTAGTCGATATTAAACTCTAATTATATGTGTTAGAGTTTAATTGGGTTCAATTGGCTCTAAGTATATGTATTAGAGTCCAATTATGTTTGCTTCCATATTTGGCGTATGTTCCAAAATGGAGAGACCAAACCCCAAGGATATGTATTGAGGTGGGTCAGATTTGATGCTACTCAAAAGTAGGAGGTGGCTAAGTCCTATATGTATTAGGATTGGCCGAGTTTGATATGTTTTTCATTCTAGTTATATGTGCTAGAATGAGAGATTGACTAACCCTAAGTATATGTATTAGGATTAGTTGAGTTGATTTGGTTTCTACCCTAGATATATGTGCTAGAGTAAAAGGTTAACTACACCCTAAGTATGTGTATTAGGGTTAGTTGGGTTGATACGGATGAACTCTAAGTATATGTGTTAGAGCCCGATCAAGTTTGATTTGACTGAATTCTAAGTATATGATTTAGAATCTAGTCGGTTTGAATATGATTTTGCCTTAATTATATGTGTTAAGGCGATGAGATTGAATGAGTTTTGGGTTTTATTTGTGGATTAGACTGGGTTTTGGATTTTATTTGTGGACTGAATGGGTTTTGGGTTTTATTTGTGGGTCAAAATGGGTTTTGGGTTTTATTTGTGGGTTGGATTGAGTTATCGGTTTTATTTGTGAGTGGACTGGATTTGGGGTAGTATGTGGACTGGATTTAAGATCCGTATATGGATTGGGCCTATATCATATGTGAATTGGATTTGAAATCCGTATGTGGATTGGATTTGGGACCCGTATATGGATTGGGCCAATGTCATATGTGGATTGGATTTGAGATCCGTATGTGGATTGGATTTGGGACCCGTATATGGATTGGGCCAATGTCATATGTGGATTGGATTTGAGATCCGTATGTGGATTGGATTTGGGACCCGTATATGGATTGGGCCAATGTCATATGTGGATTGGATTTGAGATCCGTATGTGGATTGGATTTGGGACCCGTATATGGATTGGGCCAATGTCATATGTGGATTGGATTTGAGATCCGTATGTGGATTGGATTTGGGACCCGTATATGGATTGGGCCTATGTCATATGTGGATTGGATTTGAGATCCGTATGTGGATTGGATTTGGGACCCGTATATGGATTGGGCCTATGTCATATGTGGATTGGATTTGAGATCCGTATGTGGATTGGATTTGGGACCCGTATATGGATTGGGCCTATGTCATATGTGGATTGGATTTGAGATCCGTATGTGGATTGGATTTGGGACCCGTATATGGATTGGGCCTATGTCATATGTGGATTGGATTTGAGATCCGTATGTGGATTGGATTTGGGACCCGTATATGGATTGGGCCTATGTCATATGTGGATTGGATTTGAGATCCGTATGTGGATTGGATTTGGGACCCGTATATGGATTGGGTCTTATTTTCGTATGGATAAATTTGAGGCCTGCATATGAGGTGAGCCTTTGAATCGGACTTAGGTTCCAGGTTGATTAGATCCAATTGAATCTTGTTTGAAACCGACTCTGGATTCAAAGAAATTTCTGTTTGTTTCGATATCCCCTTTTATTTTATTTTATTTGGGGTCCGGATAAAATTTCTTTCTTTTTTTTTTTGATTTATTTGGGATCCGAGGAAGTTTCTATTTTTGAAATTATTTGGGATCCGAGGAAGTTTCTATTTTTGAAATTATTTGGGATCCGAGGGAGAAATTATTTGCGATCCGAAAAAGAAGTTATTTGGGATTCAAAAAGAATTCTCTTTTTTATTTTATTTGACTTGGGATCTGAAGGAAATCCGCTCTGATTTATATTTGGGATCCGAATCCACTTTGACTTATCTTAGGGTTCAATCCCTTTTGTCTTGTAATTGATTTGGGCTCCGCAGGGAATCCACTTTGACTTATCTTGAGTTATATTTGGGATCCGAATCCACTTTGACTTATCTTAGGGTTCAATCCCTTTTGTCTTGTAATTGATTTTGGCTCCGCAGGGAATCCACTTTGACTTATCTTGAGTTCGGATATCCGAAGAAATCATCCGAATCGGTTTTGGGCCTTTTTATTTTATTTTATTTTATTTTTTTTCTTTCTTTTCAACCTGAAGTAAGGTTCGTCCGCAGAGTTCCCAAACCGGCTTTTAAAGAAATTATTTATTTTTTTCTTTCTTTCTTTCTTTTCTCTTTTTTTTTTTTTTTCTTTTCTTTTCTTTCTTTTCAGCCTGAAGTAAGGTTCGTCCGCAGAGTTCCCAAACCGGCTTTCAAAGAAATTATTTATTTTTTTCTTTCTTTCTTTTTTTTTTTTTTTTTTTTTTTTTTTCTTTTTTTTTTTCTTTTCGGCCTGAAGTAAGGTTCGTCCGCAGAGTTCCCAAACCGGCTTTCAAAGAAATTATTTATTTTTTTCCTTTCTTTTTTTTTTTTTTTCTTTTCTTTTCTTTCTTTTCAGCCTGAAGTAAGGTTCGTCCGCAGAGTTCCCAAACCGGCTTTCAAAGAAATTATTTATTTTTTTTTTTTTCTTTTTTTTCTCTTTTTCTTTTTTTTTTTCTTTTCTTTCTTTTCGGCCTGAAGTAAGGTTCGTCCGCAGAGTTCCCAAACCGGCTTTCAAAGAAATTATTTATTTTTTCCTTTCTTTCTTTTTTTTTTTTTTTTTTTTTTCTTTTTTTTCTTTTCGGCCTGAAGTAAGGTTCGTCCGCAGAGTTCCCAAACCGGCTTTCAAAGAAATTATTTATTTTTTTCCTTTCTTTCTTTTTTTTTTTCTTTCTTTTCTTTCTTTTCAGCCTGAAGTAAGGTTCGTCCGCAGAGTTCCCAAACCGGCTTTCAAAGAAATTATTTATTTTTTTTCCTTTCTTTCCTTTTTTTCTCTTTTTCTTTTTTTTTTTCTTTTCTTTCTTTTCGGCCTGAAGTAAGGTTCGTCCGCAGAGTTCCCAAACCGGCTTTCAAAGAAATTATTTATTTTTTCCTTTCTTTCTTTTTTTTTTTTTTTTTTTTTTTTTTCTTTTCTTTCTTTTCGGCCTGAAGTAAGGTTCGTCCGCAGAGTTCCCAAACCGGCTTTTAAAGAAATTATTTATTTTTTTTTTCTTTCTTTTTTTTTTTTTTTTTTTTTTTTTTCTTTTCTTTCTTTCGGCCTGAAGTAAGGTTCGTCCGCAGAGTTCCCAAACCGGCTTTTAAAGAAATTATTTATTTTTTCCTTTCTTTTTTTTTTTTTTTTTTTTTTTTTTTCTTTTCTTTCTTTTCGGCCTGAAGTAAGGTTCGTCCGCAGAGTTCCCAAACCGGCTTTCAAAGAAATTATTTATTTTTTTCCTTTCTTTCCTTTTTTTCTTTTTTTTTTCTTTTTTTTTTTTCTTTTCAGCCTGAAGTAAGGTTCGTCCGCAGAGTTCACAAACCGGCTTTCAAAGAAATTATTTATTTTTTTCCTTTCTTTCTTTTTTTTTTTTTTTTTTCTTTTTTTTTTTTTCTTTTCAGCCTGAAGTAAGGTTCGTCCGCAGAGTTCCCAAACCGGCTTTCAAAGAAATTTATTATATTTTGTTTTATTTTATTTTATTTTATTTTTTTTATTTTTTTTATAAATTCTTACCTGAGAAATACGCCCAAAAGAAAGAGCCAATAAAGTCGATTGCGGGTGCCGAGGAAGTTGATCGAAGAAGTTACCGAAGGTGGTTGAGGAAGTTCTCCCGAGGAAGTTGATCGAAGGAGTTGACCGGAGGAGGTTGAGGAAGTTGACCGGAGGAGGCGAGGAAGTTGACCGGAGGGGATGAGGAAGTTGACCGGAGGTATTGGAGTCGATCGGCGCTTGAGGATGAGGGACGGGTTTTTCTTTTTGTGGTGGAATATGGGACAATATCGGACGTTCTTTTTTTTGTGGTGGAAAAATTTGGAAAGTTGTCCTCTTTTTTTTTGTGGTGGGAATATGGGAAAAACTTGTCTTCAGGCAAGGGAAATCTCTCCTTTTTATAGTGTGGATGGGCAGAGAAATATCGTATGGGATTCGTCGGGGTTCGTTGAGGGGTTGGCGAGAAAATGTGGGTTCGTTGAGGAACGACGTATGGTTTCGTTGAGGAAAGTACGAGATTCAAATTTGAGGAAGTTATTATATTCAAATTTTGAATTTTAAATTTCAAATTTCAAAATTGAAAAGATATGTTCAAATTTCAAAATTCAAATTTTAAAATTGAATATGTTTGAATTTTAAAGTTCAAATTTCAAAATTGCAAAGATATGTTCAAATTTCAAAATTCAAATTTTAAAATTGAATATGTTCGAATTTTAGATTTCAAATTTCAAAATTGAAAGGATATGTTCGAATTTCAAAATTCAAATTTTAAAATTGAATATGTTCGAATTTTAAATTTCAAATTTCAAAATTGAAAAGATATGTTCAAATTTCAAAATTCAAATTTTAAAATTGAATATGTTCGAATTTTAAATTTCAAATTTCAAAATTGAAAAGATATGTTCAAATTTCAAAATTCAAATTTTAAAATTGAATATGTTCGAATTTTAGATTTCAAATTTCAAAATTGAAAAGATATGTTCAAATTTCAAAATTCAAATTTTAAAATTGAATATGTTCGAATTTTAAATTTCAAATTTCAAAATTGAAAAGATATGTTCAAATTTCAAAATTCAAATTTTAAAATTGAATATGTTCGAATTTTAAATTTCAAATTTCAAAATTGAAAAGATATGTTCAAATTTCAAAATTTAAATTTTAAAATTGAATATGTTCAAATATGTTGAGGTTGTATTTAAATTTCAAATTTTAAATTTCAAAATTGAGTATGTTATGAGGAAGTATGTTCGTATTTAAATTTTAAGTTTTAAATTTCAGAATTGAATATATTACATTTTGAATTTAAGGAAGTATGTTTGTATTTAAATTTCAAATTTTAAATTTCAAAATTGAATATGTTACATTTAAATTTGAGGACGTATGTTCGTGGTTAACGAACGAGGGAATTTGTTTGGATTCAAAAATTCAAAACAAGGTATAGGTGAATTTGGGTAAGTTGGTTGAGAGATGTTTAAAATATGGTTGAAGATTTGGATCAGTGTGTTTGAGATAATTGACGGATGAGGAGTTTCAATTGGAGTCGGATTCAGGTATAGGTGGCGTTGGAATTTGGGATATATTTATTGTTATTATTATTATTATTTGTTTGTTTTTTATTATATATATATATTTTTTTTATTTTTTTATTCAAACAAATTGCCAAACAAATTGCCCCCCACCTTTTTGGCGCAAGAGTTTTGCATGTGACGAAAAGGTGATGATTTCTTTCTCTTCCTTTTTTCTTTTCTTTTTTTTTCTTCCTTTTTTTTCTTTTTTTTTTTCTTTTCTTTTTTTTCTTTTTTTCTTTTCTTTTTCTTCTTTTTCTTTTTCTTTTTTTTTTTTTTTTTTTTTTTTTTTTTTTTTTTTTTTTTTTTTGTAAGTGGATAAATTTTTTTCTTTTTTTTTCAGAAAAAAAAGTATGGAGGATCAAAATGAACGATTGCCTGCAGGGCTTTACGTATCCCGCTCCTTGCCCATGTTCGGACGTATGGCTGAACTCCCAATATCTTTTGGTGGGATTCAATTAAAAGAGTGGGTAGTGAGTCGGCATTTCCGTATGGCCTCCTTTACTAATACATATTATAAGAATAGTGGTGAGGAGGACATCATGCTTCTTGAACCGCTAGGAGTAGCAAAAGACAGAGACGTGCTAGAATCTCTTGGCGTGAAGATTTTACACGATCATCCCAGTTGGTATGGTTTTAAGAGGTTTGAGGATAAGGCTAATGTGGATGTTCTTAGAGACTGGCTTGACGATGTTATTGCTCAATACAAGACTCAACTTGTGCAAGCTGAAATATTAGGGGCCATTGTCGCTTTCAGGGGGAGGTATGATAAAAATCCCAAGTTATTTAAAGGTTTAGTGGAATTGTGGTGTTCGGAAACGAATACCTTTCATCTCCCCTATGGAGAAGTTGGGATATCCTTGTGGGACATTAAGGCTTTAAGTGGTTTATCGATAACCGGGGAGATATACGACGAGTTCGTCCCTGGGAACTCGGAGCTTGAGGATTATCCGTGTAATCTTCGCGAATTACTCAATGTATATGAATGGCTCATTAATCGGGGGCCCGGTAAGGCAATTCATTACGACTGTTGGGTGAACTTTTGGTATAGAGGCCCTCGTGGATCCACTTCTAAGTTAAGAAAGGATAATTTTGATGAAGAAGAGCGTAAGAAAGCGCCAACTTATACGGAGGATGGGTATTTGGCAGCGTTCTTGGCACTTTGGCTCTGTAAATTTGTGATGCCTTTTGGTACAAAGGATATTATTCGGCCGGAGACTTTTGTCATGGCGTCTCAGATGGCTCATGGGATAAAGGTAGCTTTGGCTCCTGCCGTATTGTGTGCTATCGAGGTTGCTTTGGGTCGCATGGCATCTGACCCTCGTGGACCAGCATATTCTTACTGTCGGTTCCCGGTCGATTTTTTATTTGCATGGATTGGTGCTCACTTTGAAAAAGTTTATGTTCGGAGACCGATTAGAAAGGATATTAAAGACATGCCCGGATTGAAAAAGGTTCCGGAGATGGTAAGCTTTATGGGCGCAATGGCTACTCCCTTCGATCCAAAAAGGGCTCGTCAACACTTAAGGGATGGGAGGAATTTTATATGGCGCCCCTACTCTTTCGATTGTTCTGGAGAAGGCTGGATTCATGAGGTCATTGATATGAGAGGGAAGTCTGATTTTCCTGAAGAGGTTCGGGAATGGATTATCTCTCTAAGGCACAGTATCTTGCCTCTTCGTTTGAAAGACGGGTTGCATGCGCAACCTTATAACCCTCACCGTTTTGCCAGGCAATTTGGATTTGATCAACATTTTCCAAGATCGTTTGATGTGCCTAGAAAAGCAGCTTCAACTGGTGTCCTAGCTGGCTATTGGTTAGACCTGACCACGATCAACTCTTCTTGGAAGTTTTTTATTCCTGATAGTGGCCGTCTGGGAAAACCTTCATCTCATTATGCTAGATGGTGGACCAACAGTTTATACTCTTATTTTCAGCATGGTGTGGATTTTCTTGTCGATCGTGAATCTTATCCCAGGAAAAGGAATGAGAGCCCATTGAAGAAAACGGTTCAGCAGCAATTATCATTCGAGCTCCCCGATACTACCAAGACGAAGGTGTTTTCGGCCCCTTATGATTATGTGGAGCGTCATCATATTAGAGAGGGTTCAGAGGAACGTCCTTCTGCTTTGCGTGTCGGGCTACAAGTTGAAGAAGTTATTCTCGAACCAGCTGAGGGTGGCAATTTCTCCGGTTTAAAGAGGGGAAGGTCTCCGGATGCTTCTACCAGCGGTTCAAAAAAACCGAATATCAGTGAATTGCCCCCTACTACCATTCAGGGAAGCTCCCCTATACTCCTTGAAGGTCTCTTTTTTTTTCTTTTCCTTTATTTGTTATAATAATAATAATTATTATTATTATTATTATTATTATTATTATTATTATTATTATTATTATTTTATTTTTTTTTTTTTTTTTTTTTTTTTTTTTTTTTTAGGAGTAACATGTATCGCTGATGAGCTTCCATCGCCGACTCCCAAAGATGTTGTTTCTTCTACAGGTATACGATTTATTTATTATTATTATTATTTATTTATTATTTATTTATTATTCTATTTTTATTATTTTTATTTACGTACAGTGTTTGAACATGCACTTCCTTCTCATTATGATGATGAGGTTGATTACGAGCCTTCCCCCTCCCCTCCACCTTTTGAGGTACGGACGTTTTTTTTTTTTTTTTTTTTTTTTACGGATTTTTTTTTTTTTTTTTTTTTTTTTTTTGCACGATTTTTTTCGATTTTTTTTTTTTTTTGATTGATTTTTTTTTTTTTTTTTTTTTTTTTACGATTTTTTTTGGATTTTTTTTTTTTTTTTTTAACTATTATTATTGTGACTGTTATTTTGACCTTCAGGGGGGCGATGTGGTCGTTGAGGAGACTATTGAGGGGAGCACAATTCGAGAGGAAAATGTCACCAACTTAACTTCAGAGGGGATTGCTGGAAAGGATGCATCCTTGGCCAAAAGCATTCCAAGGGAAGTTGTTCAAAGTCTTGATTCGTCTACTCTCGAATATGTTGGCTCCACCTTGCTCGGCCAGGTCATTGATATGATAAGGACTTCAATCTACAAAAATTATAGGACAGTTCAGGAAAGAGTTTCGAGTCATTGCCGTAGCCTTTCTACTTTTGGTATTGACACCGCAGGCTTAGAGATGCGTCTTGGACGGCTTTTTGATGGTGCAGCAGCGGTAGAGAAAGTCACTGCTCTTCCGGCCTTTTCTCCCTCAGCTCGGTTGGTGGAAGCTGAAGAGAATTTGAATGTGATGGAGAAAGACTTAGAGGCGCGCTTTTCTTCTGAAAACTCCCTTCGCCGAAACTTGGAGCAATATTCTTCTGAATTTGCTCGTCAGGAGGGTGAGATAGCTGATCTAGAAAAAACTCTCAGTGAGAAGAAGGCTGCAAATGTGACATTATTGGAACAGATGAATGTGGCCAAAGATTGTCTTCAAAGATTGGATTCAACTAAAGAGCAGGTAGCAAAGGATGCAGCTGAAGCTGAGCGAGAGCTTATAGAGGCCCAGGAAAGTCATACTGGCACAGAAGAGCTTGCAATCCTTCGTGATCTTATTAGAAGTTTTGAAAGTTATCGTAAAGAGTTTTGAAATATTGCGGAGAAGGCTCTTTTTTTTTTTTTTTTTTTTTTTTTTTTTTTTTTTTTTTTAGGATGTGTGAAAAATTTGGATGTGTGGGTTCATTTATGATTATTTTCTTAGTGTTTAGAAGAACAATATGAATTTATTTTGATTTATCCTGACTTGGAGAATTTTTTTTTTTTATTTATTTTATTGTTATTGTATTTTTATTTTTTTTTTTATTATTATTATTATTGAATGTTAAGAGATATGGTTTTATTTTGCCTTGAGGAGCAATCCCGATCCTAAGGCGAGTTAGGATTCCGTTATGAACAACATACGTTTGAAAAAAATATGGGTTTATTTTCTAAAAAAAATTAGTTTATTGAAGAATATCGGTTTGTTTTGCAAGAAAAATATGTTTTTGGTGGCAATCGGGCACCCACATGGGTTTTCACCTGATGCCTTCCCCTAACTTTTGCCTGTGAGTTCAAATTGTTAATTCTCACAGCGGGGACCCCATTTTTGCCTGTGGGGTTATACCACAGCCGGGAATGGTTTTTTTTTTTTTTTTTTTTTTTTTTTTTTTTTTTTTTTTTTTTTTTTTTTTTTTTTTTTTTTTTTTGAGCAAATAAAATTGCTGCGCATAAACGATCCTGAAATCGGTTAGCTGTCGCAAACAAAATATGTTTGAGTATGGGTTTATTTTGGTTTATTGAAAAATGTAGGTTTATTGAAAAATATGAATTTTTTTGAAAGAAAAAGAAAAAAAAATATGTTTTGGTGGCAATTGGGCGCCCACATGGGTTTTCACCTGATGCCTTCCCCTAACTTTTGCCTGTGAGTTCGAATTGTGTATTCTCACAGCGGGGACCCATTTTTGCCTGTGGGGTTATACCACAGCCGGGATTTTTTTTTTTATTCTTTGTTTCCTATGTATGATATTTTCTTAGAAAGCGCCCATTGATCGGTGGCATGGGTCTTTCGCCTTTTGCATCAATTAGTTGGTAGGCTCCTCCTTCATATACTTTTTCAATCGCATAAGGTCCTTCCCAGTTTGGATCGAATTTTCCTTTTGCATGTCTATTGGGTATGATAGGTCGCCGGAGGACCAATACTAGCTCTCCCACTTCAAAAGTACGAAAACGTGCCAGTTGATTGTAAGCTCTCGTCATTCGAGCCTGATAAAGTTCTAAATTTTGCTGGGCGAGAAGTCTGGCTTCGTCCAAGCCATCTAACTCATCCTGCCTTAGTAAGGCACTTTCTTCATTTGTTAGTTCGTATTGTATTGCGATTCTGAGTGATGGTATTTCCACTTCCAAGGGCAGCACTGCTTCTGTCCCGAATACCAGGGAATATGGTGTTGATTGAGTAGGGGTTTTATATGTAGTTCGGTAAGCCCAAAGCGCCTCCGAGATTTTATCATGCCATTCCTTTTTGTTTTTGCCAATGATTTTCTTCAAGAGTTTAGTTAGAGTCTTATTAAAGGCTTCAGCGAGTCCATTGGCTCTGGCATTATATATTGATGAGTATCGCCAGTCAATTTTGTGTTGAGTAGCAAATCTGCCGACCCTGAAACTTCTGAAAGCTGGACCATTATCCGATATGATTCGCCGTGGGATGCCAAAGCGATTCAAAATATTTTCTTTAAAAAACTTCAAGACGTCGTTTGCCCTTACTTCCTTCAAAGGAACGGCTTCGGCCCATCTTGAGAAATAGTCAGTGGCGGCGAGAATGAATTTATGTCCTCGAGAGGAAGGAGGGTTTATAGGCCCTATCACATCGGTACCCCACATATCAAATGGCCAGGACGCGACCGTCGGATGTAAAGGGCTTGGATGTTGGTGGATAAAATCGCTATGGATTTGACATTGGTGGCACCTTCTGGCATATTCCGTACAATCCTGTATCATCGTAGGCCAGTAGTAACCTAGATGTTTAATCTTTAAACGCATCTTCGGACCGGATTGATGAGCACCACACACGCCCGAATGCACCTCATACATGACTTGGTTGATTTCTTCAGAAACACCTAAGCCATAACTGATCATAGGACCTCCTATATAATGTGTCATTTACGAAGATATACCTCATTGCTCTTTTCTTGAGTTGTACTTGTTTTGATGTCTCTTGAGGCAGTTTATTGTATTTAAAATAGTTGATGAAAGGTTCTCTCCAATCATCTTGCTCTTCAATTTCCATGAGTTGAGCTCTTTTGAATTCTTCATTGGGGCTTAAATCAGCGGGAGCAAGTATCCTTCTATTTCGAATAGTCACTTGAATTTCATCCAAGCTTGGTTCAGCAAGTTCTTTAGCTAATCTTGCTAAAGCATCGGCTTTTCCGTTTGCTGACCTTGAGACTCTTTTCAGTGTAATATGCGGAATTTCTTTCATTAGTTCTTTCACTTTCTCTTGATACTTGATGAGTTCAGGTTTATGTATCTTGAATTTGCCTCTGACTTGGTTAATGATTAATTGTGAATCTCCATATATGTGCAATTTTTGTATATTCATGAGAATTGCTATTTCCAATCCGGCAATAAGGGCCTCATACTCTGTTTCGTTATTAGTCCGGGGTTCAGATAAGGCTAATGAGTATCGTAAAATGCCTCCTACGGGTGTTATAAAGATGAGTCCTATCCCCGCCTTAATTTGTGGAATATTTGGGCTAAGGGCCGGAAGGATTGAGGATGCTCCATCAAAATACATCTCCCAATAAGGTTGGTCCTCTTCAATGAGCAAGACTTCTTCGTTAGGTGATGGCAGATTAATGGAGAGTTCTCAGGCAATGGGTGTGCAGCGAGGAAGTCCGCAAGTGCTTGACCTTTAATGGCTTTTTGTGGGATATAGGTGATGTCGAACTCTAGGAGAATAACAGTCCATTTTGCTAATCTCCCTGTCAGTACCGGCCTTGTCATTAAGAATTTGAGTGGGTCGATCCTTGAAATTAAATGAATTTTGTGTTCAAGCATGTAATGCCTTAATTTTTTAACGGCGAATATAAGCGCCAAACAATGCTTCTCAGTAGGTGAATACGAGTTTTCTGCCCCCACTAACATTCTACTGAGATAGTATAGCGCATTTTCTTTTCCCTCTTCATTATTTTGAGCTAAGAGGGCACCCAGTGATCCTTCAAGTGCTGCGGTGTATAAGATTAAAGGCTTTCCCGGTATAGGAGCTGCGAGTACAGGGGGGGCCAACAAATATTTCTTGATATCATGGAATGCGGCCTGACAGTCATCATCCCATATAAAGGGTGCCTCCTTTTTCATTAATTTTGAGAAGGGTTTGATTCTACCAGACAGGTTTGATATGAATCTCCTGATGTATGCTAATCTTCCTTGAAAGGATCGTAATTGCTTTAGATTCTTCGGTGCGGGCATTTCTGCAATTGCTTTGATTTTTGATGGATCGATCTCTATCCCTTGGTGTCTGACGATAAATCCGAGGAATTTTCCTGAATAGACCCCAAATGCGCACTTGAGAGGATTCATTTTTAGATGATACTCTCTTAATCTGGTAAAAACTATTCTCAGGTCTTGGAGATGATTTTCTTGCTTTTTAGTCTTAACGACCAAATCATCTACGTAGCATTCGACGACTTTGTGCAATAAATCATCGAATATTCTAGTCATGGCCCTCTGATATGTTGCTCCGGCATTTTTCAAACCGAATGGCATAACCCTGTAACAATATATGCCAATAGGGGTTCTAAATGCAGTATGCTTTTCATCCTCAGGTGCCATTTTTATTTGGTTGTATCCAGATGACCCGTCCATGAATGAAAAAATTTCACAACTAGAAGTATTATCAATCATCAACTCGGTGAAGGGTAGCGGAAAGTCATCCTTCGGACAAGCTTTATTTAAGTCCCTGTAGTCCACACAAACGCGGATTTGCCCATTTTTCTTCTTGACAGGAACTATGTTAGCGATCCAATTGGCATACTTTTCTTCTCTAATAAAGCCTGCCTCCATCAACTTTTTAGTTTCAGTGGTAATTTGTTCTTCTAAGTCCACTCGCATCCTCCTTGGAGCTTGCTTGACTGGGTGAGCATTAGCATCGATTGTGAGTTTATGAACCGCCACTTCCGGGTTGAGGCCGGGCATTTCCTTATAAGTCCAAGCAAAGCAATCAGCGAATTCGAGTAGCAAAGCTCTCAAGGCGATTTGTTTTTCTTTTGGTAGTAAGGCACTTATATAGGTAGGGCGTGGATTCTCCTCGTTCCCCAGATTTATTTCCAATAAATTGTCTATAGTTGCTTGCCCCCCATCTTCTAATTGTTGTGGAGCAACTTTGAAATCAAGAGGCTCACATTCCTCAGTTAATTCCGTGTTTATAGTGACCATATTGCATGTGTAAACATGTTGTTGTGAAGGATTTTCAGAGTACCCTAATCCTCTAGCGTGTCTCGTACGCCCGTTTGGCAGGATGATTTGACTTTGGTGGCTATTCCACATCTTGTGAAATAATTTACGATTTGACCTTGATCTTCTCGAGGGGCAACCCGATTTATGAATTACATTTTTTAGTGTGTCGGAGAAGTATCTTGGTATTGTTACATCTTCAAATGTATCGTCATCAGAGTTTTCAAGCTTGATGAGGTCAGCCGGCATTGCATTTTCCGATTTGTAAAAAAGAATTCCTTCCATGATTTCTTTCTTTCCGTTAACAGTGTCGACTTTCGGGGGTACAAAAAATGTGTCTAGATCAACCACGCTAGTCGTTCTTCTTGGGGCGAGGGATTTATAATATTTCTCGGGGGCGCGAATTATGATTAAAGGGTTTTCATTCAGCTCGGGCGTTCTCCTGACCATGTTCACTTCGTCTATGTTACTGTAGATGACGTCATCTTCTTCTTCGTCACAAGAGTCCTCGCCCCAGGGCCTTTTAGCTTGGAACTGTTGCATTAGCTGCGATAGCTCTTTATCATTATCCGAATCCGAATCGCTTCCGAAGTGAGGGATGGCAGCTCTATTAGGTTCTTTAACAGGTGGCTTTCTCCTGGTTTCTGTGTTTTCTCTTGTATCCTTTTCAGATTCGATGAAGTATCTCGCGTCTTCATACCGCACTTCATGAACTCCGAACGGGCATATATCCCCATCAATTCTATATTCTTGCCCGTCTTTAATATATTTCATACATTGGTGGAGAGTGGAGGGGATAACATTATTTTCATGCAACCATGGCCTGCCTAATAAAGCTTTATATGAGGTATCTACATTTATAACGTAGAACTTGACTTCTGTGTGTAGCTTTCCGAACTTAATAGGGAGTATGATCGACCCTAACGCCTTTTGGCTATGTTGATTAAACCCTTGAATTAGGATTTGTTCAGATGATAGATGACTTATATCCATCGCTAAGCTTTTTAGGGTTCTGAGGGTTAGAATGTTGACTGAGGACCCTGGATCGACCAAAATGCGGTTAATTTTATCCCCATCACAAATTCCGGTTACATACAACGGCCTGTTATGATGAGTTGTTCCCAACAATAAATCTTTATCGGTAAAGGTGGTATTAGCCGTGTGGATAAGGTATAGTGCCTCTTTCATATTCGCTTCTGCGAAGAATGCTTGGAAAGGTTGTGGATTTTGCAAAGCATAAATTAGTACGTCTCGGAGTTCCTTTGACATGAGAAGTGCATCATACACGCTCAACAAAGCGGGCACTTTTCTTAGGTGCGCAAGGATATTGTATTCACTTTTAGTCATTCTTGGTTGATTTGAAGAGGTTGGAGCTTCTTCGTTTATTTGTATCTCCTTATCTTTGTCTTTTTGTGGAGGAGCTTGCCTCTCCGGTAACACTTTTCCTGACTTTAACTGGATTTGAAAGGAGTCGTCGTGTTCTTCTTGAATATCGTCATCAATCATAAAGCAGGTTTCAACTTGAGGTTTTTTCGAGCCTTCTATTTGGAGGCCTTTAGTTCACACTCGACCCCAAGCAGGTGTGATTCCATCCCACCCGATTCTTTCGTTTTATTAGACGGGCCTTGAGTCTTATATAGCTCCATGCTACGATTCTGTATGCTCATGATTCCCTGATGTGTGGCCTGTTTATCCTCTTGGAATATTGTGAGGGCATCTTCATGTTTTTCATCGACAGCTAATACCGATTTAGAAGATTTTCGGCTTATGTGCTCAATATAGGATGCATTTATATGATTATTTAGACCATAGCCCCATTTATAGTGATAGGGACATAACTTTGGTCCTTCGTCTCCAGTGGCTAAGGCTTTTCCTTGATTTTTTTGAGACATCATGGATGAAGGTCGGGTTGCGATTCCTTCTTCTTTTCTTCCTTGGCTTGAAGGGTCTTGTATTGGCTTGCGATTTAAGTGCTTGAAAGGTGGGTATTGTCTTCATCGCTTGCTCTATCCTGTCTTCAATCCCTTTGGTTGAGATGACCCTACAAGTTTCGGACCAAAAAAGCTCCTCACTCTTAGACTCATGAGGCTTCTTTTTATTCTTGGCGTCGTCCAGCGCCTTTAATATAAAATCTTGTATTGTCGTTGGTGGTCTTTCACTTTGTGCTTGCTCTTCTATGTATTTTCCAATGTTCCGTTTCTCATGCACGGGTTGAGCAGGCTTCATGAATTTTTGTTTCTCTGGAATAGGGGGACTGGTTATTTTCTTAGGGGGTGGAGTTTGAATTTCTGGGTGTAATGAATTTTTCCAGGTGACTCCGGGAGCTGCACTCAAGTACTTTAACATTTTGCTAGTCTTCTTTGATAAGAAGATGTCCCATATTTCGGGGGGAGGTGCGTCCCTTTCTCCTTTGTCTTTATCTTTTATACTCACGCAGTTTGTACTTTCGGTTGGTGGGTCGGTAAGTACCGTCTGGGAAAGAGTAATCATGCCAGTTTTGTATTGCTTTTCTACCCAATCCTTGAATACCCAACAGTCTTCAATTGGATGACTAATCATTCGATGATATAAGCAGTAATTTGGGTCGTTTGTCTTCCCAACATCTTCTGGTTTTCTTGGTTCTGGTAGTTGAAGACCGCTTTTTAAAGCGTCTGTAAATATTTTCTTCACTTTCTCTTTTTTAAAGGGATAAATTTTGTTTTTTCTTTCTTCAAAAGTGGGCTTTTTGAAGTTATTTCCCCCTAATATAGGTTTCGGGGGAACTTGCTCTGTTGTGGTGATCATGGCATTTTTCCTTTCTCCTTACATTGGTACGTGCTGCCTTACAATGTTCGGCTTTTATTTCAACTCTCTTACCCTCTTCTCGCTTGGGTTTATGAGTTTGGAGGCTCATCAAAGCATGTGGATCTGTTCTCTCCATTCTAGAAACATTCAATATTAGCTCCTGAAATGTCGTACATTGGGTCGTACATAAAAATGGAGCCATCCAATTATCAACATTACCCATGAGCAATCCAATAGCTTGGGTCTGCTCAATAGGTTGTTCGCATCAAATACTCAGGTTCCGCCAGCGTGGAATATACTCCAGCATTGACTCATCTTTTCTTCTTTTGGTGGCCACCAGGTCAGCTATTGTAATCTTGTCGCTAACCATGGCGAATTTAGCTCTGAAAGCTTCCTCCATATCATTCCATGTTTTAACGGATTCGTCTTCGAGTGAGTACTACCACTCGAATGCCACTCCTGAAAGGCTTTGAGGGAATTGACATAAGAGGAGCGGGCCATTGCCCCCGGTATTTCCACATGAGGCTCTGAAATGTGCCAAATGTTGGTCAGGGTTACCTATCCCATAAAATGTTTTGAATTTAGGGACAATGTATCCATCAGGAGAGGGGATATTATCATATTCTGTAGGATATGGATGCCCCCTGCTTCTTCGTTTTGGAGCCGCCTCATTGATTGTTTGCTTAACTTGGGAGGATATTAGCTCCTGAATTTCCTCCTTTGTCAGTACGGGATCGCCTTGGTGACTTTGTGCTTCTACCAATGCCGATTGTTCAGCATCAGCTTGTGGTGTTGGCTGTAGTGTATTATGAGTTGTGTGTTGTTCGTTTATTGATACATTCGGGCGTGCCTTATCTGGTTGCGTAGTAGCTTGGCGTCGTTGATTTTCCAAATTCGACTGTACACTTAGTAACAGTCCCATCACGTCATCCATCTTTTTATAGAGATTAACTATATCTCTATCTTTTTCCCCGACTTGTCTTTTCAAAGCTGCGATTATGTCATCTTTTGGATCATGGGTAATGAAAACGGGTTCTTCCTCATCGTCCGTATCATGTGGTTCGTCGGGTAACGATATGTCTGTGGGTAACCTTTGAGGATTGGATGGCCTTTGTTCACTTGGTCGTGCCACTCCTTTTCCTCTACGAGCGGCAGCTCTAGTAAGCATCTGGTTTAATGTCTCTTGCTCGTCAGGTTGGTCGAGTTCCTGGTGTCCAACCATTCGAACAGTATGAACAATCATATCTTCTGTCTTGTTCTGTTCGTGCGGATTCTTAGTTATCCGAACAGATTCCTTTTGTATCCATACTTTGTTACGAGATAGTGATGGTTGTTTTTGCGCTCCTGATTTTCTGATTCGTCCTTTAATGGCTTTATAAGCCTCATAAATTCTTTTAGAAACATTCTCATTCTGAAATTCTGTTTGACTTTCTTTGATCTTCCTGGTTGACCAATTTTTTGCATTGGCCGTAAAATAGCAGTGGTCGCGTTCTTCTTCACAAATCCTAAGGGAGTAAAGGAGTTGTGGGTTGGAAGAGCGCAGTGAATCATATGGGGTTGTTGAATATAGTTCTTGCCCCCAATAGCCTTGGATCGATGGCAATTGCTCTTCTTAAAAGAGGTTTGGGTGGGAGGAATAGCAATTGCTTTGTCATTAGAAAACGTCAGCCTATCGAATACTGACGCCTTATGCATTGAGTCCCTCGGGAATATGAGCCTTCCTTCGGATACCATCCTCTTGGATGCAGACGGGTAGGTAAGTCGTTCACTTACAGGTCGGCGGGGAGGGTTAGGGATAACTACATTGGGTCGCCTTCCTTGAGATGAAAGGCGAGGAATGACTACGTCGTGTACATCTTGGGCGGGGGTAATCATGCCCCCTGCTGCAACAGAAGTTTGAGCCATAACCGCGGTTCGGACGGCTTCTGGGATAGTGCCAAATTGGATCGAGGCGCCAGCCGCCCCAAAAGTTAAAACAGACGCGGGCAGGCAAACTCGTGAACCAGCCTCCAGTATCATCGAGTTGGTTGGTGTAGTGGCAATGTTCTTCGATGTTGGAGCCATTCGCCTGAGATGAAAGTAGAAGGTTATGAGTTCATCTTTCATGTTATGTATTTATTTATTTATTATTTTTTTGCTAAAGGTCTCGAAGATGGAAGGAGAAGTCATGTCCCACCGGGCGTGCCATTTTGTCTGCGATCTCGAATGACTCACCCCGCGCGGTTCACCTTTTTTGGGTTTCCCGTGGGATGGTATTCGCGATTCAGATGAATATTTGTATGTAGATGGGTGTATGTGGGTACCAGGTATTGCGGATCCATGACTTCCAATAGACGCAAGCATCTATTGTTAATTACCCCCTTGTGATTGGGGCACCTTCGATTAAGAGACCTTCGTGAGGAGGATAGAATTGTAGAGTTATTTAGGATCCACCAGGATCTAAATAGGTACTATCAAACACCTAGAGGGGGGTGAATAGGTGTAATATTATAAAAACCAATCTCAGTGCAAAAATAAAAAACAATGCGGAAAATAAAAATCAACACACCGAGATTTACGTGGAAACTCCAATCCAGGAGAAAAACCACGGGACCAACACGCAATAACAATCCACTAAGAATAGAAGAATAACAAGGTGATTACCGACTCCACGGACTCGACCCCTCCTTCAGCTTCTTCGGACCTTGCGCTGATCGGTTGGATGTCCACGCAATAACAATCCACTAAGAAAAGAAGAATAACAAGGTGATTACCGTCTCCACGGATTTAACCCCTCCTTCAACTTCTTCGGACCTTGCGCTCCACCGCTTGCACGTCCACTGCACACGTTCGAATCCACGAACGCCACTCGAATCCACGAGCACACGTTTCGAATCCACGAAACGCCTTTAGCACACCGAATCCACGATGCCACGTCGAATCCACGACGCAAACTCAGCCGGTAAGAATATTGGCTTCGATGGTGATCCTTTGCTTAGATTATCAATGAAGATCCATGGGAAAAATCTCTAAGCAAAGATTAGATCAATTCGACAAAAGATATGTTCTTGGAAGAACCGTCGAATTGACCTAAAAGAGGCTATAAAGAAGAACGATAAAAACCTAGCCTCTAGGGTTGCTCTCAAGTGTTTTATAAATTGATCGGCCGTGCTCCCCACGTTCTTGAGAAACCCTAAGTGTCTATTTATAGTTTAGAAACCTTTGGAAAGAGATAAGAATCAAAAACTTACCTTATCTGGAATTTTTCAGGACGGCGATCCGGATCGGATTTACTGCGATCCGGATCGTCGTAACGAGATTGACGATTCCAGAAATCCAAGGGTTCGGGATCCGGATCGCAAGGCCCGATCCGGATCGTTCATGAATTTCAGCAACATCCAATGTTCGGGATCCGGATCGGAATAGGCTTGGATCCGGATTGGATTTGCACATGAACTAATACCCTTCGGGATCCGGATTGGATCTCTGATCCGGATCCTGAACATGTCCCATGTCCAGTTTTTGATTTTTATGCAATTAAAAATTCATCCAAGTGTTTCTACACTATAAGAAAGTATTCGGATCACCAAAATTATTTAGTTAAACATACCTGATCCTTTTGAATACTTTCTTCTTGAGATTGATGTAACTGATCCACAATTCTTCATCTTCAATCTTCAAGACTCAAGACACTGAGTGTCAACTTGAGCTCTTGTTGAATCTTCTCTAAGTCTTTGATTGCTGATTGACAATTTGATCCCTTTAAGACTCCGACTCAACTCACTGACTTGACTCACGAAATATGCCAACACCAAAATGCCGTAACAATCTCCCCCTTTGGCAATTTCGTGACAAAACCCAAAAATACATAAAAACGCTCAAGTCACTCATCTTAAACCAAAAAATCGAAATTCAATGTCATCACCAAAACATTGATTTTCTTTGCGTGAAAGATCCAATAAATACAAAATTACATTTGAACCAAACAGTCCTAGAACATACTCTATGACTTAGGACTTGGAGTCTTAAAGTGATGTAATTCCTGCAAAACAAAACTCCAAACAAAATCAAACGTTAGTCGTTAGAAATTAAAATCCTACATTTGATTTGTCCTTTTGGTTCTTTTGTTTTTCGGCTCTTTCAATCTTTTCTTTATCTCCCCCTATCTTGAGCATTTATGTTCTCCCCCTTTGTGATACGATCATCATTTTTCGTTCTCCCCATTTTTCCATTTTCGTTTGTCCTCTCTTGATGATCTCATCTCCGTCATTTCTCTTCTCCCCCTTTTTGTCACAAATTGTCAAACAGTGAACATACTAGACAAAAGGAAATTAGTTCATAGAGAAAGAGAGATAAAAGCTCAGTTCCGGTATATAACAAAAATGCAGATTGCGTACCGGTACCAGAAAGCAAAAATCAAATAATTTCTTGAAACAAATCCAGATTTTGGAATCTTTTCAAATACCGATTTGTATTCCATCAAGAAATCAATTTAAGTGCTTTGAAGAACAATGAATTTGCATAGATGTCATTCAATCCAAATTTCTTTCATTAGAATTATTTAGAAAAATAATAACCAGAAAGAGTATGTAAGCACTTTAGCGCATCAACTTTAAACAAAAGTCATCGTTTCATGCAACAAGAAATAGATTATACCAAATCTATCAAAAATACTCAAAAATGAAACGAAAATTTATGAAAATTAAAACCCTTAAAGTTGAACAACTTCAATTACATCTATCTGATCTTATGCGTAATGCCTTTATCAAATCATCAATTTTGGTAAAGAAAATGAAATACCAAGATCAATAGATGTTTGAAATCCCAGATAAGTTAGATAATATATCTAGACAATCTGTTGAAGGAGTGGCTCTTTGAGCATCTTTTATAAAAATCCCACCTTATACCAACCATGAAATATGACTGAGTCAAGTATTTCAATATGCATTTATCAACATTTTTAAAACAAAATTTGCTTTTCATTCATGGAGTATCTTTTTTTTTTTTTTTTTTTCTCCATGTGGTGGTAGTTTTCACACTCCTCATTGGGATGTAACTCTTTCCACATCTTTTGAGCATTTTACATTTCTTTGACTCCCCCTCAATTGGCTATCAATTATTTAATATATAAGGTATTCAACCAAAAATTGATCTCGCATTCATACTCGACTAAGCAATCAAATAAGATAATGACTATACCAAGAGATCATTGAGAGAGAAATTGACTTTGATCACTTAAAAGATGAATTAATTAACATAAATGATCATTGCAACATTGAAATATTATGATATCAAAAGCATAATAAATTTCTAAATGCGTGAAAAGATGCAATTAAAGTCAATATAACCAATGCTCAATTAAACAACTCCTTTAAATGAAGTGTCTTCAAGATTATGAATATGGAGTCAAGTTGATAATCCAAGAAAATTAATTTGGAGTGAATGAACGTGAAGCCCTTTTTATTCAATGCACTTGTTCGTTAAAAAACCTTTTGTTCAAAAACAAAGTAAAAAAAAAGGCATTGAAAAACATGTAATGCAAAGATTAAGAAAAATATGAAGGGAAAACCAATCAAAGCATTACATACAGTCATAAGCTATTTAGAACTTAAGACAAGGAAAGATATCACCTTTCCGAATCCAAAATCGCTGGATTTTGGGTTGTCTTGATTCGTTGTGGCCGGGGGTTGTCCGCTTTGACTGTTGGTCCACCTTAGGTCTTTGCCTCGCAATGATCCACTTGTATGATTGATGTTGTGGCTCGGACCTTTGGTGGGTTGAGTGAACTCCTTTGACTTGATGTGTCTTTTGATTCCGTTGAGTCCGCTCCGTAGATGAAGTTGCCGAAGGATTTTTCTTTCTCTTTTTCGGGCAATTCTTCACCAAGTGTCCTTCAAGTCCACATAGGTGACAAGTTCTTCCTTCAATTTTATTGTGGAACTTGAAGCATTCACAGTTTGGTTCTTTTTAAATCCCAAACCAACCTTGCTTGTTTGACCTAATCCGGACATACAATCAAGTTTCTTGGAACCGGTTGAAAGCCTTTGTATGTCGGATTTAAGTTGATGAACTTGCTTGGTCAAAGCTTGGTTGGTGACATGAATCTCTTCAAACTGCTTTTCAAGAAAACCAATCTTGTCCATATATGATTTAACGATCGTCTCCGATTGGTTTATCTTTTCTTGGAGGATTTTATTGTTATCCAATAAACGTCCTTGTTCCTCCTCGAGATCATGAAGTTTGATCTTTAAAGCTTGATTCTCGTCTTGAATTCAAGTCGTTGCTTCCTCAACTTCTTGTTAAGTTTGGCCATCTTCTTTGATTCCGCAAGAAGTTGTTGGTATGCCTCAACGAGTTCTTCTTCGTCCGACTCCCCCTCACTTGATGACTCTCCTCCGGATGTTGATGTTTCATGCAAAATCAAAGGAATAGAGTCAGTGACTAAAGATGATAAGCACAAATTAGAAGAGGGAATTTGAGAGGCATGAAAAGCAACAAATTTTTCTTTTTCCTCTTCACTTGAGGTCGATTCATCGAAACTAGAATCGTCCCAAGTTTTTGCTTGCAAAGCCTTCTTTTTATATGATTTCTTAGAAGGACAATCCGTTGAAATATGGCCGTAGCCTTTGCATCGATAACATCGGATTTCCCCTTCGAAATCATCTTTTTCTTTTTCTTTAGAAGGTTTTGCAACGCCTTTGAGTTTAGAGGATTTAGAACCCGATGATCCTTTAGATGGTTTCGTGGATGAAGATCCATCGGTTCGATTCTTCCAAAATTTCCGACGAAATTTCTTTGTGATCCGCGCCAATTGTTCTTCAAAATCGGCTAAAGAGATTTCATCGTCGGAACTTGATTCGCTATCTTCTTCCTTTGTTGATTTGAATGCAATACCTGTAAGCTTAGAAGAAGACTTGGAAGAAATTTGATTAGTAGGAAAAGTCATCTCATAAGTTTGTAAAGCACCTACTAATTCCTCTACACTCATCTCATCCGGATGACTAACGGTTTCAATGGCGGTAACCTTTGCCCTAAACCGTTCCGGAAGAGTCCGAAGAATCTTTCTTACAATTTTCGACTCCGGGATCTTTTCTCCTAAATTAGCACATGTATTAATTACATCTTGAAGTCTAGTGTAATAATCTGTAAACAATTCATGCTCTTCCATATGAATAGAGTCAAATTGACTTGTAAGCATCTGGAGCTTTTGAATTTTTACAAGATTAGTACCCTCATGTGTAATTTTGAGAATATCCCAAATTTCCTTCGCGGTTTCACACGCGGAAATTCTTGTAAACTCAGTCGAGGAAAGAGAATTATATAAAGCGTTCATACCTTTCCCATTGTAAGAAGATCTTTCGATTTCCTCTTTAGACCATCTAGAGCGAGGTTTTGGGGTAGTAGAATTTCCTACTTCCTCAACGGATGCACCCAACCGTATTCAACGGTTTGCCATACCCGCTCATCAATTGAGATGAGAAAAGCTCTCATCCTCACTTTCCAATATGCATAATTGGTCCCATCAAAAAGAGGAGGTCTAAAAATATTACCACTTTCACCCAACATGATAGATAAACCTAAAACCCTCTCTGATACCAATTGTAGAGTTATTTAGGATCCACAAGGATCTAAATAGGTACTATCAAACACCTAGAGGGGGGTGAATAGGTGTAATATTATAAAAACCAATCTCAGTGCAAAAATAAAAACACAATGCGGAAAATAAAAATCAACACACCGAGATTTACGTGGAAACTCCAATCCAGGAGAAAAACCACGGGACCAACACGCAATAACAATCCACTAAGAATAGAAGAATAACAAGGTGATTACCGACTCCACGGACTCGACCCCTCCTTCAGCTTCTTCGGACCTTGCGCTGACCGGTTGGATGTCCACGCAATAACAATCCACTAAGAAAAGAAGAATAACAAGGTGATTACCGTCTCCACGGATTTAACCCCTCCTTCAATTTCTTCGGACCTTGCGCTCCAACGTTTGCACGTCCACTGCACACGTTCGAATCCACGAACGCCACTCGAATCCACGAGCACACGTTTCGAATCCACGAAACGCCTTTAACACACCGAATCCACGATGCCACGTCGAATCCACGACGCAAACTCAGCCGGTAAGAATATTGGCTTCGATGGTGATCCTTTGCTTAGATTATCAATGAAGATCCATGGGAAAAATCTCTAAGCAAAGATTAGATCAATTCGACAAAAGATATGTTCTTGAAAGAACCATCGAATTGACCTAAAAGAGGCTATAAAGAAGAACGATAAAAACCTAGCCTCTAGGGTTGCTCTCAAGTGTTTTATAAATTGATCGGCCGTGCTCCCCACGTTCTTGAGAAACCCTAAGTGTCTATTTATAGTTTAGAAACCTTTGGAAAGAGATAAGAATCAAAAACTTACCTTATCTGGAATTTTTCAGGACGGCGATCCGGATCGGATTTACTGCGATCCGGATCGTCGTAACGAGATTGACGATTCCAGAAATCCAAGGGTTCGGGATCCGGATCGCAAGGCCCGATCCGGATCGTTCATGAATTTCAGCAACATCCAATGTTCGGGATCCGGATCGGAATAGGCTTGGATCCGGATTGGATTTGCACATGAACTAATACCCTTCGGGATCCGGATTGGATCATCTGATCCGGATCCTGAACATGTCCCATGTCCAGTTTTTGATTTTTATGCAATTAAAAATTCATCCAAGTGTTTCTACACTATAAGAAAGTATTCGGATCACCAAAATTATTTAGTTAAACATACCTGATCCTTTTGAATACTTTCTTCTTGAGATTGATGTAACTGATCCACAATTCTTTATCTTCAATCTTCAAGACTCAAGACACTGAGTGTCAACTTGAGCTCTTGTTGAATCTTCTCTAAGTCTTTGATTGCTGATTGACAATTTGATCCCTTTAAGACTCCGACTCAACTTACTGACTTGACTCACGAAATACGCCAACACCAAAATGCCGTAACAAGAATAAATCGTATCCTAATAATTGACCAAATCCTAAGTATATGCGTTAAGTTTTATATGGATTTGAAATTGACTTGATCCCAATTAGTGTGTCGAAACTAGTCGATATTAAACTCTATTATAGTGTTAGAGTTAATTGGGTTCAATTGGCTCTAAGTATATGTATTAGAGTCCAATTATGTTTGCTTCCATATTTGGCGTATGTTCCAAAATGGAGAGACCAACCCCAAGGATATGTATGAGGTGGGTCAGATTTGATGCTACTCAAAAGTAGGAGGTGGCTAAGTCCTATATGTATTAGGATTGCGCGAGTTTGATATGTTTTTCATTCTAGTTATATATGCTAGAATGAGAGATTGACTAACCCTAAGTATATGTATTAGGATTAGTTGAGTTGATTGGTTTCTACCCTAGATATATGTGCTAGAGTAAAAGGTTAACTACACCCTAAGTATGTGTATTACGGTTAGTTGGGTTGATACGGATGAACTCTAAGTATATGTGTAGAGCCCGATCAAGTTTGATTTGACTGAATTCTAAGTATATGATTTAGAATCTAGTCGGTTTGAATATGATTTTGCCTTAATTATATGTGTTAAGGCGATGAGATTGAATGAGTTTTGGGTTTTATTTGTGGATTAGACTGGGTTTTGGATTTTATTTGTGGAACTGAATGGGTTTTGGGTTTTATTTGTGGGTCAAAATGGGTTTTGGGTTTTATTTGTGGGTTGGATTGAGTTATCGGTTTATTTGTTGAGTGGACTGGATTTGGGGTAGTATGTGGACTGGATTTAAGATCCGTATATGGATTGGGCCTATATCATATGTGGATTGGATTGAAATCCGTATGTGGATTGGATTTGGGACCCGTATATGGATTGGGCCTATGTCATATGTGGATTGGATTTGAGATCCGTATGTGGATTGGATTTGGGACGTATTGGATTGGGCTATGTCATATGTGGATTGGATTTGAGATCGTATGTGGATGGATTTGGGACCCGTATATGGATTGGGCAATGTCATATGTGGATTGGATTTGAGATCCGTATGTGGATTGGATTGAGATCCGTATGTGGATTGGATTTGGGACCCGTATATGGATTGGGCCAATGTCATATGTGGATTGGATTTGAGATCCGTATGTGGATTGGATTTGGGACCGTATATGGATTGGGCCTATGTCATATGTGGATTGGATTTGAGATCCGTATGTGGATTGGATTTGGGACCCGTATATGGATTGGGCCTATGTCATATGTGGATTGGATTTGAGATCCGTATGTGGATTGGATTTGGGACCCGTATATGGATTGGGCCTATGTCATATGTGGATTGGATTTGAGATCCGTATGTGGATTGGATTTGGGACCCGTATATGGATTGGGCCTATGTCATATGTGGATTGGATTTGAGATCCGTATGTGGATTGGATTTGGGACCCGTATATGGATTGGGCCTATGTCATATGTGGATTGGATTTGAGATCCGTATGTGGATTGGATTTGGGACCCGTATATGGATTGGGCCTATGTCATATGTGGATTGGATTTGAGATCCGTATGTGGATTGGATTTGGGACCCGTATATGGATTGGGTCTTATTTTCGTATGGATAAATTTGAGGCTGCATATGAGGTGAGCCTTTGAATCGGACTTAGGTTCCAGGTTGATTAGATCCAATTGAATCTTGTTTGAAACCGACTCTGGATTCAAAGAAATTTCTGTTTGTTTCGATATCCCTTTTATTTTATTTTATTTGGGGTCCGGATAAAATTTCTTTTTTTTTTTTTTGATTTATTTGGGATCCGAGGAAGTTTCTATTTTTGAAATTATTTGGGATCGAGGAAGTTTCTATTTTTGAAATTATTTGGGATCCGAGGGAGAAATTATTTGCGATCTGAAAAAGAAGTTATTTGGGATTCAAAAAGAATTCTCTTCTTGTTTTATTTGACTTGGGATCTGAAGGAAATCCGCTCTGATTTATATTTGGGATCCGAATCCACTTTGACTTATCTTAGGGTTCAATCCCTTTTGTCTTGTAATTGATTTGGGCTCCGCAGGGAATCCACTTTGACTTATCTTGAGTTATATTTGGGATCCGAATCCACTTTGACTTATCTTAGGGTTCAATCCCTTTTGTCTTGTAATTGATTTTGGCTCCGCAGGGAATCCACTTTGACTTATCTTGAGTTCGGATATCCGAAGAAATCATCCGAATCGGTTTTGGGCCTTTTTATTTTATTTTATTTTATTTTTTTTTTCTTTCTTTTCAACCGAAGTAAGGTTCGTCCGCAGAGTTCCCAAACCGGCTTTTAAAGAAATTATTTATTTTTTTCTTTCTTTCTTTCTTTTCTTTTTTTTTTTTCTTTTCTTTCTTTTCTTTCTTTTCAGCCTGAAGTAAGGTTCGTCCGCAGAGTTCCCAAACCGGCTTTCAAAGAAATTATTTATTTTTTTTCTTTCTTTTTTTTTCTTTTTTTTTTTTCTTCTTTTCTTTCTTTTCGGCCTGAAGTAAGGTTCGTCCGCAGAGTTCCCAAACCGGCTTTCAAAGAAATTATTTATTTTTTCCTTTCTTTCTTTTTTTTTTTTTTCTTTCTTTTCTTTCTTTTCAGCCTGAAGTAAGGTTCGTCCGCAGAGTTCCCAAACCGGCTTTCAAAGAAATTATTTATTTTTTTCTTTCTTTCTTTTTTTTCTCTTTTTCTTTTTTTTTTCTTTTCTTTCTTTTCGGCCTGAAGTAAGGTTCGTCCGCAGAGTTCCCAAACCGGCTTTCAAAGAAATTATTTATTTTTTTTTCTTTCTTTTTTTTCTTTTTTTTTTTCTTTCTTTTCTTTCTTTTCGGCCTGAAGTAAGGTTCGTCCGCAGAGTTCCCAAACCGGCTTTCAAAGAAATTATTTATTTTTTTCCTTTCTTTCTTTTTTTTTTTTTCTTTCTTTTCTTTCTTTTCAGCCTGAAGTAAGGTTCGTCCGCAGAGTTCCCAAACCGGCTTTCAAAGAAATTATTTATTTTTTTCCTTTCTTCCTTTTTTCTCTTTTTCTTTTTTTTTTTTTTCTTTCTTTTCGGCCTGAAGTAAGGTTCGTCCGCAGAGTTCCCAAACCGGCTTTCAAAGAAATTATTTATTTTTTTCCTTTCTTTCTTTTTTTTTTTTTTTCTTTTTTTTCTTTTCTTTCTTTTCGCCTGAAGTAAGGTTCGTCCGCAGAGTTCCCAAACCGGCTTTCAAAGAAATTATTTATTTTTTTCCTTTCTTTCTTTTTTTTTTTTTTTTTTTTTTTTTTTTTTCTTTCTTTTCGGCCTGAAGTAAGGTTCGTCCGCAGAGTTCCCAAACCGGCTTTCAAAGAAATTATTTATTTTTTTCTTTCTTTCTTTTTTTTTTTTTTTTTTCTTTCTTTTCTTTCTTTTCGGCCTGAAGTAAGGTTCGTCCGCAGAGTTCCCAAACGGCTTTCAAAGAAATTATTTTTTTTTCCTTTCTTTCCTTTTTTTTTTTTTTTTTTTTTTTTTTTTTCAGCCTGAAGTAAGGTTCGTCCGCAGAGTTCCCAAACGGCTTTCAAAGAAATTATTTATTTTTTCCTTTCTTTCTTTTTTTTTTTTCTTTTTTTTTTTTTTTTTTTTTCTTTTCAGCCTGAAGTAAGGTTCGTCCGCAGAGTTCCCAAACCGCTTTCAAAGAAATTTATTATATTTTGTTTTATTTTATTTTATTTATTTTTTTTTTTTTTTTTTTATAAATTCTTACCTGAGAAATACGCCCAAAAGAAAGAGCCAAGAAAGTCGATTGCGGGTGCCGAGGAAGTTGATCGAAGAAGTTGACCGAAGGTGGTTGAGGAAGTTCTCCCGAGGAAGTTGATCGAAGGAGTTGACCGGAGGAGGTTGAGGAAGTTGACCGGAGGAGGCGAGGAAGTTGACCGGAGGGGATGAGGAAGTTGACCGGAGGTATTGGAGTCGATCGGCGCTTGAGGATGAGGGACGGGTTTTTCTTTTTGTGGTGGAATATGGGACAATATCGGACGTTCTTTTTTTTTTGTGGTGGAAAAATATGGAAAGTTGTCCTTCTTTTTTTTTTGTGGTGGGAATATGGGAAAAACTTGTCTTCAGGCAAGGGAAATCTCTCCTTTTTATAGTGTGGATGGGCAGAGAAATATCGTATGGGATTCGTCGGGGTTCGTTGAGGGGTTGGCGAGAAAATGTGGGTTCGTTGAGGAACGACGTATGGTTTCGTTGAGGAAAGTACGAGATTCAAATTTGAGGAAGTTATTATATTCAAATTTTGAATTTTAAATTTCAAATTTCAAAATTGAAAAGATATGTTCAAATTTCAAAATTCAAATTTTAAAATTGAATATGTTTGAATTTTAAAGTTCAAATTTCAAAATTGCAAAGATATGTTCAAATTTCAAAATTCAAATTTTAAAATTGAATATGTTCGAATTTTAGATTTCAAATTTCAAAATGAAAGGATATGTTCGAATTTCAAAATTCAAATTTTAAAATTGAATATGTTCGAATTTTAAATTTCAAATTTCAAAATTGAAAAGATATGTTCAAATTTCAAAATTCAAATTTTAAAATTGAATATGTTCGAATTTTAAATTTCAAATTTCAAAATTGAAAAGATATGTTCAAATTTCAAAATTCAAATTTTAAAATTGAATATGTTCGAATTTTAGATTTCAAATTTCAAAATTGAAAAGATATGTTCAAATTTCAAAATTCAAATTTTAAAATTGAATATGTTCGAATTTTAAATTTCAAATTTCAAAATTGAAAAGATATGTTCAAATTTCAAAATTCAAATTTTAAAATTGAATATGTTCGAATTTAAATTTCAAATTTCAAAATTGAAAAGATATGTTCAAATTTCAAAATTTAAATTTTAAAATTGAATATGTTCAAATATGTTGAGGTTGTATTTAAATTTCAAATTTTAAATTTCAAAATTGAGTATGTTATGAGGAAGTATGTTCGTATTTAAATTTTAAGTTTTAAATTTCAAAATTGAATATATTACATTTTGAATTTAAGGAAGTATGTTTGTATTTAAATTTCAAATTTTAAATTTCAAAATTGAATATGTTACATTTAAATTTGAGGACGTATGTTCGTGGTTAACGAACGAGGGAATTTGTTTGGATTCAAAAATTCAAAACAAGGTATAGGTGAATTTGGGTAAGTTGGTTGAGAGATGTTTAAAATATGGTTGAAGATTTGGATCAGTGTGTTTGAGATAATTGACGGATGAGGAGTTTCAATTGGAGTCGGATTCAGGTATAGGTGGCGTTGGAATTTGGGATATATATTTATTGTTATTATTATTATTATTTGTTTGTTTTTTTATTATATATATATATATTTTATTTTATTTTTTTATTCAAACAAATTGCCAAACAAGTAGGTATCCAATATCATCCGTCGAAACTCGGACCATGGTAGCTGTCGGATAATCTGAAACTCTAGTGGCTCTACCCGATGCCACCAGGCATCCGCATCACCATCCAAACAGTGCACCGCCATGTGCACTCGGTACCTAGGATCGATGAAGAAGTCCCTGAAAAGCTTCTCCATCGCTGAAAGCCACATCCCATTCTCCCAGGGCTGTGCATCCCGCCCCAAAAATCTAGGCGGTCCTCACTGACAAAACTTGGTGAGTTTGTCATCGATATCCTGCTCCTCATCCGGTGTCAAAGGCTGGATCGCTCCCGGAGCCCCGCTACTAGACGATGGTGTCGTTCCGACTCTCAGTTCCGACTCTCGGTTGCTGAGAAAACCCACAAAAACCCCGGTGCTGTCCAAGTTCCATCACAGAAAAAGGGGTCACAGAAATGATCCGAAAAGCCCAAGAAAACCTCGAAATGCGGAGAAGCTGAAAATACAAAAGTCGTAGCCCTACCTATCGTGAAAACATGGGCGCAAGAATCACCCAAAAATTCTTTCGGGGTAGCCCAGGGGAGTCGTCGGACCGAAACGCGATGAAAAGGGCAAATAAGGAAGGTGCGTCGCAGTGCGCCGAATCGCAGTAGACGTCGAAGTAGCGTCCTCCAAAAAAGCTGGAACCTCTCAACAAGATGCCCAACTGAACAAGAAAGAATTTCTCTTAAGGCCCTTCCCTACGAAACAGCCCAAAAAGCCATCAAAGAAGGCCCAAGGGGCCTATTTATAGGCCCAAGCCCAAAAGTCCACTATTTCCGGATTCGGGCGCACCTTTTCGGGCGCCCGAATCCAATAGTCGCACGAAAGCTGCGCCACAACCCCGTCCAACCAGTGCCCGAAACCGCCTGCGAGCGACACGTGTCCCCCGAACACAAAACAGCGGTGCAAGCATGCCCGGATCACGACACGTGTCCCGCGCCCAGTCAACCGGGTAGGTGGCGCCCGCCAATGGTTGGGCGACACATGGCCAGCCCGCGCGACCCGCCGACCGGTTGCGCGCCTCGCCGGTCGTGCCGTCTACCCCCCACGTGCAGACGCGTCCCGAGGCGCCGGCGTGCACCTCCGTGGACTGCGCCGCAAGAACCCTCTAATCACAAGCTGCCACGTGTCCCTGTGCCCGGTCAATGCACCCGTGCGGGGTTTCGTGGACCGCGCATCGCACGCCGGCCACTCCTGGGGCGCCACGTGTCCCCGCGCCGGGTCCATGCGCCACCCGGCGCTGCTCTGTGGACCGCGCTCGGTAAACCGACCAATAATAGGCCGCCACGTGGCACCCAGCCGGTCTACGGTCTCCCCCATGCACCCGAATCCACAGAAAACTTTCGGGAGCCCATTTTCGAGCATCCGAACTCAGAAAAATACAAGCAAATAGCAGTTTTCAAGCGTTTTTCCGCGCTGAATCTAAATCCAACGTCTGTTTGGCCCAAAACCCTTTCTAAAGTTCGGCAAAAGCAGCCGAAAGCCAATCCAGCTCTAGATACCTCACTGGGTCCATCTATAGCATCCCTTTGATGCACTATGGGCCAGACACACCAATGATAGGTGTTTCACACAGTGGATTCACGGGAAAAAGCTACATGGGGTTCTGGGGCCCTATAGTTATCCTGAGAAAGCTTCACAAAGAGTGTCCGATCGGCTCCCCCTCGAGTATAGCCTTTTTCCCAAAGATATTTCGTCAATCCTTCGTACCATGCTCGCGGTGCTTGTTTTAGTCCGTAAAGAGCCTTTTTCAATTGAAAAATATGATTTGAAATTTATGATTAATGAAACCTTTCGGTTGAGCCACATAAACTTCTTTGTTTAACAAACCATTTTAAAACGCGCTCTTAACGTCCATCTGAAAAAGCTTAATTTTACAATGACAAGCAATTGCGAAAAGGATACGAATTACGAATGGACTCAAGACGGGCAACCGGGGCGAAAGTCTCATCAAAGTTTATTCCTTCAACTTGTGAGTAGCCCTGAGCAACCAAACGTGCTTTGTTCCTCACAATGGTACCGTCTTTATTTTTCTTGTTCTTGAAAATCCATTTAGTACCAATGATGTTTTATTGATATGGGGACTCGTTATTTTCCAGACTTTATTCATTTCAAATTGATTAAGCTCTTCTTGCATTGCTTCTATCCAGTAGTCATCCTGAAGAGCTTCCTCAATATTCTTTGGTTCTACCATGGAGACATAGCAGGCAACTCCACATTCTAACTGTCTCCGAGTTCTAACTCCTTCTTGTGGGTCTCCAATAATGTTTAATTCAGAATGGTCCTTGGAGATTCGAATAGTTTGAGATAACGGAGTACTCGGGGGAATTTGTGATGATTCCTGCACATTAGATGAACTAGAATAACCATGAGATGCATCACAATTTTCAGGAGATTTATCATGTACCGATGCAATATCATTAGCAGGCAATTCATCATCAAGAGAGATATCGGGAGTAGATTTATCAGAAGAAAAATGGAAAGCTTCATCTACTTTAACATTGATAGATTCTATCATCGTTTTAGATTCAAGGTTAAATACCCGATATACTCTATTATTTGTAGAATAACCCATAAAAATTCCTTCGTTACTACGAGAGTCGAATTTTCCAAGATTTTCACGATCGCGTAAAATATAGCAACGACTCCCGAAGATACGAAAATATTTGATATTCGGTTTTCTACAAAACCATAGATCATATGGTGTATCTAAAGTACTCGGGTGCAAATAGATACGATTGATCACATAGACAGCGGTGTTAACTGCTTCAGCCCAAAAATATAAAGGGAGTTTCCGGCTATGAAGCATAACACGCGCCATCTCCTGTACAACTCTATTTTTGCGCTCGACTACACCATTCTGTTGCGGTGTATAAGGTGCGGAGAATTCATATTTTATGCCGTTTGAAAAGCAAAAATCAATGAATTTTGAATTTATAAATTCTCCACCTCTATCACTACGAACACGGACAATCTTTTCATTTTTCTCAATCATAATCCGATGACAAATATCATGAAAAGAGTCAAAAGTATCCGCTTTCTCTTTTAAAAATGCAACCCATGAAAATCTAGAGAAATCATCAACCATGAGAAATTTGTACCATTTTTCACCCAAACTGTCACGCCCCGGCGTCGAAACTGCGATCCGAGCTCGCTAACAAATCCGCCGCCCATACGGGAAGCCCCGTATAGACGAAGCAACTAACCTGCAAAAGATCATCTACACTAAAACAGATATCAGAGCTGAAAAGTAAAAGCTGAAATTAAAATAAATACAACTCCAAGTCCTCACCAAAAAACATTAGTCTCTCAGCAATAAAAGAAAAGCACAACTCTATACCTCACTACAAAGGTCTCTCAACATAACACGCTCAAAATATAAAAAGTGGGTACATCTACTCTCTCTGGAAGACGACTGGTAGGGATCTATCTTGCGAGTCCCTCACCTCGATCAGCAGGATCAGCAACAGGAGCAACAAGAACAGGAGTAGAAGTCCCTGGGGATAAAAGATACCACGACGGGTGTGAGAACTACATCCTATAGTAGTTCTCAGTGGGTGCCGCCAACAAACCCGACGGTCTGCCCACTAAGTCTACTAGAGGCATGAAGTAACAAATGAAATACTGAGGGGAAAAGCTGGAAAAGAATAACTCTATAGCTACTATGCCTCTATCTAGATGCTCAAAAAGTGGAATAGATGAAAACATGGTGCATCTACTATCCCTCAACTCAGATCACCCAATCTACCTGACTGCCTCCTCGGTGTTACGGCTTTTTGGTGTTGGCATATTTCGTGAGTCAAGTCAGTAAGTTGAGTCGGAGTCTTGAAGTGATCAAATTGTCAATCAGTAATCGAAGACTCAGAAAAGATTCAACAAGAGCTCAAGTTGACACTCAGTGTCTTGAGTCTTGAAGATTGAAGATGAAGAATTGTGGATTAGTTACATCAATCTCAAGAAGAAAGTATTCAAAAGGATCAGGTATGTTTAACTAAATAATTTTGGTGATCCGAATACTTTCTTATAGTGTAGAAACACTTGGATGAATTTTTAATTGCATAAAAATCAAAAACTGGACATGGGACATGTTCAGGATCCGGATCAGATGATCCAATCCGGATCCCGAAGGGTATTAGTTCATGTGCAAATCCAATCCGGATCCAAGCCTATTCTGATCCGGATCCCGAACATTGGATGTTGCTGAAATTCATGAACGATCCGGATCGGGCCTTGCGATCCGGATCCCGAACCCTTGGATTTCTGGAATCGTCAATCTCGTTACGACGATCCGGATCGCAGTAATCCGATCCGGATCGCCGTCCTGAAAAATTCCAGATAAGGTATGTTTTTGATTCTTATCTCTTTCCAAAGGTTTCTAAACTATAAATAGACACTTAGGGTTTCTCAAGAACGTGGGACAAATACCGATTAATTTATAAAACACTTGAGAGCAACCCTAGAGGCTAGGTTTTTACCGTTCTTCTTTATAGCCTCTTTTAGGTCAATTCGATGGTTCTTTCAAGAACATATCTTTTGTCGAATTGATCTAATCTTTGCTTAGAGATTTTTCCCATGGATCTTCATTGATAATCTAAGCAAAGGATCACCATCGAAGCCAATATTCTTACCGGCTGAGTTTGCGTCGTGGATTCGACGTGGCATCGTGGATTCGGTGTGTTGAAGGCGTTTCGTGGATTCGAAACGTGTGCTCGTGGATTCGAGTGGCGTTCGTGGATTCGAACGTGTGCAGTGGACGTGCAAGCGGTGGAGCGCAAGGTCCGAAGAAATTGAAGGAGGGGTTAAATCCGTGGAGACGGTAATCACCTTGTTATTCTTCTTTTCTTAGTGGATTGTTATTGCGTGGATATCCAACCGGTCAGCGCAAGGTCCGAAGAAGCTGAAGGAGGGGTTGAGTCCGTGGAGTCGGTAATCACCTTGTTATTCTTCTATTCTTAGTGGATTGTTATTGCGTGTTGGTCCCGTGGTTTTTCTCCTGGATTGGAGTTTCCACGTAAATCTCGGTGTGTTGATTTTTATTTTCCGCATTGTTTTTTATTTTTGCACTGAGATTGGTTTTTATAATATTACACCTATTCACCCCCCTCTAGGTGTTTGATAGTACCTATTTAGATCCTTGTGGATCCTAAATAACTCTACAATTGGTATCAGAGCGGGTTTTAGGTTTATCTATCATGATGGGTGAAAGTGGTAATATTTTTAGACCTCCTCTTTTTGATGGGACCAATTATGCATATTGGAAAGTGCGGATGAGAGCTTTTCTCATCTCTATTGATGAGCGGGTATGGCAAACCGTGGAATACGGTTGGGTGCATCCGGTTGAGGAAGTAGGAAATTCTACTACCCCAAAACCTCGCTCTAGATGGTCCAAAGAGGAAATCGAAAGATCTTCTTACAATGGGAAAGGTATGAACGCTTTATTTAATTCTCTTTCCTCGACTGAGTTTACAAGAATTTCCGCGTGTGAAACCGCGAAGGAAATTTGGGATATTCTCAAAATTACACATGAGGGTACTAATCTTGTAAAAATTCAAAAGCTCCAGATGCTTACAAGTCAATTTGACTCTATTCATATGGAAGAGCATGAATTGTTTACAGATTATTACACTAGACTTCAAGATGTAATTAATACATGTGCTAATTTAGGAGAAAAGATCCCGGAGTCGAAAATTGTAAGAAAGATTCTTCGGACTCTTCCGGAACGGTTTAGGGCAAAGGTTACCGCCATTGAAACCGTTAGTCATCCGGATGAGATGAGTGTAGAGGAATTAGTAGGTGCTTTACAAACTTATGAGATGACTTTTCCTACTAATCAAAATTCTTCCAAGTCTTCTTCTAAGCTTACAGGTATTGCATTCAAATCAACAAAGGAAGAAGATGACGAATCGAGTTCCGACGATGAAATCTCTTTAGCCGATTTTGAAGAACAATTGGCGCGGATCACAAAGAAATTTCGTCGGAAATTTTGGAAGAATCGAACCGATGGATCTTCATCCACGAAACCATCTAAAGGATCATCGGGTTCTAAATCCTCTAAACTCAAAGGCGTTGCAAAACCTTCTAAAGAAAAAGAAAAAGATGATTTCGAAGGGGAAATCCGATGTTATCGATGCAAAGGCTACGGCCATATTTCAACGGATTGTCCTTCTAAGAAATCATACAAAAAGAAGGCTTTGCAAGCAAAAACTTGGGACGATTCTAGTTACGATGAATCGACCTCAAGTGAAGAGGAAAAAGAAAAATTGTTGCTTTTCATGCCTCTCAAATTCCCTCTTCTAATTTGTGTTTATCATCTTTAGTCACTGACTCTATTCCTTTGATTTTGCATGAAACATCAACATCCGGAGGAGAGTCATCAAGTGAGGGGGAGTCGGACGAAGAAGAACTCGTTGAGGCATACCAACAACTTCTTGCGGAATCAAAGAAGATGGCCAAACTTAACAAGAAGTTGAGGAAGCAACGACTTGAAGTTCAAGACGAGAATCAAGCTTTAAAGATCAAACTTCATGATCTCGAGGAGGAACGAGAGCTTTTATTGGATAACAATAAAATCCTCCAAGAAAAGATAAACCAATCGGAAAAACGTTAATTCATATATGGACAAGATTGGTTTTCTTGAAAAGCAGTTTGAAGAGATTCATGTCACCAACCAAGCTTTGACCAAGCAAGTTCATCAACTTAAATCCGACATACAAAGGCTTTCAACCGGTTCCAAGAAACTTGATTGTATGTCCGGATTAGGTCAAACAAGCAAGGTTGGTTTGGGATTTAAAAAGAACCAAACTGTGAAGGCTTCAAGTTCCACAACTAAATTGAAAGGAAGAACTTGTCACCTATGTGGACTTGAAGGACATTTGGTGAAGTATTGCCCGAAAAAGAAAAAGAAAAATACTTCGGCAACTTCATCTACGGAGCGGACTCAACGGAATCAAAAGACACATCAAGTCAATGGAGTTCACTCAACCCACCAAAGGTCCGAGCCACAACTTCGATCATACAAGTGGATTATCGCGAGGCAAAGACCTAAGGTGGACCAACAGTCAAAGCGGACAACCCCCGGCCACAACGAATCAAGACAACCCAAAATCCAGCGATTTTGGATTCGGAAAGGTGATATCTTTCCTTGTCTTAAGTTCTAAATAGCTTATGACTGTGTGTAATGCTTTGATTGGTTTTCCCTTCATATTTTTCTTAATCTCTGCATTACATGTTTTTCGATGCTCTTTGTTTTTATACTTTGTTTTTGAACAAAAGGGTTTTTTTAACGAACAAGTGCATTGAATAAAAAGGGCTTCACGTTCATTCACTCCAAATTAATTTTACTTGGATTATCAACTTGACTCCTTAATCATAATCTTGAAGACACTTCATTAGAGGAGTTGTTTAATTGAGCATTGGTTAAATTGACTTTAATTGCATCCTTTCACGCATTTAGAAATTTATTATGCTTTTGATATCATAATATTTCAATGTTGCAATGATCATTTATGTTAATTAATTCATCTTTTAAGTGATCAAAGTCAATTTCTCTCTCAATGATCTCTTGGTATAGTCATTATCATATTTGATTGCTTAGTCGAGTATGAATGCGAGATCAATTTTTGGTTGAATACCTTATATATTAAATAATTGATAGCCAATTGAGGGGGAGTCAAAGAAAAGTAAAATGCTCAAAAGATGTGGAAAGAGTTACATCCCAATGAGGAGTGTGAAAACTACCACCACATGGAGGAAAAAGAAAAAGAAAAAGATACCCCATGAATGCAAAGCAAATTTTTGTGTTTAAAAATGTTGATGAAATGCATAATGAAATACTTGACTCAGTCATATTTCATGGTTGGTATAAGGTGGGATTTTTGATAAAAGATGCTCAAAGAGCCACTCCTTCAACAGATTGTCTAGATATATTATCTAACTTATCTGGGATTTCAAACATCTATTGATCTTTGTATTTCATTTTCTTTACCAAAATTGATGATTTGATAAAGGCATTACGCATAAGATCAGTTAGATGTAATTGAAGTGTTCAACTTTAAGAGTTTTAATTTCCATAAATTTTCGTTTCATTTTTGAGTATTTTTGATAGATTTGGTATAATCTATTTCTTGTTGCATGAAACGATGACTTTTGTTTAAAGTTGATGCGCTAAAGTGCTTACATACTCTTTCTGGTTTTTATTTTTCTAAATTATTCTAATGAAAGAAATTTGGATTGAATGACATCTCGTTAATTCATTGGTTAAAGCACTTAAATTGATTTCTTGATGGAATACAAATCGGTATTTGAAAAGTTTTTAAAACTTGGATTTGTTTCAAGAATTTTTTGATTTTTGCTTTCTGAGTACCGGTACGCAATCTGTGTTTTGTTATATACCGGAACTGAGCTTTTATCTCTCTTTCTCTATGAACTAATGTTGTTAGAATTTCCTTTTGTCTAGTATGTTCACTGTTTGACAATTTGTGACAAAAAGGGGGAGAAGAGAAATGAGGACGGAGATGAGAGGACGGAGATGAGATCATCAAGATAGGACAAACGAAAATGAAAAATGGGGGAGAACGGAAAATGATGATCGTATCACAAAGGGGGAGAATGGAGAACATGTTAGAGATGCTCAAGAAGGGGGAGACAAAGAAAAATGAAAGAGATCATCAAGATAGGACAAACGAAAATGAAAAATGGGGGAGAACGGAAAATGATGATCGTATCACAAAGGGGGAGAATGGAGAACATGTTAGAGATGCTCAAGATAGGGGGAGACAAAGAAAAATTGAAAGAGCCGAAAAACAAAAGAACCAAAAGGAAGACGGATCAAATGTAGGATTTTAATTTCTAACGACTAACGTTTGATTTTGTTTGGAGTTTTGTTTTGCAGAAATTACATCACTTTTAAGACTCCAAGTCCTAAGTCATAGAGTATGTTCTAGGACTGTTTGGTTCAAATGTAATTTTGTATTTATTGGATCTTTCACGCAAAGAAAATCAATGTTTTGGTGATGACATTGAATTTCGACTTTTTGGTTTAAGATGAGTGACTTGAGCGTTTTTATGTATTTTTGGTTTTGTCACGAAATTGCCAAAGGGGGAGATTGTTACGGCTTTTTGGTGTTGGCATATTTCGTGAGTCAAGTCAGTAAGTTGAGTCGGAGTCTTAAAGGGATCAAATTGTCAATCAGCAATCGAAGACTTAGAGAAGATTCAACAAGAGCTCAAGTTGACACTCAGTGTCTTGAGTCTTGAAGATTGAAGATGAAGAATTGTGGATTAGTTACATCAATCTCAAGAAGAAAGTATTCAAAAGGATCAGGTATGTTTAACTAAATAATTTTGGTGATCCGAATACTTTCTTATAGTGTAGAAACACTTGGATGAATTTTTAATTGCATAAAAATCAAAAACTGGACATGGGACATGTTCAGGATCCGGATCAGATGATCCAATCCGGATCCCGAAGGGTATTAGTTCATGTGCAAATCCAATCCGGATCCAAGCCTATTCTGATCCGGATCCCGAACATTGGATGTTGCTGAAATTCATGAACGATCCGGATCGGACCTTGCGATCCGGATCCCGAACCCTTGGATTTCTGGAATCGTCAATCTCGTTACGACGATCCGGATCACAGTAATCCCGATCCGGATCGCCGTCCTGAAAAATTCCAGATAAGGTATGTTTTTGATTCTTATCTCTTTCCAAAGGTTTCTAAACTATAAATAGACACTTAGGGTTTCTCAAGAACGTGGGGTTCAATACCGATCAATTTATAAAACACTTGAGAGCAACCCTAGAGGCTAGGTTTTTACCGTTCTTCTTTATAGCCTCTTTTAGGTCAATTCGATGGTTCTTTCAAGAACATATCTTTTGTCGAATTGATCTAATCTTTGCTTAGAGATTTTTCCCATGGATCTTCATTGATAATCTAAGCAAAGGATCACCATCAAAGCCAATATTCTTACCGGCTGAGTTTGCGTCGTGGATTCGACGTGCCATCGTGGATTCGGTGTGTTGAAGGCGTTTCGTGGATTCGAAACGTGTGCTCGTGGATTCGAGTGGCGTTCGTGGATTCGAACGTGTGCAGTGGACGTGCAAGCGGTGGAGCGCAAGGTCCGAAGAAATTGAAGGAGGGGTTAAATCCGTGGAGACGGTAATCACCTTGTTATTCTTCTTTTCTTAGTGGATTGTTATTGCGTGGATATCCAACCGGTCAGCGCAAGGTCCGAAGAAACTGAAGGAGGGGTTGAGTCCGTGGAGTCGGTAATCACCTTGTTATTCTTCTATTCTTAGTGGATTGTTATTGCGTGTTGGTCCCGTGGTTTTTCTCCTGGATTGGAGTTTCCACGTAAATCTCGGTGTGTTGATTTTTATTTTCCGCATTGTTTTTTATTTTTGCACTGAGATTGGTTTTTATAATATTACACCTATTCACCCCCCTCTAGGTGTTTGATAGTACCTATTTAGATCCTTGTGGATCCTAAATAACTCAACACTCGGGTCCAGTCAAACCTGCGCCTACCTACTGCCATTACATCCACGGAGGACCGGACTTACGTAGGGCGTCCATGACTGCCAAAACTGGCCCAGCCAGAGGGACAGCGTCGACAAGTCGCAATACCAAAGTAACAGATCCACCCCGGACGTGGCTCTCGTGGGGCACGACCCCATCGAGAAAATCCGCGCACTCTGTCGAGCTCAATGTGGCACTGCAGGCTATAGTCAAAATCCACGCTCACTTTCAGAACGGAAAGACTCAGGATCCTCAAACATCTCGCACAACGGTCGGAGCACTCTCGACGACTCAGCTGATCAGCTCTTAGAACCCAGACCACTCGAATCATCTCAAGTGGTTAAGTTTATAGGAAAAGGGTGACATTTATTACTGAAAGACATTTTGATCTAGAAGAAATCCATTTTTAATGATTTTTAGTTCTTTTTAGGAAAAATAATTTGAAAACAAGTTTTATATCCAAACCTCGAAGAGCTAATGCCTTCGTCCAATCAAACAAGAACAGACTCCAGCGGCCCTTCGATGCTTAGAGGAAAACATTGGTAGACTAAAATCATGTGTATGTCAAAAAGGTTCTGGGTTCTAGGTCCTGCTAACACTGGTATACTACTGCCACTAACACAGTGGCAACAAATAAAACAACATTCCGGGACCACCGTTCACCCAAACGGCTCCCGACACAGATAAACGACCAACTACATCTACCAGACTCCACTCTGCTCCCAAGCACGAGTGTAACATGCATCCCACACTAAAAGGAAAACAGACCACTCGGCCCACTACCCAGGCGAGGATAACACTATGTCCAGGAATAAGGTACAATGTGTGGATGTCTAAACATAAATAACCCTAGCCCAAGTGAGGGTTTTCTACTGGTCTGGTTACACATGCAGCATATGACGGGGGTGCTAAGTCAAGTTCCAAGATAACAATAATTTAACAGATGGTAGAAAGTAAGGAGATCACCAGATCGTCAGATAGTAAAAGGAATAGCAATTCCTACATTCTAGCATACTACACAAGGAATTCACTATCATGCATAGTCCTACTATAGCAGATTTAATGTCCAGTCCATCAATCTTGGAGACAAGGCCACCCACCTTAGAACGCTAACTGTCCAAAGTCCAACAGCTGAAAATACCAGGAGCAACAACCTTCACTAATCCACAGTCCCGAAGGTCCAAAGACACTGAACAACTCCTCCTGGTACAAACATATAGTCCAAAGTTACACTTTATTCCAAAAAATATCCAAGTACAACAATCTGCAGAAAACAGTCCTGAAGATCTGAAATTTCCACCTGCAGAACAGACTTCGAAAAATCCAATAAAAATATTGCCGCGATCGTCGCGTCGAGCCCTTCGAAACGGGTACCTGCACGTCACAATCCGAGTCCCGTAGGCCGAGTTACAAATTCCACAACGCGGTGAGCGCGAAACTTTAAAACATACACGACTGTAATACTCTGCACAGTAAAGGGGGAAGAATATACCTTCGGGCAAGTCTCAGAAAAATCCCCAAAAAATACGACAATAATCCTTGCGACGCGTAGATGCAAAAAGTGTACAGGCACATCCCGATCCGATGTCCGAGTGCGGAGATATCGTCGAAGGACCGCGCCGCTGTCTAAGTCTCAACCACAGAAACAGTGTCACAGTAAACTCGGAAAAACACCTCGAAAAGCGTGAAACGAGGGGAAGCTGAAAATACCAAGATCGAAGCCCAGTCTGTCGCCATTCCAACGGCGCAAGAATCGCCTGAAAAGGTAGTCGGGGTTGGCCGGGGGAGCTCGCGCACCGAAATGCGACGAAAGGGAACACCGGCAAAGGAGCGTCGCAACGCGTCGAAGAAAATGGAACCTCGAAGCGTGCCACGTAAAATCCCAGAAATCCTCCCGAAGGTGCAGCACAAGTCGGGGAGCAACTTCACTGAAGAGTCCGAGGTGAAATGGGGCTCGAAAATGCGAAAAAACCCATGAAGAAGGCGGCTCAGGCTAAATATATAGGCTCAAAGAAACAATTCGGAAATACCCGATTTGTCCAGGTTTCGGGCGCCCGGAAAGAATCGGGCGCACACAGTGCGCCCGATCTGGGCCACACATCGCACGCCCGGAGCGCCCCGGACGCGCCACGTAGCGCTGAACAGGGGACAGCCAAATCAGCAACCCACCGAGCGACGCGTGGCCAGCCGCGGACGCCGACGTGTGGCGCGCCCGAGCGGGAACCGCACGTCAACGCGCGCCCACGAGCGCGCACGCCGCGCTGCCGGCCACGCAACCCGAGGTACCTGCCTCCCTCTCCGTGGACCGCGCCTGCGTGCACCAGCCACCCAACGGCCGCCACGTGTTCTGCCCTCCGGTGCACGCCGGCCCCGTGGACTGCGCGCCTGCCCGCGGCTGCTCCGCCACCTGGCCAAGCCCGCGCCATCGCGCTCCGCCCCTACCCACCGCCGCCGGCGCCACCGGCGCCGGAACAGTACCTGCAGCCTCGAAAACCGTGCCGGGTCATCCGGGCTTCGAAAAATACAAGTAAATAGTCCATCTTAACCGTTTTCGCGCGCTGAATCCAAATGCGAAATCCGTTTCGCCCAATTCCACTTCTAAAATTTTCCAAAGGCCTCCGGTGATGCAAACTTACTCCCAAATTACACCATAAATCCAATTCTTGGGCCCGACACGCGTACAAACACTCCCAAAGGCCACTAATCCATCAGTAAACTCTTAAGTGGGGATTCGGGTCCTCACACAAACTAGGTTGACGAGTTGGCCCTATTAAATCCATATGCAATAATTCTAATGGGCATTTTGTTCCTACATGGTTAAAATTTTTGTGAGTGGATCTAGTTTGTTTTCCCTTTTGACAACCTCCACACACAATATTTTCTTTGAAGTTCAATTTAGGAACACCTCTAACAACATCCTTATGTGTAATTCTAGATAGTTCCTTAAAGTTCATGTGACCTAGTCTTTCATGCCAAAGAGTCTCAGTGTCAAGTGAAACTAGGTTACAATGTTCAAAAATTTTACTAGGAACTATATAGCAATTATTTTGTGACCTAACCTCTTTCAAAAAGAATGATTAATTTACATCAGTTACAAGACATTCTATCGTAGAAAAACTAACTGAAAAACCATCATCACACAATTGACTAATTCTTATGAGGTTAGTCTTGAGGCGCTCAACATATAACACATTTTTCGAAACTGGGCCGTTTGGAATAGTGATTGTTCCTTTTCCAGCTATTTTTGAAGATCGTCCATCTCCGAAAACAACAAGTCCTCCGGAGGTTTTCTCAAACGATTTAAAATAGTTTTTATCTCCGGTCATGTGCCGTGAGAAACCACTATCCAAATACCAAGACGTATTGTCATATGCATGTAGTGATGTGTGAATAACAAGGCAAAGGAAGAGTTCACCTTTGCGCACCCAAACCTTACGAGTTTTGGAATACGTCGGCAATGATCGTGAAGTTGATCTCCTTGGTGAAAGCATCTTGTTCGGCTGATCACTTTTCTTTGAATTCTATGACAATGTTGTCTTAAGGGATGCACTACCATTATTCTTGACCTTTGTTTGATTTCTTCTTGAATTCCGGTCTTTGTTCTTGATGGTAGTTGGTGCAAGTAGTGATTGATTCGTTCGTTTTGTTCCATACTTGTAATTTGGTCTTATGTGCCCTACAAAACCACAACGATGACATACATTGGTAACAGTTGTACCCGAAGAGGATGAGGCAGGCTTGTCAACGTTGGCTGCTATGATTTCCGTCTGAGGAGGAGCAACCGACTGTGGCACAAACTTTATTCCGCTCGAACTTGGATCCTCACCAGTTCGACCGTATCCAAGGCCCAAACGATTCGTTTGACCAAGACCAAGCAATTTGTCCAACTTGCTCCTTCCTGATGAAAATTTCTTCAAATCTTCTTTAAGTCGGAATGTGGTCTTCGTCATCTCTAATTTTTCTTGTCGAGCCTCGGAATAGAGCTTCAAGAAGTAATTCGCTTTATCCACCAACTTTATATGTTCCTTCTCGAAATGCTCGTTTTTCTCTTGAAGGGAAGTGTTTATCTTGTTCAAGTGATCCCTTTCCACTTCAAGAGCGTTTGAGAGAGAAGTTGCCTTGTTGGATAGTTCTTCAAGATCCCACAACCTTTTTCTCAAACTTTTATTTTGCTTCGCCAATTTCTTAGAATCCCTTAACAATATATGGTAGGCAAAAGCAAAATCTTCACCTTCAGAATCGCTCAGTTCATTATCCGATGCAGTTTTTTCATTCAAAGAGGAGATGGATAACGAACCTGAGATAATCGATGAGAAGCACATGAAAGGTGAAGTTGTGGACGCAATAAATGCCGTGGCGTTGTTATCCTCATCACTAGAAGACGACTCGTCGGAGGAGGAAGAATCATCCCACATGACGGTTTGCATTGCCTTCTTCTTTGACGGATTTTTGTTGGGACACTCCGTTGATATATGGCCAAAGTCTCTGCATTTGAAGCACTGGATTTGTCCCTCGGTGTTCTTCTTGTCCTTTGAAGAACCCTCTTGCTTTCTTGATTTAGAACTTGAAAATTCTTTGCCTTTCTTGGACTTAAAGAAGGATGATGATTTGCTTGAATTTCCTCTTCTAAAGCTTCGGCGAAATTTTCTTGTCAATAGCGCAAGTTGTTTCTCGAATTCCTCCATTGATATATCATCGTTAGTGTCTGAGGAGGATGAATCCGCGTCTTCTTCCTATGTTGATTTCAATGCAAAACCTGAAGACTTAGAAGAAGATGAAGGCTTTCCAGAAGAATAGTTAGTAGGAAAAGTTATTTCATAAGTTTGAAGTGCACTAACTAATTCTTCTACTTTTATCTCGTCCAGGTGTTAATCTGTGAAAGATTCATTTTCTGCCATATGAATAAAGTCAAACTTTCCTATAAGTATCTGCAGTTTTTGAATCTTCACTAAACTTGTACCCTCATGTGTGACTTGTAGAGTATCCCAGATTTCTTTCGCGGTCTCACATGCCAAGACGCGAGAGAACTCAGTTTGTGACAAAGCATTAAATAAAGCGTTAATTCCCTTGCCGTTGTAAGAAGATGTATCAATCTCTTCCTTGGTCCATTTCGACCTAGGTTTGATGGTGCGAACATCATCGGCAATAATCTCAGTAGGATTTTTCCATCCAAACTCAATTGATTGCCATACTCGTTCATCGATGAAAATCAAGAATGCTCTCATGCGTACTTTCCAGTAGGCATAGTTTGTTCCATCGAAGAACGGTGGTCTATTGATGTTTCCACGTTCAACCATTATTTACACCCTATTCCCGCTCTGATACCACTTGTGGGTTATGGGATCCAAGGATCTAAATAGGGGAAAAACCACCTAGAGGGGGGGTGAATAGGTGTAAACAATAAAATTCAGAAATCTTTGAGTAAAAATAACCAAATGTGAAAAATAAATAAAGTATGCAAAATTTTACGTGAAAAACTCCGTCACAGGAGTAAAAAACCATGGGACCGATAACACTGTGAAATCCACTAAGATTAAGCACGTACAAGGTGATATAACGTAATACTACAACTCAACATTTTCCATACGCTCCGAGTAGATCTTCTCCGCTCGCTCCACAACGCGCCTCGATCACACGATTTGCGTCTTCAACTTCGAATCCATGAAATCCAACCGAATCAACGATCTTCATCAATTTTGGTACGAATCGATCACACGATCCACGAAAGCGATAAGCACCTTGAATCCACATGGCCATACGAATCCACGCGTCGATGTTCCTTTCGGAAATCATTGTTTTGTTTATTGGTGGTGATGATATTTGAATACTTAGATCATATAGATAGACAAGGAAAACACCATCTAAGTATTCATCGATTTGATTCTTCAAAAGAAAAAGAAGATTGAAAAAACCTCGAATCAAATCGATAAATATAGAGAAAGAAAACCTAAAATCAACGGTGTTTACCTTTTCCTCTCTATACGTGGATTACCTTTGATTCCCTTTTGGAATACCTTTGATCTCCCTTGGGATACCCTGAAAGATGATATTAGGGTTTATTTATAGGTTATAAACTTTTTGGAAGAGGATAAGAATCAAAAACTGACTTAACAGATTTTTTCCCGCACGGCGGTCCGGACTAGATTTTGGCTGATCCGGACTGCCAGCTTTTTTAAGAAAATTTCTTGAAAAACAGTTCGGGGTCCGGACTGGAATTTCCTGATCCGGACTAATTCATGCGATATGTCAAAAACAAGGTTCGGGGTCCAGACTGGAAGGGGTTGATCCGGACTGAAATTTCGCATGAACCAAACCATGTTCGGGGTCCAAACTGGATGTGGCTGATCCGGATCCTGAACATATAAAGTGTCCAATTATTTATTTTTATGCAATGAAAATTATTCCAAGTGTTTTTAAACTATAAGAATGTATTCAAATCATCACAAATATTTAATTTAACGTACCTGATCATTTTGAATCCATTCTTCTTGAGATTGATGTATGTGATCTTCAATTCTTCAACTTCAATCTTCAAGACTCAAAACACTTCACGAAATACGCCAATACAAAAATCGTTAACACACACTGTCAGGTAGAAGATCTATCTACTCAGCGATCCCCTTACCTCGATCAGCCGCCGACGGCCCCGCAGCTCCCGCAGAAGGCTCTGCAAAACAAAGGGAAGAATGAGAGAAACAACAATGGGAGTGAGAACCACTGATAAAACTAGTAGCCCCCAGTGGGTAAATCCTCAGGATCCAAAGTACCCACTAAGTCTACTAGAGGCAAAAAGGAAAGTGAAGTGATAAGCTAAATAGACTGCCGATAAGGAAAAACTACCACTACTATGCCTCTAATGCAGTATCGAATAAAATGACTGTATACATGCATCAGTAATAGTATCTGCCAATATAACCCAATCAGATGAACCGGTATAAAATCCGGTACTGCCTGCTCTGCCACTATCATCGGTTATGCCGGCCAATGCATAACACCGATGTAGTAAGGAACCCAAGAACCAAACAACTGACCGGCACCTACCCGGTACAGTTGCACACTCCGGAATGGCACTCGAGGAGAGCTACCCACACGAGTAAAGTAACCATGTCACAAGTATCTCAATATAGCAAGACTAGATCACGACTATGCTCGAAGTGGGAAAAATCCATCCACTAAGTAGACCCCGATCCCCCCAATCTGATGCAACAGTAAACATCCAGTCAACCGCCCAATATCCGCGGCCGCCGCAACACCCCACAAGTCCCAAATACTATATGAAATCCTCCTAGTCCCGATAATCATGACTGCACTATCCCAAGTCCCAGCTCGCACCCGAGCAACAAGAAACCCACGCCCAAACAAAGAGGAAGGAAACAAGCATGTTTTCTCCTAAGTAAAGTTCCAATATGATAGTGTAGCAATAAAATGTGGCCTATCTATATGTCCATACAAACATGCAATAGTTCTCGAATGACAGGGAATGAAAAATGTCAAGTACCAAATACACTTAGAAATAAGCCAATATGTCATACCCACTAACTATCCACATGCTATCCATATACTCATGAAGCAGTTGTCTCACATAGATAATCTAAACAACAATCAGAATAATTCATCCATGCATAATCCAAAAAGGGGGTGGTGCAAAAATATACAATGTATCGGGGATCACTCTACTAGTCCTAGTGAGTAAGTCGTAAAAAGAGGTGCACAATAACCACCAACCTAGAACGCGCAAATCCGAAGTCCCACAGCTGAAAATATGGCGTGCGCGTTCCCATAGAGTCTACGGTCCCAACGAAACAAGAATCTCCTAAAAACTCCTCCCGGATCAACGGTGGCGAGCAAAACAGTGAAGTGTTGTCCAACAATGCAGTATAAAATCGGCGGCGCGCAACATTGGTGTAGATGTGAAATTAAGCACAATTTCTGTCCGGGGCCAAAAAGAAAAATGCTCACCTCGATCGTGAAGAAAAGTTCCAACTTCCCCTTTCCTCGAGAGACACCGAAATCCCAGCGAAAACTGTAACCAAAGTCGAACACGGTGTAAAACTTAGTCCCAGAAAACTGCATTATGCTGTCTACGCAATAAGTCCCACAGATAGCAAATTTTCACCTGTGAAAAGTCCTCCAATAATTCTATAAAAATCACCGTTACGATCCTCGCGAAGTGTAGATACAAAACGAGTATTTAAACTCTCTATTCCGACATCCGTAGGCCGAGAAAACCCATGACCTCTCCTCGGCTGTCCAAAAATTGCCGCAGAAAAAGGGGATCTAAAGATGCTCCAAAAAACCCAGTAAAAACTCGAAATGGAGGGAAGTGGTAAATATGGAAAACGTAGGCCTACCTGTTGTGGAACCTCTGCCGCAAGAATCTTCTAAAAACTCTATTCGGGTAGCCCAGGAGAGCTCGCGGACTGAAACGTGACGGAAAAGGCCACCGAAAGAGGAACGTCGTAGTGCGCCGAATCGCAAAATCGTCGATGCCGCGGCCTCCAAAAATCCTCACAATCCTTGGAGAGGTAGAACACATGTGAAAGAAAGTTTTACCCAAAACCCCTTTCAAAAAATCCTCCAAAAAAATGAAGAAGAGAGGGAGAGGATGTCAATTTATAGCCAAAGAGGGGGAAAAAAAAGTAGTTTGGGGTACGTTTTCGGGCGCCCGGAACAACCGGGCGCCGAACACGGGACATCTTAGTCAACGCCTAGATTGTTCCGGGCGCGCCACGTGTCTCGGAACACGCGGCAGCGGGGCGCGGCCAACCGCCCCGCGCTGCGTGGCCCGACAGAGAGGAGGGGGCGGTGGCGCTGGCCACTGGCGGGGCACCACGTGGCGCCCCCCGCGTGGCCCGGCACGCCGCCCCACCTGCCCCCCCTCCTACCCCAACTGCCCCGCCTGCCCCCGCTTCGTCCATGGACCGCGTCGCGTGAGCCAACCAATCAGAGGCCGCCACGTGGCGCCCCGCCGGTCCACGGCTCCCCCCCGTGCACCAATTCGCGCGGTAACTTCCGGGTGTCCTTTTTTGGGCATCCGGACTCAGAAAAATACAAGCAAATAGCCATTTTTCGACGTTTTTCCGCGCTGAATCCAAATTCGGCCTCCGTTTAGTAAGAAACCCCATCTAAAATTTCGGCGAAAGCAGCCGAAAAGCAACACGATCCAACTCCGCGCTGAGTCCGTTTAACGCGTCTATGTGACGCGTTACAGACCCGATACACCAACAACAGGTGTTTCACGCCGCGGACCACAGGGGCAAGCTACACGGGGATTTGGGCCACTACAACTCACATGATTAGATGGAAATTTTGGTTAGGTCTAAAAATTTTCTCTCATTGCAGATTAGAAAACCAAATATGTGACAATCTTTGCTTTTCTTTCTTTACTTATGAATTTCCAGCATTGTACTGTTGCTTAGTTCAATTTAATACACAATATCTATTGGTACTATCTTTTCCAACATTGCACTATTGCTTAATTCAGTTTACTGCACCTTACCTTTCTCTCTATCAGTTTTCTTATTTGAGGAAATTCATGTGTCGGTCAACAATACAAAAGTAAGGCAACAATCAGAGCTCCTATAGTTCTGATTAGAATATTCATATGTTGGTTAGTTCATCATAGAATATGCTAACTAAATCTAAGAGAAAATCTTTCAAATTTATTCACCTCTATTACATGTTGTTTAATGTTGTCATATCATAGAGTTTTGTAAGAATGTTCTTTCACAACAGATTTGTAAGAATGTTTCATTGCATTGGCTGATTGTAATATCATTGAGTTTTGTATTAGCTAATTGCAAACTGAGCATCTATATAACATTCTTACAAAACTGTGGCCTTTCAAATTTGCAATTTGTTCGTTGCTCAGTTTCAATCAGAACATCACAGGTTCTTTCGATAATCACTTTGGATTGGTTAGATATGTTACTTGAATCTTTGATTTCCTATGCTTTCTTTGGATTGAGCAATTTGTTTTGTGCTTAAAAAGATTGATGGAATATGTTCATAGTGAAATGACACCACCAATCATGAACCTTGCGGCTCTACCCCATATTCACCTCTTTAGCTAACTGCCTCATTGAAGTTAGATTCCATATAGACAATCAAAATCCCTATAAATAAGAACTTCAAAGAAACCCTGGTGAGATTTAATGTAAGACTCATGACTCACAAAGTTGGTATGTTTTCTTTTTTCTTTTTTCTTTTTTTTTTTATTTTTGGTTTTAGCAGGGGCTCAATGAAAGAAGTACAAAAGGTTGGTCGTAAAATACAAAGACTAATTTGACTTGGAGTGAATGAAAAGTAAATGTCTGATCATCTCCAAAGTAAGGAGAAAATTACAGAATCTCAAAAAAAAAAAAAAAAAGAAGGAACTTTTAAAATGAGACCATTTGTTCTATCCTCTTCACTACTTTTGCGCAGAGCTTAGAAATCTTCTTATGTTTATTCTTATACTCTTTTTTTGCATTTCCTTACACTTTAAATTTTACATGCATTTTTTGCAAATCTGCATGTGTATGTGTATGTATCTATTGTTCGCATTTCCATACAATTTAAATTTTACTTCCATTTTTTTGCAATTTTGCATTGATATGTGTGTGTATACATTGTTCACATTTCGGACCTAATTATGCCACTCTCAGTTACTATTCAGTCGTCAATTACTTATTCTCTCTTCCCTACTTTTGCTGACTTTGAACTTAAAACTCTATTTATGTCTACACTTAGAGGCAAGAATAGAGAAAACTGTAATGAAAAGTAAGTAACAGAGCATTTACTTATACATTAAATTTTACTTTCATTTTTTTGCAATTTTGCATTGATATGTGTATGTATATATTGTTCACATTTCGAACTTAATTATGACACTCCCAGTTGCTTCTCACTCCTCAATTGTTTATTCTCTCTTCCCTACTTTTACTTTCTTTGAACTTAAAACTCTATGTACCTCTATATTTAGAGGCAAGAATAGAAAAAACTATAATAAAAAGCAAGTAACATGGCATAATATGAAGGAATCTGAATCAGTGCTATACTATCATGTCTCTCTAGAAGTACAGTGCAGTAAAGGAAGGTTTGTATCGGATTCCTAAGTATTCTATATGTTTGTTGTCCTTTCACGCTCCTTTTCTGTAAGGATGTTCAATGGTAATCTTACCTAAACATCAAAGATTCTGTCGGAAATTACTTTGGATTAGTTGGATATGTTATATGAACCTTTGATTTTCTATTCTTTCTTTGCATTGAGTAAAGAAAATATGTGAGTCTCACATTTTTACTTTTCTTTTTTCTTACTTTTCTAACTTTTGGTTTTTCCTCTACCTGTGTTGTGTTGTTTTGTTTCAACTTTTTTTCCCTTTTTTTTTGGGCTTACCTTTTTTTTTTCCATCGAGTTTCTTTAATTTTTTCCCTACTTATTTCATTTATGTTTGTACCGTTTGTTCTACTTTCTTCACTATATTTTAGTCGCTCCGAACTTAGAAATCTATTTATACTTATACTTATGCTTTTTTTCCCTACTTATTTCATTTATGTTTGTACCTTTTGTTCTACTTTCTTCACTATATTTTACTCGCTCCGAACTTAGAAATCTATTTATACTTATACTTATGCTTTTTTACTGTATTTTCTTACACTTTAAATTTTGCTTTTATTTTTTAAAATTCTGCATGTGTGTGTATATATTGTTCACATTTCGTACCTAATTATGGTACTGCCGGTTACTATTCATTCCTTAATTGCGTGCCTGCGGAACACGGCCGCCAGCAACCGTTAGTTGCCTACGGTTTGTGACTGACTTCCGGCCACTAGAGGAAGTCATTGTCGAATGGTCCGCAACAACCAAGCTATGGCAGCAAATAGGCAGGGTCATGCTATTGCAATGTACAAGCAGGCTGGGATCTCCCAGGTTTAGGACCCGCTGGGCCGGTGGAGCACAGTGGGGGGCCTCCAGTCTGAAACGCGGGCTATGGTCAGTACAACCAGTACGACCAAGGTCAGCCTGCATGAAATGATGAGGGTGGCAATCAGTTTGATTATGATCAACCCCCAAATCAATATGGTGGGCATAATAAATCGTTTTGGTTATGAACACCCTGCATCGAACAATGATAAAAAGCCAATTACCGTTGCAATGCCGCGACAAACCAGCAAGATCTCTACCAGCAAGTTGAGAAGATCTTCGCCACATAGTTTGGCCAAGTTAATAACAAACAATAATAACAACGAACAAAAGAGAAGTAATTTAATTAGACTTAATATTTATAAAAATAAAAATAAATTAAATTAACAGACACTGGTAGTATTGTTTAAAATTGAAAATACTCCTCGTACACTACAACATATGTATAATTTATTCCTCCATCCAAAAATTTACAATATTCTTTAGATTTTTAGTATTTATAAAAAAAAAAATATATTGTTGACAAAGTAAGAACCAACTTTTTGAACTTTTGGAATTAATGGTTAGCGCCAACGATCCAACAAGTGATATCATAGATTAATGGTTAGCGCCAACGATCCAACAAGTAGTATCAGAGCCAGTGGCACGAATTCGATTTCCAAATTCCCATACAGTACAGATATTAATGGCACAAATTCCCACACAGTACAGATATTAATGGCACGAATTCGATTCTCACACAGTACAGATATTGGGAGAGAAATTGTTGGCTATTTATTTATGAAACTTCCTATTCCGTGATAATAGAGCCAGAAGACTAATAAGTTAAATTGAATGAGCCCAATAAGTGGAGTAGAACTGCAGTACACAGTAGATCTAACAGCAAAACACCCAACAATAGACCTAACGTCTAGATAGATTGAATCCAATCGAGACATGTAGGCGCTTTGAATTAATTATGTAATTTTAACCACTTGAGCTTTTAAAATTAATGGTTAGCGTTTGAATTAATTATGTAATTTTAACCACTTGAGCTTTTAAACTTAATAGTTAGCGTCAGACGAGGCATTGCTCCTCAAACTGCTTTAAAAGAATCCTTTCCAAATTTTTTTAAAAAATAAGAAAAAACCTGAACAGAATAGCTGCAACACAATCAAGCAGAAAATATAGACCACGTATACTAAACCAAAGATTAAACAAAGAGAAAGCTAGAGCAAGTCATACATCGATCAAGTTTCACAGATGAGATTTTGCAGTGCCCAAACACAAGAAAAAAAAAAACCAAAAGAAAAAAACCAAAATCCCACAATTAAATACCATACATTCCCTTCTACAGGTAAGGCAATCAGAGCAGGTCGGCAACATTGGATGGCAGCTCCTCAATCACAACGTTATAAAACCTCTGGATATCGAACAGCATCCTCTCATCATCCCGAGTCACAAAATTTATTGCAACACCCTTTCTCCCAAACCGCCCACTACGCCCAATCCGGTGAAGATAGTTCTCAGGCTGGGTGGGCAAGTCATAATTTATGACGAGTGAGACTTGCTGCACATCAATACCTCGAGCAAGAAGATCGGTTGTAATAAGAACGCGTGAAGAGCCCGATCGGAATTCACGCATGATAATATCCCTCGTATTCTGGTCCATGTCTCCATGAGTGGCAGAAACAGTATGATCCCTACTTCTCATTTTGTCAGTGAGCCAGTCAACCTTGCGACGGGTATTTACAAATATGACACTCTGGGTGATGGCCAGGGTTTCATAGAGGTCGCACAGGGTTTCCAATTTCCATTCTTCTTTTTCAACATTGACATAGAACTGCTTGATGCCCTCAAGGGTTAGCTCATCGCGCTTGACAAGGATCCTCACGGGTTTGTTCATGAACTTACGCGTGATCTCTAGGGCCTCGGGCGGCATTGTTGCAGAGAAAACCCCAACCTGGATTTTAGAAGGGAGAAGCTGGAAGATGTCGTAGATCTGCAGTGGAATAGTCCGGGTGTTTAGGGTATAAGAGGACAACCCCCCAATAAAAGAAACAATCAAAGCTGAAAACTGTAAAGAACCCAAGATATCTGCATCACGTTAGAGATAAAATGGGACAGTTCAAAATAGAAAGCTGCAACTAAACATTGTAAGGTCTTCATCTGAAATTGCACCATAGCATAATTCAACTTTGAAGTCAAATATGAACTCCAGAAATTTTTACAATAGGCAGACAAAAGCACAGAGTTCTACTGACTTATAGTGGGCAGCAAAGATGACTATATTCATTGTCAGTGAAAACTGGTAACTCTCTAGTTACAACAAAAAATTACTTTGTTGTTGTTTAGTAGTTAACCATGGTTCTAGACACTCCAAGCAGTAGTGAAATCACTAGATTACAAATAGTAACTGGCATTTTTCTACCATGGGTAAACTACCTCTATAGTCCATAAAAGTTCGCTTTGGCTTATCGACCATAAAAATTCAAGCATTCTAACACCGTAAGCTCGTATAAACCCTTCCCCACAACTTTTGTTAGCAGGGCAAATGTAATTCTGATGCACTGAACTGCTAATTAATGTATTATAAATTGATTGGAGCTTCATAAATCGTAACTAAATTCAAAAACAATGGATCCAATCATAGAAAAGAGAAGTTGAGATTTGACGAGTACTGTTTAGATTTTAAGAGAATTTTAAGAGCTCAAATAGATATTCAAATATATGGATCATCCTAATGATATAATTGTAATGGGCTAAGACAAGCTTAAATTTTAGTTCAACATAAATTGAATATTATCACCATTATTTACAGGAGAGGATGAGTCATTGGTTTTTAATGTTCATGATGGATTCTTAGTGGAAAGAACTATTTTGCAAGGCTTGTAGGGTTAACAAAATATTCTAGTTAACCTCTCTTTATCCATCCTTTCCCCTGTTCTCAAAGATCATTATCTATGATATTCTAGAATATCATACGCAACATCTCGACCTACACTGTGTGACAGTTATGGCATTCTGACGCAAAAATGTATCCCAAGTGCATCATACATGGCAAGTGATAGGCATTTGGTAGAAGAGCAAACATGAGTTGATTCGAAGAGCTATAATGAAACAGTTGCATGAGTTTGAGGTATCAAATGCTTAAGCTTCCAAGGACTAAAACAAGACATGAGAAAGTTGAGGGACTACGGTGCAATTTACCATTTTAGCATGCTACAACTTCCTATAATGTTCTCTTTGTTTCAACTACCACATCAGTGTCATTGTTTTGCCATCGTATTTCCATAGCACCGGATCCATTTGGAGCTTGTTTAGCTTGGGTAGAGGGGCTTTTTTTTAAAATGACCCTATGGGTGCCAACTGTGCGCCACGTGTGCCCGCCACGTGAGCGGGGGAGGTAGACGAGGAATTAGTTAAACACGGAAAATCATTCCCCGTGTTTAAACACGGGGAATGATTCTCCGTGTTCATATTCTTCGTATAATGAAATTTTTATTTTTGAAAATATTTTTTCGTGTAATTGAAATCAAAATCTATATTTTAAATTAAAATTTAAATTCAAAAATCAAAATTAGATTTGAATTCAAAATTCTATTACTTTAATTTAAATTTAAATTCAAATTTCAAATTTAAATTTAAAATCTGATTTGATTTTTAAATTTAAATTCAAATTTTAAATATAAATTTGAAATTTGATTTCGAACCTAAATTAATAATTAAAATTTAGATTCAATTTCAATATTTTGAATTTAAAGTTTAAAACTAAAGTTGAAATTCAAATTAAATTCAAGATCTCAATTTGAATTTAAAACTAGTGCAAAATATGAATTTGAATTCAAAATTAAATTTGAACTTGAAATTTGAATCTAAAATCAATTTTAAATTCAAATTTGGAATCTAAAATCAGTTTTAATTTTAAATTTCAATTTTGAAAATTTAAAATTAGAATTTAAATTTAAAATTCAAATACGAGATAAAAAATATAAATTTGAAATTTGAAATTCAAATCCAAGATATAAATTAAATTTGAAATTTAAATTTAAATTTAAGTAAAAGAATTTTGAATTCAAATTTTAATTTAAAATATAGATTTTGATTTCAATTACACGTGGAACCATTTTCAAAAATAAAAATTTTATTATACGGGAATATGAACACGGGAAACCATTCCCCGTGATAAACACGGAAAATGGTTTTCCGTGTTCAACTCACTCATTCCACATTCGCTTCCCCCGCTCACGTGGCAGGCACGCGTGGCACACAGGTGGCACCTATAGGGCCAATTTTGCTAATAAAAATTTTGTAGGATCATTTCCAAAAATAAAAATTTTTAGAGGGTCATTTTTAAAAAAAACCCTAGGGTAGAGCTAATCCAACAGCACATCTTGAGCAGACACATTTGAATAAGCACCTATATACTAAAATCCCCCAAAAAAATTCTAATGCAGAAAATGTAGAAAAATCATAAAGGCTGGGGCTTTCAGGAACTAGAAGCTTATTACAACTTACCTCAACAGAAGCCCAAAACATTTTGTTTATCAAATGTCTGGGTACTGTTTCAAGGACCAGGCAAGTTGTTTCACAAGCCAGGCCACATCAAACACTTACATCTCAATTCACAATGCAGTTAGCATGTCTTCTCCAAAAAAATAAAAAATGAATTAGCATAAACAAACTTCTCGCTAGTTTCACAAGCCAGGCCACATCAAACATTTTCATCTCAATTCACGATGCCGTTAGCATATATCTTAAAAAAAAAAAAAAATCAGCATAAGCAAACTTCTCAATAGCCTCCTTGGTTAATTATCTCCAGAAATAATTTGCTAAAGCCTTTTCAAATTCAACGACATGATGTAAGATCCCTAGAGTTTTTCTCTTTGTCTTTCATTTATTATATAAATATCAAATACACCATGTCTCTGTTGCAAAACCACACACTTCCTGTATCACTATCTTCTCTAAATGCGTCAAGCTGCAAGTCAATCAAACAAGCAATTAAAATACTTCTAGAAGCAATCAAGCAAGAGGCACTTCTAAAACAAGTCTCGATAATGGTCACATGATAAACCATAACAAACTTTCAGATAGTATCCGTAACTTTATTTTTAAATACGAAAATCCTAAATCCTCCAAGAAAGTCTCAAATTTCTAAGCTTATCCCTAGATATCTCGAATCTTCATCAAATAAAGACCTCCAACAGGAATCCCTTGAACCATGTCATATAGGTTTGCAATAATTCTCTTTGAGCATCACCATACATACAAATCACATTAATCACCTATTCTCCTAACACTAACCCCTTTGAAGGGGCTCTAAAAGAAGGTAATAGTCTTGCTACACCATGGGATCGGTTTTTTTTGTGGTTGTTTGGATGGGCTTAAAGCAGGCCTATAAACTATGGTGTAGTGAAACTGTAAGATTAAAAAATGTAGTTTTTAAACACTCTACTTCAAGTGGAAAAAATTTAGACTACATTCTTCGAGACGTGAGGCCCTCTCTCCTTTCTATTCCTAAAAACTGAAAAAATCCTACTCCATATATTTTCTTCCTCTCTTCCACTTCTTCCTCTTTCCAAGCAAAAAAAAATGACGACGAATCCTCCAACGAAGATGACGGCGGCAACGGTAGCAGCAAAGGAAGGAACTTTTTCCGTCCTTCCTCCCACCATGGGGGACAGCGGAGCCTAGGTGGCAACAGGGGGAGCCCCTGTGTACCTGCCTGACAGCCGTAACTAATAGTCCTTTTTTTCTTCTCTTCTCCCTTCTATTTCAATCTAAAATTTTGGATAAAACGGTCCTTTTACTTGATTAATAGCTTCTATTACATGCTAATAATTCATAATTCTTGCAAGTTGCAAATAATGATCCAAATCGAAAACATAAAAGAAAAGCAAAGAGTGGACAGATATGCATAAGCTCACTTAGTTTTTCAAATTTGATAGAATTCCTATGGAATTCAGCAGTTTACATCCAAACAACCATAAAATGGAGTATAGTTTCCTACACAATTATGTGAAATCCTTGATTTCAAACAAGCAAGAACCACAAAAAGAGAACGATGGCGTTTTCAGAGTCTACCCAAATAGGCCTGCCCTGTTTGGATAGCTAGTTAAAAAATCCATGGAGTTTTATTTCCTGTGGTTTTGACCTGAATGAATTTAGGGATCCTATGGAATCTTCTAGGAATTCCACTCTTTATTTTACCTCTGTTGGGATGCCAATTGCAGAATTTTACAGTAATTCTGTCAAAATTGGATAGAATTACTAGCAAAAATATTAAAATTTTCAAATAAACAGAGATCAAATTTACTAACTAAACTAAGCAAATTGAACTACATTTAGACTCTTTGTTTCTAATCAAAATATTACTTATCAAAATTACTAAACAAAAATTAACAAATGGAGATCAAATTACTAATCAAAATAAATTAAATGAATACTTCATTTCATTAGTAATAAAAATTAACAAAATAATCAAAAATAAAAAAAAATTAATAAACAAAACTAATAAAAGATAAAAAAATATTACTAAACAAAATTAGTTAGTTCAATTTGAGTAGGCAGAAGGGGTGTGGAAGGCCAATGGCGGCCACACAAAAGAAAAGAAAGGGAAGGTGCCACACACAGGGGGCTCCCCTACCGAGGGCGAGGCCATGGGGGATAGCTCCTAAGGCCGCTCCCCTTGTGAGGGTGCACCATCGCAGGAAAGGGAAATGTACCTTCCCCTGCCGCCGTCATCTTTGCCGGACGATCCATAAACAGTTTTTGTTTATAGAGAGAGGAAGAAGTGAAAAAGAGGAAGAAGATAGATGAAGAGAAGGTTTTTTTAGTTTTTAAAAATAAAAGAGGACCTCACGTCTCGAAGAATGGAGTTTAATTGTTTTTTGAGTAGGAGTGGAGTGGTCAAAAACTGCATTCTTTATCTTATATTTTCACTACACCGTAGTAATAATAATAATAATAATAATAAAATATTCGATGGTATAATTAGACTATATCCCATTTTAGAGCTCATCCAAACGAGCCCTAAGTATACTAGTTAAATCCTCTCACCCTTCTTTCAAATATCTGCAACCTATATCTAATCTTCAATGCGTCGTAATTCAAGAGACATCTATAATCCTACAAAAAAAATTATAAGTTGTATTTCCTATATCCAATACTTTCATGTTACCAGTTCTGTCTCTTGTGAACACACATTATTCACTTCATGTCTAGTCACCCTATTATACTATTTCCTCCATCTCATAGACAGGTCTGGTCAAAGAAGTACATGAAACTTGGCTTCAACTGACAAGTTGGAAACTGTTTCATAAGTGGTACTATCATTAATATTCAGGGAAATTTTTATATCAAAACAGTTCTTTACAACGACTAGACTCATAGATGCTTTATCACAATCTTAACTTACAAAGCTAAATTGGTAATAGAACAACAAAAATTCCATCCTCCCCTGAACAATGACAATGTTCAAGTAAAACAAGACGGGTTAAATTGCAGTATTAGTCCCTGAATATTCAGTCAAGTTTTACTTGGATCCTTGAACTTTTTAGTTACAATTCTGACACCTCAAACTTTTGAAAGAACTTCACTGTAGTCCTTGCCCTAAAAAAATTTATTACCAGTACCTGATGAATCCATAATTCCATGCACCACAAATAAAAAATTATTACCAGCACCTGATAATTTTATACTTCCATGCACCATGAATTCATTGGCCTTCCATCTCTATCTTGCTACCAATATTACTCTCCAATTCTAATTGAAAAAAATGGAGCAACTCGCTAGATACGTGCTGCACATATTTCATGATGCATTGGCTCCAAGTAATACTTTTGAACAATGCTACCCATACGCCCCAAAAAAAGTGTAATCTTACACCCCACCCACCATGACTTCTCCACCACTCACATCGATGTCAGTGGTGGAGAAACCCCAGCCATAGGATGGGTGTTGTGTAAGATTTACACCCAAACGTGGTGTATGGATAGCATTTTCCAATATATTTTTTTTCCAACAGCAAAATGAGGACAAGGACAAGTTTAATTCTTCCAAAAGTTTAGGGCGATGAATATCAAACTTAAAATGTTTGAGGACCTAAGCTGAACTGGGCTACAAGTTACAGAACTAGTGGTGCAATTAACCTAAAAAGGCGTGTCAATCATTTATGAACTTACAAGAAACAAACAAATTAAAACCATAACATTATTGTTTTTCAACCATGAAAGATGAAGTCTACATCCTTAGGAAAAGTTAAGTACAAAATGAGCTTGGGCACTGGCCAGAGAAAAGATAATAAACAATATGAGAAAAAAATGTATATGGAAAAGAACTCACATTTGAATGATATCCTAACATGATATTTAGTGTTATACAGCATTACTAAACACTAAACTGTGTCATTACAGTTTAGACATAAGTAAAATAGAAATGAGTAAAACATTACTGAGAACACTAAACACTAAACTGTGTCATTACAGTTTAGACATAAGTAAAATAGAAATGAGGAAAACATTACTGAGAACACTAAGTCTCCATACGCGGTTTATAAACCATACAATAAATCTTTGTAAGAAGACTGAAAATCAACAATCAAAAATTAGTGGTGGGAGTATATCTTAAAACGTCAATACCGTAATACAACAAACCAAAAACAAGACAATCTTACCACTAAGCAGACAAAAGTAAGCACATCATAAAAAAATCAAAACAAATTTAGAAAAAAATTACCTGGTCCTTGAAACCACGTGAAAGCATCTCATCAGCCTCGTCCAGCACAAACATCCTAATATGATTGGGACGAAGGGATTGCCGCCGTAGCATGTCAAAAACGCGACCAGGTGTACCTACAACAACATGGACTCCACTCGACAGAATCCGCTGATCCTCACGAACACTGGTTCCTCCCACACATGCATGAACTTTCACACCTATGTAGTCTCCAAGCGCTCGCATGACCTTCTCAATCTGCTGAGCCAACTCTCTAGTCGGAGCTAAAACCAAAGATTGACATTCAACCAAACCATAATCAAGCTGTTGTAGAATCCCAGAACAGAAAGTCGCCGTCTTTCCAGTTCCTGACTGTGCTTGCTGAATAACATCAAGTCCCTTGCAGAACGGAACAATTCCCCTTTGCTGAATCGCAGAAGGTTTCTCAAAACCTAAGGAATATATGCATATTTATAGTCGTGCATAAGTCCTTGTGGGAACAAACAATTGTGATTTTAAAAAAATATTGGTTGTTTATGGTTCTACCATAAGCGTAAATGCCTCTCAGGAGATTTTCTTGAAGCCCCATATCATCAAAACTCTCGTAAACCTCGTCATATGACGTGAAAAATTCCTGACTATCACCTGACAGCCTACAGTTGTCAAGGAAAAAGGAAATTGTTAACTTACGTAAAAACATTATTGACCACTAAAATAGCAGCAACGTGAGAAGCAATACAGCTCATTCATTTTGGCATCATATTGACGAGCATCAAATTGTGTTCCTTCCTCTGCTAGTCCCGCCATGACTGCATCCAAGAAACAAAGCAAATTAACAAACTACGTGCTAATGAAATATAGGCAGTTTCAAGAGTACCCATAAACAAGAAATAAAAAAGTTATAACGAACAACATAAAAAGAAGCATCAGTTCCCAATATGCAACAAAGCAGAAATATATGGCTAGACTAACCTTAAAACTGACTCAGAAGTCCTTCCAAATAAATTTGAACCAAGAAATTATGAAATATGGTTCCTAGCTAGGAGTGCAGATAGACCCAAAAGTTTGTCAACCTGATTATCATCAAACTAAAATAAATATTTAGATCCTACGACCAAATTTCACAGCTTGTTCGATGCAAGTGAATCAAGGCTACAGACTCTATCAACTACATAGGCATATGGATTGAACCTCTCAACTGCTCCCTTTATGGGGTCCTATCGGGATAGGTAGGCCCATCTCCCTATCCCCGCCTTTCCCGAGAAGGGACCGGTTTCCAATTCACATAATAGTATTCAACATTTCAGGTGCAGTTTTGAGCACAACAGATATGAACTGAATCCTACATATTAGAGCATATAATTTGCAACCATTTCTGTAAAACTAAGCTCAAAGAGGGATTTTATAGAACAGCCAACATCAAATACTTGTATACAAATATACGAATTTTAGAAGTTTGACGGTTCTGTGGAGTTCCTTACATAGAAAAGAGAAGATCTCGAGACTGACTATGGCACAAGCTAAAATTTTTAGGAAAATTAAATATAAGCCACGCTTTAAAGTGTAATTACGGGGAAAAAAATTGATTAAATATGTGTTCAAAATCAACTGATGCTTGGGCTTAAAACAAAGACCTCTCTTGTTCACTTATGCACTAATTTAATACCAAAAGATGTCTAATAATAAGATATTTATACGAACGAGCATATAAAAAACAAACAAATAATATACATTCCAACTTATACATTTTAATAAGGGAATAAACGACAATTGACCAGAGATGACCGTTAAGTTCCTTCCTTTTCCTAGCACACATCTCCTGTTATCTCTCATACTCATCATAATGACTTTGACAAAACTGAAAACTCGAAGGGGAGTTCATATTTAGAAGCATGCAGGACTTGCGAAAGTCATATAGTACAAAACTTACAGAGAAGATGGAGTGAACCATCAATTCATTACTAGCATACACAAACAGCATAGAAGGAACTATTACAACATAATAAGTTAACTGCTCCTCTTTGTCTCCATAAAAGTCGTAAGAAGTTATTGAAAAAAAGGTTAGAAATGTTTTTAAAAAATGTCTTTTTTCTGTAAAATTCTGGGAACAACTAAACAAGTTAGCAAAATGCTCGTCTCTAGATAGATCGAAAGAAAAGGAACAAAAAGAAAATAATAGAAAATAATAATAACTCCAACAACTTGTACCATCCCGAAGAGGAAAACTCCAGATTACTCGAAAACAAATTTTTATATCATTTTTTTAGCACGGATCGAGAAAGAACAATTACCTGCTTCGGGGAGGAAATGAATCCGAGATTGTGCCTCGGATTCAACGGCAGTGAGCGAGCGAGGGAGTGTTCGGAAGTGGCCGCGAGAAGAGAGAGAGAGAGAGAGAGAGAGAGAGAAGGAGAGAGAGAGATGTTATCAGGGTTAAGGGAGGGAAGGGGCGAGAGGAGGAGGTAGGGTTTCCGTGGGCCGCAGTCGACCCGGCCTGTTTGCAGTCGAGTTGGGCCGGCCCGGTCTGGAGAACTTAATTCTTCAATCATGTGAGATGAGGATGGTCGAATCAAGAGCTGAAGAGCAACGTAAAACTGAAATGATAGAATTTTTTTATAAATAATTTTATTTAATTTTATAATTTTAAAATATTTCTTTATAAAAAAAAAAATTGTAAAAATAGTTATAAACTGGTTTACCGCTATTAAATAGGATTATTTATAAAAAATATAGTTGGGACGAAACGGAGAAAATATATCTGTTGGGGCCGAAAATGCCGATCGTCGATCGACCCCGGGGGGTGGTTGACCATCTGGAATGTGATGCGCCGCGTGCCAATGGAGGGATCTGCTCGGCCGGGTTCTTCTCAAATAGTTCTCACGACCGTCTGGCTTAGATTAGCCGAATCGGGATATAGAGATAGGGAGAGGTTGAGTCCGGCCTAGAGTAGCCGAACCAGATAGTATAAACAAAAAATTGACACAGCTAAGAAGCCGATTAATGCTTTATATTGATTAGAAAGGGGATACTGAGAGGAAAGGGATAGAAATTATTAATAAGTCTACTCTTAGAAAATGAGATAAATGTAGATATGAAAGATATGAAAAAACAGAGGGGTGGTCATGGCTTACGAGATTGTAGGACCCCTTTCTCTTCGATGGTTCGTGTATTTATATACTCCCCGAACCATATTTACATGTGCCGATTTGAAATATCGGCGGGATTTGGAGGAAGTCACCGTGAAATTCTCGACTACTTCCTTTTGAGTCGAAACTTTCTCAAATAGGATAATAGTCATTCTCCCGTCCAGGTTTATCCCCTTATTAGCGTGCCGGAGCGTGATCTTCGTCACTTTCCAATGCTGGACGCAACTTGTCGTTTCGGAGTCAGTTACGAGATTCGCACCACAATCTCGCACTCCTTCCTTTCAAAGTCTTTCCTTCTTCGGCTTGGGCAACCGAAGGTTGACTGTCACGCCACAGGGTCGAAACTGCGACCCGGGCCCGCCAACAGATCCGCCGCCCATACGGGAAGCCCCGCATAAACGAAGCGTCTAACCTGCAAAAGATAGCACTACAACTATACAAGATATCAGGGTGGGAAAAGAACTGCTGTAAAATAAAATCCAAACCACTGTACAACTAGAATAATGTACAAAATCCATCTCCCAAATATAAAAGATACACAATCTGTTCCATAGGAATAATAATACAATAAAAGATCCTCCTATACAACATATATGAATCCAAAAAGGGAGATAACTAAAACAATAAATACAACAGTGTACAGTAAATCCCACAATCCGGGATGGTACATCTATCTCACCAAAATAAACTACTCTGGTAGGGATCTATCTCGTGACTCCCTGTCCTCGGTCCGTCAAACCAGCTATAGTAGGAACGGAAGGGGCAAGCCTCTGCAAAACTGTCACCAACAGAGGGTATGAGAACTACATCCTACAGTAGTTCTCAGTGTGTACCGTCTCCAAGACCCACGGTCTGCCCACTAAGTTTACTAGAGGCATAAGATAACAGAATACAATACTATAAAGAAAATGTTGGAAATAATTCTACAGCTATTATGCCTCTATCTAAAATGCTCAAAGGGTGATACATGTGGAAATGATGCATCTCTACTACCTTTTGATAACCCAATCACCCAATCTACACTAACTGCCACAAAGGGTCCAGTCAAACCTGCGCCCACCTACTACCATTACATCCACGGAGGACTAGAATTACGTAGGGCGTCCGTGACTGCCCAAAAAGGGCCCAGCCATAAGGACTACGTCGATAAGTCGTGATAGCAAAGTAAAAGGCCCAGCTCCGGAGCGGCACTCGGGGAGCGACCCAAACGAGGAAGTATACGCGCATCTCTGTCAAGCTCAATCTGGCTAATGCAGGCTATGGTCCAAATCCACGATCAATCAGATCGACAATGACCAACTCACAACCCTAACCCACTGGCTGGAGGTACTCAACAGCCGGGACCACCGTCAACCCAACGACTCCCAAAACAGGATATCCAACTCACAGGCGAGAAAGAAAAAAACTAGTACTGCTTGCTCTGCCGATCGCATCGGGTATGCCACTATCGCAATACACCGATGCAAAAGCGGTATCGGCACACGGCTCGATCTCAATATAAGCAACAGACCGGCACGGCTCGGACAAAATATAAGTAACAGACCGGTACACGGCTCGGTCATAAGCCTACCTCCGGAGTGGCACTCGAGGGGAGCTTCCCACACGAGTAAAGTATCGCTGTCACAAGTATCATGATATAGCAGGACTGGATCACGACTATGATCAAAGTAGGAAAACCCATCCACTAATGAAACCCCGATCCCCCAATCTGATGCAAAGATAGACATCCGGTCAACCGCCCAATGTCCACGGTCGCCGCAATACCCCATAAGTCCAAATCTGATAAAATAACCAACATCTGGTCAACCGCCTAATATCCGCGGTTACCACAATGCCCCACAATCCACAATCTGGTAAAATAATCAATATCCCGTCAACCGCCTACTGTCCGCGGTTGCTGCAATCCCCCACATATTCATCATCAAGTACAACCTGTACCCGACCCCAAGGTCCCGGCTACACTATCCCAAGCCCCTGCTCGAACTCGAGCAACATGAATCAAAAGTCTAAATGAAAAGGAGAAAAGACACAGTCATGGTTTCTCCTAAGTCAAGCCCCAATATGATAGTGTAGCGATAAATAGTGGCCTATCTAGATGTCCATACAAGCATGGAAATGTTCTCATGAAAGATAAAAGAAAGTGTATCAAATAGTAGCTCCACATGTGTATCAAATAATAGCTCCGCATAGATATAACCATCATGCCAAAATCACTAACCAATTACACATGTCTATAATCCCTGATCCATAATAAATCATCAAAGAAGTACCCGTATATAAATATGTCATCCTGTTCCATTTACTCAACTTTCATACAAGTCTATGTGCTAACATGGCATGCTAACATATCACCACCATAGTATATCAATCCCATAAAAATAGGCCAATGATTAATCAGGATAATTTATTTAAGCATGATTTTCAATGGGGTGCCAAATAAATTAGGGGTCTCTCTAATAGTCCTAGTGAGTAAATCGCAGTAAGAGGTAAGCAACAACCACCCACCTGGCACGCAAATCCAAGTCCACAAAACTCTCCAACTGTAACAGGGCTCCCCGCTGTCCAACAACTGTCCTCGTAACGCCTAAATTCCACGAGTTACTACAAAACAACTAAACTCGGCAAAAACAGGCCTTCCCAGAAAACAGCCTTTGCTGTTTTGAAAAACAGCACAGAAAAAAGGGGGTTTTCACCTGAGCACAGCCCTTAAAAAAATCCAAAAAAAATACGGCTGCGATCCTCGCGACGAGTAGATCCAAAATGAGTACTTATATGCCCTGATCTGATGATCGTAGCCCAAGATAGAAAATAAACAAGCCCATGTTGTCCAGAAAATCCATCATAGAAAATGGGGTCAAATGATGTCTCGGGAACCATGCCAAAAGTTCAAAACGGAGCAAAGTGGTCAACACAAAAATCGAAGCCTTACCTCTTAGGAACACGCTGCTGCAAAAATCGTCCAAAAATTCCTCCTGGTTGGCGCAGGGGATTTTTCCGACTGAACCACGACGGAAACGGGCCGAAAATGGAAATCGTCGAAGCGCGCCGCGTCGCAGAGAACTCACTGTCAGCAACTCCAAAAATTCCAAAACTTCCTAGAGAGATGGAGTACAGAGAGAGGAAGAAGTCATCTTCAGGCCACACCCTCTAATTCTCTCTCTAAAACTCGAAAAAGGCAGAAGAAAAGAGGAGTGGTGGGCTATTTATAGCCCACCAGAATTCGAGCCCATTGCTCGAATTCAGGTGCCCGAAAGCGCCACGGCCCGGCCCACAGTCAGCACCCGGATTCACCCGGGCGTGACACGTGTCCTCTGAACAACGGACAGCGGCACCCGCGAATCCAGCGCTGCCGCGTGGCCCGCGCAGGACAGCGCACCAGCGGCGCCCGCCAGTGGCAGGACGCCACGTGGTGCACATGGGCGGCGCCCGCCAACCGCCGCCCGACACGCCGCGTGTCCCCCGCCACACGTGCATACGGCATCAGCGTCGCGGCCCCGCGTGCTCCGCGCGCTAGTGAGCCAGCGAATCCGGGGCCGCCACGTGGCGCGCCCCGGTCCATGAGCCGAGCCGCCCGACTCCGTGGACCGCACAGCAAAAACCCGCCAATGAAAAGCTGCCACGTGTCACCCGCCCGTTCCACCGCACCAGCGCCTAGGTTCCCTGGACCGGAAGCGTACGCCGGCCAATCCTGGGATGCCACGTGGCACACCCGCCGGTCCACAGCCCCCCGTGCACTAAAACACACTGAAAACTTTCGGGGATCCGTTTTTGGGCGTCCGGACTCCGAAAAATATAAGTAAATAGCCGTTTTCCATTGTTTTTCCGCACTGAATCCAAATACGGCCACTGTTTTGCCCAATTCCGCTTCTAAAATTTGTCGAAGGCATCCGGATACGTAATCTTAAACCAATTTCCGCACTGAGTCCAATTCTTGAGTCCGATTCGCGCACAAATACCTCCAACACACAGCATCGGTCTCCAAAAGCCGCTAACCACACCGCTAAAGCTCAGTGGAGATCTGGGTCATCACAGTACCCACACACTGCGCCAACGGATACACGCGGCGGCCAATGGGCGGGTGCCACCTAGCACCCACCCTGCTCCCCTCTGCGTCAACGGGCCAGCGACTCGTCGCGTCGCGCATCGCGTCGCTAGGCACGGCCAATGGGGGCCCGCCACGTGGCGGCCCCTCCCCGCTGTCCGGCTGACCCGCGCCAGCGCATGCTGCGCACATGGCCGCAGCCAGTGGGGCGCCGCCACGTGGCGCCCCCAATTGCCCCGCGTCGCGCGCCAACGCCTCGCGGTCCACGTATTGCCTCGTGATCCGCGCATTGCCTCGTGATCCGCATCTTGCCTCGTGATCCGCGCACCCTCGTGATCCGTGCATTGCCTCGAGATGCGCGCCCACTCTCTCGGGATGTGTGCCGCCTCTGGATGCGTGCCCGCCTTGAGATCCACGCGCTCCTCGGGATCCGCACTCCTCGCTACTACAGTGATTCGAGCGCCAGCTACAGTAACCATCGGGCGCCGCTACAGTGAACCGGGCGCCCAAATGTACGGCCCAATCCGGATTTCACCCATTTTGCCCGTTTTCGCCTATTTTTTTATCGTTTTCGCCTGTTTTCATCCGTTTTCGCCCCGTTTTCGCCCAAATTTGACGGGCAGACTCAACTCAACTTAATTTATCACGGGATATTTTAAATTTTCAGTCTGGACTATTTCTGGGTCACCAAAAGTCCCACTGTATTCAGAATCGCCGGCGGACCCCGTTCTCACTGCTCGGGTATCTGATTGATGCGAAACTTTTACTATAGCCTAAAAACATAAATACGGACCTCCCCAATTTTTTTCAGAATTTTTCGACATTGAATTTTCTGCTAAAAATCTGAGCCCACTTTCTCATATAAAATTTTAAACTCCTCACTTTTATTCCGATTTCGGCCCAATTCACTTCCAAACTATTCTTTATCTCACTAAATTCAATAAAAATAGTATCTCATACTATTTTTATTTACATTTGCTTATATACTAAAAATCCGGTACATTACACCTCAGGTCCCTAAGTACCAAACGGATCAACAAAACTCCAAGGATCTCTGTCAGATCTAGCCGGAATAAAAATCTAATCAAATTCAGCCTAAAATTTTAGCAATTGCGTTCGGTTTGGCGAAAACAGAATTTTAGTTGTACATACCTCAAATTGATGGCTCAAACTTAATTCATAGGTTCCTCTTTACCTCTAGAACACTCAAGAATCCCAAAATTACAGCCACCAAGATCCAATCAAAAGGAAAACCCATGTTGCTTCACTGATGTCCTTAATGCTGCAGAATTTCGTCAAGCTCTATGAAGGTTTCCAACGAAATCATAGAATAATTCCAATAATAAAAATACTCACCATACCTCTGAGAAGGTTTCCAAGCTCCTAAACCATATAAATATACCCATAAATGCTACGAAATTGCATCATAGTAGTGATCAAAACTCAAGAACACAGAAATTCCAAAATTACAATTTTTCGGTTATTAAGCTCACTAAAAACCGGTATCCACATAAAACCAACCTTACAATTTGCTGAAACGAAGTTTCCACTTGTTCAAAATGAATTATAGATCATCCCCCATCAACTTTAAAGTTCAGCTCATAGAGGAAAAATCAAAGAAAATCCATCAAAACCTCAGCTTGATCAAAAACTCAACAACAGTCTAATTACACCATAAAACTCATAATTACCTGAAACTTTGGTGAAATGCAGGCTTTACAAGCTCAAAACTTCAAGATCCACCAGTGTAGAAGCTCTCCAAGAAGTTCCAAGTCACGAAGCCTCAGAGTTGGGGGGATGAAGATCTTTTTAGGTGGTTAATGCTGCCAGCTGCTGGTGGAAGCTCCAAGGTGAAGAACCATACAGGAAAAGGGAATTCAAAGCTCCAAATCTCAGCTCAAATGGGAGTTTCTATGATGGGAGGAAGAAAACAGCCTCAAGGGGACACAGGGAGCCTATTTATAGGCCAGCTAGAGGGATAAAATGTGCCCAAGGAACAACATAAGGACATACCGTCCACACACTGCAAAAGTAGTTTCGAGCGCCCGCGAGTGGATTCAGGCGTCCGAATCCCTATGCTGCACTCTGCTAGACTAGTCAAGTCCCTGCTTGAGCATCTGAAAATTTTTCAGGCGCCTGGGTAGCGCTCGAAAGGCCTACCTACCCCAGGACACATGTCAAAGAGCAACGATACTCACGATGGGGTCCTATCCATGGTTCCGGGTTGCTACAGTAACATTAGGGCGCCCAAAATCATAGCCCGATATAGCCCACTCAGCATAGCAGCTCGTACGCATTTTGGGGTGCCCGATACCCTATTTAGGGCACCCGAAACCTGTAAAACTTTTGTTCTACTCTGATTTTGGCGCTCCGAGTTTGTTTTCGCGTCCATTTGGTGCTCAAACGTCTCCGACTCATCCGACACTCAAAAAGAATGTCGCCCTGCTACTCCCACTGTGGCTACTTCGCCAACTGAGTTTTCGGGTCCCTACACCCACGATTCGATCCTCGAACGTTGGGTTTTAAGCTGCTAGCTGACGGACCGATCTTTCCTCCAAGGTTCGGTCCCCAAACCCTTCCTCAAGATTTTTTTCCAAAGAAGGTCCGGACCGCCCCTCATGGGTCCGGTCTCTTCTGCTAAGGTCCGGTTTCTGAGAGCTATTTGCTCAAATTTTCTTCGCCTCGAAGTACGTGTTTTAACCCCTTGAAGCTCTAATTCTTTCCTAAACATCCCGAAATGCTCGGAGTACACCTTACACATATTTATAGTCTCTTTTGACTGTTCCATGCCCTATTTGGGCCGAAATCCAATAGGTATTTTCTCCAAAATTCTTTTTTGTGCCGAACTTCTGCCGAAAACAAAGTATAATCATTCATATGTTCCAAAGTTTCATCATAATATATTTCTATTTGTTTATTTTGAAATTTGTCCTACAAAGTATAATCATTTTTTATTAAATTGCATCTCCAGGACGTTCAAGTCCTAAAATGACCATTGAAAATATAAGATTAGGTTCTTCATACACATCCACAATGGTAAATTATATGATATTAACATTACTTTCCAAATACTATATGGCTTTCTGGTATCTTCAAAATGTTGAAAGCTATTACTAGCAAGACCAAGTCTTACATTTTGAGGCTCTAAGGCAAATGATTCGTAGAGTTTATCAAAAGATTTTAACTCCATTGCATCAATAGGGTGTCTCATTATTCTATCATTCACTCTTTTATCAAAATGCTATTTCATAAGAGAAGCTGTCTTAGTAGACATAAAATTGTATTATGCTTGATTTCCTTGTTTTGCTTATCATTCTTCCATCTGGAAGTAAGACAAACTTTGCAAATATTAGATTCTTCATTGTCTTTCCAATATATTATGCAATCATTTACACATGCACCTATATTTTGATAGGAGAGCTCCATATCCTGGATAATTAATTTCTTATATATCTCTAAAAATTTCTCTGTTTTCAGATTTACCTCTCTTAGAAGGCTAATATTAAAACTACCCTTCTTACGTTCCAACTTCTTTCCAAAATACCCCTGAAATTAAACTCTGTTAGTGTACCATTTGAAACCGCCGTTATCTGTGTGTAATTACTATTTTGCCCTTTCAAATATACCCTAAACCACCCTAAACCCTAAACCCTAAACCCTAAACCCTAAAACCCTAAACCCCTAAACCCTAAAACCCTAAACCCTAAACCCTAAACCCTAAAACCCTAAACCCTAAACCCTAAAACCCTAAAAAATCCTAAACCCTAAACCCTAAAACCCTAAACCCTAAACCTTAGAACCCTAAAAAACCCTAAACCTTAGAACCCTAAAAAACCCTAAACCCTAAACCCTAAAACCCTAAAAAATTCTAAACCCTAAACCCTAAATCCGGGTAAAATAGGTATATCTGATAGTTTTCAACTCCGATTATTATTTAACTCTAGTTTAACCCTAGTTAACTTAACAAAGGGAAACGGTAGGGGTATTTTTAATAACGGTGGAACGTACGAAGGGTATATTGGAAAGAAAAAAAAAAAAAAAAAGAGGGGTAAATCAGATATTTCTTCAGATTTCAGGGTTACACAGGCAATTATTCCATTTTTTTTTTATCTATAATAAGAATCTAACAAAGTTGATCCTTTATGTAAAAACTTTTATTTAATAACTATAGTAATATAGTAAATAATGCATTACTTCACTTTCTAATATTCTTGATATAAAGTAATTTTATTACTACAAACAATTTAAAGCTATTAGAATGAGAGTATAATGGTCGATTAGACTTTCTTAATATATATATATATATATATATATATATATATATATATATATATATATATATATATATATATATATAGGATTAAATTTTTTATTCCGACTAAGAAACTTAAGCCTATTATAAATAGAGTAATTCTAGAATGAATGATGGGCTTTTTTTGAAATTGACCCTATAAAAATTTAAATTTTTGAAAATGGCCCTGCAAAATTTGTATTTGCAAAAATGGCCCTCTTCCTGCCACGTCAGCGCGCCACGTCAGCCGGGGACGCCACGTTGTCGTGAAGTAAAGAAGGCGTTGAAGCGGTCAGCGCCTTTAACATTAAGTTAAAGGCGCTGAAGCAGTCAGCGCCTTTAACATTAAGTTAAAGGCGCTGAATGGCTCAGCGCCTTTACTGTTTTGCACTGAAGGCGCTGACTGGCTCAGCGCCTTCAGTGTAAATCACTAAAGACGCTTACCCACTCAGCGCCTTCGCGGCGAAAAATGCCTAAGTCCTCGATGCCGTGTGTGTATGCTGAAGGCGCTGTTTCATTCAGCGCCTTCAGCAAGGAAGGCGCTGACTGGGTAAGCGTCTTTAGTGATTTACACTGAAGGCGCTGAGCCAGTCAGCGCCTTCAGTGCAAAACAGTAAAGGCGCTGAGCCATTCAGCGCCTTTAACTTAATGTTAAAGGTGCTGGCCGCTTCAGCGCCTTCTTTGCCCCGGCTGACGTGGCGCGCTCACGTGGCAGGAAGAGGGCCATTTTTGCAAATACAAATTTTGCAGGGCCATTTTCAAAAATTTAAATTTTTATGGGGTCAATTTCAAAAAAAGCCCATGAATGATGCTCTGGGAAGTGAGGTGTCACAACAGCCTAAGTGAATGGGAGAGTGGGTATGAAAAGGATTTTAGATATTATGGAGAATTAGAGGTAATAATTTTGCATCAAGTGAATAGGGAGAGTACGAAAGGGGTGTGGGCTCGCTAAAATTACTTTTGGGCCTGCCAAAAATTTTGTAGAGACAACGACCGGGCCAAATGATTAATAACGACGAAAAAAAATATCGTCGTTGAATAACCGTTACCGAATAACATTCTAAAGTGGCCTACTAATTGTTCTCCTTTTAGCGACCAGCTGTAGCGCTCATCGTTAATAATTGGTCTGAAAACTCAATTTGAATCAGCCTTCTAGGATGACAAAAGATTAAACTAAAATACTAGAGGAAAGAGCTCAAACAAAAAATTATATCTTATAAGGAGAAAACGAGATGTGCAAGACGTGGTTGCGCACTGTGCTATGTTAAAATAGTCCCTTAAATTGACCCGGTCAGGCAAAAGCCCTACTTTACCATTGATCTAATTGGACTGAATATTATTTCTGTATAGAACGAGTAATTAAATAACATGAAAATAGTGGAGATGCAGCTTATTAACTATTTTAATAAAAAGGAAGTGATTTATGGTTCTATTTGTTGATCAAATGTTATCCCATATTCAATAGATTTGTATTGCACTTATCCACATAGGGCCTATTAAAATTAAACATTACTTCCTGCCTGGAATACGTACTACACTTCTCTTAAAAACACGGATGTAGTAATTGAGCTACATTTTCATATCAAACTAAATTTAATCTGATACGGAGGACCGACCGAATAATTCTCATACAAACAAGTGAAAAAAAAAAAAAAAAAGGGGGGGGGAAGGATACTGATGTGGCACCTTTTCACAAGGTAGAAAATAAGGCGAAATTATTATGCAAAGACATAATTGCTATCCGGGACAACCTTGAGGCGAAATAAGACGTAATGACCAACCCCATGATTGTTCAAAATCTTCATTACTTCACAAAAGTTCATAGAAAACATCCAAAGCATATCAAAACACAAGATCCACCAATGGATTCCCGTTAAAGCTAAAAAAACTAGGCCGCACATCTAGTCAAAGAGTGAGAATCCCATGTCATCATCACTTTCTTCTTTCTCTTCCTTCTCCTCAGCAGGAGGCGCCTCGGCAGCAGCACCACCGCCACCGCCACCGCCACCGCCTGCAGATCCTGCAGCACCACCAGCTGACGCTGCACCACCACCAATGAATGCCCCGCCACCACCTCCACCAATTATGACCTGCAAATAGTTGGCGGCTCAAACATCATATCATTCTTTATCCAAATGAGCACCCGCATACACGCAGCTCAAAAGAGCTGAAGAGCTGAGTACGTCAAAAATAAATATTCAAAACATGTAATAAAATATCATGCAAAGAAATATCTTCTTGTCCCAGTTAACTGCAAGCATCAATTTACTACAGACATAAAGTAATGGGGTTGACTTGGAATTATGTCCTTGAGTTTGACCCAGGCTTCTATTTCGTCCTTTCTATCAGTCGTAATATTTCCCCTAAAATTTGACCGCTATTTTACTTTCATGCTCAATGCTTCGATTATCATTGAGTTTTATCTCGATTTTGATTTCATCCCTAAAGTTTACCTCCGTTCCCATTTCCCTTTTGATTCAACAAAGGAAGCATCAATGATGGCACTAGAGTAGCATCCTTCATACAAAGTAATGCAAAACAGACATGGGGGAATAAATTGTTACAATTCCAACTATCAGAGCAGATTTAAATTCGAGTCAATCATTAGGAACCACATTGTAATTAACCCTGAAAACAAACATCGACACCTAATGATTGGGTTCGCCATTAAGCTTCACAAGGATTCATCAATCACTCATAAGAACAATTGTAAACCCCTTTCATTTAATCCATCCAACCTTAGTTCTATGCTCGACTTCTTCCTCATATCTCAGTTACTTTGGGTGCTTACTTTTGCATATCTAGCCCATCAAATTTAAACACGCATCCCTGCATAACTAAGCCCGGCAACAGTATCTTGAGGATTTTCTATTGTGATTGAAAGATAGGAGTATGGACAAACATCTAGAATGGAATAGCATATTCGGTGTTCAAGTTATTTTTTCGGAATAAGAGTAGTTCTACAAACTCAAGGATGGAAAGACCTTTCAAAGAACCAAAATCCAACTCCTACCTTCCAATCAAGGATTAAAGTGCCGTGGCAAGGGAATGTGCCAGCCGTTGTCTGGCCGACGGTCACGCACAATCTCCTAATGGCACACTTTGCCATCGTCTTATTTTAGTTTTTTTTTGTCCAATAAAACTTTATAATGTTATTTTAAAAAATTTTGAGTAATAATTATAAATTTTTGCTATATATTGATTTGTCTTGATCTAATGTCGACAATAGCTTACTTACTAGTTAATAGCCTTATATAGTAGCAGTCTTCTTTAGATGTGAAGTAAAATACAACTATAGCTCCTAAAGAAAAAAATTTTTTAAAAAAAATTATAAGATCCATTCATATTGATTCGTTAAAGGACCGTATGATAACCAGACTAAACTAGAATAAGACTGCAAGTGGGGCACGATACGTATCGCCCCGTGCCGTAAGGCACGGGTGGATACTTAATTCCTTGCTTCCAATTATACAAGAAAATTTTCATACCAATTAAGTTGTCTTCGGATAACTTACTCCGACATCCAAACAACGCCTGAGAACCTGAAAAGTAACTCAACCTAACTTTGTATTAATTCATGATTCTGTTGCATGCACCAAAACAATATCATCAGCAAATTAGTCTTCATTTTCAAGGTCCAATAAACGAAGTCAATATCAAAGCAAAAAGAACATAGCTCATATCCTAGATATCAAACAATTGTGACTGCAAAAAAAAACATGTTACAATCAGTGGCTAAAGCTTCTGACTATTCTCCTATATAACCTTAGACAACATAAAACAAACATGTTACAATCAGTGGCTAAAGCTTCTGACTATTCTCCTATATAACCTTAGACAACATAAAACTCTACTCTATGAAACAGCAAGGCCACAACATCAAAATCAGGCTTTTATACACTTGTCCTTCTTACGGTCCTCAAAATGTCCTCAAAATGCTTTTTGAGTTACTAATCGAAAGTTTTCAGCCACGAGCGGTGGAAATCATCTTAAAATGTAAACTCAAGTTATGCAACCCACAGATCATAATGTGCATTGAATTGCATTAATGATAACTGAATTTGAAATAAAAGTCGAAAGCTCACTCATGAAGTACATACAGACTATGCAAACTCCATGAAGAAGGATGTCAAGACTTGCATGCCTTACCATCAGATAAACAAGTCTAATTATGCATCATAGTTTTTGTTGGAAAAATCCGGTACTCGCCCCGGTACCAGATTCTCTGAATCCGCAACCCGCTTCGATACCGCAATCCGCTCTGGTACCGCCTAGAGTTGGGATTCCGCAGCGAAAACGTTAAATCGAGTTTTTACTATAAACCCGTCCTCTCAACAAAACTGGAACCAATACAACCACAAAGAGAAGAAAAACCAATACAAGGAAATATGCGGGTGAAATAAGATTTATTAACTAAGAGAAGAATTACACCGATTACACAGACTTCTCTTCTGCAATAGAGTAGCTTCAACCCTAGCCCTCCTCCTGAATCTCTCTCACCCTTCTCTCGTCTTCTATAAACCTAGAAGACTTCTCTCTTTTATCTCTTGTGTATCGTACTATCATCCTCAAGATCATACGTACTTATATATATATATATATATATATATATGCTCTCTACATTAGAGATATATATAAACTCCGCCAAAGATAAACCCAAATCTACTTAAATTAGGATTATACTCCAATTAATATTTAAATCTAAATTAATTTATCTCTAACAGATTTAAATATTAATCCTAATCCAATTAAGATTTAATTACAAAACTAACCAAATCCTAGCAGTTTTAAAATGCAGTCAATGTGATCGCATGTACGGTGCCGACAATAAACCTCAACACATAGTCTTTGCGGCCAACTACCATCAGATAAACAAGTCTAATTATGCATCATAGTTTTAAAATGCAGTCTATGTGACCGCATATGCAGTGCCGACAATAAACCTCAACGCATATAGTCTTTGTGGCCAATATGCGGCCGTGTAGACCGCATATTGTTTACAATAAAGCTGTCCAAAATATCCGATATCCCATATTCGATCCGGACCCTACCCAGACCCGATAAAAAATGGATAGTATACGGGTAAAAAAAACCTACCCATTAAAGTTTCAGGTATGGGTCCAGATACTTTATACCCATACCCACCTTGGACCCAATCCGAACCCAACTTTTTAATGGATAGGGTCAGGAATAATTTTCAAATCCAGATCCATATCCAGACCCGAATCCAGACCCGGTGAAATACCTTATAGTAAATAAAAAAGATTTGAAGTTGAGGGATCAATTTCAATAGGACTTATAGATGAGGGGTCTCTGTGTATTGTGGTAGTAGCAAGGATTTAAGTATCCATCGGCACATGCCGTATCCACCGTATCGTACCGTGCCAACAAGATACCGGCACGATATAGCCCCCGTGCCGATGGTACGGTTCAAAACCCTTTTTTCTTAAAATTACTAAGTAATTTTCTCAATAATGCTCAAAATATTTAATAAAGATACATAATAAGCAATTAAAAAAATTTGTTGCTAAAGAAAATAAATATTTTATGCCATTATGTGTCGGCACGCATGTATTTTTTGTGACCGGCACTCATCAGCACGGCTCGGCACGCACCGTGCCGACAAGTTTTCGGCACGACCCCGTGCCACGGCACTTAAATCCTTGAGTAGTAGTATATGGTTCATATCCACTCAAGATGTAGTATATATTGCTTGATAATAGTTTTTCCATGACTCTTGTGTTTATAAAAAGTGATGTGCCTTTCTTATATTAGGATATTTTGTTTTTTCTTTTCAACGAATTTTATTAGACTGAGTGCAACTCATTACAACGCGAGTTTTCTATAGCGAGAGGTTTATGGTTTGTTCATAGACTATTTAATAAAGTCTAAAAAATATATATGCATACAGGTACCTATACCCGATCTAGACCCGACCCGTATTTGACCTGTACCAGGTCTTAAGCAAGTAGTATACAGGTAGTCACTACCCATATTCGCTCAAATAGACTTGATAGGTATATTAGTAACTTAAGTACCTAGATCCGGACCCAACCCGAAGTTAAATGGATAGTGTGTGTGTGTATATATAGGAAAATGCTACTTGTACACTCCAAATGGAGTGTATATCTTACACCCCATCCATCCTAGGGTGGGATGAATTCCACTAGTCACTTCGAAGTGACTAGTGGGTAAGTTCCTACCTTGGGATGGGTGGGGCGTATGGGTAGCATGGTGGGGTGTACATCGTACACCCATTTTTGGGTGTACGGGTAGCATTGCTCATATATATATATATATATATATATATATATATATATATATATATATAGAGAGAGAGAGAGAGAGAGAGAGAGAGAGAGAGAGAGAGTCCGGCTAGAATACTATCGATAGCACCAAGCAATTGGTGCTATCAAGTTTTCAGTCGTTGGATGAAAAGAGATGCGGTTGGAATTATAGTGGTCCCCTAAGATTTTTACTATTCAACCAACCACCTAGTAAACCCTAGGGGACTACTATAATCCCAACCGCATATATTTTCATCTAACAGCTGAAAACTTGATAGCACCAATGGCTTGGTGCTATCGATAGCCTCTCTCTCTCTCTCTCTCTCTCTCTCTCTCTCTCTCTCTCTCTATATATATATATATATATATATACCCATTTCCTTTAAAGGTACGAGTACGGTATATCAACTACCTAGACCCGACCCGGTCCACGAACACCTTTAGTTTACAAGCCCTTCTTTTGGATATTGGATCAGAAAATTGCCGCATTTTGATCCGACTCTTATTTGAGATCAAACCTACGCAATTCAAAAGAGAAAAGAAGAAGAAACCTTAGCCATTCATATATAATGATTATATAGCGAAGTGTTATGATAGACTTATATTATTGATATATGTTATTTGCATCGATATTTAATTATGTTGATTTCATGGATAACTAAGTATTGTGAATGACCACATAAGTATGATTGCGGAACTAAAAAACAAAGTTCTAAAATGCAGTAATGCGGCACCTTGCGAACAATAAACCGCACCACATATTGTCTGTGCGGCCAATATATGGTGATCTACATATGCGGCCGCATATTGTTTATAAGCCCATATAATTTGTTTCGAAATAATTAGGTCAGATTTTAGACATTCAGAGTCGATACTCATTTGAGATCAAATCCAAGCCATTCAAAAGGAAAAAGAAGAAGAAACCTTAGTCATTCATATATTATGATTATACGTCTAAATACATATTCGGTTTGGATGTCCGTGGGCATAAAGATATGGATAGGGATCCGATTTAGATGTGGCCAGAAAAAAAAAAAAAAGGCTCGTTTGATTGATTCAAAAAAATGTTAGCACGTACTATTCTGCTTGATATATGTTATTTGCACATATATTTAATTATGTTGATTTCTTAGATAACTAAGTGTTGTGAATGACTACTTTAGGAAAAAAAAATTATTTACCATGCATTTTTAAGCTAATTTTTAGCACATGTATGTATTTCTAATTTTAGGAAACACAATTGTACATTTTTTGCAATTATATGTATATTTTTTAATATTTGTAATAGCTAAACTGCATATGCGCCCATATATTTATTTTGTACAATATTTTTGACCATCATGGCGACTAATAAAATCTACAATTTTTTCATAGAATCTATACATATACATATGCAAAAGAGAGAGATTTTGCAATTTTTGCATAAAATATTTTTATATAATATTTTATAATAAAATATTTATTTTATATAATATTTTATAATAAAATATTTTTTATTACTCTCTCTAATAAAATTTTAAAAAATATTTCTCTTATATCTTTTTTTCTTAATAAAATTTTACAAAATCTCATAAAACCTTCTCAATATCCTATAAAATCTTCTCAATATCTTTTTTTTCTTAATAAAATCTCATAAAATCTCATTAAATCTTTTCAATATCCTATAAAATCTTCTCAATATCCTCTTATCTCTTTTTATTAATAAAATCTTATAAAATCTCATAAAATCTTCTAAATAAAATCTTTTCAATATCCTATAAAATCTTCTCATAAAATCTTTTCAATATCCTATAAAATCTTCTCATAAATTATTTTCATTATCCTATAAATCTATATAAATTACTGGTGACTTTTATGAAATTCAAGATATGAAAAAAAAAATTAACTTATATAATGTCTAATAAAAAAAATCATTACAAACTTTATATTATATTTAAAATATATTTAATTATTTTAATTAATTGTAGGATTGGCGGAGGTGCATTATCAAATGTAAAGAGAAAAAAAAAAAAGGATAAAGATGAAAAAAAAAAATTATTGATAAAGTCACACCAATAAATAAAAAAAAAAAGAAATGATTATTATGATTGATGCTGCTACTAAATTATATTTATAATTATTAATTTTAATACTACATATTGGTTGAATATAAATATTTTAAATTTTATTTTAATACAAATATTAATATATATTAATTTTATTACAAATTAGGAATTTCTAAAGATTGGCACTTTACATCTAACTTCTAAGTTGTGCCTTTGAATCTAATTTGTACCTTCGAATCTAATTTGATAACCAATCCAATTGATTCTCTTCATAATGTTGACGATAGGTTAATATTTAAGTTTACATACTAACCTACTTTGTACTTTTGATGTAATATATGTGTTTGGATGGGTGGGTTTTAAAATAGGAGGTTCGTAATTTTCTAAATTAACATACAAGTTTGTATTTAAGTTTAAATATTTGAATTTGATGCATTTCCCCCCGACAAAGTGGAATTCTTTTTTCAAAAGATGATTACCCCTTGCCTTTAGATGCATGCTTTTTGTCAACTCTATGTTTTTAATTAATTTGAGTTTCCTAACTTCTGTTTTTTTATGTCATATTAATGATAGATATATGTTTTAGTTTATATGCTAATCTACTAAAGTACAAAATGCCAATTAAGATTACTATCCTAATTTAACCTTTCTTATTTTCGAAATGTACCTTAGAGATTCTTGGCTTCTCGAAAAATTATGGAAAACCCACTTTCCATAATTTTCTTTTTCCAAAAAAGTAAAAAATCCCATGAATTTTGAAAAAAAAAAAAAAATCTCAAGAACTTTTTTATAAAACTAAGGGATTCTTTGATTTCTCAAAAAAGTACAAAGAAGAAAAAAAAAAAACAAAAACAAAAACAAAGTTTTTCAGTTTTTCATCCATTTAGTTTCCAAAAAAAATTTAAATTATTTTTTTTACTTTTTCTCAAAAAAAAAAAAAATCATACCCTTCAAAAGAATTCCAAATATCTCTTTTCGCCCAAGCATCTACTTCCAAAAACTTGAAAAAAAAAATAATGAAACAACCCTTTCTCTTCTATCACTGTTCTTTGTGGGATGGTGAGCTACCATCTATGGAGGCGACATCGCCACTCCCACTACTTCATCCTCTTCTTTCTCTCTCTTTACCTCAAGGCTTAAAAATTAGTTTTAATATATTATTTTTTTTAAAGAACAAAATTTATTGAATTATAGAAAAAAAAATTTGAAAGATGAGAGTTTTTGGATATTTTTCACTTTTAAAAGTGTAGTTTAGAGGAGATAGAAGAAAAACTAAAAAGTGGTGTCTCAGAAATAAAGAAATTAAGTTAGTTATTTTCTCGATGCATAAATATGTTGTGTAATATATATTTAGATAGTATAATTTATTAAAATATTATAGTATTATATCTTCTACTAATAATTTGGTTTTTTTATTTTTTCATCTCAATTGTGCGCAATGTTACCCAAAAAAAAAAAAATCAACTCCAATATATAAGATCCTTACATTTTTCTTTTAAATAATTTATTATTTTTAATAAGAAAGTAGTCCCTCAACTTGATATTTTGTGATAAAAATTAGTTTTAATATGTTATTTTTTAAAGAACAAAATTTATTGCATTATAGAAAAAAAAATTTGGAAAATTAGGGTATTTGGATATTTTTCACTTTTGGAAGTGTAGTTTTTGAAAATATAAGAGAAACCGAAAATTTGGTAAAAATGGTGCCTCGAGAATAAAAAAAATAAGTTAGTTATTTTCTCGATGCATAAATATATTGTGTAATATATGTTTAAATAGTATAATTTTTTAAAGTATTATAGTATTATATCTTCTACTAATAATTTGGTTTATTTTTTTTTATTATAGTTACCATCTCACCATCAAGACGTATTCTAAATTGTATAATTTAATCTAAAAAAGTACAACTTCTATTTTATATGGTGAAACTTAATCTCAAATAATTTTAGATAGTATAATTTTTATTTCAAATAGTGCAACTTTAATTCGCTCACAGAGTGCAACTTGTCTGAAACGGTGTAGCTTTTTATTTTTTGTGATACAACTTAGTCTCAAATAATTTTAAATAATGCAGCTTTCATTCAATTATGTTTTGTAATTGAATTTTAAATGTCAATTTAAATTAAAAATCTCTGAAATTAAATTTAAAATCAGAGTAAAAATATAAAATTTAATATAACTTTAATATAATTTGTAATTGGATTTTAAATGTTAATTTAAATTTAAAATCCATGGAATTAAATTTAAAATCGGAATAAAAAAATAAAATTTTAAATTCTGCAGGAATAATTTATAATGAAGGTTACAAACAAACATTAATTTTTTCTTACATTATTAAAAATAATTACAAAAAATATCCGCAGCGAAGTGCGGGTACTTCACTAGTTGAAAAAAACTTATGAGTACGAAGTACGAAGTCGATTGTACTCATAAGAGTATAGTAGCCGGACTCTCTCTCTCTCTCTCTCTCTCTCTCTCTCTCTCTCTCTCTCTCTCTATATATATATATATATATATATATATATATATTACGGCTACTATGCTTGTAAAAGTACCAAGCAATTGGCGCTTATAAATTTTCTACCGTTAGATCTATCCCTATGACTAATTTCACCCCTTAGATCATGCTATTTCACCAACATCCACTAAACCCAAAGGGCCCATTATTATCCTAACCCCACATCCCTTTATCAAAGGGCTAAAAATCTACAAGCACCAATGAATTAGTACTTTAAAAACATAAGAGCTCCTCTTGACATCAAGAGTGAGATCTCAATATATATATATATAAAAGACCTAAATTTAAAATCAAAAATTTTGATCTCACTCTTGATGTCAAGTATAATTTTCTATTAAAGTTTCACACAATTTGAATTGTTCTACATCGTTAAACTTACAAATGTATCACATAAATCTTTAAAATAGTCATTTTTTAGACCCTTTGATTGCTTAGTAAATGATGTCGAAAAATTATAAAAATTGGCTTCTAGATAGTTCTAATAACGTGTATCGTGCCTAACGCAGCCGATCGTCGAATCAAATGGCCCATCATTGAAAATAATTTACAAGCACGAAGACCTCCGTACTTTCAAAAGTATAGGAGACGTACTATATATATATATATATATATATATATATATATATATATATATATATATATATATATATAGAGAGAGAGAGAGAGAGAGAGAGAGAGAGAGAGAGAGAGAGAGAGCTAGGCTGGAATGCTATTAATAGCACCAAGTCATTGGTGCTATTAAGTTTTTAACCGTTGGATTAAAAGATGTGTGGTCTAGATGATTAGTGGGCCTCTTGGATTTAATGGGTGGTTGGAAATATAGTAAAATCTAACGGGTGAGAATAATTAAAGGGGTTGATCTAAGGATAGAAAACTTGATAGCACCAAATGCTTGGTACTATCGATAGCATAGTAGCCGGACTCTATATATTAAATGAAACTTTAATACTATCGATAGCATTTGGTACTATCGATACCAAATGCTTTTAAATGCCGATGTGGTACATTTGTAAGTTCAACGTTGTAGAACAATCCAAATTACATGAAACTTTAATAAAAAAGTCTACTTAACATCAAGGGTGAGATTAAAATTTTCAATTTGAAATTTACGTCTTTTATCACCGTTTTTTATGGAATTTTTATTTTTAGCCGTTCGTTTTAGGGATACTTGTTCACTAGGCAAATGAAATCAAAAAATTATAAAATTTGGTTTCTGGATAGTTTCAACATTGTTGATCAAGTCTAACGGAACCGATCGCCGAATCGAATGTCCCATCATTGAAAACACTCCATAGTTTCGAAAGCATAGGAGACTAGCTCGCTCGCTCTCTCTCTCTTTATATATATATATATATATATATATATATATATAGATATATAGAGAGAGAGAGAGAGAGAGAGAGAGAGAGAGAGAGTCCGGCTACTATACTATTAATAGTACCAAGTTATTGATACTATCAAATTTTCTACCCTTAGATCAACCCCTTTAATCATTTTCAACCATTAGAATTTACTATTTCCCCAACCACCTACTAAATCCAAGGGGCTCACTATCATCTCAACCACACATCTTTTAATCCAAGGGTTAAAAACTTAATAGCACCAATGACTTGGTACTATTAATAATATTCCAGCCTATATATATATATGGGTTAAATAGGTGGTTGGGGAAATAGTAAAATCTAACGGTTGAAAATGATTAAAGGGATTGATCTAAGGGTAAAAAACTTGATAGCACCAAAAAACTTGGTACAATTAATAGGATAGTAGTCAGACTCTATATATATATATATATATATATATATATATATATATATATATATATATATATCTGTGTGTGTGTGTGTGTGTGTGTGTTCTAATACTTTTAATAGCTAAAGTGCATATGCAATGGCATATGCACCCACATACCATATAGATATACAATATGTGGTGGGTGAACCACCCAAATACCACATGGCACTTTTTTGAAAACACCATTTTGTATGTTTTAAGAAGATACCAACAATACATTAGTAAGCTCATGGAAATAATTGCACATAATTTGCCAGTTTTATACTTTTATAACCAAATATTGAAATTTTCTATCTTTTCAAACTACAAACTATAATTTAAAATAGAAGTGTAAAATAAATAATTGAACTTTTAGAAAAAAAACAAGATATGTAAGAGATTTTGCAGCTAGTTAACAAAAATACTGTACTAGTATTTAATGGACATATTAAGCCCAATTGCTTTCTAATTATAATTTTGGTATGAAACCCAAAGACACAAAACAACTTCCAATCATGTCTATTGGAGATGAGTTTGCACACCAAATTACTTGGGAGTGTTGGACACGTAACATTTCAATCAAATCTAATTCTACAAACCAAGACTGCTACAATTTAATGTTCTAATGGATATTAGGTACACAATAATTATGCTAAGAAAATATATCCAACGAATATTTCAGAGAGTTATAGATCGAAAATTCAGCACCATTGTCATCAAATTTTTAAAATCATAATACAGTCAATGCCATTTGGCACAATTTTCTTATTCACAATTGATTATTAATAGCTACCTAGCTAAGATCCACACATTCAAGCTTTCTCTCTTTAGATCGATGTACTAGAAAGAATCGATTTAGAGAAGAAAAAAGATGAGGAAGAGAGAACAGAAAAGAAGATAAGAAAAGCAACAAAAGATTCACATAATATAGAAGGGAACAAACTGCTACATATTGATACAAGCTAAAATATTATCCATCACAGATTCAAAGGCTAGTAAAGCTTTCATGCAAAGTGCATCGTATTTGCCATAGAGTACTAGTACAGTGAAAATCAATAAAACATGCATATATGCTATAAACCATGTACTGTAACCTACTTGCTTCAAATTTATTGTAAAGGACTCATGAAACTTGCTACTTAATAATTGTTAAAATTTGTATATCAATTTGTCAAACAATCTGCAAAGTATCCCTTCATTATTTCTTAATCTCACCATCATTGACAAACTAATGTTCGGCCTAGTCTTTAGAACAACTTCTCTACTCCAAGAAGCATCAGTCAAGCATTAAGTGGACAGAAACTCTAGAACATCTTTTTGCAGTGGAAAGCTGAAATAAGCTTCTGAGGCCCAAAAGCAGAAGCTCTAATTTGAAACTTCTACTTCTGTTGCAAACAAGAAGCTATTGGACGTCTTTAGTGAAAAAATTGTTACGGCCTATCGATCAAAGAAGGCCTAACAACTTTTTTCATTAGAGTACAACAAAAATAACTTTTGACTACCATCAGAAGCAAAAGCTTCAAATTAGAGCTTCTACTTTTAAGACCCAAAAGCTTATTTCAGCTTTTCACTCCATTCAAATGATCTAGACTTCTACTAATCAAATGCTTGGCTTGTACTCCTCGAGTAGAGAAGTTATACCAAAAGTCGAGCCAAACAAAAATGAGCACCTTTTGGTTGTCAACCTTGATACATTCTTACATATTTCAATTTCTTCAATCTCCATCCCACTAAACTATCATTCTCATCACGGTAAACATGTAAATATGATTATAATACTTTAACTGTCTCTCGAACTTCTCGAAACATTCTTCTTTGCAAGCTAAGTCTTCTTGAAAGTCCCAACCATCATCATTCATGAATACAAATTCTCATAATATTCCTTTATCCTCAATGCCCCTCAAGTTTCTTTATCCATCATCACATTCCTACCTCAATACATGTCTACTAATTTATTTAAAACTAATTTTTCCACTCCATTTTAGGTAAGACAAAATGTGGGTCATCGTAGAATGCCGGCATAGCCCACATACTTATGTCAAAATAGGTCAAGAGCCGGCTCGACACGATACAAGAAGAAATCTATGTCGTGACATCCCAATGTGACTTCCCTCAAGAAGTAGCAAGGCACAGCCCCTCGACCAAGACTGTGTCAAGCCATCTCGGACTCCATGTTGACTCCTTTTCCTTTTCCCTTTCCTAATTTTCTTAAATTTTTTTAATAAAACTGTATATAAAAATAAAAGAAATTGACCTAAAAACCGACCAAACCCAACTTTTTCTAGTTGTGGGCAACCACTTGCTCTCTAATTTGTGTGAAGGACTCATGATTGGATCCTATTTCTAGTTGTGGGCAACCACTTGCTCTCTAAGTCATGCAAAATTTTCTGCGTTCTTCCTTCATATTCCCATGATTGATTAACTGCTTATTTGTCTTGACTTTTGGAACAACTTCTCTACTCCGAGAAGCATTAGTCAAGTATTTGGCTAACAAAACACAAATTCAAAGCCTTTTTTGTGGCTGGTAACTAAAATGAACTTCTGAACCCCAAAAGTAGAAGCTCTAATTTAAAGCTTTAATTTCTACTAGAACAAAAAACTATTAGGAGAACTATGAAAAGACTGTTAGTGCTTCCTTAACATCACTAATGCAGAAGCGCCAATTGAGCCAAACAACACATAATTGTCTAGTTGGCTAATTGGAGCTTCTACAAAAGTGTTCTTTGAGTAGACTTGTTGGAAGAAGATCTAGCAGCTTTTTAAGTATCCACAATATAGTTTTCTGATACAGTTAGAAGCAAAAGTTTCAAATTAGAGCTTCTACTTTTAAGGCCCAGAAGCTCATTTCTATTTGTTGCTACAAGCCAAAGGACTAAAATTTATGTTTGTCAAAAACTAGGCTTGTACTTCTCAAGTAAAGAAGCTATTCCAAAAGCCAAGGCAAAAAGACGTTAACGAATTTTCTTGATATATTTTAACATAATTCAAGTCTCAATACATTAGCCAACTTACAAATAACCTTTTCTTCATCATCAACATGTAAAAATCACTATAGTCTTAAACTTGCCTCTTGCACTTCTCTACCCTTCCTTCTTAGCTAGATAGCACTTCTTCCGACTAATCTTCATTCATGCATGCACTTTATATGTCACCCCTTATTGTCCATACTATCGCCTAAGTTTCTACATTGCATCGTAATATTCCTACATCAATCAATTTTCGCCTAACTTACTTACACTAGCTTTGCCAATCTAATAAGACAAATTACTCAACATAAAGCCAGCAAACATAGAAATTTTTTAAGTATAAGCAGGTAAACTAAGCTAACTTCCTTTTTTGCTTCTTCCATCTCTTTAAACATCGCATACTAAAACCCTTTCAAAATGTTATTCTATGAATACATCAACTACATCAACTATAAAAGATCCATCTAATGTAGATTCTATACAATGCTAAGAATTAATATTACTCCTAAAGGAAATGACCTAAAAATGCCTCTTCTTACAATAAGAAAAAATGAGGACCAGTTAGTTCTACACCATAGCAAACTCTACAATAAGCTTGTCTACTACATCATTAACTTCCAGCAAAATCCTGCAAATGGGACTAACAACAACACCAATATGGTTAGGCACGTGTGATTACAACATGACAACCTCATTTCTCCTCGATCTTCCCTAAAATTTAGGGCCTCCAACAAGATATTCTTCAACTTTCACCCTCTTGGCCCAAAGTATATTCCTGGTTTTGTGAGATATGGTCCTAAATAAAAAATGGATAACATGTCTGTGTCCATTATACATGAATAGTCACATGCAACTATACCAGATCTCTATTAGTCCAACAATTCCACTAATCATGTTTGAAAGGAAGAACAACAAAGAAACACTTGTATAACTTCAAAGAGAAAGATATTTAGATTTAAGAATTGGGAGCTGAATTTACACTTAGCAAATGGTTTAGGAACAACGAGCACCATTCACCCCCCACCCAAAAAAAAAAAGAGAACTAAAACAACTATGTAATTTCTTAGCAATGCTCTTCATATTAAAATGCAACCTATGACCGGGGGTGTCACTGTGTTTCTCTTACCTAGAAATAAATAGCCAAGAAAGTACACAGCAAACAAAAACATCGAAGAAAACGACTAAATCAGTTTTGACTCAAACAGTTGCACTATCAGGCAGGCGATTTTACTTGGAAGACGGCTGAAGAGGGGGTGACCAAGGAGAAGGAAGACTGGACGCCACCCGACGGGTCGGCGCAGACGGCGGCCTGAACGAGGCGGCGCTGGAGCTCGTAGGTGGAGGAGGCGGAGGCCTCGACGTCTCCCGAGAGCTGCTTTGCACTCCACTCGTCGCCGGAGTTCCTGCACACGAACGTGAAGACGCCCATTTTCTCTCTCGGCTTTGTTTCTTTCTCAGGAAACCTTCGGTCGAGCTCCGCCGTCCCTCTCTCCGGATACTCGCAGGGTACTGAGAAACCCTAACGCTAACACTCGTATTTATGCACCGCAGATTAGAACTGTAATGACGGAAATGCCATCCACTTTTACATTTTTCTTTTTTTAAAAAAATGAATAACTAGTTAACGAATCCGTACACCACAACGAAAATATTTTTGTATATAGATAATAGATCATTTTAAAAAAAATTAACAGAAACAAAAAAATATTTTAACAGAAACTTAGCCTCCTTTAATAATTTTTTTAATAAATAAAAAATACCAAAAAATTACTATTATAAAGTAAATATTTTAGTTCATCATATTTGGTTTCACTAAATATGAAAATTTTAAAACCAATTTTTATCACAAAATACTGAGTGATTATTATATATTTGCCTGAAAATTTTAAATAAGTTACAGATTCGAAATATATTTAAAACTAATTATTGGGATTAAAATTTTCGCCACAGAAGGGAGTGACACGTGGCGTTTACCTTCGGTTAGAAGACATCAGCCGATATGGGCTTGACTCGACAAAGAGGGACTTGCGTTTTAATTAAGACCAGACTCGATCGCGGAATGAATGTCATCGGCCGAAAACATCAGCCGATGAAGGACGAGAGATTCGTATCCTGATTCGGGCTAATCTCAGTTATATAAGAATGCGACACGCGAGATAGGCTATCGGCTAAGAGCGTTAGCCGGTAGGAGAGTCAGCCGATAATACAAGCCGTCAAAAGGAGGATCATCGTCTCATCCAAGAGCGCCTCTCAGTCGAAGACAGATACAAGACCGCCCAGTCAAGAGTCGGAAGAAGCGAAGTTAAGGTCAATACTCAGCTACTCGAAGCTACAGAAGGAAAGATCTTAAACAGAATAAGGGCGGGATTCATATGCGAATCTCGCGATGGGCTCCGAAACGGCAAGCGGCGTCCAGCATTGAAAAGCACCGAAGATCACGTTCCGGTCCGACGACCAGAGAATGAACCTAGACGGAAGAACGGTTATCATTCTTCTAAGGAAGTTTCGACTCGAAAGAAAGCCATTCAGGAATCTATGATGATTCTCCCCAATTTATACCGATGGTTCAAATCGGCGCCTAATAACGTGGTTCAGAATGTGTATAAATACCTGAACCATCGAAGAAAAAGGGGTCCGACAACCTCATAAGCCCGGTACCACCCTAGCTTCTTCATTTATCTAGGAGTAGGTTAACTTAACTTTTCATATCTACATTTACTGATTTCCTAAGAGTAAGCTTAATTATAATCTTTCTATCCCTATCTTCTTCCTTGTATCCCCTTCTTTATTTAATATAAAGTGTAAACCGGTCCATTCGGCCGTATCTTTATTTGAACATTTAGAGTGTAAACCGGTCCATCAGCCGTATTTTTATTTGCATTTTCTTGAGCTTCAAAGTTATATTCGGCTCCTTAGCCGTACTATTATATCTTAACCTGGTTCGACTACTTCAAGTCGAAACCGGCGATCCCTCTCTACCTCCGTAAATCCGATTCGGCTGTCACCGGCCGAACGGTCATGAGAGTTACCAAAGGAAGAACCCGGCTCAGCGGATCCCTCCTCGGCCCGATCACTTGATTGTTGGTACGCGGCGCACTTCGACACCTTTGGAGGGTCACCCAGGGGCCAATCGCGCGCAAGTCACATTTTGGCCCCAACACTAATATATATATATAATTGAGCAGAAAACTGAGAAAAAAATAGTATGAAACCACAAAAAATAAACGGCAATAAGAATAGATGTACTCGTAGAAATAAAAATGAATAAGATATGAGTAATTTCAATACCAAAATTAAGATTCGAACAACCTACAGAACTATTGCCGCAGTTAGAAATTCAAGGTTTGTGCCTCTTAGAAAGACCTACATTAAGTGTTAGACAATTATTCATACAACAAAATGTAGAAAATTGCCTTTAATATAAAGCCATTTGTATATTGCAAACCTAAGATATCAAAACTTACATTTAACATATTCAATGACTAGATTATTTCCACTTAACCCCATATCCGCCGTTAAGGAATTAACCTAATATTAACTTCAAAGCTTGGTAGAAAAATATTTTTGCTAAGCATCAACTTTTAATATTCTTTTGGATCATAAAACTATTTCTAGCAAATACTCCTACGATCAACTATAAGCAGATAATGTTACTTCTAATGCCAACTGATCCCTACAGAATAATTATTGCTAATGCAAAAATGATTAATTATTCAGGACAATTATCCCCATAACATAAATAAAATTGAAAACCGGAGAAGCTAAGAAAATCTAGCTAAAGATCCAAACCAAAGCTGAAATCAAATCATGCATTAAAAACTAAAAATAATTCTAATCTTCCAGCAACCTACTGATGACATGTCAGAACAAATAGCCAAACTATAACAAAATCAATAAAAACCTATGAAAAGATCCAAAATAAAGCTGAAATCAATTCAGAAAAGAAAAGAAGTGACATAAAATTCATTTAAAGAATTTCACCCGGCCAAACTCTCATTCCAACAAATAGGTTTACAATACTAAAGTAGAAACTATAGCACAACCAACCTCAAGGATAAACCTAATAATATGACCAACTGATATTTCAAAACTTTAATGCAAATGACTCGATTTTCAGATCTAGACTAATTAGGAATCTAAATTAAATACAAATTTTACACATAAATTGACTGAATCTGATCTAAACTGATGCTACACTTAGTTGGTATAGTTGGTCTTTTATCAAATTGATCATTAGCAAATTCTCTACTTAGAAGTTTCTGGGTGTAGTGTTGCTAAATAATTCTAGTCTTACCAAGGTCTGAAATGATAATCATGCTTAAGAGAACATCGGCGCCCATTTATATGATAATATATATGTATGTGAATATCTAAACATATGTATCTATATATTATACATATATGTAAGATACAAATATATATACCTAGATATGAGTATGAGTTTAATTAAATACATATATGTACATAATAATCCAATCTATACATATATTAAATCTCGAGTTCTACGGCGCCACGCGTCGCTCTCTGGCCATCCCACACATAACTACTTGCTCTGCTGCCATCCCGTCCATAACCCCCCTCTTTGCTTACCCTTTTGCCATCCCGCACATGGTTTCCCCCTCTCCCATTCTTGCCTCTCTCCTCTTGCCTGCACTGTTAGTTGTATGCCCCAAAAGCCTATCAGGCTGACGCATTTTATTATATGGGACATATTTGTACTTAATTTTTATTATAATTTGGGCATTTTATGCCATTCATGTTTGATGTGTCCATGAATCGTCCTTTGATTTAATGAGATGATAATGTATATTCTTAAGAGTTAAGAATTTGAGATACATATTATTAGTGATTAAGTCATAAATGCTCTCAATCGAAAAATCATCATGGGGACGATGATTGATCCGGCAAGATTGATGTATGTGTCGCTCTCTGTTAGGATGACGAGTCTCAAGTCATTAGTGTGGGGACACTGGAGCGAACGTGCAGGTGGTTGTTATAGAACAAAGGCACTGAGCGTGACCAATTACGAATAGTTACTTGGATGTCTACTCTTTCGTCAGTAACTGATTCGATGTTGCAGTGGTACAACTGATCCTTAGACCTGCGACACCACGGCCATTCAATATGAGGCTACTGTAGTTTGACTATGCAAACTCTGATCCTAGTCACGGGTCTTAGTAGTATATGTTGGCTGCAGTCGGTTCATATTAGGAATGGGTGTTTGTTCATAGGGGATCTATCGCTCTCGGTAGAGAGATAATTAGTCCTATGCTATTTATAAGGCAAAGCTCAGAAATCCTCGGTCGGGGTAATATGGTTCATGGAAAGGTGTTTCCAAGAGTAACCATATGAGCTTGTGTCCTATCAAATTTGTCATATAACGGGTGATGGGGTTTGACGAGTATTCCATGACCTCCACTCAGTTGGGACTATGCGATAGAAGGATTGTATTGTACGGTAACTGCACCTTGAGGTTCAGTCCAATATTCACTTCTGACTGGATTGCCACCATATGCTGCTAGGCGTCACTGGTGGATTGTGGGAACCAATAAGAATAATTATAGGCGAATAATTATTATACGATGGAAGAATCAAAAGTGTTTTGTGACGCCCCACTTCCCAGGGGGTCACCCATCCTAGAACTACTCTAGCTCTAGCACGCTTAACTCTCATGTTCCTCTTGGATCTTGCTACCATCCAAAATGCTATAGCCGGGTTAGAGATTTTAGTCCTATTATATCATTTATATAGAGGACTAATCCAAATTCCGGGGGTGTCACATTCTTCCCCCCTTTAAGCCCTGACGTCCACGTCAGGCTCAAGCACACTCACAAGCACCAGGCGATGTGAGACTCGTCTCGCTAGCCTTAGCCGACCTTGTGAGGAGCTGCACTCCACTCACAACAGTCATTAGCCGGGGAGCCTCGCTCTACCCGCTATATAACCCTAGCTCAGCCGAGACTCATCTCACATTTCCGGCTGGTGAATGGCTCTGATACCAACTGTGACGCCCCACTTCCCAGGGGGTCACCCATCCTAGAGCTACTCTAGCTCTAGCACGCTTAACTCTCATGTTCCTCTTGGATCTTGCTACCATCCAAAATGCTATAGCCGGGTTAGAGATTTTAGTCCTATTATATCATTTATATAGAGGACTAATCCAAATTCCGGGGGTGTCACATGTTTGATCCATCAAAAGGAGTTTCGATGATGATGTCGATGGGGATCGCATCATATCTCACTACCAGACAGAATTGAACCTATTAGGTCACACACATAAGGAATCGCGCATGATCGATATCAAGGAGATGATAAAGAAGTTTATAGAATGGATTAATTATAATCACAAATACTAAAGTTTACTAATTTATTAGTAAAAGGACTAATTTGCAATTATTGTAAATTAGAGGTATTTAAGTGCAAAACTTGCATGGTGTATTTGCTAATTGTTAGTAAATATTTGGAGGACTTATGTGTAAATGTTACACACGTAGGATAATGGATAATCCAATCGGATTAGGATTCGATTTAATTAGTTACTAGATTTTATCTTGAGATTTAATTTAAAAGATCTTTCTTTGTAACTAATTATAAGATTTAATTAGTTACTATATTTAAAAGATCTTTCTTTGTAACTAATTATAAGATCTAATTAGTTACTAGATTTTATCTTGAGATTTAATTTAAAAAGATCTTTCTTTGTAACTAATTATAAGATTTAATTAGTTACTATATTTTAGGAGATCTTTCTTTGTAACTAATTATAAGATTTGATTAGTTACTATACTTTATTTTGATATAGCCAGCCAACTTCCTATTATAAGAATAGGTAGTACGTATGTGATACGTAATAATTTTTGAGTAAGAAAAAAGGGAATAAGAAAACCCTAGCCGCCTATCCTCTCCCTCTTCCTAAAGTCCTCCATAATTAATCATTCTTAATCTTCGGAAGATTGCTAGCACAATTAGAAGATTGATTCATCCTCCTTACATCGACGCAAGAATTAATTCGTGATCGGATCGTGAATCAAGGCGATCGATTTTTCGATCAAGGGCGTGATTCCGTGTGGACATAAGTAGAGGCCGGGTGCGTGCGCGGCTATCAAGGACGAACAATTTTTACCAACGATCGTCGGCTTCGCGGTGATCTCGACCCGCGCAAGGTAAAAATTAAATCCTAATTGATGAGATCAATTAGATTACCTTTTTACGATCTAAAACAAAACATGAGGTGATCTTGGTTTAAGAAAAATTTTAATAGCGTTTTTTTCTTCCGCTGCGCATATCTATTTTTTCTTACAGTGGTATCGGAGCCACCCTCATCGTTTGTTTTAGATCTAATCTCTTTTTCGATGTTGATTGGGTTTTTATGGAACGATCGAAATCAAAACAGTTTTGAATATGTTGTTTTGATTGTTTTGTAACACTAATTAATTATGCATGCGGTCAAGGTGCTCTAATTAATTAGCATATGATCTACGGTCATGCATGTGGTCAAGGTCAACGTGCTTTAATTAATTAGCATATGACGCACGTCATATTGATGACATGCAAGCTCTAATTAATTAGTATTGTTAGTGTATAGCAACACTAATTGATTAGTTCATGGCTTTCATTGCACGTGCTTGCCGCAATGTGTTTTGAACGCATTTACATGATGTGATCATGCGCGCCTTGTGGTTGCTTTGTGCAAAATCGCAATTTAAAATTAATTCGAAACCCAATTAATTAGAAATCGAATTAGAGAATTTTTATTTTATATGCCTGTGATGTGTACGAGGTGATGATCATGGATAGCAACCTTGTGATGATATGAATGGGTGTAATTTAATAAGGACCCAGTGTTAGATTCTTTTTGAGTGCCTGCGTGCACCAATGAAATTATGTAATTTGGAGACCTGCGTGTCTCATTATCATTATGGGTTGTATTGTATTGTTGCAAAAATTAAACGGTAAAGGGGTAGTTCAAGGTTCCATGACGTTTTGTTCCATTCAAGAGTTGATGCGGTGCAGATCAAGTTTGGACCAAATATTGATCGAGGGAGCCGACAAGAGTTGATCTACTCCAATCTGATCAAGATGCAGAGCAAGTTTTTGTGTGTAATACCCTCTGACCCGATTCCGGCCTGGTGGCTCAGGCCCGAATCAAATTAAAATCCATGATCATCACCGATAGTTATTTTTATATATATATGCGATATATGTGTGCATATGATGCGATGGTTTGCATGAGATGTAAATTTATAATGAATTAAAACTGATGAGATAACAAATCTCCCTAAATAAAATATTAAGTTAATGGTGTTATGAACCCATTAGTGGCCTTCCATCGTTGTAGGGTGTGGGCGTCTCTTTAGTGTTGATTGATGCACCCGGACACGGGGGTCAGTTGCATTAGGGAGCCGCAACCATTCTATTGGCGTGAGATGCTATGTGGTAAGAAAGGGGTTGAATCCAAGAATCTGTCAGGATGAGGATTCAATGACTTTTTTATTTGCATGATGAACGGTGGGTCTAACTTAACCAAAAGATAAGGCCAAGAATCTGTTAGGATGAAGCCTATATTTTTGGAGGCCAAAGATAAAATTGCGATTTGCTTGAGAAGCATTGAACAAGAGTTGTTCACTCATTTCTTTACTCATTGCCAAGAATCTGTCAGGATGAGGTAGTGTGCAAATAGATGGGACCGCAATTCCCACTAGAAACTTTTGGTAAAGTTTCGTTTTCTCCACTCGGGGAGTGTGGAGATTCGCTAAAATTAGTGGGAGGCACCATTTAGATTTAAAGCCCCTAATCAAAATGGATTATGATTAAGTACACAACTAATTAGAAACCATCTGCAGAAAATGTCCGCCTCTAACCCACTTGTCAGAATACTTGATACTAATCGCTTAACTGGACCGAATTTCACCGATTGGCTGAGGAATTTGAGAATTGTTCTCAATTCTGAGAAATTAGCCTACGTGTTGGACACGGTGTCACGCCCCGGGGGTAACCAGAACCCGGGCCCGCCAACAGATCCGCCGTGTACGCAGAATTTTCCATGTACACGAAGCGCTGGTAACCTGCTCAGATAGATAATATACAATAGAGGAGCATAAACAGAGCTGAACTAATAGAACTAACAGTAATCTCAGACTGAAGTAAACTGTAAACTGAAATAAAAGTACAATATACTCCCAGCTCACCACAAATATACATCCAGCTGGCCTGTAATGTACCGAATTTTCGGCACATAAATAAATGTAAATAAGGGTGGTATGAAATACTAGTGTTATGAAAGTTGGGGAAGTAAGGAACATTTGGACGCGAGTTGGGCCCAATTCGGGTTAAAAAGGAGAGATCTAAAAATTTATTGGAGAAAGGGTGCCCAGATTTTTAGTGAAAAATTCACAGTGTCAGAAAATTCTGAGAAAATTACGGGAGCCCCGTAAATATGTTTTAAGACCACAGAAAAAGTTTCGCGTTGATCGGATGCCTGATAATGAAAACGGGCTCCGCCAACAGTGTCGAAAAATTCTGAGAAAATTATGGGAGCTTCGTAATTATGTTTTAAGGCAAAAAGTGAGTTGATGGGGGGCTTTTGATGGATTATATAATTAATTAACTTAATTAGTGGAATTATATGAGTGTTGTTTATGTTGTAGAGAGGGAATGCACGGAGTGGTTTTCGAAAATGGATTTTTTTTTAAGTGTGGGTGTTGGGATATTTTCTTTGGGTGCATTTAATGCACCCAACCACCCCCCTCCTCCCCTTAATTAGCCGTAGCTAAATAAAAAGGCCACCTCACCTTCTTCCTCTCTCTGCAAAGCAGAGGAAATAGAAGAGAGCAGAGGAAAAGAGAAAGGAAGAAAAGAAGAAGAAAAAGAAGAAGGAAAGAAGGGGAAAGTGAATGAATGAAAGAGGTTGGATGGTGAGATCTTCCTGCAAGAGCCGAGGCGCCAAGCGGAGCGAGCGCGCATCGTTTGCCAAGCGAGGTACTTGTATGTAGCTGTTTTTTTTTTGGAGTTTGGGTTTTGGAGCTTTTGGGTTTTAGGATTTGAGGTTGAGCTTGGGTGGCGGACTGATGTCCAGGTGTGCTCGGGGTGGCCGCAGCTGGAGCCGCGCGGGCGCGCATGTGCGCCGCGCGCGGCCGATGCTGATGCTGCGCGGGCGCCCATCGGTGCCGCGCGCAGCAGGCAGCGGGCGCGGCAGCAGCGCGCAGGCGCGCGCGCGGCTGGCCCTAGCGCGGGCGCCGCGCGGGCGGCGGCAGCACCGCGCGCGCGGTTGGCGCGGTTGCTGCATGCGGTCGGCGAGCAGACGGGGGGCCGGTGCCGGCGGGTCGTGCCTGCGCACATCGAGGCTCGTGGCTGCCCAGGTATCGTGCAGATTTTCTGTGAACTATTTTTTGACGCGGGGTTTTTCTCTTTGCTCTCACAGGACAGCTTCCATCGTGGCGGTCTTCAGCAAGGTGGCGTGCGGAGCCGGATCGAGTGATTGATGATTACAATTGGCTCAAGGCCTTGGAGCTAGAGAGAGGAAGAATCCTTGTATGATTGGCTTTGTGCAAGAATTTTAAGTGTGCTGGATACTTGGAGCTTACAATTATGTGTTGGAGCTTTTTATGTATGCTGGGGATTTTTTGTGAGAGTAATTGAGGTGTATGTGTGAAGTTTGTATTTTTGGAGTGGTGCTGTGATTTATGTGTGAGCGGTTATGGTGGACTTGTGAGTGGTTGCAGGTGTTGTGATTAAGTGTTTCCCTTATGGACCTTAATTACTAGTATGCATTGGAGCTTGTAAAGTAGGTTATGTAAGTGAATTAGAAGATGATTTAATATGTGCAGAGGAGCTGGAATTTGAATAATGTTGTATGGTGATTTGGTGAGCTTGTGGATTTTCCTTGTGTAGGTACTGTGAGTTGTATGTGGGTTGAGGCAGCAGTGGAGTGTGGAAGGTTCTTTGTAATTTTGATGTTTGGGCTTTTATTTAGTGAGTTGTTTTTAAAGGGAATTGTAGTGTGCTATTAGACTTGTATTGGACTGGGGACTCTAATCTGTCACGCCCCGAGTCCGCCAATTTGTACGGTTCGGGCACGCCAACAGACCCGCCAATCGGGTAAAACCTTTTTCTACCCGAAAGGAACGGTAACATCCATAATAACACAACAGTGTATGCGGAAGCTCAATATCAGAGTACTAAAAATCACTATAAATTTAAAACTTTCATTCAATAACGAATAGTTAATGCGGAAATGAAAGCATCCAGGAGTGAACCATAAATTAAACTTATTACACTTTACAAATTCTGAACTTGCAAATAAAATTATTACATTTCCTTTACATAATTCCTCACCATACAAGGTTCACTCAAGAAATATATAGAAAGGGATACCTCTGCTAGACCCTCTAGGTCACTATGCTGCTGGGCCCTTGCCCCTGTCGTATGCCTCGCTGTCGTCTGCATCTGATCTGTCTCGACCGCTGCATCCATTCCCGAACCTGTGGGGGGGTCACCCAGGGGGTGTGAGAACTTACGAGCGAGTTCCCAGTGGGTTCAACCACCGAGAGAAAGTGTCCTACACCACTTGGTCCAATGGAAGCAATAATAATAGTGCTAGGAAACTAAAATCCTCAATATCAAGATGCAGCTATGCAATAATATATCACTACACTATCTGTGTACAACCATCGACCCAGCACTACTCTGTCTAGCCACACTAGGCTGCTAAGCACCAACTCGGCCACTATGCCGCTGTATACTGGGTTCAACTAACCCGGCCACCCTGGCCACTCTATTTTTCTTTATTCTTTAGATTCTGGTGCTTTAGTTCAAGTTAACCCTTGGAAATTCTTATCCAACGGGCCCGAGCCCGGTAGTCTTGCTACCATAAGATAAGATTTCTAAGGTTGCCGATAACACTCGCAAGTGTTACCCCGTCCTGCCGGGGGGACTTGTCATACGGGACACTGCCCGATAGGGTCACTGCCCAACTCTGACAAGAGTACTCTATCTACCAGTCATACGGGTCGCTGCCCGGGAGAGAGACCCTGTCCAACTCCTGACCGTTGTACGTTCGCCCCCGGAGGTACGCCCGTTTTATCTTTAATTTTTCTTTCTTTTCTTTTCTTTTTCTTTCTCTTTTATTTTAGTTCTTAGCCTCTTTGCTTTTGAACACTTGCTTTCCTTTCTTATTCGAGCTTATAGCTCCCATTTTGCCACTGGCAATTTACTTTCTCTTTTCTTCGAGCATTTAGCTCCTTGCTTTCACTTTTAGCCCTTCGAAAGTACCTCGTCCGACGGGTCACTGCCCAGGGAGTCCTGCTCCACTTGACGAGTCTCAAATTCGAAGGCGTCATTAATATCCTCTTTTATTCTCTTTATCTTAAGCAATTTGCTTGTCTTGCTTATTAACCAATTTTAGCTCTATCTTGAGCAATTTGATTGTCTTGCTTATTAATCACTTTTTCATCTCTTACCCAGGGTCTTGCCACACGGGTAGCTAGAGAGTCACATGGACTCTTAAACATTTCTCTTTTATCTCTTTAACTCAAATTGAAGTTAAAGTTATTATCCATTTGCCCAGACACCCTATGACCTTCTAGGGTTATATTTTGATCAGCTTATTAACCTTGGGATCTTATCCCACTTTCCTGATTCCTCATTGAATCCTAGAGTTAACTTAACTCTATTTTTCCTGTCTGTGAGTTTAAACTCTTCTAGCTCAACTTAGGTTCCCTTTACCTAAGTCCCATGTCATACCTGTCCTAGAGTTCCATGACTCTATGCTGACCTCTAGTTCACCTTAGGTTTCCTTTACCTAAGTTCCATGTCATACTCATCCTAGAGTTCCTTGACTCTATGTTGAACACTAGTTCTCCTTAGGTTCTCTTTACCTAAGTTCCGTGTCATATACACCCTAGAGTTTTCTGACTCTATGTTGATCACTCTATCCAGTGTCCTTAGGTTATCACCTAAGACCACGCCACTCATCCTTCCTAAGATAACTCCTAAGTTGATGTCACTCGTCAAACCCGTAAACTAGGTTTTCTCCTAGTCTTACTACCAACAAGTTCTGTTCACTTATATCACATGATTTCTAGGGTTGTACCCTAACATGATCACAGTCATCAAGTAATTACTCATTTCTACGCATGCAATTATTTTCATATCCATCATAAAAATAATATTTATCCTCTAAGTCCTTTTTGCACATGAAAATGAATTAACTCCTTTTGGCAACTGACAGTTGCATTTATCATCTGTGTCCATCTACACATACAAGTTTATCCCCTATTGTGGATAAATCATGAATATCACTTTTCCTCTAAATTTCTCTACACATGCACATATATCATCTGTTATTGGCAACCAACAGTTGCTCTTTTCATCTGCGTTCCTCTAAACATGCAATCTTATTCATAATTACCTAACGCCTCTAACAGGCTACTATCATGCTTCGAATCGAAAAGCAAAGGAGCAAGGGGAGAGGTCACCCAATTTCGGCAGAATTCCCCACCTTGTAGTGTACCCAATTGCTTGTAGACACTTGCAATTGGTCTCCGTGCGATTCTTCTTGTTTCCTCGAGCTTGCACGCATAACGGTGCGCATTCCTCGAGTCCGCACGCAAAACGGTGCACGTCCTCCAAACCTGCACGCAAAACGGTGCACGTTAATAAAACTCGCACGCAAAACGGTGCACGTCATTTCAGCCTGCACGCAAAACGGTGCGTGTGAACTCAATCTGCACGCAAAACGGTGCACTTACCTCAAATCTGCACGCAAAACGGTGCATGCTTTATTGTAGGGTCGCACGCAAAACGGTGCACGTTTTTCTAGCCCTGCACGAAAAATGATGTATAATATTAGAGACTGCACACAAAACGGTGTGCGATAAAACAATCTGCACGCAAAACGGTGCACACTTAACTGTAAAGTTGCACGCAAAATGGTGCACATTTTTCTATCCCTGCAGGAAAAACGATATATAATATTAGAAACTGCACGCAAAACGGTGCACGACAAAACGATCTGCACGCAAAACGGTGCAAGCTTAACTGTAAAGTTGCACGCAAATCGGTGCATATTTTTCTATCCCTGCAGGAAAAACGATATATAATATTAGAAACTGCACGCAAAACGATGCACGACAAAACGATCTGCACGCAAAACGGTGCAAGCTTAACTATAAAGTTGCATGCAAATCGGTGCATATTTTTCTATCCCTGCACGAAAAACGATGTATAATATTATAAACTGCACGCAAAACGGTGAGCGATAAAATTATCTGCACGCAAAACGATGCACACTTAACTGTAAGATTGCACGCAAAACGGTGCATATTTTTCTATCTCTGTACGAAAAATGATGTATAATATTATAAACTACACGCAAAACTGTGCGCGATAATATAAGTTGCACGCGAAACGGAGCACATACCTCGATTTGGCACGCAAAACGGTGCACTTTCCTTTTTCAACGTTGCACGCAAAACGAGGCGCGCCAAAACTGCCCGGGACAGTCCGTGCAGCAAAACGGCACAGTAAACATGGTCCCTAATACGCACGTGGGCATGGGGTCAAATCCAAAATTCAAAAGAAAACCTCAAAACTGTGCCAAAAATACCGCAAAAATAATACGCGGGACATACCTCGATAATGCCGCGTCGTCCATCTGATTTTTGGAACACTTTGTGCGCTTCACGAGGTCCACGGCGCGTCGCAAAAATTCCCAAAATCTCCTACCTCTCTTTCTCTCTCTCTCTCTCTCTCTCTCTCTGCTCGGGTGTGGAGAAGAAAAGGGAGAAAAGAGAATGGGCGCGGAGAGAAGGAAGAAAGAAAAAGAAGAAAAGAAGGAGAGGGTCCATTGGACCCGGTCCACGAGATCCTCCAATGGGGAACCGCCATGTGGCGGTCTACATTTCAAATTCAAAATTTGAAATTCCCCCGCGCGCCTGCGCCACGCGGGCCTCAGTGCGCGCGCCTCAGTGCCAGCTGTGCACCTTGCGCAGCGCGCGTTGGAAATCCGTTTTTGTCCTGTTTTCTATCTATTTTTTGTCCGTTTCCGTCCAAATTTGACAGGCGGCTTCGTTTCAACTTAATTTACCACAGAAAATTTTAAATTTTCAGTTTTGACTATTTTTGGGCCACCAAAAGCCTCGCTGTATCCAGAATCGCTGGCGGACCCCGTTCTCGCAATCCGGGTATCCGATCCACGCGAAATTTTTACTGTCGCCTTAAAACATAATTACGAAGCTCCCGTAATTTTCTCAGAATTTTTCGACACTGTTGGCGGAGCCCGTTCCCACTATCCGGCCTCCGATTAACGCGAAACTTTTTCTGTGGCCTTAAAACATATTTACGGGGCTCCCGTAATTTTCTCGGAATTTTCCGACACTGTGAATTTTCCACTAAAAATCTGGGCCCTCTTTCTCCAATAAATTTTTAGATCTCTCCATTTTAACCCGAATTGGGCCCAACTCGCGTCCAAATGTTCCTTACTTCCCCAACTTTCATAACACTAGTATTTCATACCACCTTTATTTACATTTATTTATGTGCCGAAAATTCGGTACTTTACATTCTACCCCCCTTAAAATAAGTTTCGTCCTCGAAACTTGAATCACATCTCGACTCCTACTTGATGGAGAGGGAGGAATTTTGCCCTCACTACTGGGCTCACTATATATCGTTACTGGGCCTCAAATTGCCCGCTCGCCGAACCATACGAGCAACTCATCCATGAATCCCTATCTCAACTCAGGGACAAACTCAGACCCGTTGTCTGGCCACTTTCACCAAGTAGGTGAAAGACACAGTTGAGCACTTGTTCTCTCGATCGCCACGAATGACCCAGTTTTTACTTTCGAAATTTTTACTTTAATCCCGCCATCATTCGTTTCACAACGAGGTTGCATTTGCAACTAATTACATTTATCGCATTTTCTTTCCGACCGCTCCGCTGCGTAATGTGGAGTGCAAAAGCCAATCCATAAGTCCTCAACTATCACACATGCTGCTAGTGCTCTAAGTCCCCGGGTTATCAGCTAACCCGACACCTCGGACTACTAATAGGTTCACAGACCACGGTCAAATAGGGCCCTATAGCCCAAATACTAGCCTAACACTGTGCAACGGCTCTCTCTCTAGCCCACAGATCCAAACGTCATACGGGTAGATCCCCACTTAGGATTACTACCCCAATACTCCCACTAGGAGCTACAGTACCTCAATCACCACTAGCTCTACGGCCTGGTCATATCTCACTCTCTGTGTACTAACAGTCTCAATGCTCACACGTGGCATTCCACGTTCCCGGGTCATCGCTCGGACTACCGTCCTGACCAAATCTCTATCATGCCCCGCCGTCAGGTCTCGGGCCGCTGTATACAGGGTCAAACTAACCCGGCCACCCTGGCCACTCTATTTTTCTTTATTCTTTAGATTCTGGTGCTTTAGTTCAAGTTAACCCTTGGAAATTCTTATCCAACGGGCCCGAGCCCGGTAGTCTTGCTACCATAAGATAAGATTTCTAAGGTTGCCGATAACACTCGCAAGTGTTACCCCGTCCTGCCGGGGGGACTTGTCATACGGGACACTGCCCGATAGGGTCACTGCCCAACTCTGACAAGAGTACTCTATCTACCAGTCATACGGGTCGCTGCCCGGGAGAGAGACCCTGTCCAACTCCTGACCGTTGTACGTTCGCCCCCGGAGGTACGCCCGTTTTATCTTTAATTTTTCTTTCTTTTCTTTTCTTTTTCTTTCTCTTTTATTTTAGTTCTTAGCCTCTTTGCTTTTGAACACTTGCTTTCCTTTCTTATTCGAGCTTATAGCTCCCATTTTGCCACTGGCAATTTACTTTCTCTTTTCTTCGAGCATTTAGCTCCTTGCTTTCACTTTTAGCCCTTCGAAAGTACCTCGTCCGACGGGTCACTGCCCAGGGAGTCCTGCTCCACTTGACGAGTCTCAAATTCGAAGGCGTCATTAATATCCTCTTTTATTCTCTTTATCTTAAGCAATTTGCTTGTCTTGCTTATTAACCAATTTTAGCTCTATCTTGAGCAATTTGATTGTCTTGCTTATTAATCACTTTTTCATCTCTTACCCAGGGTCTTGCCACACGGGTAGCTAGAGAGTCACATGGACTCTTAAACATTTCTCTTTTATCTCTTTAACTCAAATTGAAGTTAAAGTTATTATCCATTTGCCCAGACACCCTATGACCTTCTAGGGTTATATTTTGATCAGCTTATTAACCTTGGGATCTTATCCCACTTTCCTGATTCCTCATTGAATCCTAGAGTTAACTTAACTCTATTTTTCCTGTCTGTGAGTTTAAACTCTTCTAGCTCAACTTAGGTTCCCTTTACCTAAGTCCCATGTCATACCTGTCCTAGAGTTCCATGACTCTATGCTGACCTCTAGTTCACCTTAGGTTTCCTTTACCTAAGTTCCATGTCATACTCATCCTAGAGTTCCTTGACTCTATGTTGAACACTAGTTCTCCTTAGGTTTTCTTTACCTAAGTTCCGTGTCATATACACCCTAGAGTTTTCTGACTCTATGTTGATCACTCTATCCAGTGTCCTTAGGTTATCACCTAAGACCACGCCACTCATCCTTCCTAAGATAACTCCTAAGTTGATGTCACTCGTCAAACCCGTAAACTAGGTTTTCTCCTAGTCTTACTACCAACAAGTTCTGTTCACTTATATCACATGATTTCTAGGGTTGTACCCTAACATGATCACAGTCATCAAGTAATTACTCATTTCTACGCATGCAATTATTTTCATATCCATCATAAAAATAATATTTATCCTCTAAGTCCTTTTTGCACATTAAATGAATTAACTCCTTTTGGCAACTGACAGTTGCATTTATCATCTGTGTCCATCTACACATACAAGTTTATCCCCTATTGTGGATAAATCATGAATATCACTTTTCCTCTAAATTTCTCTACACATGCACATATATCATCTGTTATTGGCAACCAACAGTTGCTCTTTTCATCTGCGTTCCTCTAAACATGCAATCTTATTCATAATTACCTAACGCCTCTAACAGGCTACTATCATGCTTCGAATCGAAAAGCAAAGGAGCAAGGGGAGAGGTCACCCAATTTCGGCAGAATTCCCCACCTTGTAGTGTACCCAATTGCTTGTAGACACTTGCAATTGGTCTCCGTGCGATTCTTCTTGTTTCCTCGAGCTTGCACGCATAACGGTGCGCATTCCTCGAGTCTGCACGCAAAACGATGCACGTCCTCCAAACCTGCACGCAAAACGGTGCACGTTAATAAAACTCGCACGCAAAACGGTGCACGTCATTTCAGCCTGCACGCAAAATGGTGCGTGTGAACTCAATCTGCACGCAAAACGGTGCACTTACCTCAAATCTGCACGCAAAACGGTGCATGCTTTATTGTAGGGTCGCACGCAAAACGGTGCACGTTTTTTCTAGCCCTGCACGAAAAATGATGTATAATATTAGAGACTGCACACAAAACGGTGTGCGATAAAACAATCTGCACGCAAAACGGTGCACACTTAACTGTAAAGTTGCACGCAAAACGGTGCACATTTTTCTATCCCTGCAGGAAAAACGATATATAATATTAGAAACTGCACGCAAAACGGTGCACGACAAAACGATCTGCACGCAAAACGGTGCAAGCTTAACTGTAAAGTTGCACGCAAATCGGTGCATATTTTTCTATCCCTGCAGGAAAAACGATATATAATATTAGAAACTGCACGCAAAACGGTGCACGACAAAACGATCTGTACGCAAAACGGTGCAAGCTTAACTATAAAGTTGCACGCAAATCGGTGCATATTTTTCTATCCCTGCACGAAAAACGATGTATAATATTATAAACTGCACGCAAAACGGTGAGCGATAAAATTATCTGCACGCAAAACGGTGCACACTTAACTGTAAGATTGCACGCAAAACGGTGCATATTTTTCTATCTCTGTACGAAAAATGATGTATAATATTATAAACTACACGCAAAACTGTGCGCGATAATATAAGTTGCACGCGAAACGGAGCACATACCTCGATTTGGCACGCAAAACGGTGCACTTTCCTTTTTCAACGTTGCACGCAAAACGAGGCGCGCCAAAACTGCCCGGGACAGTCCGTGCAGCAAAACGGCACAGTAAACACGGTCCCTAATACGCACGTGGGCATGGGGTCAAATCCAAAATTCAAAAGAAAACCTCAAAACTGTGCCAAAAATACCGCAAAAATAATACGCGGGACATACCTCGATAATGCCGCGTCGTCCATCTGATTTTTGGAACACTTTGTGCGCTTCACGAGGTCCACGGCGCGTCGCAAAAATTCCCAAAATCTCCTACCTCTCTTTCTCTCTCTCTCTCTCTCTCTCTCTCTCTCTCTCTTGCTCGGGTGTGGAGAAGAAAAGGGAGAAAAGAGAATGGGCGCGGAGAGAAGGAAGAAAGAAAAAGAAGAAAAGAAGGAGAGGGTCCATTGGACCCGGTCCACGAGATCCTCCAATGGGGAACCGCCATGTGGCGGTCTACATTTCAAATTCAAAATTTGAAATTCCCCCGCGCGCCTGCGCCACGCGGGCCTCAGTGCGCGCGCCTCAGTGCCAGCTGTGCACCTTGCGCAGCGCGCGTTGGAAATCCGTTTTTGTCCTGTTTTCTATCTATTTTTTGTCCGTTTTCGTCCAAATTTGACAGGCGGCTTCATTTCAACTTAATTTACCACAGAAAATTTTAAATTTTCAGTTTTGACTATTTTTGGGCCACCAAAAGCCTCGCTGTATCCAGAATCGCTGGCGGACCCCGTTCTCGCAATCCGGGTATCCGATCCACGCGAAATTTTTACTGTCGCCTTAAAACATAATTACGAAGCTCCCGTAATTTTCTCAGAATTTTTCGACACTGTTGGCGGAGCCCGTTCCCACTATCCGGCCTCCGATTAACGCGAAACTTTTTCTGTGGCCTTAAAACATATTTACGGGGCTCCCGTAATTTTCTCGGAATTTTCCGACACTGTGAATTTTTCACTAAAAATCTGGGCCCTCTTTCTCCAATAAATTTTTAGATCTCTCCATTTTAACCCGAATTGGGCCCAACTCGCGTCCAAATGTTCCTTACTTCCCCAACTTTCATAACACTAGTATTTCATACCACCTTTATTTACATTTATTTATGTGCCGAAAATTCGGTACTTTACACCTTAGTGGTGGCCTAGTTGTGGATTGTAGCTCCCTTGTGAGTGCGAAGATGGTGTACTGTGGATACTACTAAGCTGATGAACATGGAATTTATGTTGTTCTCGAACTTTTGTATATACCGAGATTTTAGCCGTGGAGTGAGCCAGATGGTGCACGAATTTTTGTGGGAACTTGGGAAAATTTATTGGAGCTTCCGAGGATTTTTCGGGACTTGCTGCACGATGTTTGAGGTTCCGGCACTTCACCGACTTCAGCAATTGCCTGCAGAAAGCGTTCCAGGGATAGAAAAATGTGCATCGTTTTGCGTGCAACTCTACAGTCGATCGTGCACCGTTTTGCGTGCAGATTTGAGGTACGTGCACCGCTTTGCGTGCCGATTGAAGTGGCGTGCATTGTTTTGCGTGTGGGTTTTTCTGACGCGCACCATTTTGCGTGCAGGTTTGGTGGACGTGCACCGTTTTGCGTGCAGACTCGAGAGAAGTGCATCGTTTTGCGTGCAAGCTCGAGGAGACAAGTGGAATCGCGCGGAGACCAATTGCAAGTGTCTACAAGCAATTGGGTACACTACAAGGTGGGGAATTCTGCCGAAATTGGGTGACCTCTCCCCTTGCTCCTTTGCTTTTCGATTTCGAAGCATGATAGTAGCCTGTTAGAGGCGTTAGGTAATTATGATTAAGATTACATGTGTAGATGGATTCAGATGAAAAAGTGCAACTGTCGGTTGCCAGAGATAGAGGAATATATGTGTATGTGCAAATGGACACAGAGGAAAAGAGCAACTGTTGGTTGCCAAAGATACCTGATGAATATGTATGCGTGGAAGTAATTATTATTGATGAATGAAATGAAAATAATTACATGCATGAAAATGATTAGTCGACTGTGATCATGTTAGGGTACAACCCTAGGAATCATGTGACATAAGGGAACAGAACTTGTTGGTAGTAAGACTAGGAGAAAACCTAGTTTAGGGGTTTGACGAGTGACATCAGACTTAGGAGTTATCCTAGGAATTAACGAGTGGCATTGTCTCAGGAGATAACCTAAGGACATTGGATAGAGTGATCAACATAGAGTCGAGGAACTCTAGGATGAGTATAATTTGGAACTTAGGTAAAGTGAACCTAAGGTGAACTAGCAGAGTTTAAACTCACAGACAGGAAAGTAGAGTTAAGTTAACTCTAGGATTCAGTAAGGAATCACAAAAAGGGAACAAATGGATCAAGTGTGGAGACATGAAAAGGAAAACAGGAGATTAGAGTCAGTGTAACTCTAAGATAATAATGGAACAGGAAATTAGAGTCCGTGTAACTCTAAGTTAAAAGTGGAACAGGAAAGTAGAGTTAAGTTAACTCTAAGATTCAGTGAGGAATCAGGAAAGTGGGATGAAATTCCAAGGTTAAAGAATTAAACAAATATAACCCTAGAAAGTTATAGGGTGTCTGGGCAAATAGACAATAACTTTAACTTCAATTTGAGTTAAATAAGTGAAAGTGAAATGTAAAGGAGTCCAGGGGACTCTCTAGTTTTCCTTATGGCAAGACCTAGGATAAGAGGTAATAAATGCAAAAGGTAAAGTGCAATAGCAAGCTAAAAGCGGCTAAAAGAGCATATCGAGAATGTAAATGGCGCCTTCGAATTTGAGACTCGTCAAGTGGAGCAGGACTCCCTGGGCAGTGACCCGTCGGACGAGATACTTTCGAAAGGCTAAAAGTGAAAGTAAGAGCTAAATGCTTAAAGAAAAGAGAAAGAGATCGCCAGCGGCAAGAAGAGAGCTACAAGCTCGTATAAGACAGAACGGCAAGTGCTAAGAGCAAAGAGGCCAAGTGCTAAAGTGAAAGAAAAAGAGAAAAGAGAAAGAAAAGAAAAGAAAGAAAATATAAAGATAAAACGGGCGGACCTACGGGGGCGAACGTACAACTGTCGGAGTTGGGCAAGGGTTCCCCTCCCGGGCAGCGACCCGTATGACAGGTTATTGAGTACTCTTGTCAGTGAGTTGGGCAGTGACCCTATCGGGCAGTGTCCCGTATGACAAGTCCCCCCCCCGCAGGACGGGGTAACACTTGCGAGTGTTATCGGCAACCTTAGAAATCTTATCTGATGGTAGCAGGACTACCGGGCTGGGGCCCGTTGGATAAGAATTTCTGAGGGTTAACTTAAACTAAACCACCATAAGGTAAAGAATAAAAAGTACAGAGAGTGGCCAAGGTGGCCGGGTCAGCGTAACCCAGTATACAGCGGCATAGTGGCCGAGTTGGTGGTTAGTTGCCTAGTGTGGCTAGACAGAGTAGTGATGGTTGATCATTAGACACACATAGTATAGTGCAGTGGTATATTATATTGCATAGCAGCATACTGATATTGAGGATTTTAGTTTCCTAGCACTATTATTATTGCTTCCATTGGACCAAGTGGTGTAGGACACTTTCTCTCGGTGGTTGAACCCACTGGGAACTCGCTCGTAAGTTCTCACACCCCTTGGGTGACCCCCCCCACAGGTTCAGCTTTGGATATAGCGGTCGAGACGGTTCAGATGCAGACGGCGAGGCATACGTCAGGGGCAAGAGCCCAGCAGCATAGAGACCTAGAGGGTCTAGCAGAGGTACCTTTCTTTTATGTTTCGAGTGAACCATGTATTATGAGGAAAAGTGTCACGCCCCGGGGTCGAAACTGCGACCCGGGCTCGCTAACAGATCCGCCATCTGTACGGAAACTGCCGTACAGACGAAGCGTCTACCCTGCAAATAAGTCTATAGCTAACAGATATCAGAGCAAAAGTAAAAACATGCTATAGAAAGGAACTGAACGTCTGCACTAAAGTAAATAAAATCCATGATACAAGCTGTCCTCAAGATACATACATATCATCTCTCAAAATCTCACTCTACAAAAGTAGAAACTCAAAAGGGAACAGCTACCTCTCTACACACTGACTCGGGTAGGCGTCTAGCTGGCCACGCCCTTACCTCGATCAGAAGACTCCGCACGGGAAGGAGTCGGAGCAGCAACCTCAGGGAAACCTGCACCGCAGCGGGTGTGAGAACTACAGCAAAGGTAGTTCCCAGTGGGTACCGTCCTCAAAGCACACGGTATGCCCACTAAGTCCACCGGAGGCACAACAAGTAAACAGATAGATAGATAGATAGATAGATAGATAGAAATGAAAGCAGAAAATCTATCTCTAAATGCCTCTACATATGCTCAAAGGAAATGTAATCCTCTATGAACATGCAATGTGACTCCCTCACATATCTCACCCAAATCTCACTGACTGTCCCCTTTGGATCAGTCCAAGTCAAGCCTGCGCTCCTCTACTGCCACTACGCCCAAATAGGACTTGGTCTTATGTAGGGTGTCCCTCTAGGACCATCTCAGAAATCACATCGCAGCCTCGTCAGGCTCGGTATCATCATCGCACCCGGGGCGTAGCTCGAGGGGAGCGACCCCACCGAACTCAAGTATCTCATATATCTCATAACTGGCACATCTGCCAGGCTCAGCAGGCTATAATCCTCGATCAAATAGATCGGAAACAGTGAATAGACAACTCACTCTCATGTCAAGGTCGGAGTAAACTCCACGACTCAATCTGAAGTGCTCTCACAGAACCCCCGACGACACTAGTAAATCTCAAAAAAACCACAGAAAGGCTCTAAAAATCCACTAATCTCTCCTCGGCCCCCTGGCACGAGAGAACATGCTCCCCGAACCCATGCAGCATCACTTGAACCCTCAGACATTTTAAAACCATTTTTAAAAGTCAGTTTTTCCAATAAAACCGGCATTCGGATTTTTAAAACGGTTCGGGAGCTTAAAAGTGACCAACCAAATATATCGACTAGTGTCATATGATGCCAAGAGCCTACTAAAAATACTATGGGGTTCAGATAACATTTCTACAATTTTCTAGGCAACTATCAGATCGTTTTACAGCTAAAATTTACAGTTTTGACATGATCAAAGTGCATTCTGAAGCATTAGAGGGCATTCCATGATTTTTGGAAGAAAATCCAACCCACCTCAATCGCTTTCCGAAGGCCGCGCCGAAATCGGAGAAGAAACGGCGAGAATCTGACGAAAACTGCTCTGGAGCCCCTCGCGCGCACGCGCGCCGTCGCGCGTCTCAGAAAAATCCACGAAGCTCCCAACAATCTCCACGGCACCCCGCTAGGTCACCATAAAAATTTCAGCTCAATCCGACATCTCCACTCCACGAATTAAGCATTCGCGAGTTGCGGATTTGCACAGTGAATCCAACCCTGCAGCATGCAATCCGAGGGCACAAGAAGGAGCAAGGATGGAATTTAACTCAAATTACCCATCAAATCCATCAATTAAACTCAAGAGGAGATTCAAGGAGTCCAAATTTACAATTCCAACGATCAATTTACCTCAATTTGGCTTCCGAGCGCGAACGTTGACTCGGTCAACCCTCTCCAACAGCACGAGCTCTCAGCTTCTTCTTCTCCTTCAATTCCTCCTCTTCTTCTCTTCTCTGGCAGCAAAGGGATGGAGGAGGAGACAAAGATGGATAGGAGGTAAGGATGGAGGTGACGGAGTGTATAAATCAAAGATGGAGCAGTTGGAACAGTGGAGAAGCCTTACCTGTTACTGTGCACTTGTCGGGGCAGAACTGGGCTGGTTTTGAGCCTGTGTACCGGTACCAGCTTCTTGGTACCGGTACACCCCCCCTGGTTCCGGAACCACTCACTTGGTTCCGGAACCAGCTCACAAAAAACCCCCCAGATTGGCCCGAAACCTCCAGAATAGCTCGAAACTCCTCCGAAACGCGCCAATAACTCACTTTCTCGCCTCGGAACCTCCGCAACACCTCAAAACCATACGAACACCTCTGTAAATACATAGTACACATGTCCAAAGTGCTCAAATCACAAGAAGCCATCCATGAAGCCAAATCTCAACCCGCGAGCCCTCAAGCCAACTCCAACTCACTTTCCTTCGAAAGGACTTCCGCGTCGCTCCGGGACCACCCGAACCTCACTGTAAATGCAAATAGAATCTGCTGGGGGTATTTCCACAATACCAGGCTGCCACGTGGTGTCGGCACACTGCCCGAAGCTCCGGTACTCTACACTCTCCCCTCCTTTTAACGGTTTCGTCCTCGAAACCGCAAAAATCTAAAACTCAGGAGGGCGACTCAAATAAGTGGGGATAGGAAGCTCTCAGCTCATCCTCAGGCTCCCAGGTGGCCTCTCGCTCCTCATGATGACTCCATAAAACCTTTACAAAAGGTATGATCCGGTTGCGCAATTCTCTCGTCTCTCGAGCAAGAATTCGCACCGGTCGCTCCTGGTAGCTCAAGTCCTCGTCTAACTCCAAGGAGGTGAAGTCCAAAATATGTGTGGGATCAAACACATATTTCCTCAAGGTGGATACATGAAACACATCGTGGGTGCCTGCCAACCTCGGCGGTAGCGCAACTCGATACGCAACTGGACCAATGCGCTCTAGCACCTCGAATGGTCCGATAAACCGCGGATTAAGCTTTCCGCGAACTCCAAATCGACGAACACCTCGAGATGGCGAGACTTTCAGAAAAACATGATCTCCCACCTGAAACTCCAAGTCTCGCCGCCTCCTATCTGCATAACTCCTCTGACGGCTCTGAGCGGTCTCTAAATGTCGCCGAATGATCCTGACCTTTTCCTCGGCTTCAACAAGCAGATCTGGGCCCAAAGTCTTCCTTTCTCCCACATCACTCCAAAATAGTGGCGATCGACACTTCCGACCATACAATGCTTCGTAGGGCGCCATCTGAATACTCGCCTGGAAGCTATTGTTATATGCAAACTCGGCTAACCTCAGGTGTCGATCCCAACTGCCACTGAAGCTCAGGACACATGCTCTCAACATATCCTCTAGAGTCTGGATAGTCCTCTCTGACTGTCCATCAGTCTGTGGGTGAAAGGCGGTGCTGAACTGAAGTCGAGTCCCCAAGGCCGCCTGCAAACTCTCCCAAAACTGCGAAGTGAACCGCGGGTCCCGATCTGACACAATCGACACAGGCACTCCGTGTAGCCTCACGATCTCATCCAGATAAAGCTGTGCCAACTTATCCAAGGGCCAACTCAGCTGCATCGGCAGAAAGTGGGCTGATTTGGTCAAACGATCCACAATCACCCATATGGCATCAGAACCACTCTGAGTCCTCGGTAAACCCACAATGAAATCCATAGTGATGCGGTCCCATTTCCATTCAGGTATTGGAAGGCTCTGCAACTTGCCAGCTGGAACCTGATGCTCAGCTTTAACTTGCTGACAAGTTAGACAACGAGCCACAAACCTTCCAATATCTCTCTTCATGCCGCGCCACCAAAACTGTGCCCTCAAGTCCCTATACATCTTAGTTCCCCCAGGATGGAGGGTATAAGGTGTATAGTGAGCTTCCCTCAAAATCAGCTCTCTAATCTCAAGATCCCCGGGCACACAAAAGCGGTCCCTGTACCTAAGTACTCCCGCTGAATCCACAGAAAAGTCCCCTCCCTGATCCTGCTGAAGCTGATCTCTAATCCTCACGAGCTCGGGGTCCTCACTCTGTTTCTCTCTAATCCTGTCCAACAGAGTGGGCTGCAAGACCATAGACATAAGTCTTGCAGAAACCCCAGGGGACACCACCTCTATATCCAAGCGCCTCAACTGCTCTCTCAGGGGCATCTGCTGGGTGATCAACAAGCTCAAAGACTGCCCCACTCGCCTGCTCAGGGCGTCAGCGACCACATTGGCTTTGCCGGGATGATACTGAATACTCAGATCATAATCCTTTAGCAGCTCAAGCCACCGGCGTTGCCTCAAGTTGAGTTCCTTCTGGGTGAACAAATACTTCAAACTCTGGTGGTCGGTAAAGATCTCACAATGCTCTCCATAAAGATAGTGCCGCCAAAGCTTCAAAGCGAAGACAACAGCGGCTAGCTCCAAGTCATGCGTAGGGTAATTCTTCTCATAATCCTTTAGCTGGCGCGAAGCATAAGCAATTACCCTACCATGCTGCATCAATACACATCCAAGGCCGCTGTGGGAGGCATCACTGTAGATCACGAATCCCTCTCCCATGACTGGTAATGAAAGGACTGGTGCTGTAATCAACCTTTGCTTCAACTCCTCGAAGCTCTGCTGACACTGCTCTGTCCAAACAAATCTGATCCCCTTCCTAGTCAACCGAGTGAGGGGAGTAGAAAGCTTCGCAAAGCCTTCTACAAAACGACGGTAGTACCCCGCAAGTCCCAAAAAGCTGCGCACCTCTGTCACCGTCGTGGGTCTAGGCCAATCCCGAACTGAATCAATCTTCGTCGGGTCCACTGCCACTCCTGCGGCTGAAACTACGTGGCCTAGAAATGAAACCTCCCGAAGCCAAAAAGCGCACTTCTTTAACTTGGCATACAACTTCTTCTCTCTCAGAAGCTGCAGCACTATCCTCAAGTGCTCCTCATGCTCCGTATCACTTCGGGAGTAAACCAAAATGTCATCAATAAACACCACTACAAAATGATCCAAGTAGGGCTGAAACACTCGGTTCATTAGATCCATAAATGCGGCTGGGGCATTAGTCAAACCAAATGGCAGCACTGTGAACTCATAATGCCCATACCGAGTCCTGAAAGCTGTCTTGGACACATCCTCGGCCCTCACCTTAAGCTGGTGGTAACCGGACTGAAGGTCGATCTTTGAGAAGACCGTAGCTCCCTGTAGCTGATCAAACAAATCGTCAATCCTGGGGAGAGGATACTTGTTCCGAACGGTCACTTTATTCAGCTCTCGATAATCCACACACAATCTAAGTGATCCGTCCTTCTTTTTCACAAAAAGGATCGGCGCTCCCCACGGAGAAACACTGGGTCTGATGAACCCTCGATCCAAAAGATCCTGCAATTGAGCCTTCAACTCTCTCAGCTCTGCCGGGGCCATCCTGTAGGGCGCTTTAGAGATTGGTGTAGTTCCAGGAACTACATCAATCACGAACTCTATCTCCCGATCCGGCGGCATAGATGATAACTCCGAAGGAAAAACATCCGGGTACTCGCAGACAACAGGGATGTCTTCGAGTCCGGGCATCGCCGTAGGCGCCTCTACAACAGTCGCAAGAAAAGCGACACAACCTCTACTCAACATCTGTCGGGCTCTGGCGGAAGATACAGTCACTGCAAACAGTGCACTCTGACATCCCCTATAAACATACTCCTCCTGTCCCGGCTCCCGAAGGGTCACAGTCCTCAATCTACAATCAATAGTAGCATAATACCGGGACAACCAATCCATACCCAAAACCACATCAAAATCCTGGAGTCGACGCAAGACTAACAGGTCAATGGGTAAAATCCACGGTCCTAACTGCACTGGGCAGGACCAACAACACTCATCTACGTGCAATACATGATCAGGAATCTGAACCTCTAATGCACGAGCCAACGGCTCTACCTCAAACCCATGCGAAGATGCAAATGAACTACTGATGAATGAACGGGATGCTCCAGTATCAAAAAGTGCTCGTGCACGGGTAGAGGAGATAAGAACAATACCTGCTACTACCTGATCCGCTGCTGTGGAATCCTCAACCTGAGCGGCATACACTCGCCCGCTCGGAGGGGGTCGTCTATCAGGCTGTCGCGAGGAAGTAGCACGATCCCCCTGAGTAGAGCTCGGTGTAGATCCCACTGCCTGCAGAGGCAAGGGAGGAGTCGATGCAGTCGAAGGTGATGGTGACCCTGCCCTCGGGCAAGCCCAAGCTAAGTGTCCCGGCTGCCCGCAGCGATAACATCGGCCCTGTCGCTGCTCACACTGATAGGGCGCATGCGGCCCGCCACAAATAACACACCGATCAGTACGCTGCTGCTGCTGCTGCTGCTGCCTAGGGGGCCGATGACCCCCAGGCCTCTGCCTCCTCTGTGACCCGCGACCTCGCGGCTGGAACTGCGTCTGTGGTGGTCTCGGGGGCCTCGGTCTGCCCGACTGCCCCGAATCTTGCGGTGCTTGGCGCTTCTCCCCGGAACTGGCCCCTGGCGCTCCGCCCCTCTCTGACATGATCACCTTTCCCCGAGAAACCCATCGAGCTCTCTCAATAGCTATATCCAAAGTCGGGGAATGGTGGGAGTGAACAAGATGATAGATGTCCTGATGCAGTCCCCTCTCAAACAAGTCCACCCTCTGAGCCTCGTCGGGGGCAACATGCGGCACACTGTGAAGCAACTTCTGAAATTCTCGAACATACTCCTGAAGAGGACGATCACCCTGCTGTAACCGTCGAAGATCCCCCTCCAGCTTCTGCTTTGCACTATCGGGAAAGTAAGCCCCGCGTAGCAAAGCCCGAAACTCCGGCCAAATCATCAACTGAACTCCCGGGGGTCCAACTGGGCGAACTCGACGCCACCAAGTCTCGGCGTCCTTCTCCAGATAATGAGTCGCAATATGCACCTGGTGCTCCTCCTTGATGAAAAGGTTCTCAAACAGCTTCTCCATCGCTGCAATCCAATTCTCAACATCCCACGGTTCTAAACTCAGGCCTGAGAACCGCGGTGGGTGGAACTGACTGACATAAGCTAGCTTGTCGGTGAGTTCCCTCTGCTCCTCAACTGTCAATGGGGCAATCTGAGTCGATGTCGACGACGCCGCAGCCGGAGGTACTGCTGGTGGCGTTACAGGGGATGGTCTCTGCTCCATCATACGCATCATGAGCGCCATATTTTCCCCTTGGCGCCTGGTCGCCTCTGTCAACTGAGCTATCTGGGCCCGCAACTCGCGAACCTCACTCTGCTCCGCCTGCTCAGCCTCCCGCTGCTCGGGCTCCTCATCTGGGGCTGGATGTGCCCTCGTCGCAGCTCGACGTCTCGGAGGCATCGCAAATCCTGAAATCAAAACCAAACATCAGGACCAAGAATCACTCAACCCAATAAAACGAGAGTTTATACATGCTACTCATTCTAAAGTGTAGTGCCGTCTGCAGCCGACAGGTCCCCTTTAGAGAATAAGCATGCAAAATTACTCACCCCAACCCTTGGGGAAGTTACCACTCAATCATAACTCTCGTAAAAGTTCACGTCTCTCTCGATAGTCAGCCTACTGTCCAACCAAAAGCCTAGGGTCTCTAAGTCCTCAATGACCTATAACCTAGGCTCTGATACCACTCTAATCTGTCACGCCCCGGGGTCGAAACTGCGACCCGGGCTCGCTAACAGATCCGCCATCTGTACGGAAACTGCCGTACAGACGAAGCGTCTACCCTGCAAATAAATCTATAGCTAACAGATATCAGAGCAAAAGTAAAAACATGCTATAGAAAGGAACTGAACCACTGCACTAAGTAAATAAAATCCAGATACAAGCTGTCCTCAAGATACATACATATCATCTCTCAAAATCTCACTCTACAAAAGTGGAAACTCAAAAGGGAACAGCTACCTCTCTACACACTGACTCGGGTAAGCGTCTAGCTGGCCACGCCCTTACCTCGATCAGAAGACTCCGCACGGGAAGGAGTCGGAGCAGCAACCTCAGGGAAACCTGCACCGCAGCGGGTGTGAGAACTACAGCAAAGGTAGTTCCCAGTGGGTACCGTCCTCAAAGCACACGGTATGCCCACTAAGTCCACCGGAGGCACAACAAGTAAACAGATAGATAGATAGATAGATAGATAGATAGAAATGAAAGCAGAAAATCTATCTCTAAATGCCTCTACATATGCTCAAAGGAAATGTAATCCTCTATGAACATGCAATGTGACTCCCTCACATATCTCACCCAAATCTCACTGACTGTCCCCTTTGGATCAGTCCAAGTCAAGCCTGCGCTCATCTACTGCCACTACGCCCAAATAGGACTTGGTCTTACGTAGGGTGTCCCTCTAGGACCATCTCAGTAATCACATCGCAGCCTCGTCAGGCTCGGTATCATCATCGCACCCGGGGCGTAGCTCGAGGGGAGCGACCCCACCGAACTCAAGTATCTCATATATCTCATAACTGGCACATCTGCCAGGCTCAGCAGGCTATAATCCTCGATCAAATAGATCGGAAACAGTGAACAGACAACTCACTCTCATGTCAAGGTCGGAGTAAACTCCACGACTCAATCTGAAGTGCTCTCACAGAACCCCCGACGACACTAGTAAATCTCAAAAAGCCACAGAAAGGCTCTAAAAATCCACTAATCTCTCCTCGGCCCCCTGGCACGAGAGAACATGCTCCCCGAACCCATGCAGCATCACTTGAACCCTCAGACATTTTAAAACCATTTTTAAAAGTCAGTTTTTCCAATAAAACCAGCATTCGGATTTTTAAAACGGTTCGGGAGCTTAAAAGTAACCAACCAAATATATCGACTAGTGTCATATGATGCCAAGAGCCTACTAAAAATACTATGGGGTTCAGATAATATTTCTACAATTTTCTAGGCAACTATCAGATCATTTTACAGCTAAAATTTACAGTTTTGACATGATCAAAGTGCATTCTGAAGCATTAGAGGGCATTCCATGATTTTTGGAAGAAAATCCAACCCACCTCAATCGCTTTCCGAAGGCCGCGCCGAAATCGGAGAAGAAACGGCGAGAATCTGACGAAAACTGCTCTGGAGCCCCTCGCGCGCACGCGCGCCGTCGCGCGTCTCAGAAAAATCCACGAAGCTCCCAACAATCTCCACGGCACCCCGCTAGGTCACCATAAGAATTTCAGCTCAATCCGACATCTCCACTCCACGAATTAAGCATTCGCGAGTTGCGGATTTGCACAGTGAATCCAACCTGCAGCATGCAATCCGAGGGCACCCAAGGAGCAAGGATGGAAATTAACTCAAATTACCCATCAAATCCATCAATTAAACTCAAGAGGAGATTCAAGGAGTCCAAATTTACAATTCCAACGATCAATTTACCTCAATTTGGCTTCCGAGCGCGAACGTTGACTCGGTCAACCCTCTCCAACAGCACGAGCTCTCAGCTTCTTCTTCTCCTTCAATTCCTCCTCTTCTTCTCTTCTCTGGCAGCAAAGGGATGGAGGAGGAGACAAAGATGGATAGGAGGTAAGGATGGAGGTGACGGAGTGTATAAATCAAAGATGGAGCAGTTGGAACAGTGGAGAAGCCTTACCTGTTACTGTGCACTTGTCGGGGCAGAACTGGGCTGGTTTTGAGCCTGTGTACCGGTACCAGCTTCTTGGTACCGGTACACCCCCCCTGGTTCCGGAACCACTCACTTGGTTCCGGAACCAGCTCACAAAAAACCCCCAGATTGGCCCGAAACCTCCAGAATAGCTCGAAACTCCTCCGAAACGCGCCAATAACTCACTTTCTCGCCTCGGAACCTCCGCAACACCTCCAAACCATACGAACACCTCTGTAAACACAAAGTACACATGTCCAAAGTGCTCAAATCACAAGAAGCCATCCATGAAGCCAAATCTCAACCCGCGAGCCCTCAAGCCAACTCCAACTCACTTTCCTTCGAAAGGACTTCCGCGTCGCTCCGGGACCACCCGAACCTCACTGTAAATGCAAATAGAATCTGCTGGGGGTATTTCCACAATACCAGGCTGCCACGTGGTGTCGGCACACTGCCCGAAGCTCCGATACTCTACAAAAAGATTGTAATATTATTTTAATCGTAAGTTGAGAGTTGTAAAATATAATAAAGTTCATTATGGTTCATTCTTATCATGCTTTCATTTCCGCTTTAACTGTTTGTTATTGAATGAAAGTTTAAATTTGTAGTGATTTTTAGTACTCTGATATTGAGCTTCCGCATACACTGGTCGTGTTATTATGGATGTTACCGTTCCTTTCGGGTAGAAAAAGGTCTTACCCGATTGGCGGGTCTGTTGGCGTGCCCGAACCGTACAAATTGGCAGACTCGGGGCGTGACAGATTAGAGTGGTATCAGAGCCTAGGGATAGTCCTAGGTGGTTAGCAACCTTAGGGAGACCCTAGGGATTAGCACGAGAGAGTGCGTGGGTGGTGGCGAAAGTACTTGATTGGGTTTTGTTGTTCCCAAAAAGGATGTTGGGACTGATCGAGGGCAACGAGCTTTCATTCTTCGAATATTACGTTGGGCGGCCGACAACGTAATGTTGGAGATGAAAAGGAGTACCCTCTTATACTTTCGCATGATTTGGTCGACGAGCCTTTTTGTCGGTATATAGACTGCGCGATGCTCAACTGGCTAAGTTTGGGCTGGTTGTTTCGTTGTGGTGTGCATAGTAGCGATGACACGACATAAGGAGACGTATCTGTATTGACTCGAGTCACGCGAGGGCTCGGGGTCAAACGAGGTACACGAGCTGTGATAGCAGGTGACCGCACCTGTTGGTGTGGTCCAGCAGCGGGTCAGACTTTTTGCCGTCGGTGGAAAATTTTTTTTTTTCGCCGACAGGAAGACAGGTTTCGACGCCTAAGAGTAGCGTCAGCATGACAGTTGGAGCAGATAGATAGACTCCAGTGGCTGATAACGCAGCAAGTTGAGGCTGCATAAATGACGCATGAGTATACGGCGTTGCCGCATGTAGGGGCAACAATAGAGCGAGTGGCTGTGGCCGCCGAGCTTTTGTCCAATGAGCATGCAAGTGTTCTCTTTTAAAAACATTTAAAAAGGAACTAGGTTTCATGTGAAGAATAATTTTAGAACTATTTTAAAAAATATTGTTGGGTTACTAATTTGCATGCGGTTCACGATATAGCAATTGTCCAATTTTCTTGTCCCAGATTTATCACATAGAAGCTACTAAATTAATTTAGGGGCCAAATGCAATAGGTTCATATACCACAAGTTATCTATCACATGTATAATTGGGAAACTCTTTTATTCCTAGTGTGCAAGTCAACAAAGAGGGAAACGCAACCACCCACCTCAAAAAGCGTGCACAAAATACCCCAAAAATACCCGCTGTCCTCTAAGCACACCGTCAGCTGAAACAATATCCTACAACATCACACAAGAGTACATGGTGTAAAAACTGAAATTCCCAAAATAGCTTTTGCTGTTTTTAAAAATTAGCACGCAAAACGAGGAATTTCACCTCTGTCCCGAGCTCCTAAAATCCCAGAAAAATCACAGTTGCGTTCCTCGCGAAAAATAGCCCAAAATAGACTCTTGAATCGCCTCGATCCGATATTCCTACGCTGAGAAACAATTCGTCGAAGTTGCCGCTGTCCAAAAATCCAAACAGCAAAATAGGGGGTCAAATCACCTCGGGAATCGTGCCAAGGAATCAGAATCCAGAGAAACCATCAACACGAAAAACGAAGCCCTACCTCTTAGGAACACACTGGCGAAGAAATCGTCGAAATCGGACTCCTGTACTGCGCAGGGGACTCCTCGGACTGAAATGCGACGATAATGGGCCGAAATGGGGGAAAACCGAGGCACACTGTAAAATCCGAAACGCCGCTGTCGATCTTCCAGAAAATCTGGGAACGCACCACGAGGTAGAAAATAAGGAGAGGAAAAACTTCTCTTCAATGCACTTCCTCTCTTTCTCTCTCTATCTCTCGGAAAAGAGCAGAAAAGGAGAAGGGTAGGGGCCTATTTATAGGCCCACTAAACAATTGAAAAAATACCCAAATTGTCCCCACTTCCGGGCGCTTGGCCATTTTCGGGCTGCTACAGTGCGGCCCGGCCCACCATCTTTCGGGCGGCTATAGTGCGGCCCGGCCCAGCCCGGGTCGCACACAGGATCCCCCGCCCGTCCGACCATCTGTCCGACCCGGCCCAGGGCCCGCCACGCGTCCGCCAAACAGGCGGCAGCCGTGCGGGCCCAGCGGGGAGGCGCCACGCGTCCCCCCTGCGGGGCGGCGGGGTGGGTGGCGCCCGCCAATGGCGGGGCGCCACGTGGCGGGCGCTTCCCCGCCCGTCACGCCCGCCGGGCGCCGCCTGCGCACCTGCGCCGCGCGTGCGTACGGTCGCGTGCGTACGGCCGCAGGCGCGCGCCTGCGGGTGCACCGCGCGCACCAGCGCCGTCCAACCCGGGGCCGCCACGTGGCGCGCCCCGGTGCACCGTGCACCGCGCCCCACCCCGCTCCTGCCCGGCCTGCCCGCGCTGCCCGCGCACCCTCCCGTGCGCCGCGCGCCCTGGACCGGACCAACCGGCGCCTGCCACGTGGCCCGCCGGTGCACCGTGCACCGGCGGCCCGCTCCGTGGACCGAGAGCCGTGCGCCGGCCCAATGAGGAGCCGCCACGTGTCCCTGGCCGGTCCACAGGTCCCCCCATGCACCATTTTGCGCAGAAAACTTCCGGGGGTCCGTTTTTGGGCATCCGGACTCCAAAATAAATAAGTAAATAGCCGTTTTCAAGCGTTTTTCCGCGCTGAATCCAAATACGGCCTCCGTTCAGCCTGATTCCACTTCTAAAATTCGACAAAGGTAGCCGAAGTTCAGGCTTGATCCCAAATCCTTCCTGAGTCCAAACAACACATCTCTTTGACATGTTGGGGCCCAACACACCAACAATAGGTGTTCCACACCCCGAAACAGGGGAAAAACACTGGAGAAAACTGGGACACTACACACGGAGGCTCCAGCAGTGCCCGCAAATCCAACAGCTCAACAGAGAGATGCTAGAAATAAATGGACTGATGATGACATGAAGGTAAAATGCTACATGCTTGCGTCTATGAGTAATGAGTTGCAACGCCAGCATGAGCACATGGAGAGTTCTGCTGACATCTTGCTTCATCTTAAAGAGTTGTATGATGAGCAAAGTCGAACAGCTCGTTACGAAGTGTCAAGGCGACTGTTCAGGACCAAGATGTCTGATGGTCACTCAGTCAATAATCATTGCTTGGCGATGATTAAGGACATTGAGGAGCTTGAGAAGCTCGGAATGACTATGGATGCAGAACTTCAAATTGATTTGATCTTACAATCATTACCTGATTCATTTTCTCAGTTTATTTTAAATTTTCAAATGAATAAAATTACTTGCACTCTCGCCGAGCTGTTGAATATGTTGGTCACGGCTGAAGGAATGCTAAAAGTCAATAAGGACAAGGTGAAGAATAAAACTTTGGAAGGTATGTCCGAGATTCATGTCATTGAAACTACTAGCTTATCGGTTTGTTCTACTCTTACATGGGTCATTGACTCGGGATGCACCTCGCATTTGTGTATTTCAATGCAGGCGCTAAAGAAAAGTAGACGACTTAGGGATGGAGAGCTTACCCTACGCGTTGGAAACGGAGCAAGAGTTGCTGCTGTTGCTGTAGGGACTTATCCTTTATGTCTACCGACAGGAGTAGTTTTAGAACTTAGAGATTGTCTTTATGTTCCTAGTGCGACTAGAAACCTTATTTCTGTTTCACGTTTGGTATTGGACGGTTATAAGTTTATTTTTGAATCAAACATTTGTTCAATTTATTTAAGAAATAATTTGATAGGTTGTGGTTCTTTAATAGACAATCTCTATTACTTACATATGGATGTTAGTATGAATACAGTTGACAATGGCATGAATGAGAATACTATTGGTTTTAAAAGACCTAGAGAGGAGGTAAACAAAACATACTTGTGGCATCTGAGGCTTGGTCATATTGGAGAAGATAGGGTTAACAAGCTGGCTAAGGATGGTATCTTAGGATCCTTACTCCCTGAACCATACCCAGCTTGTGAATCATGTCTTCAAGGAAAAATAACTAAGTCTCCCTTTGTTGGACAAGGACAGACAGCTACTGAAGTACTCGCCCTGATACATACTGATGTATGTGGCCCATTCGATGTGTCTGCTTGGGGCGGCTATCTCTACTTTATTACCTTTACTGATGATTATTCACGGTATGGGTATGTGTATTTAATTAAACACAAGTCTGAAGTCTTTGAAAAGTTTAAAGAGTTTAGACAAGAAGTAGAAAAGCAAATGGAAAAACCGATTAAGGCTCTTCGATCCGATCGAGGAGGGGAATACCTTAGCACGGATTTCTTAACCTACCTCAAGAATAATGGTATTGTCTCTCAATGGACTCCTCCTGGAACACCAGAACTGAATGGGTGTCTGAACGGGAGGAATCAAACTTTATTAGATATGGTTCGATCTATGATGAGTTTTACAGATTTACCTACGTCACTTTGGGGTTATGCACTTCTTACGGCTATTTATATTTTGAACAGAGTACCTTCCAAATCTGTTCCCACCACACCATATGAGATGTGGCATGGTAGGAAGCCAAGTTTACTCACATTAAGACTTGGGGTGTCCGGCTTATATTAAGAAATTAAAGACGGACAAATTGGAAAGCAGATCAGTCAAGGGAAGATTCATTGGTTATCCCAAGGAATCACTTGGATACAATTTTTATCTCCCAGAAAGTCACAATGTGATTGTGAGCCGACATGCTTCTTTCTTGAAAATGAATTTATTTAGCAGGAGGCAGTGGGGAGAAAAAATAGAACTAGAGGAGAAAGTCTCTTTAGAATCGAGCATTCCAAGAGCCCTTCCTGATAACTCTGTGATACCAGAGATTACGTTGCCACCTCGCAAGTTGTGACGCCCCACTTCCCAGGGGGTCACCCATCCTAGAACTACTCTAGCTCTAGCACGCTTAACTCTCATGTTCCTCTTGGATCTTGCTACCATCCAAAATGCTATAGCCGGGTTAGAGATTTTAGTCCTATTATATCATTTATATAGAGGACTAATCCAAATTCCGGGGGTGTCACATTCTTCCCCCCTTTAAGCCCTGACGTCCACGTCAGGCTCAAGCACACTCACAAGCACCAGGCGATGTGAGACTCGTCTCGCTAGCCTTAGCCGACCTTGTGAGGAGCTGCACTCCACTCACAACGGTCATTAGCCGGGGAGCCTCGCTCTACCCGCTATATAACCCTGGCTCAGCCGAGACTCATCTCACATTTCCGGCTGGTGAATGGCTCTGATACCAACTGTGACGCCCCACTTCCCAGGGGGTCACCCATCCTAGAACTACTCTAGCTCTAGCACGCTTAACTCTCATGTTCCTCTTGGATCTTGCTACCATCCAAAATGCTATAGCCGGGTTAGAGATTTTAGTCCTATTATATCATTTATATAGAGGACTAATCCAAATTCCGGGGGTGTCACACAAGTCTAGTAGAATCTCTCATCCTCCTGATAGATACATGGGATTATTTATTGAGGACATCGAGGAAAATGTCCTAGTGGGAGACAAGGATCATAGAGATGATCTAAGACCTATAGCGAGGCGATGTCAGAAATCGACTCTGAAAATGGTTGGAAGCCATGAAGTCTGAAATAGACTCAATGTACTCCAATCAAGTTTGGACTTTGGTTGATTCACCAGAGGGTATTGTACCCGTTGGATGCAAATGGATCTTCAAGAGAAAGATTGGTTCTGATGGAAAGGTAGAGACCTATAAAGCTAGGCTGGTAGCAAAAGGTTATAGTCAACGCGAAGGCATTGACTATCAAGATACCTTTTCACCTGTAGCCATGCTTAAATCTATCAGAACTCTGCTTGCTATTGCTGCACATTATGACTACGAGATCTGGCAAATGGATGTAAAAACTGCTTTCCTGAATGGATATCTTGAAGAAGAAATCTATATGGAGCAGCCTTTGGGTTTCACTGCCAAAGATAGAAGTCATAAAGTGTGCAAGCTTCAACGATCCATTTATGGGTTGAAGCAAGCTTCTCGGAGTTGGAACACTCGTTTCAATGATGCAGTCGAATCGTTCGATTTCATCAGAAATGAGGAAGAGCCGTGTGTGTATAAAAAGGTTAGTGGGAGTGCTGTTACCTTCCTCGTATTGTACGTGGATGACATACTCCTAATAGGGAATGACATTCCTATGTTAACATCGGTGAAGTTATGGTTATCCAAAGAGTTTTCTATGAAAGACCTTGGAGAAGCATCTTATATCCTAGGGATAAAGGTCTATAGGGATAGACCTAAGAAGTTGCTTGGTTTATCGCAAGCTATGTACATAGATGAAGTGTTGAAAAGGTTCAGCATGGAGAATTCCAAAAGGGGTATGGTACCTCTAAGACATGGAATTCACCTCTCTAAGACTATGTCTCCTAAGACACCTGAAGAGAGAAGTCGCATGAGCAGGATCCCTTATGCTTCCGCAATAGGGAGTTTAATGTATGCGATGCTATGTACTTGACCTGATATAGCACAGGCTGTGAGCGTCACTAGTCGATATCAGTCGAACCCAGGCGAAGAGCATTGGGTAGCAGTGAAGAATATCCTTAAGTACTTGAGAAGAACAAAGGATATGTTCTTGGTTCTTGGAGGTGGAGAACTCAAAGTTAATGGCTATACAGATTCAGACTTTATGTCTGATATAGACGATAGAAAGTCTACGTCTGGGTTTCTATTTATTTGCAATGGTGGGTCAATAGTTTGGAAGAGTTCTAAACAAGAGACGATTGCTGATTCTACTATGGAGGCAGAGTACATCGCTGCATCTGAAGCTGCCAAGGAAGCTGTTTGGATCAAGAAATTTATCACTGAGCTTGGCGTGGTTCCCTCTAGTAGGGATCCCCTGCCACTATATTGTGATAATAATGGCGCCGTAGCATTAGCTAAGGAGCCAAGATCTCATCAGAAATCCAAACATATCGAGCGGTGGTATCACAAGATCAGAGAGTACATCAAAGATAAACATTTTGAAGTGCAGAAGGTTGCCTCCGCAGATAACGTGGCGGACCGGCTAACTAAGGATTTGACTCAACAAAAACTAGAGACTCATCTTGAGAAGATGGGCATTAGATATATGACTGATTGGCTTTAGTGCAAGTGGGAGATTGTTAGTTGTATGCCCCAAAAGCCTATCAGGCTGACGCATTTTATTATATGGGACATATTTGTACTTGATTTTTATTATAATTTGGGCATTTTATGCCATTCATGTTTGATGTGTCCATGAATCGTCCTTTGAATTAATGAGATGATAATGTATATTCTTAAGAGTTAAGAATTTGAGATACATATTATTAGTGATTAAGTCATAAATGCTCTCAATCGAAGGATCATCATGGGGACGATGATTGATCCGGCAAGATTGATGTATGTGTCGCTCTCTGTTAGGATGACGAGTCTCAAGTCATTAGTGTGGGGACACTGGAGCGAACGTGCAGGTGGTTGTTATAGAACAAAGGCACTGAGCGTGACCAATTACGAATAGTTACTTGGATGTCTACTCTTTCGTCAGTAACTGATTCGATGTTGCAGTGGTACAACTGATCTGTAGTGATCCGACCCTTCGGGTATTTTTGAACTCACATGTAATCGCTTAGGCCTTAAGCGAAATAAAATTTATTTAATTTTCTTAAGTCGGCCGGGACTAGGTGTGTGTATTTTTCTGCAATAGAGCGCGAAAAACGATGACCGACGGTGCGATCGGATTCGAAATCCGATATCGGGATCTCCCGGAACGGGATCCTTAGCGTTGCGGTAATTAGTCACGCATCGGGGACCGTGCAAAATATCTTGCACCCGTTAGAGATAAGGTGGGTTATCTCGTAGGGGTAATTAATTAATTAATTAACTAATTATCCGGTGAGGGAAATTTAAATCCTCCTACGTACGAATTAATTTAGGATTTAAATTGTGGGATTTTATCTCGTGCATTAGATAAGAGATAAAATCGGGATATTTAAATCGGGGATTTGTTTCCCACAAGATTATTTAATAAAGGTGATTAAATAATCGGTGACTAAAATTTAATAAGGGTGGTTAAATAATCGGGTGGGTCAGAATTTAAGGTGATTAAATAACCGGTGGTCAGATTTTAAGATTTAATATCCCGTCAGCCGATATTTATGTGAGAGATAGAAACGGGGAGATTCGGGTTTTCCTACGTACGTAAAATTAAGGAAGTTAAAGATAGGGTTATCGGTAGGGATTAATTAATTAATAAATTAATTAATCGAACCGAAAATATCCGAAGGGATTTTTGGCGTGATTTTGGATAAGTAAATGGGAGAACTATTTATTCTCCTGTTTACCGAGCGCCGAGCGAAACCCTATTCTTATTTTACCGCCTCCTCAAACCCTCCTCTTTCGTGCTACCGAAACCCCCAACCGGTGAGGAAAAGTAAGAGAAAAGAGAGAACGGATCCATAACCGGAGAAAGGAGAAGGAACCAATCGTCCCAAACGCCGACCCGAGGGCAAGAAACGTGACCGGACACTTTCCCGAAGATCTCCGGTTAGTTTTATATTTTTTAATAATTTTTCCGAATTTTCCTAGTCGCCCGTTTTAGGTTTCTTGAATTTCTCCCCCGTCCCCGTTACCGTCGTCGTCATCGTAGTTATGTTAGACGAACGGAACGGACAAAGGAGGCGCGCGGTGCCACTAGGGCATCGCGCGGGGTGAAGGGGAGAAACACACGGACGACCGGGGGCGCCACCGCAAGCGCGGCGGCGCCGCGCGGGTCACACCCGCGCGGGCGCCGCGCGGACACCGCGCGGCCGCCGCGCGGGCGGCCCCGCGGGCGCCGCGCGGGGTGCCGCGCGGGCACCCGCGCGGGTGCCGCGCGGGCGGCCCCCGCGCGGGGTGCCGCGCGGGCACCCGCGCGGGTGCCGCGCGGGCGGCCCTGCGCGGGCGGCCCCGCGCGGGTGCCGCGCGGGCGGCCCCGCGCGGGGAGCCGCGCGGGGTGCCGCACGGGCGCCGCGCGGGCGTTCGCGCGGGCGCCGCGCGGACCCGTGTCCGCACGAGCACCGCGCGAACGCCGCGCTGGGTGCTGTGAGGACGCCGTCCGCGGAGCCCCGCCATGCGCGGCTCCGACGGACGGTGACGGCCGTTCAAGGCATGGGTGCCCCGCCGGACAGCGGGACGGTGCCGGACTTTTGTAAATAATAATGTGGGGTATTTTTCTATTGCGATATGTTAGTATATTTTCTGACCTTAGTGTCCGTGCGGACTTTATATAGGTCCGGGTGCGCAGCGGGAGAGTGCAAAGGGCTCGGGTGACCCGTCTTCTCTCCAACCAGGTGGGTAGAGTTGCCATAAGTGCAACAAGTGCAGTAAGTGCATTTATCGCCATTAAAGTATTCTTTAATTTACCTAACAAAGTAGATGGTAAGCTAACCTTTCGATTAAAGATATTTTATCTGACAATTTAAGCGGCTGCGGTCGCGGTGCTCACTACACGCCAATTTTGGCAATCCGGTGACGGATGCTGCACGTACACTGGCGGACCGGGCCACCGCATGGTGTACTTTTCCGGAAAAGTGGTCTTTTTGACCCGTGTGCCTCACAAAGGAGTGGGAGCCGTGAGGACCTCTTCACGGCTGCTATAGGGGCCGCACTAGCCCCGTGAAGTGGTTAAAGCATCAAAAGGTGTTTGTGCACGAGGGGGGACTTTAGTCACCCCGACAGGTACTCTGGGACTGGTGCCCAGCTTAAAATATGCACAGGGGTTTAACGAAAGGTTACGGGGTACTCGGTGTATTCGGTTTGTTTTCCCTTCTTGTTACTATTAGACATCTACTTTGTTTGTCACTGACGTTACCCACTCCGTGACAGGTACTGCTATTAGGTGCGTCAGCCGGGGTGACGGTGGGACTGCGTAGTGAGGACCGTAGTCGGACACTTGGTTATCTTGATTCTTTTGACTCCAACTCATTTCCTTATGCATGAATCTTTATTTTGCTTGTGGATGGCTTAGTTGTGAACTTGTATTAGCTCTGTGGATGAGGTGTAGGTTATAGTATGATACTTTTAGTAGTGTTCTTATGTGCGGCATGTTTTCATGATGAGTTAAAGGATTGCGAAAATGTTTTCTCAAAATGAAGTGCCGTGTGGGCACGGGTTTTCAACTCTGGGCTTTATCCTTTCCAAACAGTGATGCCGCTTAATTAACTTGCTATAATTGATGGTGAACGTCTACGGTATGGTTGTTGGTTGGGAATTGATGCATAATATTTGTGATTGAATGACATGTTGTAAATAAGACGCCGTGCATATGCAAAGGAGACTCTGTCCGTGGACAGAGTGAATTTGCGTATGTGGCGGTCTGGCACGCACCGGGGTTGAAGATTATGTTTCCTTATTAAAAAAGAAAAAAAAAATAGACACGTTTTTCCGCTTCACATGACTCAAAAACCCCCGGGGGCGTGACAGATTAAATGGTATCAGAGAGATACAACCACAACCATAGTAGACGTGATTTACATCCACAGTGCTAGGTACCACAAGCAAATTGGAAATGAGATAACCAAGGTGTAGGTGTAGTACGAGAGAGTACGGGGAAACGGGAACGTAACATAGGTGAAACCGTGAGACGATGTGCTAGGGATATAGCCATAGGATTGACGTGGTTTCTTTGTTACCAGCACGCAATGGTTCGGACTAGGTCGTTCACCGAAAATGCAGATGCGGACGGAGCGGCCCCAGCCGCCGCAGAAAACCAGACCCTCCGGCGACAACTGCAGGAAATGGCCGGACAGTTAGCAACGCTGACGGAGCACGTGCGTCAGCTGACGCAGCGACAGGCTACCGCAACCACCGAACGTCAACCGACCCCTCCGCCCGAAACCACAGCACCCACTACGGAGCCCCAAGGGGCGGGTGGTACGACGACGGAGCAGCCCCCAGCCCCAAGGGAAGTGCTCACCCCAACGACTTCGGGGCCCGTGTTGGGAGCGGCAGCGGGGGAGGCAGGGACAACCCCTACCCTTGGGGGATCCGCCACCGCAGGAGGAGCCGCGGAGCTGCGAGCGACGCGGGAAAGGATCAGGACAAATCTGACCGCGTTCAAGAAGCATGACCCACCCATCTTCGAGGGAGAAACGACCGACCCGTGGGTCGTCGAGAAGTGGGTGGATACCATGGATAAGCTTTTCGAGGACTTGCTAATAGAGGAACAAGAGCGGGTTCCACTAGCTGTTCACTTTCTGGAGGGGAATGCACGCATCTGGTGGAAGACGGTACGTCCGGATCCGACCACCAACGACCCGTTGCCGACATGGTCGGTCTTTAGGGAAGAACTCTTTGGTGCGTTCTTCTCTGAAAGCGTCAAGCGGCAGCTGGAAGACGATTTGAAGAACATCAGGCAGGGGAACCGCCCAGTCGTGGAGTATCAGAGGGAGTTTGTGAGGTTAGTCAATTGCGTCCCGTTTGCTGTACGGGATGAACCTCACAAGGCCCGTCTCTTTGTGGATGGGCTGCGGAGCGACATCTTCGAGATGGTTCAGGCGGCGGACCTGCGCACGTTCCGTGAGGTGGTGGATAGGGCCACCATCGTGGAGCGGGGATTCGCCATGACCCGAGCTCGACGGGAGGGATCGGAAAACAACCGGGAAAAGAAACGAACGCAGACCTACCCGGGAGGGGGCCCTCCTGGCGGGAGCCGCCCCCAAAATATCCCAAGACGCAGCAGGGAAACAAGAGCGCGCCGACCGGGAGACCTCGACCAGCAAACAAGCCGTGTATTATTTGTGGAGCGTCGCATCCGGTGACTGAATGCCCTAAGAAGCAAGATCACTGCTACCGTTGCGGTAAACAGGGACACTTCCGATTCAACTGTCCCCTGAACCCTGGGACGGCATCTTCCGCAGCCTCTACTCCAACGGCGCAGACACCGGGACGGGGCAAGGCGCCAACGGGAATGCCCCCGCGACCCTCAGCACCAAGAACAGAAGGAGGATCGCGACCGCAACCCGGAGGGAGACTCTACTCTATGGACCAGCACGGAACGGTACCGCCAGAGGAAGTGGTGGCAGGTATTACTTCCGTCTCTAGTTTTCGAGCTCGAACTCTTTTTGACACTGGGGCGACTCGCTCTTTTATTTCCCGTACCTTTGCGCTAGCCCATCAGTTAGAAGGTAGTCCTCTGGATGTGTTAATGACCGTCCAGACTCCTGGGGGGCCCATTGCGGCAACCGGCCTGGTGACCTCGTGTCCGATACGGTTGGGAAGGTTGTCGTGCCCCTGGGATCTGGTGGTCATACCGTTAAAAGATTACGACGTGGTCTTGGGCATGGACTGGCTTACCGAGTATCAGGCGGTCATCGACTGCGAGAAGCGACAGGTGCAACTGCGGAAGCCGGGATTCCCAGAAAACGTGTACTTGGCGTGCAAGAGCACGTCCTTTCTTGCCGTCATCTCCGCGTCACGAGCTAGGAAGTTGATAGAGGGCGGGTGCGTGGCCTACCTAGCCTCAGTAGATCTAGCCACCCGACCCGTCCCCCCGCATTCGGAAATTCCCGTGGTAGGAGAATTCCCGGATGTCTTTCCGGCGGAGCTTCCCGGAATGCCACCGGAGCGGGAGTTGACTTCCCAATTGAACTGCTCCCCGGCACCAAGCCCATCACCAAGGCACCGTACAGGATGGCCTTCGCGGAGCTGAAGGAACTCAAGGCGCAGTTGGAGGACCTCCTGGACAAAGGATTCATCAGACCAAGCGCATCACCTTGGGGCGCACCCGTCCTGTTTGTAAGGAAAAAGGACGGGAGTCTCCGGTTGTGTATCGATTACCGAGAGATAAATAAAGTGACGGTCAAGAATAAGTACCCCCTACCAAGGATCGATGACCTCTTCGATCAGTTACGGGGGGCGACGGTGTTCTCAAAGATTGACCTACAGTCGGGCTATCATCAGGTCCGGGTCAAGGGGGAGGACGTTCCCAAAACGGCTTTCCGTACTCGCTATGGCCATTACGAGTTTACGGTAATGCCGTTCGGGCTCACAAATGCCCCGGCAGTGTTCATGGATATGATGAACAGGGTATTCAAACCCTTCTTGGACTTGTTCGTGGTGGTCTTCATCGACGATATCCTCATCTACTCCCGTACAGACGAGGAACATGAAGAACACCTGCGCACAGTCCTCCAGACCCTACGGGAACAGAAACTCTACGCCAAACTCAAAAAGTGTGAGTTTTGGCTCCGAGAGGTCGGGTTCTTGGGGCACGTGATCTCAGCGGCCGGAGTCGCGGTGGATCCAAAGAAGATAGATTCGGTAACGGACTGGCCCCGACCGACCACGGTGACGGAAATTCGAAGCTTCCTAGGATTAGCCGGGTATTACCGGCGCTTCGTGGAGGGCTTCTCCAAGATAGCCACCCCCTAACCCGTTTAACGAAAAAGGGGGAGAAGTTTGTCTGGACGGACAAGTGTCAAAGAAGCTTCGAGGAGCTTAAGGATAGGTTGACGCGAGCCCCGATTCTCGCCCTGCCAGAGCCTGGGGAGGATTACGAAGTATACTGCGACGCGTCACGGAATGGATTGGGTGGAGTGCTCATGCAACGGGGAAAGGTCATAGCCTATGCGTCAAGGCAGCTCAAGGAGTATGAGCGGAATTACCCCGTGCACGACTTGGAACTCGCAGCGGTGGTGTTTGTGCTCAAGCTTTGGAGGCACTACCTGTACGGGGCACACTGCAATGTGTATTCGGATCATAAGAGCCTCAAGTACCTCTTCACCCAAAGAGAGCTAAATCTGCGACAAAGGCGGTGGCTGGAGCTATTAAAGGATTACGATCTGACGATCCACTATCACCCGGGAAAGGCCAACGTGGTGGCCGATGCCTTGAGCCGCAAAGGACAGGCCGTGGAGGTAGATGTAAGCTCCATCACACAGCAGGACAGCCTGATTGCGGAATTTTCGCGATTAAGACTAGAGGTAGTCCCGGCAGGGACAGTCGCACGACTTTTGACGCTGGTGGTCAGACCTACTCTGCTGGACAGGATTCTCGAAGGCCAATCGACTGACCAACAGCTCCAGCTGGTGCGAAGTAGGATAAACACAGACGAGGAGAGCGACTTTATGGTGAGCTCCGACGGCACGATACGATTTCGGGGGCGAATTTGCGTGCCGGATCTACCGGAGCTCAAGGAGGAGATCCTGCGGGAAGCGCATAATGCCCCATATACAGCGCATCCCGGGGGAACGAAGATGTACAAAGACGTCAAGCAAACCTTCTGGTGGCCGAAAATGAAGGAAGACGTAACGCGATTGGTGGCGCACTGCCTAGTGTGCCAACGGGTGAAGGCCGAACATCAACGGCCGGCAGGAAAGTTGCAACCTTTACCGGTGCCCGAGTGGAAATGGGACATGATTACCATGGATTTTGTAACCGGATTTCCGAGGTCGCCACAGGGACACGATGCGATATGGGTGATCGTGGACCGTTTGACAAAATCGGCCCACTTTTTGCCCATACACACGACATGGACTCGGGAACGACTGGCGCAAACGTACATCGACGAGATAGTGAGGTTGCACGGTGTACCAACATCCATCACGTCGGACAGAGACACACGTTTTGTGTCGAACTTTTGGCGAAGTCTGCAACGAGCAATGGGAACCAAGTTACACTTCAGCACAGCCTTTCATCCGCAAACCGATGGACAATCAGAGCGGGTGATACAGATCGTGGAGGACATGCTTCGAGCATGCGTTCTGGACTTGGGCGAAGGGTGGGCACGGTGTTTGCCCCTGGTGGAATTTGCCTACAATAACAGTTACCAGGCCAGCATTCAGATGGCGCCGTACGAGGCACTGTACGGGCGCCGCTGTCGGTCTCCGATATGCTGGGATGACTTAGGTGAGCGAAAGTTCCTGGGCCCAGATTTGGTGGAGGAGACCGAAGCAAAGGTGCGATTAATTAAACAAAGGCTGCTGACCGCCCAAAGCAGACAGAAAAGCTATGCAGATAACAGACGCCGAGACTTAGAATTCATGGTAGGCGAGCACGTGCTGCTCCGGGTTTCACCCTCCAAGGGAAACCGACGTTTCGGCATAAAGGGGAAATTGAGCCCAAGATACGTGGGACCGTTCGAAATCCTAGAGCGCGTGGGACCGGTGGCGTACCGGTTAGCCCTGCCCCCGAACCTCGAACGAGTCCACAACGTGTTCCATGTCTCGATGCTCCGGAAGTACCTCGCTGACCCCTCTCATGCCTTGGATGCCTCCACCATTGAGTTGCGAGAGGACTTGAGCGTCGAGGAGACGCCGGTGCGGATTTTGGCAAGAGAGGACAAGAAGCTGCGCAACCGAACGATCCCCTATGTGAAGATCCAGTGGAGCAACCACGAAGAGCGCGAGGCGACGTGGGAACTGGAATCGAAAATGAGGGAATGTTTTCCCGAACTGTTTAGTGAGGTTTGAGTTTAAGTTTCGGGACGAAACTTTTTATAAAGTGTGAGTGGTGTAGTGATCCGACCCTTCGGGTATTTTTGAACTCACATGTAATCGCTTAGGCCTTAAGCGAAATAAAATTTATTTAATTTTCTTAAGTCGGCCGGGACTAGGTGTGTGTATTTTTCTGCAATAGAGCGCGAAAAACGATGACCGACGGTGCGATCGGATTCGAAATCCGATATCGGGATCTCCCGGAACGGGATCCTTAGCGTTGCGGTAATTAGTCACGCATCGGGGACCGTGCAAAATATCTTGCACCCGTTAGAGATAAGGTGGGTTATCTCGTAGGGGTAATTAATTAATTAATTAACTAATTATCCGGTGAGGGAAATTTAAATCCTCCTACGTACGAATTAATTTAGGATTTAAATTGTGGGATTTTATCTCGTGCATTAGATAAGAGATAAAATCGGGATATTTAAATCGGGGATTTGTTTCCCACAAGATTATTTAATAAAGGTGATTAAATAATCGGTGACTAAAATTTAATAAGGGTGGTTAAATAATCGGGTGGTCAGAATTTAAGGTGATTAAATAACCGGTGGTCAGATTTTAAGATTTAATATCCCGTCAGCCGATATTTATGTGAGAGATAGAAACGGGGAGATTCGGGTTTTCCTACGTACGTAAAATTAAGGAAGTTAAAGATAGGGTTATCGGTAGGGATTAATTAATTAATAAATTAATTAATCGAACCGAAAATATCCGAAGGGATTTTTGGCGTGATTTTGGATAAGTAAATGGGAGAACTATTTATTCTCCTGTTTACCGAGCGCCGAGCGAAACCCTATTCTTATTTTACCGCCTCCTCAAACCCTCCTCTTTCGTGCTACCGAAACCCCCAACCGGTGAGGAAAAGTAAGAGAAAGAGAGAACGGATCCATAACCGGAGAAAGGAGAAGGAACCAATCGTCCCAAACGCCGACCCGAGGCAAGAAACGTGACCGGACACTTTCCCGAAGATCTCCGGTTAGTTTTATATTTTTTAATAATTTTTCCGAATTTTCCTAGTCGCCCGTTTTAGGTTTCTTGAATTTCTCCCCCGTCCCCGTTACCGTCGTCGTCATCGTAGTTATGTTAGACGAACGGAACGGACAAAGGAGGCGCGCGGTGCCACTAGGGCATCGCGCGGGGTGAAGGGGAGAAACACACGGACGACCGGGCGCCACCGCAAGCGGCGGCGGCGCCGCGCGGGTCACACCCGCGCGGGCGCCGCGCGGGCGCGCGGCCGCCGCGCGGGCGGCCCCGCGCGGGTGCCGCGCGGGGTGCCGCGCGGCGCCGCGCGGGGGTGCCGCGCGCGGCACCCGCGCGGGCCCGCGCGCGGCCCCGCGCGGGTGCCGCGCGGGCGCCCCGCGGGGGTGCCGGCGCGCGGCACCCGCGCGGGGTGCCGCGCGGGCGGCCCGCGGCGCCGCGCGGGCGGCCCCGCGCGGGGTGCCGCGCGGGCGGCCCCGCGCGGGACCGCGCGGGGTGCCGCGCGGGCGCCGCGCGGGCGTTTCGCGCGGGCGCCGCGCGGACCCGTGTCCGCACGAGCACCGCGCGAACGCCCGCTGGGTGCTGTGAGGACGCCGTCCGCGGAGCCCGCCATGCGCGGCTCCGACGGACGGTGACGGCCGTTCAAGGCATGGGTGCCCCGCGGACAGCGGGACGGTGCCGGACTTTTGTAAATAATAATGTGGGTATTTTTCTATTGCGATATGTTAGTATATTTTTTGACCTTAGTGTCCGTGCGGACTTTATATAGGTCCGGGTGCGCAGCGGGAGAGTGCAAAGGGCTCGGGTGACCCGTCTTCTCTCCACCAGGTGGGTACGGTTGCCATAAGTGCAACAAGTGCAGTAAGTGCATCTATCGCCATTAAAGTATCTTTAATTTACCTAACAAAGTAGATGGTAAGTTAACCTTTCGATTAAAGATATTTATCTGACAATTTAAGCGGCTGCGGTCGCGGTGCTCACTACACGCCAATCTTGGCAATCCGGTTTCGGATGCTGCACGTACACTGGCGGACCGGCCACCGCATGGTGTACTTTTCCGGAAAAGTGGTCTTTTTGACCCGTGTGCCTCACAAAGGAGTGGGAGCCGTGAGGACCTCTTCACGGCTGCTATAGGGGCCGCACTAGCCCCGTGAAGTGGTTAAAGCATCAAAAAGGTGTTTGTGCACGAGGGGGACTTTAGTCTCCCCGACAGGTACTCTGGGACTGGTGCCCAGCTTAAAATATGCACAGGGGGTTTAACGAAAGGTTACGGGGTACTCGGTGTATTCGGTTTTGTTTTCCCTTCTTGTTACTATTAGACATCTACTTTGTTTGTCACTGACGTTACCCACTCCGTGACAGGTACTGCTATTAGGTGCGTTAGCCGGGGTGACGGTGGGACTGCGTAGTGAGGACCGTAGTCGGACTCTTGGTTATCTTGATTCTTTTGACTCCAACATTCCTTATGCATGAATCTTTATTTTGCTTGTGGATGCTTTAGTTGTGAACTTGTATTAGCTCTGTGGATGAGGTGTAGGTTATAGTATGATACTTTTAGTAGTGTTCATATGTGCGACATGTTTTCATGATGATTTAAAGGATTGCGAAAATGTTTCTCAAAATGAAGG
>CM054943.1:15867667-15909101 GCA_029168755.2 Tillandsia fasciculata | reverse complement strand
ACCGCAAATCCAACAGCTCAACAGAAAGATGCTAGAAATAAATGGACTGATGATGACATGAAGGTAAAAGGCTACATGCTTGCGTCTATGAGTAATGAGTTGCAACGCCAGCATGAGCACATGGAGAGTTCTGCTGACATCTTGCTTCATCTAAAGAGTTGTATGATGAGCAAAGTCGCAACAGCTCGTTACGAAGTGTCAAGGCGACTGTTCAGGACCAAGATGTCTGATGGTCACTCAGTCAATAATCATTGCTTGGCGATGATTAAGGACATTGAGGAGCTTGAGAAGCTCGGAATGACTATGGATGCAGAACTTCAAATTGATTTGATCTTACAATCATTACCTGATTCATTTTCTCAGTTTATTTTAAATTTTCAAATGAATAAAATTACATTCACTCTCGCCGAAGCTGTTGAATATGTTGGTCACGGCTGAAGGAATGCTAAAAGGCAATAAGGACAAGGTGAAGAATAAAACTTTGGAAGGTATGTCCGAGATTCATGTCATTGAAACTACTAGCTTATCGGTTGTTCTACTCTTACATGGGTCATTGACTCGGGATGCACCTCGCATTTGTGTATTTCAATGCAGGCGCTAAAAGAAAAGTAGACGACTTAGGGATGGAGAGCTTACCCTACGCGTTGGAAACGGAGCAAGAGTTGCTGCTGTTGCTGTAGGGACTTATCCTTTATGTCTACCGACAGGAGTAGTTTTAGAACTTAGAGATTGTCTTTATGTTCCTAGTGCGACTAGAAACCTTATTTCTGTTTCACGTTTGGTATTGGACGGTTATAAGTTTATTTTTGAATCAAACATTTGTTCAATTTATTTAAGAAATAATTTGATAGGTTGTGGTTCTTTAATAGACAATCTCTATTACTTACATATGGATGTTAGTATGAATACAGTTGACAATGGCATGAATGAGAATACTATTGGTTTTAAAAGACCTAGAGAGGAGGTAAACAAAACATACTTGTGGCATCTGAGGCTTGGTCATATTGGAGAAGATAGGGTTAACAAGCTGGCTAAGGATGGTATCTTAGGATCCTTACTCCCTGAACCATACCCAGCTTGTGAATCATGTCTTCAAGGAAAAATAACTAAGTCTCCTTTGTTGGACAAGGACAGACAGCTACTGAAGTACTCGCCCTGATACATACTGATGTATGTGGCCCATTCGATGTGTCTGCTTGGGGCGGCTATCTCTACTTTATTACCTTTACTGATGATTATTCACGTATGGGTATGTGTATTTAATTAAACACAAGTCTGAAGTCTTTGAAAAGTTTTAAGAGTTTAGACAAGAAGTAGAAAAGCAAATGGAAAAACCGATTAGGCTCTTCGATCCGATCGAGGAGGGGAATACCTTAGCACGGATTTCTTAACCTACCTCAAGAATAATGGTATTGTCTCTCAATGGACTCCTCCTGGAACACCAGAACTGAATGGGGTGTCTGAACGGAGGAATCAAACTTTATTAGATATGGTTCGATCTATGATGAGTTTTACAGATTTACCTACGTCACTTTGGGGTTATGCACTTCTTACGGCTATTTATATTTTGAACAGAGTACCTTCAAATCTGTTCCCACCACACCATATGAGATGTGGCATGGTAGGAAGCCAAGTTTTACTCACATAAAGACTTGGGGGTGTCCGGCTTATATTAAGAAATTAAAGACGGACAAATTGGAAAGCAGATCAGTCAAGGGAAGATTCATTGGTTATCCCAAGGAATCACTTGGATACAATTTTTATCTCCCAGAAAGTCACAATGTGTTGTGAGCCGACATGCCTTCTTTCTTGAAAATGAATTTATTTTAGCAGGAGGCAGTGGGAGAAAAATAGAACTAGAGGAGAAAGTCTCTTTAGAATCGAGCATTCCAAGAGCCCTTCCTGATAACTCTGTGATACCAGAGATTACGTTGCCACCTCGCAAGTTGCGACGCCCCACTTCCCAGGGGGTCACCCATCCTAGAACTACTCTAGCTCTAGCACGCTTAACTCTCATGTTCCTCTTGGATCTTGCTACCATCCAAAATGCTATAGCCGGGTTAGAGATTTAGTCCTATTATATCATTTATATAGAGGACTAATCCAAATTCCGGGGGTGTCACATTCTTCCCCCCTTTAAGCCCTGACGTCCACGTCAGGCTCAAGCACACTCACAAGCACCAGGCGATGTGAGACTCGTCTCGCTAGCCTTAGCCGACCTTGTGAGGAGCCGCACTCCACTCACAACGGTCATTAGCCGGGGAGCCTCGTTCTACCCGCTATATAACCCTGGCTCAGCCGAGACTCATCTCACATTTCCGGCTGGTGAATGGCTCTGATACCAACTGTGTCGCCCCACTTCCCAGGGGGTCACCCATCCTAGAACTACTCTAGCTCTAGCACGCTTAACTCTCATGTTCCTCTTGGATCTTGCTACCATCCAAAATGCTATAGCCGGGTTAGAGATTTTAGTCCTATTATATCATTTATATAGAGGACTAATCCAAATTCCGGGGGTGTCACACAAGTCTAGTAGAATCTCTCATCCTCCTGATAGATACATGGGATTATTTATTGAGGACATCGAGGAAATGTTCCTAGTGGGAGACAAGGATCATAGAGATGATCCTAAGACCTATAGCGAGGCGATGTCAGACATCGACTCCGAAAAATGGTTGGAAGCCATGAAGTCTGAAATAGACTCAATGTACTCCAATCAAGTTTGGACTTTGGTTGATTCACCAGAGGGTATTGTACCCGTTGGATGCAAATGGATCTTCAAGAGAAAGATTGGTTCTGATGGAAAGGTAGAGACCTATAAAGCTAGGCTGGTAGCAAAAGGTTATAGTCAATGCGAAGGCATTGACTATCAAGATACCTTTTCACCTGTAGCCATGCTTAAATCTATCAGAACTCTGCTTGCTATTGCTGCACATTATGACTACGAGATCTGGCAAATGGATGTAAAAACTGCTTTCCTGAATGGATATCTTGAAGAAGAAATCTATATGGAGCAGCCTTTGGGTTTCACTGCCAAAGATAGAAGTCATAAAGTGTGCAAGCTTCAACGATCCATTTATGGGTTGAAGCAAGCTTCTCGGAGTTGGAACACTCGTTTCAATGATGCAGTCGAATCGTTCAATTTCATCAGAAATGAGGAAGAGCCGTGTGTGTATAAAAAGGTTAGTGGGAGTGCTGTTACCTTCCTCGTATTGTACGTGGATGACATACTCCTAATAGGGAATGACATTCCTATGTTAACATCGGTGAAGTTATGGTTATCCAAAGAGTTTTCTATGAAAGACCTTGGAGAAGCATCTTATATCCTAGGGATAAAGGTCTATAGGGATAGACCTAAGAAGTTGCTTGGTTTATCGCAAGCTATGTACATAGATGAAGTGTTGAAAAGGTTCAGCATGGAGAATTCCAAAAGGGGTATGGTACCTCTAAGACATGGAATTCACCTCTCTAAGACTATGTCTCCTAAGACACCTGAAGAGAGAAGTCGCATGAGCAGGATCCCTTATGCTTCCGCAATAGGGAGTTTAATGTATGCGATGCTATGTACTGACCTGATATAGCACAGGCTGTGAGCGTCACTAGTCGATATCAGTCGAACCCAGGCGAAGAGCATTGGGTAGCAGTGAAGAATATCCTTAAGTACTTGAGAAGAACAAAGGATATGTTCTTGGTTCTTGGAGGTGGAGAACTCAAAGTTAATGGCTATACAGATTCAGACTTTATGTCTGATATAGACGATAGAAAGTCTACGTCTGGGTTTCTATTTATTTGCAATGGTGGGTCAATAGTTTGGAAGAGTTCTAAACAAGAGACGATTGCTGATTCTACTATGGAGGCAGAGTACATCGCTGCATCTGAAGCTGCCAAGGAAGCTGTTTGGATCAAGAAATTTATCACTGAGCTTGGCGTGGTTCCCTCTAGTAGGGATCCCCTGCCACTATATTGTGATATAATGGCGCCGTAGCATTAGCTAAGGAGCCGAGATCTCATCAGAAATCCAAACATATCGAGCGGCGGTATCACAAGATCAGAGAGTACATCAAAGATAAACATATTGAAGTGCAGAAGGTTGCCTCCGCAGATAACGTGGCGGACCCGCTAACTAAGGCTTTGACTCAGCAAAAACTAGAGACTCATCTTGAGAAGATGGGCATTAGATATATGACTGATTGGCTTTAGTGCAAGTGGGAGATTGTTAGTTGTATGCCCCAAAAGCCTATCAGGCTGACGCATTTTATTATATGGGACATATTTGTACTTGATTTTTATTATAATTTTGGCATTTTATGCCATTCATGTTTGATGTGTCCATGAATCGTCCTTTGATTTAATGAGATGATAATGTATATTCTTAAGAGTTAAGAATTTGAGATACATATTATTAGTGATTAAGTCATAAATGCTCTCAATCGAAGGATCATCATGGGGACGATGATTGATCCGGCAAGATTGATGTATGTGTCGCTCTCTGTTAGGATGACGAGTCTCAAGTCATTAGTGTGGGGACACTGGAGCGAACGTGCAGGTGGTTGTTATAGAACAAAGGCACTGAGCGTGACCAATTACGAATAGTTACTTGGATGTCTACTCTTTCGTCAGTAACTGATTCGATGTTGCAGTGGTACAACTGATCCTTAGACCTGCGACACCACGGCCATTCAATATGAGGCTACTGTAGTTTGACTATGCAAACTCTGATCCTAGTCACGGGTCTTAGTAGTATATGTTGGCTGCAGTCGGTTCATATTAGGAATGGGTGTTTGTTCATAGGGGATCTATCGCTCTCGGTAGAGAGATAATTAGTCCTATGCTATTTGTAAGGCAAAGCTCAGAAATCCTCGGCCGGGGTAATATGGTTCATGGAAAGGTGTTTCCAAGAGTAACCATATGAGCTTGTGTCCTATCAAATTTGTCATATAACGGGTGATGGGGTTTGACGAGTATTCCATGACCTCCACTCAGTTGGGACTATGCGATAGAAGGATTGTATTGTACGGTAACTGCACCTTGAGGTTCAGTCCAATATTCACTTCTGACTGGATTGCCACCATATGCTGCTAGGCGTCACTGGTGGATTGTGGGAACCAATAAGAATAATTATAGGCGAATAATTATTATACGATGGAAGAATCAAAAGTGTTTGATCCATCAAAAGGAGTTTCGATGATGATGTCGATGGGGATCGCATCATATCTCACTACCAGACAGAATTGAACCTATTAGGTCACACACATAAGGAATCGCGCATGATCGATATCAAGGAGATGATAAAGAAGTTTATAGAATGGATTAATTATAATCACAAATACTAAAGTTTACTAATTTATTAGTAAAAGGACTAATTTGCAATTATTGTAAATTAGAGGTATTTAAGTGCAAAACTTGCATGGTGTATTTGCTAATTGTTAGTAAATATTTGGAGGACTTATGTATAAATGTTACACACGTAGGATAATGGATAATCCAATCGGATTAGGATTCGATTTAATTAGTTACTAGATTTTATCTTGAGATTTAATTTAAAAGATCTTTCTTTGTAACTAATTATAAGATTTAATTAGTTACTATATTTAAAAGATCTTTCTTTGTAACTAATTATAAGATCTAATTAGTTACTAGATTTTATCTTGAGATTTAATTTAAAAAGATCTTTCTTTGTAACTAATTATAAGATTTAATTAGTTACTATATTTTAGGAGATCTTTCTTTGTAACTAATTATAAGATTTGATTAGTTACTATACTTTATTTTGATATAGCCGGCCAACTTCCTATTATAAGAATAGGTAGTACGTATGTGATACGTAACAATTTTTGAGTAAGAAAAAAGGGAATAAGAAAACCCTAGCCGCCTATCCTCTCCCTCTTCCTAAAGTCCTCCATAATTAATCATTCTTAATCTTCGGAAGATTGCTAGCACAATTAGAAGATTGATTCATCCTCCTTACATTGACGCAAGAATTAATTCGTGATCGGATCGTGAATCAAGGCGATCGATTTTTCGATCAAGGGCGTGATTCCGTGTGGACATAAGTAGAGGCCGGGTGCGTGCGCGGCTATCAAGGACGAACAATTTTTACCAACGATCGTCGGCTTCGCGGTGATCTCGACCCGCGCAAGGTAAAAATTAAATCCTAATTGATGAGATCAATTAGATTACCTTTTTACGATCTAAAACAAAACATGAGGTGATCTTGGTTTAAGAAAAATTTTAATAGCATTTTTTTCTTCCGCTGCGCATATCTATTTTTTCTTACATGCACGTGGCTCCCCCCCTCTGCTGCGGCTCCCCCGAGTCGGATCTGGTATCCTTGCACATGGTTTCCCCATCTCTCGCTCTTGCTTCTCTCCGCTAGCCAGAACGTGGCTTTTCCCCATCTCTCGTGGACCACCCCCCCCCCCCCCCCCCAGGCCGTACTTGGCAAGTACAGTACCAATCCTGTGGGCGTACGTGTGCCCTCTGCTCGCGCCGCACGCTGCGTGGCGTGCGGAATGCTGTCGCGGCTTTGCTCTGGCTTCTTTCTTCCTTCTATCTTGCATATATGGTACGCCGGAGGTCCATCGCTGACGTCAGTAAGTACAGCTTAATCATGGTTGCCTACTCCTATCTCTCTTCTCTGCCGGAGGTTCCTGTTTGGCGTCAGTGAACCCATCCCGTGTTCATGCTGTGGTACTCTGGAACCCCCTTTTTTCTTCCGATTTTCCTATAAATAGTTCTATATTTTTTGTTCATGTACCTCAAGTTCCTGTTGCCTTTACTTTGCACAACATTTGGTTTGGGCAAAACTTTGTTGACCTCGAATCTGTGCGGGCCTCTTCTCTGTTTCGCCTCCACATTTGATCTCCAAGTTTTCCTTCGGCTCCTGCCCTGGTGCTTTGTGCCCTTCATTGCTTGGTAAGGTGTTCGGTGCCGGTTCTTTGTGCCCTGCTCTGGTTGGTAAGGTGAGGTGATGTTGTCAGGCAAATTTTTTTCCCCTAGTTTTGGTAAAGAGTTGTTGTCGGTTGTCTTCGGGTATGCTCCGACCTCTTTTCCTCTTAAGTTGAGGGTTTGTAATTTCTTGGGACCTTTATTTCATTTGTTGCTTTATATAAATCAATGAGGTAAGCAAAGTAATTTCTATTATAGTGTTTTTTTTTTCACTTATGAGCTGTTGAGGGTCATAGAGAGGGTGTGGATTCAGAGATAAGCAAAATAATTTCTATCACAGTTTGCTTCTGTCGTGGACAAAGAGAGCTGACCTTTTTTGCTCCTTGGGTTTCTTAGATGCAATATGCATATAATTTTTACTTCTTACATAAATAAGTGTTAGTAATTTTTTACTTTCCTGACTATTAGTAATGTTTTTACCTCCGTCGATGGTCCGCTCATTTCTTACCGGTTCCTTCCTCCTCCAGTTTTTTTTTGCTCAACCGCTATAGTCGCCATGCCGATTGTGTAGCTCTCTTATAGTAAATTACTTGAGGAGATTGCGGACCTGCTAGGTGTTGACAATCCTCAATGTGAAGTTACCGTCGTTGCGGAGGGTTGGTTCCTAGCGTACATAGACCTGCATGTTCCACGTGATGGTACAATTCTTGAGGTTGTGTGGTGCTGGGGTGCGTCGTCTCCTAATTTACGAGTAACAAAAGAAGATGCGGCACGTGTGGCTGTGCAGAAAATGAAGGATGAACTTGACCTACAAATTAAGAATGCAAACTATGATGACTTTATAATCTATAAGAATTTATATGATCACCTGACCACTCAATATGTCGAGCTCTTGAACTGATTTAATAACTTGGAGCGAGAATATAATCTTTTAAAAGATTATTATGTTTCGAGTATTGTTGAGAAAATTGATCTTATAGCTTAGCAAGTCAAACTGTGACATGCTATTGATGGCTACTGTGCAACCATCTCCTGTCTTTGTGCAGATTATGCTGCTGCTGCGCCGGCACATCCGACTGAAGCAGCATCTTCTTCGTAGTTTTAAGTACCTTTCTTTGGGTTTTGTGTTGTACTAATTAACACTATATTTGCTTACTTTCTTCTATCCCCCTCTCCCCCTCCCCTATTTATAATTTGTACTTCTTTATACCCTCACAATCCCTTTTGTTTTACGGGATTGGATCTGAGGAATTATTAGCCATTGCTTTTACCGCTGTTGGGGCCGAAAACGTCGCTCGTTAACCGGCCCCGTGGTTCGATTGACCCTCTGGAATGTGATGTGCCGCGTGCCAATGGATCAGCGATTGGGCCGAGGAGGGATCTGCTCGACCGGGTTCTTCTTAGTAAGCTCTCGCGACTGTCCAGCTTAGATTAGCGGAAACGGGATATGGATATAGAAAGATGCTAAGTCCGGCCTAGAGTAGCCGAATCGGATAGTAGAGACAATAATTTGACACGGCTAAGGAGCCGATTAGAAATTTGTATTGATGAAAAAGGGGATATAAGGAGGAAAGAGAAGAAATTATAAATAAGCCTACTCCTAAGAAATGCGGTAAATCTATCTAGGAAAGCGGCAAATATAGGTACTGAAAGATATGAAAAAGCAGGGGTGGTCCTGTGTGAGGTCCCGGAATCCCCGGCGTAGGAGTTGCTGGTTGTTGGGCAGCTTTTAGTGGCCGTTGGGAGTGTTTGTGCGCGTGTCGGGCCCAAGAAATGGATTTGTGATGCAATTTGGGATTTAGTTGCATCACTGGAGGCCTGCGGGATGTGTCGGTGGTGTTTGCGCGCAATTTGGACACAAGTGTTGGACTTCGTGCTTAAAAGGAGACCCCGTGGGAATTTGGATGACCCGTCGGGTGTTTAGAGGTGGTTTCGCGCGATTCGGATGTCAAAATTGGACTCCGGGCGAGGTTTGGATAAAAGTTTACCTCTCCGGTCGCCTTCGGGAATTTTTAGAGTTGGAATTTGGCAAATCGGACTTTAAAAATGGACCCGGCGCGAAAATCAGATCGAGTGGGCATTCGGCAATTTTTCGGGCGAGAATTTGGAAAAATGGACATCGTTTTTGGATTCAGCATGCGAAATCGCTAAGAATGGACTATTTACTTGTTGGTTTTGGAGCCCGGTTGACGTGCGCGTTTTTCGAGGCATCGCGGCACGTTTTTCGAGGAGGCGTGTGGATCCCGAGGCAGCTTGGCGGCACGGATCCCGAGGGCGCGGCAGGCGTACGGACGCGACAGGGGGCACGCAGGCGCGCGGCGCGGAATGCGCGGGGGCCGCCACGTGGCGGGCCCCCGTTGGCGCCCGCGCGGGCGCGGGGGCACGCGCGCCCGTGTAACGGGCGCGTGTCCCGCGCCTGCGCGTGGTGCGGTGCAACGCGCCCGTGTGGCGGGCGCGTTGCCGCGCGCCACGTGGCGCGTGGACCGGGCGCGCGCGCCCATGCGCTGTGGACCGGCCCGTTGGGGCTCCCCATTGGTCCGTGCCGTGGACCGGCTCCGTGGACCGCCCCTCTTGTCACGCCCCGGGGGTTTGTTTTAGCGGAAACGGTTCGTTTTTTTTTTTTTTTTTTTTTTTTTTTTTTTTTTTTTCCCAATAGAAGACTTCTCTTCCCCGGCGCGTGCCCAGACCCGCCGCACATACAGGATCTCTCTGCAAACGGACAGAGTCTCCCCTGTATGTGCATGGCGTAACGTTTAGTACATCTCCCAAACATTCACAACCATTCAATCACAACAATTGTCAACATACAACCAGCATTCTAATTCATTAAAGTACATGGCCGATCAGTTTGGAAAGGATAAATCCACAGTTTTAAAAGAGCGCCCACCCGGCACTTACATTTTGAAGACTAGTTTTCAAAATCAGCATAAATCCACAAGATTTTGAAAACGGTGCCCACACGACACCCAAGTTTTGAAATCCATTTCGCAATCCATAAATCCACAGGGTTTTGAAACCAGTGCCCACACGACACTTAGATTTTTAAAACGGTTTTCGCAATCTTTTCTTTGGTTTTGCCTTCTTCTTTTTCAAATGGCCAACAGAAATAAAAGGAAAAGTAATGCATAAGAGGATAACCAAATACCGACATCCACGTCGACCCCACGAGGGTATCGAGAACCTCACACATAACTACAATGTAAATGAAATGCCGGAAAGAAAGGGAAAATACAGTCCAGGGTCCCCAACGACCCAGCTGCGTCCGTCCCGTCCTCACTGCCGCCTACCTCTCCCCTCGCCTGAACCCTGTCACGAAGTGGGAAGTCAGTGACTAATAGTAGCAGAGCAGGGGAAACCAATAAAAACAAACCGTGGCGACAACCGGAGCAACCACCCTCTCAGGAGGGAAACGGCAACCTGTATACCTGTATCCTGTAATACCCGGCCGCGTCGGACAACTAAACCGACGGCCCATACCGTACCTGCAGAAACCCGACCACGTCGGACAACTAAACCGACGGGTCGCACCGCTCGCACCTCGGCGCCTCAAACCCCACAACTAATAAGGGGCCCCACTACGTCACCTCGTGGGTATACACGGGTCATAGACCACTTTTCCGGAAAAGCGCACCCTTGCGGTGGCCAAACCGCGGGTGCGCGTGTCGCAGCCTCGAGCACAGTAACCGTGAAGCAATATATATATGAACGTGTACGTGAACATATGAACAGAAAGTGTAAATACCCATGCGTAAGAGCCATATGAAAACACCATATATATACATAAAGGCGAAGGAACAGTAAAACTATAGATGATCAGTTAATGCTTTCCCATGATATCCTCACCCAGGCATGGCATATATATTAAAGCAAACGAACAGTAAAACTATGAATGGTTTAGTTGGTGCCCCCCCCCCCCCCCCCCCCCCCAATGTCCTAACCCAAGCACGAAACCCGCATAACACCCAGAACATCTCTCCCTTTGTCTGTATTCCCTTTTTTTTTTTCTTTATTTTAAAAGTTAGAACAATTAAGTGTTAGGACTTAAACAAAACCCACCTGTCGCGAGTAGGACGTCAACGCTCCGCTCCCTCGCGTCCTGGTACTCCCGCTCGGACACCCTCGCACACCTGCCGCGAGGGAAAACAAACGACGCTCAGACGCGGATGACGACGAAAGGCAGGCGAACCGCCCGTCGTGGTTCGCGGATCCCCGCCCGCACACGGGGCCGTGCGCGTGCCCAGCCCCGTACGGGCATCCCCACACGCGGGGCTGGGCGCGCGTCTGGCCCTGTGCGGGTCACCCCGCACGCGGGCTGGGTGCTGCCCGGCCCCGTGCGGGTCATCCCGCACGCGGGCTGGGCGCCGCCCGGCCCCGTGCGGGTCGCCCCGCACGCGGGCTGGGCGCGCCCAGCCCCGTGCGGGTCACCCGGCACGCGGGGGCTGGGGCGCGCCCGGCCCCGTGCGGGTGACCCCGCACGCGGGGCTGGGACGCGCGCCCGGCCCCGTGCGGGTGACCCCGCACGCGGGGCTGGGGCGCGTGCCCGGCCCGTGCGGTCACACGGGAGCGCCGAAGGAGGGGAGGGGTTTCCGCACATGCGGCGGATTCCGGAGAATCCGTCGCCTGTGCCCCTCTCCCTTCCGATCGAGACGATCAAGAAACCGAAAGTGGGGAAAAAGAGAACCTCGTCTCACATTGGTTATGACGGCGGTGGTTTGGGGAGGGAGGATCGTCCGTTCTTGTGAGCCCGGTACCGGTGGTGGAGCGTGCGGCGTTCTTCCCTCCGCTCGATCGCTCCGTTGCGGTGCCACGCCGATCCAAGGAAAGGTTGGGGGAGAGCGTTCTTCGTCTACGCTCGGGGCAGCGCACGCCAAAAGTAATAGAGGAAGGAGTGGGGTTCCCAAACCCAAACCCCAATCCCTAAATTAATTCGCTGTTTTGGTACCATTGGGCCTAAACCCACGTCCAACCCACCAAGATTAACCTAGGACAATTTAACCCGGATCAAAAGGAATGGACTTAAATTAAATTAAATTATAACGGATTCCAAACATTTAAATTAAATTGAATTAAATCGGGTTAAAATAATTTGAATTGAATTAAATTAAAATGAATCGAATCCGGGTCTGGTTTACCTCTATTAAGACGTGCTGGACACACGAACCGCAGCAACTTCGGAAATTTATTCCGGGGGATTCCGGGGTCGGAAAACAGAACTGATCGCGCCGCCGGCCTCCGTTTCGCGAGCTTTGTTCTCTAAAAATACCCGCGAGCCCCGACGGCCTGCCCAGAAATAACGAAGGGAAATCGCACCCCGGACCCGTTAGCCGAAAAGCGGTTCGAAAATAAAATCACAGGTAAGACCAAAAAGGGAAGTAAACTCGCGGTTATTACACCACTCACCTCTAAAAACGAGTTTCGTCCTCGAAACTCAAACCCGGGTGGAAGTGAAAAGGTCGGGGTAGCACTCCCTCATTTTAGATTCCAGTTCCTAAGTTGCTTCCCGCTCCTCATGGTTGCTCCAGAGCACCTTCACGTAGGGGATGGCTCGGTTTCGCAGTGATTTGATTTCCCTTGCCAGGATTCTCACCGGGGTTTCTTCGAAGCTTAGGTCCTCCTTAAGTTCGAGTGCAGAGGCGTCCAGAACGTGTGATGGGTCGGGAAGGTATTTCCGAAGCATTGAAATGTGGAACACGTCGTGGACTCGGTCGAGGTTTGGTGGTAGGGCGAGGCGGTAAGCTACTGGGCCAATACGCTCTAGGATCTCGAATGGCCCCACAAACCGTGGGCTCAGCTTGCCCTTTAGCCCGAAACGCTTGATTCCTCGGGACGGTGAGACCCGCAAAAACACATGTTCCCCCACTTGAAATTCCAAGTCTCGGCGCCTCTGGTCTGCGTAGCTCTTCTGTCGACTCTGGGCGGTCAGCAGGCGCTGTCTGATAAGGCGTACCTTCTCTTCAGTTTCCTCCACTAAGATCTCTCCCTTCAACTCTGATGAGTCCGGCACGCAGATCCGTCCACGGAACCGTAAGGTGCCGTCGTCATCCACCGCAAAAACGCTTCTTGGCCCAGGGGAATCTTGTCTCGTATGCGCTGTAGGTGTGGGTCGGTCTGCTGTCCCTCCCGGATCTTCTCAATTAACGTCGGCTTGACCACCAAGGTTAGAAGTCGCATAACCGTGCCCGCTGGCACCACCTCCAACTGCATTCGCGCAAACTCCGCGATCAAGTGGTTCTGTTCCGTTATCGTGCTCTCTGACGCCCCTTCTTGATGCCCTTTCCTGCTCAAGGCGTCTGCCACCACGTTTGCCTTCCCGGGGTGGTATTGGATCGACAAGTCGTAATCCTTTAACAACTCTAGCCACCGCCTCTGCCGCAAGTTTAATTCTTTTTTTTTTGGGTAAAGATGTACTTAAGACTTTGATGATCTGAGGAGACGTTACTGTGAACTCCCAAGAGATAATGCCTCCACAGTTTTAAAACGAAGACCACAGCAGCCAATTCCAAGTCATGTATCGGGTAGTTCTTTTCGTAATCCTTCAGCTGCCTGGACGCATAGGCAATCACTTTCCCCTGTTGCATCAGAACACCTCCAAGACCGATCCTTGATGCATCGCAGTACACTTCATACTCCTCTCCGAGTGTCGGCAGCACAAGTATTGGTGCCCTGGTTAACCTCCTCTTGAGTTCCTCAAAACTCTCCTGGCATTTGGCCGTCCATATGAACTTCTCCCCTTTTCTGGTCAACCGGTTTAAAGGGGTAGCAATCTTCGCGAAACCCTCAACGAAGCGCCTGTAATATCCTGCCAGTCCTAGGAAACTGCGGACCTCTGTCATCGACGTCGGCGGCTGCCAGTCAATCACTGCTTCTACCTTCTTGGGATTCCCGGCGATTCCCTGTGCCGAGATCACCTGTCCTAGGAAACCGACTTCGCGCAGCCAGAACTCATACTTCTTGAGTTTAGCGAACCGCTTCTGCTCTCTGAGGGTTTTGGAGTAATATCCGTAATTGGTCCCCGTGCTCTTCGTCGGTGGGTGGATAGATCCATATGTCGTCGATTCTGGGCAGGGGTACTTGCTCTTCACCGTGTCCTTGTTTATTCCCCGATAGTCGATGTGCAGAGGCTTGGGATCCCGTCCTTCCTTCGTACCCGTGGAACGGTTGGGCGCCCCGACGATGCCTTCAACCCTCCCCCGGTGGCCCGTAACTGGTACCGAGTGGTATGGTACATAAAGGAAACAACTTACCGACCGAAACCTATCCCGGCTGGGTCGAAAGGGGTAACTAACCAAAACCTCGGAGGTAAAAGGGAAAAAATAGGCCGTGTGTAAAGCTAGGTAAACTCTCATGGTGCTCGCCCCCGATTTAGTGCGGAAAACAAAACGGTCAGAGAATTCGAAAGTAAAACTAAAGGTAGGGGGAGGCTCGCAAGGGTCAGAAGGGGGCGGTTTGCTCCGGCCCGGAGGGTACTCCTATCTAAGCAAAGGAGAGAAAAAGAGAAACAAAAACAAATAAGTACATACCTGTCACTCCCCACTTTGGGAGGTCGCGTCGTCCACCGGAGCGGCCGCGGAGGTCCGCCCACAACCCTTGGGCCAGCGTCGCACCGCGTGTTGGGGCCGGGGCCCACTGTCAGAAGGATCCGCGGACTGCTGGTCGCCGGGCGTGTCCTTTGTCTAAACGGGGACCGCAGTGCCCTCCGGTCCTCGCTGCGGTGGTGGTGTGATGATGGAGGCGTGGGTTGGTCCCTGGGGGCAGGAGGCATAGGTGTGATCTGGCAAGCCGCACCGGTTACAATAGTGGTACCTCCAAGTGCACTCCGTCACTGGGTGCGCGCCCTTGCAGATGATGCAGGCTCCTGGTTGCACGTGCGCGCTCCCCTTAAGCCCTCGCTCGTCTTCCGGTGCACGCTTCGGGCGTGGGTTCGGCCGGCTCGTTGGGTCGGTGCCCCCCTGGGAGGTGGGGGCAGCAGTTCCCTTAGGTTCATCACGCCGCGGCGCCGGGGGTCTAATGGCACCCGGCTTCGAAGGGCAGTCGTAACGCGTGTGGCCCGGCCTGCCACATCGGAAACAGTGCCCGTCCCGCCACGGGCAGCTCGTCATGAGGTGCGCGTTGCCGCATATGACACACGGCTTCGGTGGCCTAGGCTCCTCTGTCGTCTGACCAAGGTTCTGCTCGGCTCTCGGACGTTTGTTCGCCCGGTCCCTCCGTTGGGGGTCCCCTGCCGGCCCGGGGAAAGAGTATTCCTGCCGGGCGCGCTCACTGCTGGTGTATGTGGCCAAATTAGCAACCTCCTGGAAGGCGGGAGGGCCCGTCGGTGGCATCCCGAGCGGGGTAACGCTTCTTCTGCCGCCCCGGAATTGATCGACGCCCTCGAGTTCCTGTATCAGTATGCTCAGGCGCTCTGCGAGGGTCAGCAATTGCCCCGCCACGTCTCGCAGCTAGTTGCGGAGCAGGCGGTTGGCTTCGTCGGCGATGTCCATTTCCGTCGTCAGTTGCTTACTGAGCCGACCCTCTATCTGTACACACACAAAGAACAGTCAGTCCTAGCCATTTACAGATATGCGACCGACCACTTATCGAGAGAAAGGAACTCAAACTCTCCCCCTCCCTCCCCGTTCGCTCTCGTCCTACACCCATAAGCCCTACGCATTTCATTCATTAGTAGATAAGTGAGGTATCCCCACGGATGTCGGCACAAACTGTTGTGATTGAATGCATCACTCTGATACCATCTTAATCTGTCACGCCCCGGGGGTTTGTTTTAGCGGAAACGGTTCGTTTTTTTTTTTTTTTTTTTTTTTTTTTTTTCCCAATAGAAGACTTCTCTTCCCCGGCGCGTGCCCAGACCCGCCGCACATACAGGATCTCTCTGCAAACGGACAGAGTCTCCCCTGTATGTGCACGGCGTAACGTTTAGTACATCTCCCAAACATTCACAACCATTCAATCACAACAATTGTCAACATACAACCAGCATTCTAATTCATTAAAGTACATGGCCGATCAGTTTGGAAAGGATAAATCCACAGTTTTAAAAGAGCGCCCACCCGGCACTTACATTTTGAAGACTAGTTTTCAAAATCAGCATAAATCCACAAGGTTTTGAAAACGGTGCCCACACGACACCCAAGTTTTGAAATCCATTTCGCAATCCATAAATCCACAGGGTTTTGAAACCAGTGCCCACACGACACTTAGATTTTTAAAACGGTTTTCGCAATCTTTTCTTTGGTTTTGCCTTCTTCTTTTTCAAATGGCCAACAGAAATAAAAGGAAAAGAATGCATAAGAGGATAACAAAATACCGACATCCACGTCGACCCCACGAGGGTATCGAGAACCTCACACATAACTACAATGTAAATGAAATGCCGGAAAGAAAGGGAAAATACAGTCCAGGGTCCCCAACGACCCAGCTGCGTCCGTCCCGTCCTCACTGCCGCCTACCTCTCCCCTCGCCTGAACCCTGTCACGAAGTGGGAAGTCAGTGACTAATAGTAGCAGAGCAGGGGAAACCAATAAAAACAAACCGTGGCGACAACCGGAGCAACCACCCTCTCAGGAGGGAAACGGCAACCTGTATACCTGTATCCTGTAATACCCGGCCGCGTCGGACAACTAAACCGACGGCCCATACCGTACCTGCAGAAACCCGACCACGTCGGACAACTAAACCGACGGGTCGCACCGCTCGCACCTCGGCGCCTCAAACCCCACAACTAATAAGGGGCCCCACTACGTCACCTCGTGGGTATACACGGGTCATAGACCACTTTTCCGGAAAAGCGCACCCTTGCGGTGGCCAAATCGCGGGTGCGCGTGTCGCAGCCTCGAGCACAGTAACCGTGAAGCAATATATATATGAACGTGTACGTGAACATATGAAACAGAAAGTGTAAATACCCATGCGTAAGAGCCATATGAAAACACCATATATATACATAAAGGCGAAGGAACAGTAAAACTATAGATGATCAGTTAATGCTTTCCCATGATATCCTCACCCAGGCATGGCATATATATTAAAGCAAACGAACAGTAAAACTATGAATGGTTTAGTTGGTGTCCCCCCCCCCCCCCCAATGTCCTAACCCAAGCACGAAACCCGCATAACACCCAGAACATCTCTCCCTTTGTCTGTATTCCCTTTTTTTTTTCTTTATTTTAAAAGTTAGCACAATTAAGTGTTAGGACTTAAACAAAACCCACCTGTCGCGAGTAGGACGTCAACGCTCCGCTCCCTCGCGTCCTGGTACTCCCGCTCGGACTCCCTCGCACACCTGCCGCGAGGGAAAACAAACGACGCTCAGACGCGGATGACGACGAAAGGCAGGCGAACCGCCCGTCGCGGTTCGCGGATCCCTGCCCGCACACGGGGCCGTGCGCGTGCCCAGCCCCGTACGGGCATCCCCACACGCGGGGCTGGGCGCGCGTCCGGCCCTGTGCGGGTCACCCCGCACGCGGGCTGGGCGCTGCCCGGCCCCGTGCGGGTCATCCCGCACGCGGGCTGGGCGCCGCCCGGCCCCGTGCGGGTCACCCCGCACGCGGGCTGGGCGCCGCCCGGCCCCGTGCGGGTCGCCCCGCACGCGGGCTGGGCGTGCCCAGCCCCGTGCGGGTCACCCGGCACGCGGGGGCTGGGGCGCGCCCGGCCCCGTGCGGGTGACCCCGCACGCGGGGCTGGGACGCGCGCCCGGCCCCGTGCGGGTGACCCCGCACGCGGGGCTGGGACGCGCGCCCGGCCCCGTGCCGGTGACCCCGCACGCGGGGCTGGGGCGCGTGCCCGGCCCGTGCGGTCACACGGGAGCGCCGAAGGAGGGGAGGGGTTTCCGCACATGCGGCGGATTCCGGAGAATCCGTCGCCTGTGCCCCTCTCCCTTCCGATCGAGACGATCAAGAAACCGAAAGCGGGGAAAAAGAGAACCTCGTCTCACCTTGGTTATGACGGCGGTGGTTTGGGGAGGGAGGATCGTCCGTTCTTGTGAGCCCGGTACCGGTGGTGGAGCGTGCGGCGTTCTTCCCTCCGCTCGATCGCTCCGTTGCGGTGCCACGCCGATCCAAGGAAAGGTTGGGGGAGAGCGTTCTTCGTCTACGCTCGGGGCAGCGCACGCCAAAAGTAATAGAGGAAGGAGTGGGGTTCCCAAACCCAAACCCCAATCCCTAAATTAATTCGCTGTTTTGGTACCATTGGGCCTAAACCCACGTCCAACCCACCAAGATTAACCTAGGACAATTTAACCCGGATCAAAAGGAATGGACTTAAATTAAATTAAATTATAACGGATTCCAAACATTTAAATTAAATTGAATTAAATCGGGTTAAAATAATTTGAATTGAATTAAATTAAAATGAATCGAATCCGGGTCTGGTTTACCTCTATTAAGACGTGCTGGACACACGAACCGCAGCAACTTCGGAAATTTATTCCGGGGGATTCCGGGGTCGGAAAACAGAACCGATCGCGCCGTCGGCCTCCGTTTCGCGAGCTTTGTTCTCTAAAAATACCCGCGAGCCCCGACGGCCTGCCCAGAAATAACGAAGGGAAATCGCACCCCGGACCCCTTAGCCGAAAAGCGGTTCGAAAATAAAATCACAGGTAAGACCAAAAAGGGAAGTAAACTCGCAGTTATTACACCTCTCCCTCTCTTTTCTTTTCTTCTTCTTTCTGCCCCGCACCGCCATGGCTGCTCCTCTTTTCTTTCTCCTGCAACCGAGAGCCAGAGGGAGTGAGGGAGGAGGTTGCGTGAGGTGCGGCGGCGTGTCGTGGACCTCGTTTTGCGTGCGAGGATGCCCGGCGGAGCGTTTCTGCGACGGCGGCGCAATCGGGTAGGTCCCGTGTGTTGATTTTTCTGTATTTTTGTACAGTTTTTGGAGCGTTCTTTTAGACTGTAATTGACCCTCTTGCTCTTTTCTGTGTTGTGCACCGTGCACCTTTTTGCGTGCGGACTCCGGCACCATGCACCGTTTTGCGTGCGGACTCCGTTTTGCGTGCGGATCCTGGCACCGTGCACCGTTTTGCGTGCGGACTCCGTTTTGCGTGCGGATCCTGGCACCGTGCACCGTTTTGCGTGCGGACTCCGGCATCGTGCACCGTTTTGCGTGCGGACTCCGTTTTGCGTGCGGATCCTGGCACCGTGCACCGTTTTGCGTGCGGACTCCGGCAGCGGACTTCGTTTTGCGTGAGGATCGCGTGGAGGCCAATTGCAAGTGTCTACGAGCAATTGGTGGCAAATCGAGGTGGGTGGCCTTATCTCCAAGTTTTATGGACTGTACAGTATTTCTACTGATGTAGGACTATACATGATAGTTTATTTCATTGTATAGCATGCTAGATTGTAGGAATTGTTATTCCTTTTATTATCTGTTAATATAGTTATCTTGGAACTTGACCTAGCACCCCCGTCATATGTTGCATGTGTAACCAGACCAGTAGAAAACCCTCACTTGGGCTAGGGTTATTTATGCTTAGACATCCACACTGTTCTTTCATCCCTGGACATAGTGTTTTCTCGCCCGGGTAGTGGGCCGAGAGGTCGGGACTTGCTTTTAGTGTGGGATGCTTTTGCACTCTTGCTTGGGAGCAGAGTGGAGTCTGATAGTTGTAGCGGGTTGCTTATCTGTGCGGGAAGCCGTTTGAGTAAACGGTAGTCCCGAGAGGTCTTGTTTCCCTTTTGCGCTGTCATGGGAGGGAGCCGTAGAGTAGACGGCAGTCCCGGGCCGTCGAGTATCTTCCGGTCGGTGTTGTTGGGAACCGTTAGGGTTGACGGTGGTCCCAGGTCGTTGAGTGTTGTCCGACCTGTTCTGTTACCCCGAGTTGTGGGTCGTTCCTGGCTGTGGAGTATCTCCAGCCAGTGTGCTTTGTGCTGCGAGCTGTTCGAGAGGCTAGTGTCTCGTGTTTCGAGTTAGCCGATCAGCTGAGTCGTCGAGAGTGCTCCGACTGTTGTGCGAGATATTTGGGGATCTTGAGTCCTACCGTTCTGTGAGTGAGCGTGGATTTTGACTAGCCTGCATATGCCAATGTTGATTACTCTATGCCGCGCCGTTTTCCTCAGTTGGAGCCGCGCCCCCTGACATGCCGCTATGGATACGATGGTTGGCCTGTTGAGGCAGTTTTGCGCGAGGGATGAGTTAGTCGGACAGGACGCCCCACGTAAATCCCGTCCTCATGTGGATGTGTGGTAGTGGGCAGGTGCGTTCCTAGTCGACAGGCGCAGGCTTGACTGGACCTTTGAGGCAGTCAGTTCGTTTGGGTCGATTGAGCACCTTGGGTGCGAGTGGTCTCTTTTACTTTCATCTGTTCCACTTTTGAGTATCTAGATAGAGGCATGGTAGCTGTAGAGTAGTTCCAGCTTTTCTTGTTCAGATTTCCTTGCCTGTTATCTTTTACCTCTGGTAGACTTAGTGGGCAGACCGTTGGACTTGTTGACGGCACCCACTGAGAACTACTGTGGGAAGTAGTTCTCACGCCCGTCGTGGTGTCTTATCCCCAGGGACTTCTTCTCCTGTTCCTGTGCTCCTGTTGCTGATCCTTCGGACCGAGGCGAGGGAGTCGCGAGCTAGTTCCCTACCCGTCGTTGGAGTGTAGCGGTACCCCCTTCAGAGGAGAGCTTCGGTTGATAGTTTACTTCTTCTTCCTCTGTTGAGAGACCTTTGTAGAGAGGTATAGAGTTGTACTTTATTTTACAGTTTGAGAGACTGATGTAGTGAGGATATTTTCTTGTATCGAGGGCTTGTACACTGATGTACTTATTGGAGATATCTCCCTTTTGAGTTCTGTATCAGAGGATTTTGTATACGATTGTATTTGGGAGATGGATATTGTATTATTTTCAGTTGTACAGGGTTTGGATTTCAGTTTTTAGTATTTTACTTTCAGCTCTGATATCTGTATACTGTAGTTGTTTCTTTCTGCAGGTTAGACGCTTCGTCTGTACGGCAGTTTCCGTACAGATGGCGGATCTGTTGGCGAGCCCGGGTCGCAGTTTCGACCCCGGGGCGTGACAGATTAGAGTGGTATCAGAGCCTAGGTTGTAGGTCGTGGTGGACTTAGAAACCCTAGGCTTGTGGTTGGACATTAGGACGACTACGTGAGAGTCGTGACTTTTAGCGAGAGTCCTGATTGAGTTTTTACCTCTCCCAAGAGACGGGATGAGAGATTGACATGTTTACTTTCCTAAGCGATTATGTTGGCTGCCGACAACATAATGCTAGGGAACGGATGACATGTTTTAGACTTTCGCTGGATTGGGTCGCTTGGTTGTTGTGTCCTGACGTTTGTTGTTGTGCAGTGGATTGCGATACCCCTGAGACGTCGTGTTGTGAAGAGGACACACCCCGCATCTGATGAGTACCCGAGCAGCGGGAGACAGAGCTATCAGAGCAGAGCGAAACCCAGGAGTTTGTGCGTTGAGATAGTTTCCCACTTTAACCGAGAAGGGCCAAATCCCTGAACGGTAAAGGATCGAGGACTTCGATAGGCTGAGCATAGAGTCTGTTCTTGTTTGATTGGGGTTCTAGACACTAGTCTATCGGGATTTTTGGATCTTTGCCGCGTCAGTCGGTTCTTCTCGCCTATGAGTGGGGTGTTGTTGTGGGAGCCGTTTGGAGTGACGGCGATCCCAGCTGTGTGGACGTTTTCCCTGGCCGAGTTGCCAGGAGGACATTTTCCCTGGCTGAGTTACCAGGAGGACATTTTCCCTGGCCGAGTTACCAGGAGGGCATTTTACCTGGCTGAGTTACCAGGAGGGCATTTTCCCTGGCTGAGTTACCAGGAGGGCATTTTTCCCTGGCTGTGTTACCAGGAGGGCATTTTTCCCTAGCTGAGTTACCAGGAGGGCATTTTCCCTGGCTGAGTTACCAGGAGGGCATTTTTCCCTGGCTGAGTTACCAGGAGGGCATTTCCCTGGCTGAGTTACCAGGAGGGCATTTTCCCTGGCCGAGTTACCAGGAGGACGTTTTCCCTGGCCGAGTTGCCAGGAGGGCATTTTCCCTGGCTGAGTTACCAGGAGGGCATTTTTCCCTGGCGAGTTACCAGGAGGGCATTTTCCCTGGCTGAGTTACCAGGAGGGCATTTTTCACTGGCTGAGTTACCAGGAGGGCATTTCCCTGGCTGAGTTATCAGGAGGGCATTTTTCCTGGCTGAGTTACCAGGAGGACGTTTTCCCTGGCCGAGTTGCCAGGAGGGCATTTTCCCTGGCTGAGTTACCAGGAGGGCATTTTTCCCTGGCTGAGTTACCAGGAAGGCATTTTTCCCTGGCTGAGTTACCAGGAGGGCATTTTTCCTGGCTGAGTTACCAGAAGGGCATTTTCCCTGGCTGAGTTACCAGGAGGGCATTTTTTCCTGGCTGAGTTACCAGGAGGGCATTTTCCTGGCTGAGTTACCAAGAGGGCATTTTCCCTGGCTGAGTTACCAGGAGTGCATTTTCCCTGGCTGTGTTATCAGGAGGGCATTTTTCCTGGCTGAGTTACCAGGAGGGCATTTTCCCTGGCTGAGTTACCAGGAGGGCATTTTCCCTGGTTGAGTTACCAGGAGGGCATTTTTCCCTGGCTGAGTTACTAGGAGGACGTTTTCCCTGGCTGGATTACCAGGTGGGCACATGCCCTGGCCGAGTTACCAGGAGGACACCTTCCACTGGCCGAGCTACCAGATGGGTACATACCCCTGGCCGAGTTACCAGGTGGGTACATGCCCTGGTCGAGTTACCAGGTGATTGCTTTACTGAGATTGAGATGGTCTGACTGGATGCCGAGATTTGGTGCCGTCGAGTTCGTCCTGTTGGACTACCAGGAGCGCAGTTGTTGACTTGGAACCAGTTTCGTGCTTTGCTGCTCAGGGCCATTTTTCCTGACAGTGTAAGCATAAACTGGAAGGGGATCTTAGACGCCTGCAGCAGGGGAGTGGACCTCTTCTGGAGTATGTTCGCGAGTTTTGCGATTGTTGAGCGGTGTACCCCACATCGCCTGGATGAGGCCCAGGAGGTTGAGCTAGTCGAGAAAAGACTGCCACGGGATATCTATCACTTGGTGTATTCTCAGCGGGTGCCGACGTTAGTTGCAGCAATTGAGTATGCTCGGTGGGTCGACCGAGGAGCTGTGATCATGTCTTAGATAGACGGAGCGCCAGGGACCAGCTCCGGGGAGAGGCATCCAGTGCCGCCTGATTTTGGACAGTTGAATAGATTGAGACCCCCGGGGCCGCCACGATCCCAGTCTGAGGGTCGTGAGTCTCAGAGGAGACAGAGACCAGGAGGTTCTCCTCAGCCGCTGTATCAGCAGCAGCAGCGCGATGACTGTGTCTTTTGTGGTGGGCCGCATTCTGCGCCGCAGTGTGACCACAGCCAGGGCACAGATCATGGTCTTGTCCTATAGCGGGGTCATCAGTCGCATTGGTAGCTTCGGCTCCTCCTCCGCTCTTCCAGACAGCCGGAGCTTCGACAGGTTGTGGCCAGATAGTTAGGGCCACTTCTTCGCGGCAGTCCAAGGGACGACCACCCCCTAGCGGGAGTGTCTATGTCGCACAGGATGAGGATTCGGGGGCAGCTAGCCACGAGGTGGTAGGTATTAATCTTATCTCCCCTTCACGCACCTGAGCGTTATTTGTTACCGGAGCATCGCATTCATTTCTTCTGTAGGGCATTTGCTTTGTTGGATGGGCTAGAGATAGGACCCTTAGCTTGTGCTCGTGAGGTTCAGATACCTGATCACGTGTTGCACATAGATGGGTGTTATTGGTCCTGCCCAGTGCAGTTGGGGCCCTGGTTTTTGCCTGTTGATCTTTTGGCCCTTCCTCAGCTCCAGGATTTCGAGGTAGTGTTGGGCATAGGACTGTGAAGATCTGAGGCCTTGATGCTTGAGCATACCACACCGTTGATACACGGTGGTGATGCCACGCCGTTGGTGCACGGCAGTGATGCCACACCGTTGATACACGGTGGTGATGCCACACCGTTGATACACGGTGGTGATGCCACACCGTTGATACACGGTGGTGATGCCACGCCGTTGATGCACGGCAGTGATGCCACGCTGTTGGTGCACGGCAGTGATGCCACGTTGTAGGTACACAACGGTGAGAGTTTTGGGGATGTTTCGGACTTTTGATCGCGAGTTTGGGCATCAGCTTTATGATCACCTTGCGAGCCAGTTTTCAGTCTCGTTCACCGACGGTTTGGTTTCCGTGAGGGTGTTCTCTTTTAGTTGAGGGATCGACTTCGACCCGTGGGTCCGTTGGGGTTATGATAGCATGTTGAGTGACCAACTGTGGCATGGGATTGTGTCTCTTGAGGATCCCTTTGAGGTTAGCCTGCAGTTGAGTAGTCCACTCGGGTGGTTTTGGATCGGGAAGTAACCGAGTGAAGACCCCAACTTATTGGATTCCCTTCCTTATTGGATGAATGTGCGGGTTTGCTTCGGGTCGCCTTGTTGAGGTTGGCACCATGACGTGGTTTGGTGCGTGTTGCGCTAGTGGTTATTTCAGTTTCCCCCAGCCTTTTATTGGAGCCCTTTGGTATTTCACGTCTCAGCTCAGTAGTGATGTGTTTTTCCTCGCCCGTGATTTACTTGCCCCTTGAGATCCGTGATTATGGGAGTACGAGGGACGCCCGTTGCAAATTCTGGCTCGAGAGATGAGAGAATTGCACATCGGGTAATACCGTACTTGTTGTTGTTGCGGAGTAATCACGAGGAGCGAGTGGGGTTTAGGGAGCTGGAGGCGTATTGTTAGATACCTAGCCGTGGTATTCTTGACTCCTGATGGGCTTGATCTAGTTTCGAGGACGAAACTTTCTTTTAGTGCGGGAGGATGTGAGGTCCCGGAATCCCCGGCGTAGGAGTTGCTGGTTGTTGGGCAGCTTTTAGTGGCCGTTGGGAGTGTTTGTGCGCGTGTCGGGCCCAAGAAATGGATTTGTGATGCAATTTGGGATTTAGTTGCATCACTGGAGGCCTGCGGGATGTGTCGGTGGTGTTTGCGCGCAATTTGGACACAAGTGTTGGACTTCGTGCTTAAAAGGAGACCCCGTGGGAATTTGGATGACCCGTCGGGTGTTTAGAGGTGGTTTCGCGCGATTCGGATGTCAAAATTGGACTCCGGGCGAGGTTTGGATAAAAGTTTACCTCTCCGGTCGCCTTCGGGAATTTTTAGAGTTGGAATTTGGCAAATCGGACTTTAAAAATGGACCCGGCGCGAAAATCGGATCGAGTGGGCATTCGGCAATTTTTCGGGCGAGAATTTGGAAAAACAGACATCGTTTTTGGATTCAGCGCGCGAAATCGCTAAGAATGGACTATTTACTTGTTGGTTTTGGAGCCCGGTTGACGTGCGATGTGAGGTCCCGGAATCCCCGGCGTAGGAGTTGCTGGTTGTTGGGCAGCTTTTAGTGGCCGTTGGGAGTGTTTGTGCGCGTGTCGGGCCCAAGAAATGGATTTGTGATGCAATTTGGGATTTAGTTGCATCACTGGAGGCCTGCGGGATGTGTCGGTGGTGTTTGCGCGCAATTTGGACACAAGTGTTGGACTTCGTGCTTAAAAGGAGACCCCGTGGGAATTTGGATGACCCGTCGGGTGTTTAGAGGTGGTTTCGCGCGATTTGGATGTCAAAATTGGACTCCGGGCGAGGTTTGGATAAAAGTTTACCTCTCCGGTCGCCTTCGGGAATTTTTAGAGTTGGAATTTGGCAAATCGGACTTTAAAAATGGACCCGGCGCGAAAATCGGATTGAGTGGGCATTCGGCAATTTTTCGGGCAAGAATTTGGGAAAACGGACATCATTTTTGGATTCAGCGCGCGAAATCGCTAAGAATGGACTATTTACTTGTTGGTTTTGGAGCCCGGTTGACGTGCGCGTTTTTCGAGGCATCGCGGCACGTTTTTCGAGGAGGCATGTGGATCCCGAGGCAGCTTGGCGGCACGGATCCCGAGGGCGCGGCAGGCGTACGGACGCGACAGGGGGAATGCAGGCGCGCGGCGCGGAATGCGCGGGGGCCGCCACGTGGCGGGCCCTCGTTGGCGCCCGCGCGGGCGCGGGGGCACGCGCGCCCGTGTAACGGTCGCGTGTCCCGCGCCTGCGCGTGGTGCGGTGCAACGCGCCCGTGTGGCGGGCGCGTTGCCGCGCGCCACGTGGCGCGTGGGCGCGCGCGTGGACCGGGCGCGCGCGCCCATGCGCTGTGGACCGGCCCTTTGGGGCTCCCCATTGGTCCGTGCCGTGGACCGGCTCCGTGGATCGGCACCGTGGACCGCCCCTCTCCCTCTCTTTTATTTTCTTCTTCTTTCTCCCCCGCACCGCCATGGCTGCTCCTCTTTTCTTTCTCCTGCAACCGAGAGCGAGAGGGAGTGAGGGAGGAGGTTGCGTGAGGTGCGGCGGCGCGTCGTGGACCTCGTTTTGCGTGCGAGGACGCCCGGCGGAGCGTTTCTGCGACGGCGGCGCAATCGGGTAGGTCCCGTGTGTTGATTTTTCTGTATTTTTGTACAGTTTTTGGAGCGTTCTTTTAGACTGTAATTGACCCTCTTGCTCTTTTCTGTGTTGGGCACCGTGCACCGTTTTGCGTGCGGACTCCGGCACCGTGCACCGTTTTGCATGCGGATCCTGGCACCGTGCACCGTTTTGCGTGCGGACTCCGTTTTGCGTGCGGATCCTAGCACCGTGCACCGTTTTGCGTGCGGACTCCGGCACCGTGCACCGTTTTGCGTGCGGACTCCGTTTTGCGTGCGGATCCTGGCACCGTGCACCGTTTTGCGTGCGGACTTCGGCACCGTGCACCGTTTTGCGTGCGGACTCCGGCAGCGGACTTCGTTTTGCGTGAGGATCGCGTGGAGGCCAATTGCAAGTGTCTACGAGCAATTGGTGGCAAATCGAGGTGGGTGGCCTTATCTCCAAGTTTTATGGACTGTACAGTATTTCTACTGATGTAGGACTATACATGATAGTTTATTTCATTGTATAGCATGCTAGATTGTAGGAATTGTTATTCCTTTTATTATCCGTTAATATAGTTATCTTGGAACTTGACCTAGCACCCCCGTCATATGTTGCATGTGTAACCAGACCAGTAGAAAACCCTCACTTGGGCTAGGGTTATTTATGCTTAGACATCCACACTGTTCTTTCATCCCTGGACATAGTGTTTTCTCGCCCGGGTAGTGGGCCGAGAGGTCGGGACTTGCTTTTAGTGTGGGATGCTTTTGCACTCTTGCTTGGGAGCAGAGTGGAGTCTGATAGTTGTAGCGGATTGCTTATCTGTGCGGGGAGCCGTTTGAGTAAACGGTAGCCCCGAGAGGTCTTGTTTCCCTTTTGCGCTGTCATGGGAGGGAGCCGTAGAGTAGACGGCAGTCCCGGGCCGTCGAGTATCTTCCGGTCGGTGTTGTTGGGAACCGTTAGGGTTGACGGTGGTCCCAGGTCGTTGAGTGTTGTCCGACCTGTTCTGTTACCCCGAGTTGTGGGTCGTTCCTGGCTGTGGAGTATCTCCAGCCAGTGTGCTTTGTGCTGCGAGCTGTTGGAGAGGCTAGTGTCTCGTGTTTCGAGTTAGCCGATCAGCTGAGTCGTCGAGAGTGCTCCGACTGTTGGGCGAGATATTTGGGGATCTTGAGTCCTACCGTTCTGTGAGTGAGCGTGGATTTTGACTAGCCTGCATATGCCAATGTTGATTACTCTATGCCGCGCCGTTTTCCTCAGTTGGAGCCGCGCCCCCTGAGATGCCGCTATGGATACGATGGTTGGCCTGTTGAGGCAGTTTTGCGCGAGGGATGAGTTAGTCGGACAGGACGCCTGTAGAATACCGAGATTTCGGATGGCGCGCCGACCTCGCAAGATGGCGTGGTGCGGAGAAATCGCCTTGGGCGTGTTCCATATTTGTTTACAGTTGAGTTCGGGTTGATTCGGATCAACGCGGAAGCCCCAGCTTAAATCGGAGTTTTTCCGGGCTTGTGCGCCGTTAGAGGACTGGTTTGTTAGAGCTTCGGCTCCGCAGTGGGGCACAGGAAATTGGAAAATGCTTGGAACAGGTATACCTTATCTTTACAGCGGAGTTCGGGAGGTTCCGGACTGGCGCGGAAGCTCCGAGGACAAAAAGTGAGTTGATGGGGGTAATTAATGGATTAATTAATTAATTAATTTAATTACTTGTTTTGGGACTTTGGTCTGAGAGGTTTGGTGGAAGAAAAGAATTATTGATTTGATTTAGATAAGGGAGTGGATTAACATAATTGGATTTAAGTGTGAAGTGGATTATTTAATTAATTTTTGTTGGTTAATTAATTAGTGGCATTTATGGCTTTGGTCTGGGAGTCAATGAATGAAAGAAAGGAAGTGAGAGAGAGTGAGGGTGGGAGCCTTATTTTAATTGGGAGCTACAGCTGCCTCCCACCCCTACCCTAATTAAGTCACCTTTAATTAGCCATTTTTGCCACATCATCGTCTTCTTCTACCTTCAAAACAGAGGAAAAGGAGTGAAACAGAGGATTGAATGTGAGAAGAAGAAAGAGAAGAAGAAGATGAAAGAGAGGGAAAAAAGGAAGGGAATGGGAGTGGTGTTGGTGTGGATTCCCTGCTAGTAGCTGTGTGAAGCCAGGCGAAGCGATTGGAGCACACGCGCGTCGAGCCTCCAACCAAGGTGAGTACTGTTTTATTTTTTTGAAGCTTGGTTTTGGTCGTTAATGGTGATTTTTGGGTTTGGTTGGTCTTCTTGGAGTTGGGCTGTTTTTAGAGAGGGAGTGAGAATCTTGGTGGTGCTGTTTTTGTTGGTGTTGCCTGCGGGGAGGGAGCGGTTTGCTCCCTTATTGACCGAAGCTAGCAGCTTGGCGGGGGGCGCAGCGCGCGCGCGGCGCGAGGAGGGCGCGCGAGGCGGGCGCGCGCGGCGCGTAGGCGCGCAGTGCGCCGGTGTGCGGTGCGCAGCGCGCGGTAGCAGCGGCCGTGGGGCGCGGCGAGCGTGTTCAGCTTGATGTCGGCGGACTGTTTGCGCACGCCGAGGCAGGATGCTGCCCGGGTGTCGCATGGTCTATTATGGGCAGTTTTTGACGAGTTTTCTTCCCTTTTTTGCTCTCACAGGTCGACGTCATGTTGCGCGTTTTTTCGGCGAAGCGCCATGTGGAGCTCGGTTCGGGTGCGCGAATGGGTTGATGTATGCCGTTGGCTCGAGGTGATGGATCTAGTGAGAGAAAGAATACTTGGGTGGTATACTGTGGACCTTTATAATGGTAATTATGGTTGAGCTGCAGCATTTGGTGATTATGCATTTGATTATGCTGTTGGGTTTTCTTTTGTTGTTGGAGCTACAGGGTAGTGTGTATATTTTTGTGTGGATGGAATTATAAGGTTGAGCATTTGTGAACTTTATTTCTTTTAATGTACATTTGAAGCTTGAAGTGAGCGGTTGGATGGCTGAGGGTTCCATGATGTGGTTATAATCCTTGTGAGGCATGGGGGTATATGGACTTGCTGTGAGTGTGGGGAGTTTCTTTTGTGTGTGCAGAGTAGTTGGAGAATGTTGTTGGGTGTTAGAGAGTGTGAAATGAGTTGTTGGCTGTGGGTCATTGTGTATATGTGGACTTTAATTAGTTGTGTGCAATTGGAGATAATTGAGTGTAATGGAGCTTCCAGACTAATATATGTGATCATGTATTTTAATTTGGAGCAGATGTTTAATGATGGTGCTATGGTGAATTGGAGGTGTGCTTGAACCCTTGTTTTTGCTGTTGCTATGGGATGCTATGGGTGTGAAATTGAAGCTGTGAGTTTATATGTTTAATTATGATGGAATTAAATTATGCACGCTGGTAGTGTGTAAGGGTGGAATTAAGGGATTTTGTATGCGTGAATATTGTTCAAGTATGCTGTTGGTGATGAAGTGAAATTAATTAGACCATGGACTTTAATTATTGTATGTAATTGGTGTTTCAGTTTCAGTAACCAATGAAGTTGGGGTAGACTTGTTGTGGGCCGATTTTGATGCTGGAATTTTTGTGAGGACTCGAGGGAATTTATTGGAGCTTCCGAGGATTTTTTTTTCAGGATTTGCGACACGATTTTCGAGGTTTCGTCAGTTCGAGGTTCCAGCACTTCACCGACTTCAGCAATGCCTACTGAAAGCGTTCCAGGTGGGTTGGAATTTCTCCAAAATTTATGGAATGTCCTTTAATGCTATTGAATGCAAGTTGATCATGTTTAATATGCAATTTTCACTGTTGATAAATCTGATAGTTGCCTAGAAAATTGTAGAAAGACTTTTATGAGCCCCAGACTTTTTTAGTATGATCTAGAGGTTATTTGACACTAGACTGTGCATTTTTTGAGATTCAGATTGCATCTGGACCTTCAGAATATTTTAGTACCCCGTTTTAAGTAAAACTCCGCTTTAAAAGGATTTTTAAAAATTGAGAACATTATGAATGGTCCTGTAATGACACGGTATTTTGTAATATTTAACCCTCCTTCTATGTTAGTGTTCCTTTAGTATCCCGGGAATATTACTTTTGGTTAGTCGGTCGGTGTGTGTGGCACTTGTATTTTTCTGCGGAAGAGCGCGAAAAATGAAGACCGACGATGCGATCGGATCGAAAATCCGATGTCGGGAACCCCCGGAACGGAATTTTTAGTGATGCGGTGATTAGTCGTGCACCAAAATCCGTGCAAAATATCTTGCACCCGTTTGTGGATAATGGGGGTTATCTCGTGTGGATAATTAATTAATTAATTAATTATCCGGTGACGGAAAAAATAGATTTTTCTCTACGTACGATTTGGAAAATAACAGAAATTGGGGAAATTAATTATTAAGATAATTAGATAATATAAGTATTTTCCCCTCGTTAAGAAAAGAGAATTCTAAACCCTAGCCGTAAGGAAAGAGAATTCTAAACCCTAGCCGTAAGAGCGGAGAGAAAAGAAAGAAAAGAAGAAGGACGAAACCCTAATCGGAAGAAAAGAAGGAAGAAGCGGAGGAACCCGATCGCCCGTTTTACATGCCGGAGATCGGAGAACGAGACGCCATCGTCTACGGGGAGCGGATCCGGATCTCCGACGACGCGAGGACCAAGATCGGTTCTTTATTTTCCGATTAAGTGAGGTTAGTGTTGTAGATCCTTTCGTAGAATTTAATCGGGGGTTTTTCGTGTTCTTGTAAGATCGTACATCGCGGATTTTCGTCGGGTTTTGATCCGTGTCTTTCTTGTTCTTGATTGGGGGTGATCGGTGTTTTTTTTATCGAATTTAACCGATGGTTTCTAATCGGTTTCTTTTTGACGGACCTCCGATCGACGTTTTGGTTGTTCGACGGTCGTCGGTTTAGCCGTTAGAATTATCGGGAATTTTTCGGGAATTTTTGGGGCGACTTCGTCGGGACATAGTGGGTTAACGGGAGGCCGCCGCCGCCGTTGTTAGACGGGAGGCCGCCGCCGTCGTTACCATGTTCGCGGGGTCGTCGCCGGGATCGCACGGGAGCGAAAACGGAGAAGAAATCGCGAAACGGGAGCGAAAACGGCGAAAACTAGGGTTTACTGTGCCTCTCCGTACAGGATGGTCCACGGCCCGTGGTGTGCACCCGGTGCACGCCCGCGGTGCGGAAAACCGTGGACCCGGTGCACGCTCTAGGCGTGCACCCGGCGCACGCCTCCGCACCCGGGAAGCGCAGACCCGGTGCACGCTTGTGTCGTGCACCGGCCCGGCCCAAGACGCGCGGTGCACGCTCCCTGCGTGCACCCGGCGCATGCCGCGCGGCCGCCCGAGCTGTAAACCCGGTCCACGCCCTGGCCTGTGCACCACCCGACAGCCCGGAGTTCTTTTGCTCCGTTTTTGCCCGTTTTTCCACCGTTTTGAGCGCCGTTTTCGCCGTTGGGATCGTTATTTCCGTGGCTTTCTTGTCATGGCCACCTGGGACCTTCTTGGTCACTATTTTATTTTGTTGGGTGTCGTTTTTGTCGACGCTCCGCGCCTCGACGAAATTGTCGGGGGCGCGCCGTCGGGATTCTTTTCTCATCGTTTTGCCGTCGGGGCCTTCCTAGTTTAACCTTTGATGCCCCGAGTGGGCTATCGGTTGAGGAATGGGTTTTGTTGGTTTCCGTTAGCGACCTTTGGGTTCCGACGGAGTCCGCGACGAAGTAGTCGCGGTCCGGTTGTTGTTAGTCTTCAATGTTATCGGTTTTACTCGATGGTTTTGATTTGTCGGTTTTCGATTGACGTCGCGGTCCTCTAGGTATGATGATTTTGGCTCTGTGGGTTTATTGTATCAGTGGTTGGGACCACTGATTTTACCTGACTAGGGTAATGTGTTAATTGGTGCTTTTGGATATTCTAGTAGGCCGCGAGGAGTCCTGATTCGCCTAGGAGAGTCGCGGGCGCGGTCGGTTATCTGCAACCAGGTGGGTTCCTTTGCATCAAGTGCTGTAAGTGCATTGAGTGCAACATATCACTAAAATGTTTATTGCTAACCGGTTAATAAAGTAGATGACAGATGCTAATGTTTTAACCCTTCGCTTATTATGTACTGTTCTTTTGTTAATGTTTAAGGCGACCAAGGGTCGCAAATAATTAATTTACGCCGACCTCGGCATCCCATTTTGAATGCTGCACGTACACCGGCGGAATAGGCCCCCGCGTTGGTGTACTTTTCCGGAGAAGTGGTCTATATGACCCGTGTGCCCCACGTGTGTTGTTTGGGGACCTTATCACGATGGCCAAACGTGTCGCCCACGCATCGTGAGAGGGTTAGAGCTTCAATTGTCACGTGGGGAGATCATCGATCTACCCTGACGGGACGTGTCACGTGGGGAGATCATCGATCTACCCTGACGGGACGTGTCACGTGGGGAGATCATCGATCTACCCTGACGGGACGGTGGTAACTAAAGTAAACAAAGTAATTAAAGTAAGTTTCAGGGCGAAGGATAGCGAAGGTTCCGGTGCGGCGTAACTCTTTCCAAACTCTTGATTATTATTGTTAAGCATCTACTTTATTTGTCACTGACTTTACCCACTCCGTGACAGGTCCATCTAAGTAAGCACGGTGGGACGGTGGTGAGGCATCGCGGACTTTAGGTTTGGCCGTATGAGGCCTTTTGGTCAAACTTTTATTCGGTTATCTCTCTCTTTTTCCTTTTTGATTATTTTGTGTGGATATGTGGATCATGCTGGATATGTGGACATGTATTTTTAAATATTTAGTTATGATTATGTTTCATGTTAACTGTGCGGCCGTTTTACGATGAAAAAGAATTTCGAAAACGCTTTCAAAAATAGGGTGTCGTGTGGGCACCACTTTGAAAACCCTGGGAATTTATCCTTTCAAAACAATGTAGCCGCCTGCATGTGAATGTTAGATGTTTTAAAAACTTGGGTGTCGAGTGGACACTGTTTGCGAACTCCTAGGTTCTTTCAATGGTAATACTTGTTGTACTTATTCTCTGTGACTGTGTGATCAATGCCGTGTAATGTGATTCATGTAAAAGTAGTTAAGACGCCGTGCATATACAAAGGTGACTCTGTCCGTGTACAGGGTGAATTTGTATATGTGGCGGGTCTGGCACGCACCGGCAGGCGAGGTTGTTGATTATCATATTTCAAAAAAAAAAAAAAATATACACGTTTTCCGCTTATCCTGAGACCTCCGGAGCGTGACAGATTTTATGGTATCAGAGAGAAAAACGGCTTTGACCACAACAGTCGGTGTCCAGTAACCGCAGTGCATGATCCTACCACCAAAATTGGATATGAGATAACCAGGTCGTAGGTGTCTTAGAACGTGAGTGTGCGGGGATAAAGGGGTCGTAACCGTAGTGTTTTTGTAGGTCGAGTGTCAGGTCAGGAACCTTAGGGTTAATGTGGTTTCTTTGCATACAGCAGCATGATGGCCCGAAATGGGTTAGCAACAGAGAACACAGGGGCAGAGAGTACGATGCCAACAGTGGTGGAGTATCAGCTCCTCCGGCAACAACTACGAGAGATGGCCGGGCAGTTAGCAACCTTTATGGAACAAGTGCGTCCGTTGACGCAACTGTCGACTACACCAGTGGAGGTCACCCAGGCCCCTCTGCCCGGACCAGCCGCGCCAGTGACGGGACCGCCGGTGGCGGACAACGAGACTATAGTCGCCCCTCCTCCGACCACGGTGATCGAGATACCATCGGTTCATCCGACGACGCCTTCAGTGGCACTAACACCAGCAACTTGGGGACCTACGCTGGGAGCCGCCATTGGAGACCTATTGATGGAGGAACATGAATGGGTCCCGTTGGCAGTACACTTTCTTGAAGGACACCGCCCTTCTGTCTTGGACCACATTCGGGAGAAACTGTTTGGGGCATTTCTCTCCGACAGCATCAAGCAGCAGATGGAAGGTGACCCGAAGCACATCAAGCAAGGAAGTCGAACAGTTATAGGATACCAACGGGCATTTGTGAGGTTGATCGAATGTGTCCCTTTGTTATAAGAAAAGAGTCTCACAAAGCCCGTCCTCTTGTGGACGATTTATGGAGCGACATCTTCAAGGTGGTGCAAACGGCGGGGTTGCACACCTCCCAAGAGGTAGTCGATGGAGCCACTGCGGTGGAGCGCGGACTTGCGATTTCACGAGCCCGATGGGAGAGCTCAGATCACTGTGGGGATAAAGAGTGAACTCGGCCAAATTTTGGAAAGAGCATACCAAGAGGAACCGGCCTCCTAAATACCTGAGATGGCAACAAGGAACCAAGAATGCGCCGGCGGGAGGACAATGGCCGATGGACAAGTCTTGCATGATTTGTGATGCAATACACCAAGTGACCGAATGTCCCCAGAAGCAAGACCACTGTTTTCGATGCGGCAAACCGGGGCACTATCGTTTCGACTGCCCTCGGAGACGGGGACATCACCCGTAGCAGCATCTACACCTTCGTCTCTGCAATCAGGAGGAGGGAGAGTCTATACGATGACCCACCAGGGGGCGAATCCGCTGAGCACGACATAGCAGGTAGTACCCGAGCTCCACATCATCGTGCCAGAACTTTAATGTCAACACCTAAGCGTCCCACACTTTCACCTCGCTTCATGTTTTCGCCCTACCCTAGTTAGTAGAAGAAATTCCCATCGTAGGAATATGTTCGGTCGGAACCTCCGGCTACCCCTTGAGACAGGCAGCTGTACTCCTGCCTGCCCAGCGAGGGTGAGGCGGGTTCTTGGTCTCTAAGAACTGATGAGGTTTCCGTGAAGGTTATTGGTGTAGCGCTTGGGGCCGACAGTCGCGGCAATCTTTAAGCGGTAGTTGACTGCTTGAAGTTCCAAGCGTGTTTCCGGGAACCGGACTTGCCGGAACTTGTGAACTTAACTTGTAGGAGCGCCCTCTACTCGCTCTTCTTTGTTTCGGGCAAGAAGCTTGGTAGAAAGCAGACGAGTAGCGCTCACGAGCGCTGTATGGATCACGACATGAGAAGAACAAGCACCCCTCTACCTCGGATGGATGACTTATGCGATCAACTACAAGGAGCAATGGCATTCCCAAAGATTGATCTGCGGACCGACTATCACCAGCCTAGGATTCCGGGTGATGACGTACCGTGAACAGCCCTGCGAGCTCGGAATGGTCAACATGAGTTTACGGTTATACCGTTTAGACTCGTTAACGCACCAGCGGTGTTCACGGGCATGAGGAATGGGATACTCAAGCCCATCTTAGACCAGTCGGTGATAGTCCTCTAGATAACGTTCCGGTCTACTCTCGCATAGACAAGGGATATGGGGAACACCCGCGGGTATTCCCCAGACCCTCGGGATCAGAAACTCTATGCCAAAACTTATAAAGTGTGAGTTTTGGCACCGCGAGGTGGGCTTTTTGGGGCATATAGGTCGGCTGCTGGGATTGCGGTCGACCCGAAGAAGATTGATTCGGTAACCGACTGGCCCAGACCGACGACGGTAACTGAGATTAGAAGCTTCCTGGGGCTAGCAGGGTATTATAGACGCTTCGTGGAAGGCTTCTCCAAGATAGCTTTGCCCCTCACTCGCCTGACCCGTAAAGGAGAAAAGTACATATGGACGGAGCAATGCCAGAAGAGTTTTGAGGAACTCAAAGTCAGGTTGACGCAGGCCCCAGTACTCGCTCTACTGGAGCCTGGTTAAGACTTTGAGGTTTGTTGTGAGGCGTGCTTATGCAACGGGGTGAGGTCATAGCCTACGCGTCAAGGCAACTCAAGGAGTACGAGAGAAACTACCCCGTGCACGACCTGGAGCTTGCAGCGGTTGTGTTCGCCCACAAACTATGGAGTCACTATTTGTATGGTACACATTGTAACGTGTACTCAGATCATCAGAGCCTCAAGTACCTCGTCACCCAGAGGGAGTTAAATTTGCGGCAAGGACGGTGGCTCGAATTACTAAAGGACTATGATCTAACCATCCGCTACCACCCCGGGAAAGCGAACGCGGTGGCTAATACCTTGAGCCGCAAGGGACAGACGGTGGAATCAATGACGAACGCCCTTACCAACAGGACCGTCTGATTGAAGAGTCTTCGCAATTGAGATTGGAGGTAGTGCCAGCAGGTACGGTCGTACGGCTCTTGACCCTGGTGGTCCGACCAACCCTACTGGACAGGATCCGTGAAGGGCAATCGATGGATACCCAGCTACAACTTGTGCGGGATAGGCTACCCACAGACCAAGGGGGTGATTTCGCGACAAATGCTAACGGCACGATATGTTTTCGGGGACGAATCTGTGTGCCGGATCTACCGGAGCTTGAGGAGGAAATCCTGAGGGAAGCGCATACCGCCCCTTATGCGGCACACCCCGGGGGAACAAAGATGTACAAGAATGTCAAACAAACCTTTTGGTGGCCCAAGATGAAGGAAGATGTGACTCGATTCGTGGCACACTGCCTTATATGTCAACAGGTGAAGGCCGAACACCAGCGCCCAGCGGGGAAGTTGTAGCCGTTGCCCGTGCCGGAGTGGAAGTGGGAGATGATCACGATGGATTTTGTGACTAGTTTTTCGAGATCATCCCAAGGGCACGACGCGATATGGGTCATAGTGGACCGTTTGACGAAATCCGCCCACTTCCTGCCGATTCATACGACGTGGACCCGGAAGCAGCTGGCACGAACCTATATAGATGAGATAGTAAGATTGCATGGTGTACCGGTGTCCATCACGTCGGACAGAGACACGCGGTTCGTGTCGAGTTTTTTGGCACAGTCTGCAGCGAGCGATGGGGACCAAGCTGCATTTCAGCACGGCCTTTCACCCGCAAACAGACGGACAATCAGAACGGGTGATCCAGATCCTTGAAGACATGCTGCGGGCATGCGTGCTAGACCTAGGCGACGGATGGTCTCAATATCTGCCACTTGTGGAATTCGCCTATAATAACAGTTACCAAGCCAGCATTAAGATGGCGCCATACGAAGCTTTGTACGGACGCCGCTGTCGGTCGCCTTTGTGCTGGGATGACTTGGGAGAGCGCAAATGGTTGGGACCGGATTTGGTCGAAGAAACTGAGGCAAAGGTGCGCCTCATCAGGCAGCAATTGTTAACCGCCCAGAGCAGACGGAAAAGTTACGCAGACCGCAGGCGACGGGAGTTGGAATTCGCAGTGGGTGAGCACGTGTTGCTGCGAGTGTCACCTTCGAAGGGGACCCGACGTTTCGGCCTGAGAGGAAAATTAAGTCCGAGGTACGTGGGACCGTTTGAGATCCTAGAGCGCGTTGGCCCGGTGGCTTATCGCCTGGCCTTGCCGCCAAGCCTAGACCGAGTACACAACGTGTTCCACGTGTCGATGCTTCGGAAGTACCTTCCCGACCCCTCTCACGCCCTGGACATATCCACGATCAAGCTTCAGGAGGATCTAACTGTCGAAGAGACGCCGGTGCGGATCCTGGCGCGAGAAAACAAGAAACTGCGTAACCGGACCATCCCCTACGTGAAGGTCCAATGGAGCAACCACGAGGAACGCGAGGCGACGTGGGAGCTGGAATCGAAAATGCGGGAGTGTTTTCCCGAGCTGTTTAGCGAGGGCTGTATTTAAGTTTCGGGGACGAAACTTTTTATAAAGTGTGAGTGGTGTAATGACACGGTATTTTGTAATATTTAACCCTCCTTCTATGTTAGTGTTCCTTTAGTATCCCGGGAATATTACTTTTGGTTAGTCGGTCGGTGTGTGTGGCACTTGTATTTTTCTGCGGAAGAGCGCGAAAAATGAAGACCGACGATGCGATCGGATCGAAAATCCGATGTCGGGAACCCCCGGAACGGGATTTTTAGTGATGCGGTGATTAGTCGTGCACCAAAATCCGTGCAAAATATCTTGCACCCGTTTGTGGATAATGGGGGTTATCTCGTGTGGATAATTAATTAATTAATTAATTAATTAATTATCCGGTGACGGGAAAAATAGATTTTTCTCTACGTACGATTTGGAAAATAACAGAAATTGGGAAAATTAATTATTAAGATAATTAGATAATATAAGTATTTTCCCCTCGTTAAGAAAAGAGAATTCTAAACCCTAGCCGTAAGGAAAGAGAATTCTAAACCCTAGCCGTAAGAGCGGAGAGAAAAGAAAGAAAAGAAGAAGGGCGAAACCCTAATCGGAAGAAAAGAAGGAAGAAGCGGAGGAACCCGATCGCCCGTTTTACGTGCCGGAGATCGGAGAACGAGACGCCATCGTCTACGGGGAGCGGATCCGGATCTCCGACGACGCGAGGACCAAGATCGGTTCTTTATTTTCCGATTAAGTGAGGTTAGTGTTGTAGATCCTTTCGTAGAATTTAATCGGGGGTTTTTCGTGTTCTTGTAAGATCGTACATCGCGGATTTTCGTCGGGTTTTGATCCGTGTCTTTCTTGTTCTTGATTGGGGGTGATCGGTGTTTTTTTTATCGAATTTAACCGATGGTTTTTAATCGGTTTCTTTTTGACGGACCTCCGATCGACGTTTTGGTTGTTCGACGGTCGTCGGTTTAGCCGTTAGAATTACCGGAAATTTTTCGGGAATTTTTGGGGCGACTTCATCGGGACATAGTGGGTTAACGGGAGGCCGCCGCCGCCGTTGTTAGACGGGAGGCCGCCGCCGTCGTTACCATGTTCGCGGGGTCGTCGCCGGGATCGCACGGGAGTGAAAACGGAGAAGAAATCGCGAAACGGGAGCGAAAACGGCGAAAACTAGGGTTTACTGTGCCTTTCCGTACAGGATGGTCCACGGCCCGTGGCGTGCACCCGGTGCACGCCCGCGGTGCGGAAAACCGCGGACCCGGTGCACGCAACCGTGCACCGGCCTGCGCGGTGCACGCTCTAGGCGTGCACCCGGCGCACGCCTCCGCACCCGGGAAGCGCAGACCCGGTGCACGCTTGTGTCGTGCACCGGCCCGGCCCAAGACGCGCGGTGCACGCTCCCTGCGTGCACCCGGCGCATGCCGCGCGCCGCCCGAGCTGTAAACCCGGTCCACGCCCTGGCCTGTGCACCACCCGACAGCCCGGAGTTCTTTTGCTCCGTTTTTGCCCGTTTTTCCACCGTTTTGAGCGCCGTTTTCGCCGTTGGGATCGTTATTTCCGTGGCTTTCTTGTCATGGCCACCTGGGACCTTCTTGGTCACTATTTTATTTTGTTGGGTGTCGTTTTCGTCGACGCTCCGCGCCTCGACGAAATTGTCGGGGGCGCGCCGTCGGATTCTTTTCTCATCGTTTTGCCGTCGGGGCCTTCCTAGTTTAACCTTTGATGCCCGAGTGGGCTATCGGTTGAGGAATGGGTTTTGTTGGTTTCCGTTAGCGACCTTTGGGTTCCGACGGAGTCCGCGACGAAGTAGTCGCGGTCCGGTTGTTGTTAGTCTTCAATGTTATCGGTTTTACTCGATGGTTTTGATTTGTCGGTTTTCGATTGACGTCGCGGTCCTCTAGGTATGATGATTTTGGCTTGTGGGTTTATTGTATCAGTGGTGTGGGACCACTGATTTTACCTGACTAGGGTAATGTGTAATTGGTGCTTTTGGATATTCTAGTAGGCCGCGAGGAGTCCTGATTCGCCTAGGAGAGTCGCGGGCGCGGTCGGTTATCTGCAACCAGGTGGGTTCCTTTGCATCAAGTGCTGTAAGTGCATTGAGTGCAACATATCACTAAAATGTTTATTGCTAACCGGTTAATAAAGTAGATGACAGATGCTAATGTTTTAACCCTTCGCTTATTATGTACTGTTCTTTTGTTAATGTTTAAGGCGACCAAGGGTCGCAAATAATTAATTTACGCCGACCTCGGCATCCCATTTTGAATGCTGCACGTACACCGGCGGAATAGGCCCCCGCATTGGTGTACTTTTCCGGAGAAGTGGTCTATATGACCCGTGTGCCCCACGTGTGTTGTTTGGGGACCTTATCACGATGGCCAAACGTGTCGCCCACGCATCGTGAGAGGGTTAGAGCTTCAATTGTCACGTGGGGAGATCATCGATCTACCCTGACGGGAGTGTCACGTGGGGAGATCATCGATCTACCCTGACGGGACGGTGGTAACTAAAGTAAACAAAGTAATTAAAGTAAGTTTCAGGGCGAAGGATAGCGAAGGTTCCGGTGCGGCGTAACTCTTTCCAAACTCTTGATTATTATTGTTAAGCATCTACTTTATTTGTCACTGACTTTACCCACTCCGTGACAGGTCCATCTAAGTAAGCACGGTGGGACGGTGGTGAGGCATCGCGGACTTTAGGTTTGGCCGTATGAGGCCTTTTGATCAAACTTTTATTCGCTTATCTCTCTCTTTTTCCTTTTTGGTTATTTTGTGTGGATATGTGGATCATGCTGGATATGTGGACATGTATTTTTAAATGTTTTGTTATGATTATGTTTCATGTTAACTGTGCGGCCGTTTTACGATGAAAAAGAATTTCGAAAACGCTTTCAAAAATAGGGTGTCGTGTGGGCACCACTTTGAAAACCCTGGGGATTTATCCTTTCAAAACAATGTAGCCGCCTGCATGTGAATGTTAGATGTTTTAAAAACTTGGGTGTCGAGTGGACACTGTTTGCGAACTCCTAGGTTCTTTCAATGGTAATACTTGTTGTACTTATTCTCTGTGACTGTGTGATCAATGCCGTGTAATGTGATTCATGTAAAAGTAGTTGAGACGCCGTGCATATACAAAGGAGACTCTGTCCGTGTACAGGGTGAATTTGTATATGTGGCGGGTCTGGCACGCACCGGCAGGCGAGGTTGTTGATTATCATATTCAAAAAAAAAAAAAAAAAAAAATACACGTTTTCCGCTTATCCTGAGACCTCCGGAGCGTGACAGATTTTATGGTATCAGAGAGAAAAAACGGCTTTGACCAACAGTCGGTGTCCAGTAACCGCAGTGCATGATCCTACCACCAAAATTGGATATGAGATATAACCAGGTAGTAGGTGTCTTAGAACGTGAGTGTGCGAGGATAAAGGGTCGTAACCGTAGTGTTTGCTGTAGGTCGAGTGTCAGGTCAGGAACCTTAGGGTTAATGTGTTTCTTTCATACAGCAGCATGATGGCCCGAAATGGGTGTAGCAACAGAGAACACAGGGGCAGAGAGTACGATGCCAACAGTGGTGGAGTATCAGCTCCTCCGGCAACAACTACGAG